>BSBM01000877.1:20702500-21372500 GCA_027924585.1 Larix kaempferi
TAGTTTAAAAAAATAGAGTTCTCTGTTTCTCGGGAATTCCACCAAAAACACGGGTTTCACTTCTTCCGTGGGTTTCAAGCTCTCGCGGGTTTCTTATTGGCTCACACTCATTGATATTTTGGACACTCTTTAATCTATTGGACACAAAATCACCCTTGGAATCTAATAAACATCTTCAGTGGTCTTGGAATCTAGTGGATTCATTTAAGTTACCAGTTTCCATTGCAAGTGGAGATCATTTCTATAGAGGTATGGTGAATTGTAAATAAGTCTTTTCATTCACAAGATTTGAGATGAGCCCATGCCTTTTTGTTTTTATCATATGCCCACAACAATATCCATGCGTAGCCAACAATGAATTTGACAAGAAGATTTCCCAAGTTCACATCTAAAAAAACTCATATGAACACTAGACAAGATGAAGTATGCAACCTCCTCATTGTGTAATTAGTTCCCAAGTTAATTTTGTTCTTTTCACCTCATATTATGCTAGCAAAAAATACTTCACACTCACTAAACATAACTAAAAATATTACTTCAACTCATCCACAAAACCTCAACTCTCTCATCTCTTATTCAATACCATTGTATGGAATGAGGATATCTGTGAGTATATGCACCTTTCCTTTCTCTATGAATCCAAATATGATAATATTCATCCATATTTACCATCCTTACAATATCCCCTCACTTTTAATAATTATTTTTTTTCCAAAAACCAAGACTTTCCCACTTCATGCTCTATTCAGCATGATGATTGTTGGTATAGTCCCTAGTTCCCCACTCTCCAACACCTCCTCACCCTTGATATTGCACATTGAAAGGTCAAATTATATTCCCCCTAATCACCCTTCCCAAGACCATGATCCTTGTTAGAAACCTTTGCATCCTACTTAAGGTTTTTCACAAAACAAGGTATACATTCATTCTATTGTGATGCATTGTTGAATTCAACCATGGGTATTTTAAACTCAAAATCACATTCTATCATCTCAAGGTTTATAGATAAGCAAATAGTTTGTTTTTATTTCTTCAACTCCTTAAGGTGTTATATAACCTAGTAATTTATGACGGTAAAGGACATTGCCTCAAATGGAAGGATATACCATTCCACTTTGAAGACAAATCAATCAAACTAGGTGCAAAATTTAGAATTGATAACATTAAGGGAGAAAGCAAAAAATGCAACTAATTAAGGTTACCTTATTTGATGTAGAAAAACTATCAAACTATTCCCAAGGCATCTCTATCCATCTCTGTTGTAGGGTGTTACTACCATAATTTTTATGAATTCATGGCTAGGAAAGACACTAGTTTCTCCTCTCTACACTTGACCAACCATCATCTATATTGATTGGAATTGTAAGGGATAATGATGTTTATTCGAACACAAATAAACCAACATAGTATGTAGTTGTATATGTTAATTTGTAAAGTGGTAAGCTATCTTGGAATGTGTCAGGTTCATTGTATAATGGCACTAATATCTTATTTGTTGTTTCTTTTGTAGGGGTAGGCCTGATAGTTGTGTTAAAGAGACTTTTGGAGATGGGAAACTTACGAAATGCAACAAAAAAAATAGAAGGAATCTTCCCATTGAAAAGGTCAATGACTTAAGAGAAAAGGCCACGTTGGGAATGGAAAGATTGAGACATGGTATTATCATTGCCCCGGATCCTGCCATTGATCCTAACACAGTTGTTGACACAACAACCTCTTGTTCAGAACCACGGGTAAAGAGGTCACGTCCAATGGACCCAACTCAAATTCCAACATCAACACAATCTCTAACCAACAATCCATCAATGATTCATTCTGAAGTTCCTCACGACACAAGAATTTTGGGAGATGCTGCATGTGTAGAGATGGACATACAAGCCTTGCTTAATTTGTAATCTTGCCAAGAAGACCACAACCATGTCGACCACACTCCCATTATGGCCCAATCTATGAACGAAGCACCACAACAAACAAGCTCTGGTATTCATGTCTCATGTCCACCCTCCCTACCTCAACTATCCAATGCAAGAAGAAGAACTCCTAGACGTATTCATGTGGATGAGAGTGCTATTTCAGGGCTTGAAGGCAAGTTGCCAAAATGCACTATCGAATGGAAATGCAACAAAATTGTCAAAGAATATTTTGAATCCAAAGGTGATGCAGGTAAATGTCAATTATTGCTATGTTTTTTAAAGTCACGTTCTTTAGCCGTTGTTAGGAGAATTTTGGGCATAAAGATGGTTAAAAGTTCAGAGGCCAATAGTCATATTGTTAAAAATCGCCAATCTGCATTTAATGCGATTGGAAAGATGTCTCGTACAAAAGATCTTTGTGCGGCTCGTCGTGTTTTAGCAGAATCAGTTGTAAGCAAGTCCACAAGGCAATGTCGCCTGCTATCACACACTTCTCACATACTCAAATTAAATAGAAAAACTATTAAAAAGTACTCTGTTACAAGAGAAAATCTTGACACTTTGGGTGGAAACAATTGTTGGGATTTTGTTGGTAGGTTGCCTTGTGCAGATAGGAAGCTAATTGATGTTGTTAAGGAGTTAGTACAAAATTTTTGGCATGATCATACTAGACCTTCATCAAACCGAAGAGACATGCTAAAACTAAGAAAAGGTTCTACTAAACGTGAGCCCCATGTTAAACACTTCCTTGACACCACACAGACTGAAGTCTATGAGAGATTCAGGAATGAGCACACATAATTGAACCTACGCCAAAGGTCCTTTGAGAAACGCAAACCATGGTACGTTCGTATATGCATTGAGTGTTAGTTTTTCAGAATTTACTTCAATCTGATTTAGGATCTTAACTGAGAGAACAACATGTACAACATATCTACAGCATATCAATCATGGACACAATAATGCAAGCACACAAGAGACACAGAGTTTACTTGCGGAAAACCATAAAGGTGAAAAACCCCAATAACTTCCTCAGAGATAGATAGAGCAATGATACAACCCAAGCATAAGAGATAGACATCAGCTAGCATCAACTTCTCCTCCTCCAAAAGTGTGCCACTCTCCTGAGAGTGTGAGAGAGAATATAATGATGAAATAGAGTGCCTCCCGCACTCTATTTATACTTGACTTGACTTGCCTAATAACCTTTACTAGGCCGACCTTAACTTAACCACATAACATAATGCTAATTGGGCCGACACCCAATAGGGTGGTCTAATAACCCTTTGACCCACATGGCCGACCCCCAATAGGGTGGTCTAATAACCCTTCGACCCACATGACTTATACAGGGCCTACCCCAACAAGGTGGTCTAATAACCCATCAAGTATAAGTTACGACACTTACAATATAAATGATGGCACTTCCGTATAGAGGAATAATAACATCTCTATAAGAATACAAACACTTCCGTATAGAGGAATAATACCATCTCTATAGGAGTACAATATACATATATGAAATACATTCTGAAGTTACATATACATCAACACTCCCTCTTAACTAGGAAGGTATTTCTCGACACAGGTCTTCTAGCACAAGTCTTCTTCTCTGGATCATCGTCACTGGATAATCGTCATCGAGTCATCATCATCATCACTGCTAGTCCTTTTTCATATTGGATGTAGGCCCACCACTTGCAGGTCTTCATCATCACTAGCCATACTGTGGAATCCTCAGGCCTTATTACGTGCGTCACAAAACCTTGAAAGAGCATCCCAGGATGTTACGGGTACACAAATCCAACCTATAGGATCTCCCAGGGTGCTATTACATGTTACCCCACCACAAAACCTTGAAAGAGCATCCCAGGATGTTACGGGTGCACAACTCCAACCTGAAGGATATCTCAGGGTGCTATTATATGCCATAGGACAAAACCTCGAAAGAGCATCCCAGGATGTTACGAGTACACAACTCTGACCTGAAGGATCTCCCAGGGTGTTATTATATGTCCTCCCAGATTAATGTCTCGAAAGAGCATCCCAGGCTGTTACGGGTACACAACTCCGACCTATAGGATCTCCCAGACATGCTCATCTGCACAACCTGTTCCACGGCCACAAAGTATCAACCTGATACTCACCATACATCATCCTGATGTACACATGATCATCACTGCATCGTCCTGATGCATATCATCTGGAGCAACATCCTAAAGCTCATCATCCATGATCATCCTGATCATACAATGCATCTACCTGATGCATACCAAGTATCTACCTAATACATATCATCATACATGATCCACCTGATCATACAATGTATCCACCTGATACATACATAGATACATGATCCACCTGATCACACAATGTATCGACCTGATACATATCAACATACATGATCTACCTGATCATACAACGTATCCACCTGATACATATAAAGATACATGGTCCAAGCATCCAACATGATGCATATACAAATACATACAAATGATCCAACTGATCATATCCAGCATCCAACATGATGCATACATACCTAAATGATCCAAGTGATCATATCCAGCATCCAACATGATGCATACATATGTAAATGATCCAACTGATCATAACAAGCATCCAACATGATGCATATACATATACAGAGCAGTAACTGGAGCATCGTCCTGATGCTCATCATCCATGATCCTCCTGATCATCATAGCATCATCCTCTTCGGATCATCTCATCATCCACAAAGCACAGCCCAGATGCACATCATCCAGCACTTACACCACCAACATGGGAGAACACGTCTACCACCATTCGGGGAAGGCTCCAGCAGTTAATTTTTCACCATTGGAGAACACCTCTACCACCATGTGAAAAATGGCTTCAGCCCTTACATCTACACCATGGGAGAACACATCTACCACCATGTGAGAATGGATCATCAATTACATCATGACCATGGGAGAACACATCAACCATGTCAGAAAATATCATGTGCATGTGCATCTTCCAGACTCATCACTTCCCTTCGGAATGAACCTCGATCTGAAGTGCACCAAGCCTCTCTCTGAAGTACTCAAACTGCACTCTAGCCAACGACTTGGTCAATACATCTACAACCTGCTCATCTATCGCAACATACTCTACTTCGGCTGTACTCAGTGCTACGCAGGACTGCTTCCTGCTAAACTAAGAGATCACACCTTATCCCATACTAAAGCAGCACCCAGATGTGCTCTTCCTATCTGCAGCACTTCCTGCCCAATCTGAATCAATATGACCCTGTAGGTTAAACCTTTTGATTCACATCATACTTGAGCCCATAATCAACTGTACCCTTCAGGTACCTCAGAATATTCTTTACAGCAACCAGGTGAACAATCCTCGGATCCATCAGGAACTGGCTCAATGTGTTCACCGCAAAGCAAATAGCTGGTCTCGTGTTCGTCAGGTACATCAAGGACCCAATCATCTGACGATACATAGTGATATCAATCGACTCAAATGAAGCATCACACAGAAGCTTCAGGTTTGATGCCATAGGTGTGGCCATTGATTTGCAGTCCATCATCCCAAACCTCTTCAGGATCTCTACTACATACTTCCCTTGTCCAAGGAAGATTCCATCTGCACTCTGCCACACCTCCATGCCTAGAAAATAGTGCATCATCCACAAGTTCTTCATCTCAAACTCGGCAGCAAGCTTCCACTGCGTGTCGGAAATCAATCTATCTTCACCTGTAATAAACAAGTCATCCATATACAAAAGTAGTATCACTGGATTGCCTTTCTCAACCTTGTAGTAAAGGTTGGAATCTACTTTACTCTTGGTAAAGCCCAAATTGGATAGAAAGTTATCTATCCTACCATACCAAGTTTTGCACGTATATGACTCTCTGTCATGTGTCTCAGAACCAAGTGGCTGCTCCACATACACTTCTTCTTCAACTACACCATTCAAGAAAGCTGTCTTGAAATCCATCTGGTGTATCTTCCATTTCATCACTGCAACCATAGAAAGTACGGATCTAATGGAAGTGTATCTGGCTACAGGAGCAAAAGTCTCTATGCTACCATCTGCATCATGCTTGATCTTGTAGATCCATTTAGAAGTCACAACAGACTCCCCTTCAAGTCTTGGGACTGCATCCCAAACATCTTCATGATCGAATGGCACTCCTCGATCATGGAATTCTTCCCAGATCCTGGGAACTTCAATATCTTCAATATTTTCAATAGATAACTTTGTTGTTGAACAAATGTTGTAGTCCTTCTTTTGTAGGTGATGGTATACGATCTTTCCTACAAAACAAGTTAAATTCCATGATTAGAAAACATCTCATAGTTTTCAGAACAGATTCTTACACATAAAGAAATATGTCATACAGTCATGCAATTATCTTAGCCAATGCTTCAATACAACATTTATCCATTTCCTGTAACTTTCTAGATTCCTTCCAATCTCTACCAGAACATTGTTAAGAGTGTGCACAAATCCCAACATGTCAGCAAAGAGGTTTCATTCTAGATAAGTAGCAATAGAATGTTGTACAGTGCCATAGGCCACTTACCCATGTATACTAGTAGTATACTGTTCATCAATGCAACTATTCTAATATGCATAATACACAACCTAATTCTAGGAACATGAGTATATACATTATTGAACAGTAGTATTTAGACAATAAAATATGCAAGGAATGATAATTCAAATACTTATCTTTGTTTGTTTGTTGGGTTGACTCCCTCTTAGTCTTTGCTTCTTTTTTGCAACTCCATTCTGATGTGGATTGTGAGAAGTGGTCAACTCCCTCTGAATATCTGCATCCTTGCAGAAACTACTGAAGTGTGCTCCTTCCTGATCTTTGCTTCCTTACAGGATCAACTGGAGTGTGCTCCCTCTTGATCTTTGCTTCCTTGTAGGAACAACTGGAGTGAGATCCCTCTTGATCTTTGCTTCCTGGGTTACCTGTCCTTGAACTTATATCTATCACTATGCATGCTTATTAGTATCATCATTGTGTTATCCTCGAGGTCTCATACATAATCGCACATTCATTAGTATAATCTTAATACTATCAAAACACAATAATCTTAAACATGTATAGTCATGATCATTTCAAACACAGATAATAAACATTAGTATTCAAGGTTTCAGGGAAGTCTTCTTTTACTCATGCATATTCTTATTTGATCATAGGACTCTTCTGGTTAGTTAAATCATCAATCAAGATAAGAGACATAAAATGCATAAACCCTTGATTACTTACATTTCTAACTTTATGAATAAACATAACCAATCATACCAAGTATACTTATATAAGGGATCCTAACACAAGGTAGGATTCTAACTTGATATAGGAAAAACATACCTGGATTGATATGTTAGTTGGTTATTGTCTAACATACCCACATGATGTCTTCTTGTTCTCTTAAGTGACTTGTGCTAGTAACCTGCATATCTCATAGGTTAACCAAGTTATACATACCTCATAAGTAGATCTTCTGTGTGATCCAAGGCAATGGATGAAGCTTTGTCTTCATGTCACCATGGTCATATGTTCTTGAACTAGAACATGATTTGTCTTTCTTGATGTACCTTTCATGTTAGTGGACAACATCAACCTCATACAACATCGCAATGCATTAGTACAATCATAAGTGTCAAAAACCCTAATCAATGAATATATTCTATCATGTATTCATAATTTTTTTAAGGTGATACGAAAAGTCTAAAATTAACCAAGATTGTACTAACCGTAATAATATGAAGACAAACATAACATAAACTTAATTATGAACAGAATTCGAAACATACCTATATGAGTCATACCTGTCGAGATTGCTTGTAATCTTCTTATGTAAGGCCTCATCCTCATCTCCCTCTGAAACATGAACTTCTTCACTTATGCAGGTGACCAATCTATTCTCTTCTAGGATTAACCCAATCCACTTGATTTGCAGGAACTAGATCTGGAGCTGGATTAGGGTTTGTTAAAGAAACCCTAAAAATTCAAACTCTGAATTTCAAACTTCTGAAAGGATAGAAAGATGCGCCTTGATGATCTGATCAAGCCGGTATATTCAGAATTTGAAAACTGCAAAGTTTCACCCCTCAAATTTGCCTTTGAAAATTATGGATTCACTGGACATGACGCCGAACTAGGTTTTGATAAATCCCACCCTTCTGCCCAATCAAAAGGTTCGATCCAAAGCTCTAAGCTTCTATTTTTCTGAGGAGCTTCCAGTGGTGGTCATAGATTTCAAAAATTTCCATTTTTGCAGAAGCTCTAATTTTCCACTTTTTCGATCAAAGTCCCGAACTAGGGTCTGATCAAGCTCGGCCTTCTACCCAACCAAAAATTCTGATCTTGGTCTCTAAATTTTGATTTTGATGAGTATCATTCAGCCGTAGTCTCCGATTACAAAAATTCCAACTTTATCCAAAACCCTAAATTCCGGAAGCCATGAATGAAGGTGCTAAAAAATAATTATGTTTCGACAGAAATATGTACCTGATTGTTTCTGGTGTAACTCCAAAATTTTCAATCCATAGGGTCTAAAACATTTTCTTGTGATATCCCGACCTGTCATATTTCCAACCCCATAGGTCTGACCTCAAATGGATTCTCTGAGAGAGAGTTATTCCAAGTGTCGCAACATGACCTGTTTATGGGATAAAATAAGTGAGCGAATTGTACGGCGTTCCACATGTCACTAGTTCCATTTCAGCCTCTAAAAAATGTTACTTGAGAAAGTACAGTCCGTGCCCTACCTGTCATTTTTTACAAAATTTCATTTGGAGCTTCCTAGCCCAAGTTATGACCTTTTTTCCAAGGTCACCTGTTTTTGACTGATATCTGGAAGAGGCAGAACCCTATATTGTACATATCATAAATCACAAAGTACAACGAATTAGAGGTTTTCCTTTGGACACAAGGTACATGGGGATCGTAGCTTCACCCTGTACACTTTTCATACCCTGAAACCTTGCCAAAATTTATTTATAGCGAAAGTTCTATGATGACTGGTTTTTGCTATATCAAGCCCTAGCTTTGCAATTGCAACAAGTGTCATACATGCCATACCATGCCTTCTTTCAGGCTAGCTCTGATACCATGTTAGTTTTTCAGAATTTACTTCAATATGATCTAGGATCTTAACTGAGAGAACAACATGTACAGCATATCTACAACATATCAATCATGGACACAATAATGCAAGCACACAAGAGACACAAAGTTTACTTGGGGAAAACCATAAAGGTGAAAAACCCCAATAACTTCCTCAGAGATAGATAGAGCAATGATACAACCCAAGCATAAGAGATAGACATCTCCTAGCAGCAACTTCTCCTTATCCACAAGTATGCCACTCTCCCGAGAGTGTGAGAGAGAATAGAATGATGAAATAGAGTGCCTCCCACACTCTATTTATACTTGACTTGACTTGCCTAATAACCTTTACTAGGTCGGCCTTAACTTAACCACATAACATAATGCTGACTGGGCGGACACCCAATAGGGTGGTCTAATAACCCTTTGACCCACATGGCCAACCCCCAATAGGGTGGTCTAATAACCCTTCAACCCACATGACTTATACAGGGCCGACCCCAACAAGTTGGTCTAATAACCCATCAAGTATAAGTTACGACACTTACAATATAAATGACGACACTTCCGTATAGAGGAATAATAACATCTCTATAGGAATACAAACACTTCCGTATAGAGGAATAATACCATCTCTATAGGAGTACAATATACATATATGAAATACATTCCGAAGTTACATATACATCAACATTGATCGAAACACTTGTTGTTGTAGATACCATGTAGAATATTAATATTATTATGACACATATAAAAATATATTTTTTGATTTGCATACTAACATTGTGCAGGGATGCAATGAATCCATACTACCACCGAATGCATCAAGAGACTTTATCCACAACATCATGTATCCAAGGCCCGAAGGACAAAAGTATTATGAAAAATCATATCTATATGGGACATGTTCTAGGTACAGTGGGTTTTCTCTTTTGAACCATTGCATTCATGAAAGCAAGGAGCACTAATTTGGCATGATGGGCGTGGAGATGCAGAGCTTCAAGTACGTGACCTATCAATTAGACAGTGTCAGAGAAAGTAAAAAGATTGCGTTGGTGAAGTCACAGGGACAAATGAATATTGCATATTTTACATATTACACGTTCAATTTATGGCATATACATTTTTCCAAAGGCCACATTGTAATATTTCCCTTGTTTCCATGGTAACAGGTACCGGTATGTGACTTCTTGATGGAATTCTACGAGAAAACCGAGCAGTATGTTCAACATGTGCATGTAGCGCGATGGCAAGATGAGCAGTACAAAAAATGCAGGGACACATTTCCCATTGGAACCATAGTGTCAATTGTGGATTTTGCAGAAAATTACACCCTTCAGCCACAAAATGAAATCCAGAGTCAATACTACCATTTAGACCAAGTCAACATCATGGTACATATTATGTATAGGCATGGGCCAGAGAGCAGCAATGACAAGAGGATAATACTGAAGGAGACAAACTTTTACATAAGTGATGATAGAACCCATGATCTGCATTATGTGCAACATTGTTTTCGAATTTTCTATGATCAGTTGAAGGAGAGAGATATACAGATGGATCAGCATTGGATATAGTTAGATGGTTGTGTGGGCCAATTCCAAAATGCCTGAGTATTCCAATGGATGAGTACTTTGCATAAGACTTATAATGTGCCGCATATCTGGAACTATTTTGAGACTGAGCATAGAAAAGGAGAGCATGATGGGGCCAGTGCATGCATCAAGATTGCACTACGAGGGGAAGAGATGAGGTTTGACAAGGAACCTCATATCCAAGATGCACGGTCCACAGTTCAATGGTGCTCCGTAACAATGTCAGAACGGGCAAGAGATCAACAAACATTATCAATGGCAGGACGTGTGGTGAGAAATTTTTGGCTAGTGTTTGACATAGATCGATCGGGTTCCTATAGTTGCGGCACAGTACAAGGAACACGTGTTTTTCATTCATTTTGAAGCTCAAACAACCACTTATTTGAAATATGGATGCAAAAGCTTTCATGCTTTTGCATCCCTTGCAGCAGTGGCGAATGGGATGAATGCGAATGCATGGACTGGGTTGATGAATGGGATCGTGTGTCACTTGCATTATACCAATGTGCAGTTGTTGAAACAACCTAGTTAGAGGAGGGTTAGCCAGCGATTTCGACAGACTACGACCATATCTCAGATCTTGTACAACTAGGACACATATACGCAGTTGTTGCACTGAAACACAATGAATGGGGCACGGATTATTGGTTGGCACGGTGCATCCAAGGTAAGCAAAACCTCTACAGATCATTAATCGACGATGAAGTAGTTGAATTTCCTACTGGCTCGATGGTGGTTAAGGGGGAATATCTTACACTAGATGGGAAGTCAAGAAAGACTAGTGGGCATGTATTCATGGATTACAGCCCAGGTTCAGTGGTGTATCACTTCACAAACTTGATCGTTGGAACAAACATCCATCTTCAGACAATGTCAAGCAAGAGCTCAACCAAGGTACACTACTACCTGCCTCATTCAGAGCACGAGAGATTGATGGAGACAATTATCAACATAGAGGATCCAGATGGATTTATTGAATGAGGCCAGTCAACTTTACATAAGAGAAAGAATTGCATCAAAGAATGTTATGTTCTACATCGAGTTATGTGTAGTTTTATGTTATTTCGTTGGTACATGCATTTTTTGTTAATACATACATACATACATACATACATACATGTCTTTTCCTATGTTTTTTATTTTTCCTATATGTATTAAACTGTTCCATGCTTCTCTTTTATGTTGAATAAAATGGTGATGTGATTTGGATCAAATTTGAGTAATTTGAGTTAGTATTTTCTTAAATATATCTATTTATGTTTGTAGCATTTGAAGATAGCGGTTTTGATAGGTTCTCAAGATTAGAATTACCTAGGTTTTAGGAAAAATTTTGAAGTACATAATCTATTACAATGGTCTTGAAAATTTAACTTGGTAGATGAAACCTTCTAGGAAGTATGGATAGAAGGGTATTCCACTTGGGGTAGGGAGTTATCATAAAGTTTCAAGGGTGGTATTTTTGAGATCTATACTTGAGAAAAGCATTGGGGAACTGTGAAATTCCTTATCGATCAAATATCTCTTTAGTTTTGTGTCCACCCAAACCTTTTTCATGCTTTGGGTACCTTGAGGTATATCCCCAACCCAAAAAACTCTTATATTATGATGATTATGTTGGTTTAGGGTTTTGGTTCCCCATGTTCTTATAACCCAAAAAAATATTATATCCCCAACCTTTTTCATAGATTTGGTTCCCCGTGCTCAATGCTCACCCAAATATAGCTAGATTTTGGGTTTTTTCCCTTATCCAAGCATCGTGTCATCAACCTAGGGTTTCGACTAATATATTTTAACTAGATACTAGAATCTACTTGACCAAATTTGATGGAAAAATTCATAGAGATCTTCTAGACTCTTAGATATGTATCCCATCAATTTATTTTAAAACATGCTCATTTATGGTTTTAGATTCATGCTTTATTCCTATAGATAACCACTTAGAGGGACTTGTCATCATCATCATCAACATCATCTCTAGGCTCCTCATCAACATCTCCATCATCATCATCTTCTTCTTCATCATCATCTTCATCACCATCACCATCACCATCATCATCACATCTTCTTCATCGTCATCATCATCATCTTCATCACCATCGCCATCATCATCAATGTCTTCTTCATCATCACTATCTTCATCATCTAATTGAGTAGCACTAACATGTTCATCATTGTCACCTAATGGTTCGAAATGTCCTTGAGGGAGGCTTTAGACCTACCTCACCCATGTCAGTGCTTAATTTTTTGGATGCCAACCTCCCACCCCACATGTTCATCATCATCATCATCATCATCATCATCTTCATCACCATCACCATCACCATCAACGTATTCATCGTCACCACCATATTCATCATCATCATCATTATCTCTAAATCTAACCCTAATTCAATTTCCTTCTATAACTCTAGCCCTAACCCTCACCCAAACCCTAACACTAAACCATCTTCTTCATCCTCACCATCAGCATCACCACCATCGTCAACGTCTTCATCATCGCCACCATATTCATCATCATCATTAACTCTAACTCTAACCTTAATTCAATTTCCTTCTATAACTCTAGCCCCAACCCTCACCCAAACCCTAGCACTAAGCCATCTTCTTCATCATTGCCATCACCATCACCATCACCATCACCATCACCATCACCGTCAACATCACCATCATCATCATGTCTTCATCATCATCACCATCTTCATCATCATTGTTAACTCTAACTCTAACCCTAATTCAATTTCCTTCTATAACTCTAGCCCTAACCCTCACCCAAACCCTGCCACTAAACCATCTTCTTCATCATCACCATCACCATCACCATCACCATCAACGTCTTCATCATCAGCACCATCTTCATCATCATCATTAACCATAACTCTAACCCTAATTCAATTTCCTTCTATAACTCTAGCCCCAACCCTCACCCAAACCCTAACTCTAACTCTAACTCTAGGTTCCTCATAAACATCTCCATCATCGTCATCATCTTCATCACCATCACCATCACCATCACCATCACCATCACCATCATCATCAACGTCTTCATCATCATCACCATCATCATCATCATACGTGCTCAATGGACGATTTTCCAAAGTTGACCCCCGTGTGCAAAAATTGCACACTCCCTTATTGAGCAAAACCCTAGTTTCCAAGATGGACATACAAGATGACACCGAGGCCATGGGACCGGACGAGAGGGGCACCCCTGGCACTATCCCAATGTCTTGAATCCAACAGATTCAACGGTTCGTCGATCGCAGCCATGGTCGTCATTGTATGGCTCATTCCATCTTGCATCCAAAAGGCCTTCAGGGACACCTACTGGATACCTGCCAAGGGCATAAAAATCCAACCGTGCATCAAAACCAAGTTCTAAGGAGTCCTTCAGGTGTGTCTAGCCAGGTTCTAGCTAGGAACACTAGTTGTAAGTTCCCAACGGATGATTTTGCAAAGTTGACCCCCATGTGAAAAAATTGCACACTCCCTCACTGAACAAAACCCTAGTTTCCAATATGGATGTACAAGATGGCACCCGGGCCATGGGACCAGAGGAGAGGGGAATTTGTAGCACTATCCCAGTGTCCTGAATCCAACGGAGTCGACGGTTCGTCAATCAGAGCCACGGTCATCATTCTATGGCTCGTTCCATCTCACATCCAAAAGGCCTTCACGGACACCTGCTCGATACCTGCCGGGGGCATAGAAGTCAAACCATGCAGCAAATCCAGGTTCTGGGGAGTCCTGTAGGTGTGTCTAGGCAGGTTTCGACTGGGAACGCTAGTTGTACCTTCCCGACGGACAATTTTGTAGAGTTGACCCCCGTGTGCAAAAATTACACACTCCCTCACTGAGCAAAACCCTAGTTTCCAAGATGGACGTACAAGATGGTACCCAGGCCATGGGACCATAGGAGACGAGCACCCATAGCACTATCTCGATGTCCTGAATCCAACAGAGTCGACGGTTCGTCGATCGGACCCACGGTCGTCATTCTATGGCTCGTTCTGTCTCGCATCCAAAAGATCTTCAAGGACACCTGCTGGATACCTACCGAGGGCATAGAAGTCCAACCGTGCAGCAAAACCAGGTTTTGGGGAGTCCTGCAGGTGTGTCTAGGAAGGTTTCGGCTAGGAACGCTAGCCATAATTGCCCGATGGACGATTTTGCAAAGTTGACCCCCGTGTGCAAAAATTGCACATTCCCTCAGTGAGCAAAACCCTTGTTTCCAAGATGGACCTACAAGGTGACACTGGGGCCATTGGACTGGAGGGGAGGGGCACCCCTATCACTATCCAGACGTTCTGAATCCAACGGAGTTGACGGTTCGTCGATCCGAGCCATGGTCATCATTCTATGGATCGTTTTATACCCCTACGTCCTAAGAAGGTTGAAGGTGTAAAGCAATAGGTCTCTAGTATTCATCCTAAAGCTCTTTTGTTTATGTCTAAGATAAAGAAGCTCTCAGTTCGTGAGTTGGAACATATCGATCTTAACAGGATTTATACAATCGTTGTTTTATGAGAAACTGACCTTAGAACTTCTCGTAGCAATGACAATGAATCCTTCATTTTGCATTTGTTAGTAGAAGAAGATCAATTTTTGACAAAACAATGTAGTTATTACATGTGGATGCAGCGATTTAATGTGGAAAGATGTTGGGAAACGGGCTATTACATTAGCTTTTCCAATGGGTGAGCGGCTTACAGAAGGAAATATGGCGGTTGTAGGTATCTATGCTTTTCTTCCGACGAAAATTGTAACAGGACTTCCATTTATAATACAGGCATATTTTTTACTGGTTTCATCAAGAGAAAGTATCATTTTCAATAACAAGTGGAACCAGGGAATCCTTCGTTGTGTTCCATTAGCCTTTTGTTCAGCATTTCGTGCTCTGGTAAGTGGTAATTCAACTCTATCATCGAAAACTTGGGTCTATAGGTACCTTCCCTTTCATATTCCTCGTAATGCACACATAGTCCATCCTTATCTTGATAAAGCAGAGTTTTATAATAGCTTGAATTTTTTGCACTATTCATCTGCAAATAACTACATCCCGCCCAGAGAGCTTACCAGTCTTTGAAATAATATTCCCCTAATAGATGAAGGTGGAAAAATCATTAGGGTACGAGCATATATGAAGTTTCTCCATCCTACATCCACGAGTAATTGGGCCAAGGTGTCCCTGAATGGCCTTGGGGTGCCCGACTAGAATGCCCGTAGTAGCCAAACAGTGACTCAGTTCGCGAATCTGTCGGTTCTAGTGGGTCCGGGTTTCAATTAGGGGACCCCCCACAATGTCCCCCAAAGACCTGTAAGCAGGGCCAACGAGCCATCTCCGGAGCTAAGGTTTTGCTGAGTGAGGGCCATTCCAAATTTGCTCAAGGGTGCCATTTCTCGTCCGGAGGCCCCCGGGCATGCGTGGACACTATGGACAGGTTCACAATGGCCACGTGGACCTATGGGAGGCAACAGAATCCAAGTCTGCTCGTTGGTTTGGGTTTTGTGGCCCTAGGGAAAATCCTCCAAGTGTCCCTAAATGGCCCCGGGGTGCCCGACTAGAATGCCCGTAGCACCCGAACCATGGCTTGATTCATGAATCCGTCGATTCCGATGGGTCCGAGACATCGGGTTTCAGCTAGGGGACCCCCCACAGCGTCCCTCAAAGACCCGGAAGTGATTCCAATGAGCCATCTCCGGAGCTAGGGTTTTGCTTAGTGAGGGCCATTCCAAATTTGCTCAAGGGATCCATTTCTCGTCCAGAGGCCCCCGGGCATGCGTGGCAACCGTGGATAGGTCCACAATGGACACATGGACCTGTGGGAGGCAACGAAATCCAATTTCACTCACCATTTTTGGTTTCGTGGAACCGGGGAAAATCCTCCAAGTGTCCCTGAATGGCCCTGGGGTGCCCGAATAGAATTCCTGTAGCACCGAAACCGTGGCTCGGTTCACGAATCTGTCGATTCAGGTGGGTCCGAGACACCGAGTTTCAGCTAGGGGACCCCCCACAGCGTCCCCTGAAGACCTGGAAGCGATGCCAACGAGCCATCTCCAGAGCTAGGGTTTTGCTCAGTGATGTCCATTCAGGGACACTTGGAGGATTTTCCTCAGGGACTCTTGGTTGAAGGTTAGAGATGGAGGAGACAATTCTTTAAAGCATGTTCATAATGATAAAGGTGACGCCAACAAAGGGATGCAGGTGAATGATGTTGGTAGTGTCAAAATGAAGAGGAAGAAGTGTGTAAAACATAAAATCTCTCTTATGAGGCTAGTCCTAGGAAAGGATATCAAAATGCATGAGGTGGTGGGGATGGATTCCCATGCTCTTGTTGGAATATTTCATGGTGAAAAGGTGGGGGAGTTGTCTCTAAGGGTGTAGTTATAGGAAATATGGGCTCTTAGGATTGGATACATTCCTAATTTATTTATATCAACTACAAGTTACTTAGGGTTTCTTTTCATATATCAAGAGGATTTTGAGGAATATTTTGGCCCATGATTGGAAGTGGGAGATGATTTTGCTTAATGTAAAACAATGGTCCCCTTGTTTTTATTCATACTCGAAGATGAATGACATCGCTCCAATTTCTATGAAGTGTCTTAGTCTTCCCCTGGACTTCTGGTCACCTTCAATGGAGGCTCAACCTCACTTAGATCAATGCCAAAAGGAAATTGGCAAGTCTATTAAAGACTTCACATTAAGTTTGCAATATCCTTCCTTTGATTTTGAAAATTTTGGGATAGTATACTCATTTGGGGATAGTTGTTAGGGTTTGTCTTTCTCTTTGAAAGAATTGAAGGGGGGTAGGAAATTCGAGGATATGTGTGTTGCAGTTATTCTACTGAGGGATCCCCTATTGGGTCTGATTCTAGTGATGGGGATTTTGAGGTAAATAATCAAAATAGGAAGGGCCCTAGTGTGGAAGGTAATAGATATTATTTAATATCTTGGAAGGAGGTTCTTGGTGATGATAAAGAGGGGGTTGAATGGGGTTTGGGTTGTTATGAAGGGAAAGGCCATAAGGGTTCTAGTAGAGGTAGAAGATATAATTTATGCATTGCTAAGGAGAGGGATCTAAAGAGAGGGACCATGGTTGAGGTGATGACAACGAGGTTCATATGACTCCAATGAATCTTCCATGGATCATGGGGTAAAATGATGTCTTGAACCATTGAGTTGACTATGTTCAATATGTGTCTTAACCTCAAAAAATCCAAGATACTTAAATTTCGAAGAGTGATTATCAGTATTACCAAAACATTGAATATATTATCAACACTAAGGGTCTATGCCAAGTTGTGCAAGTAGTAGTTCAACACATTAACCATGCTTTCATTAAAGGCACATACTAACACACAAAGAACGATCCATATGTAACTACATTAACAATTCTCTTTTATTACTCAATCCAATTGCACCTATGCACACCCCTCATGTTTGAACTAATTCAAGAGATATGTTTAACCCTTCAATCCAAGCACACATATGAAATTCTCATATATCTAGGTTAATTTGATATAATATATGATGCAATGCTTGTTAGAATTGACTATTATAACCATTAAAAAAATAAGTATGGAAGAATTCATCGTCTCCTATATATATTTTTTGTAGCCATAAAGTCACAACACTTTGTAATGTAAATATCACTCCTTAGTTTGCTTGGTTAGGTATGTTGTTGCTAAAAGGAAAAGATGCAAGACCCATTCAAATACAAGGGACTCATATTGAGGTCACTTGGTGTCTAGAAATAACATCTATATGTATGTGAGAACTTTTCCATAACATTCTTATCGAAGACAAAATCATGTATGCAAAAATGTAAGCAAAGACAAACTCATATACACAAGTGCAGATCCATTTATTAATATGCAAAAATGATCCAATCATGTACACTTTTTGGAAAAATGGAACATCGTTCCCAGTGTCTATATAATGGAAACTCATGCCCCGTAAAAAAAAAGGCAACTCGTTCCCTATACAAAATATGGCCCATGGTGCCCTATACAAAATATGGCAACTCGTGCTGAAAATGCCACATCGTGGCTAGTGTACATAGGAGGGTCTCTCAATCCTCCTGCCCACCCTCGTAGCTCCCAGGTGCATCTCCAAAATTGATCTTCCTCTTCTTCGTGCTAGAGGAAGCTGGGTCCTGTCGGCATCTTTGAGCATGTCCCCATGAGCCCTGAAACGACAACAATAATATGTCAACTTTTCCTGGCAATTATACAAGTATAAAACATAATTTCAAAATAAAAATAGTTTTCAAATCTTGGATAACTCACCACATGCGAGACTGTAAGTCGTGAGGGGGTCTCCCTCCTTCGTGATCCCAGTCTCTCGGCAATGCCACTCTACAACATTTAGAACAATCAGATAAATGCTGAAACTAGATGCATATAGTAATTTCCATTAAAATTGAACGAGATTTTCATAAACTAGTCAATCTCACCGTGAACAAAATCAGTTGGTCTTTGGGGCTGGCAGATGGAGCAATCAGCTGAACAACCTGCTCTGATTCTAGGGTGGATATTAAAGGGGAGGATGTAGCCACATCGACGGTGGCTACACCACTGGGGGGAACAATGGAAGAAGGGGGGGGTGGCAGGAGGAGGCATGGAGTGGGGTGGGCGAAGTGGAGATGGACGTCTAGGGGTATAAACCCTAGCTGTCTGTAGTATGGATCAGGGCACCCTGGAAGGGGAAGCGAGTGTGGTGGGGGAATGTGGGGGGTAGCGAGGTCTGTGTTGCGGTAGAGGGATGGGTGGTCTGTCGTGGTCGGATGGGAGAGGGTGGGAACATAGGAAACTAATACGGAGGTGGAGCTGGATATGAAACGTAAGGGGGAGCTGGATGGAACTGTGGTGTTATATAGGAGGGGGGGGCTGGATGGAAGGGGTTGGGGAATAGGGCATGTATTCCAGGGGATACAACTGGCATATAGGGTGGCCAAAAGGTCAGGGAGGGAGGAATAACGGCACTGGCAGGTCGAGGTGCTCGCACCTGCATACAGATTTATAACCTCATAGTTTAATATACAAAAATATAAATACACATGGACAAGTCATTGTATTTGAAATTAAATTTAGGCTTTAATACACACGATACCTGCGCACGTGGAGAACTGCTGGTCCCTGGTGGTGGTGGCTGGTCGCTGGAGCCCGCGAACACCTATGCGAACACTACAATTTTAAGACTAAATTTATAAAAACAATATTAACAATATTAAACACAATGCAAATGAGAATGACAATGATGGTGCTGAAAAAAGATGACTGAAATTAATTTATATTCAAGTTAGATGATATTCAATATTCTGAAAGGATAGAAGGTGGCATGGCATGAAATTAAAATTAAATAAGGTGACAGGGCATAGAAGGTGACATGGTGAGCTTTTCCTTTTCTAGAGTCATCCCCATGAGTAGGTGAGCTTTTCCTTTAGCCCTAGAGAGATGTGCAATGCCTCATAAGCAAATTGAATTCATGTCCATTTACAAATTTGAATTGGAAACCTATGTAATATGTTTGGGTTCTTAATGAAGAGTTCCTAGGTTTTGACGTCTTCTTATAGATTTGTAGTTTCCTACAAGCTTGATTCACCCAGTGGAAAAGTATTTGCATCCCTAGAGTGAGGATCTTGAGTCCCTTTATTTCCATAACATTTACATCATCAAATAAAATGGCATCTCATTGTTTCAATTTGCAAAGAGGTGCTAAATAGAAGTTAAGTTAGTGTACATGTTATTTAATACACTTTAAAGTGTTGATCGTTAGAAAAAGGAAGAAAGAGAAATCTTTTTCATGATTAACTTACTTACAAGCTTGAATGTGCCATGTTCTTTTGCATTGAATGAGTAATTATTTGTTCTTGATTGAATAGCTATGTTGTCAGAATGATTTCACTTGATTGAAATCAAAGAAATCTTGAGTGAAATGACTTAAATGAGCATTCTTGATGCCAAATGTTTTACCAAGTTGTATTTGAATCAAGATAATAGCAAGGCCCCATAGACCATATTTGTAAGATTATCGCTTTTCCTTATGGTCCTTACATCATTTTCAAAAACTTTAGTGACAATACATGCGATAAGTTGTTTTACGTTGTTTATATGTCTTTCCTAATAGCATGTTCTAGGAGTAGTAGTATGATTACTTTCAGTCTCAAGTATTAAAATAAATTGGAAATCACGTGATAATAAACTAGGGTAATAAGGACATGAGAAACAACAAGTTCTTGAATTTCTAGAAGCTTAGCCACTATGATTCTCTTTTTCCTGAGAGTTTTGCACAATGCAGTGAAAATTCATAGCAATAAATAGTTTTCTTATTTGTCTCGGTGGATGCAAAAGTGACAAGTACAATAGCTCAGTGAACTCAATTGATGCAACAAAGTTAGCAGAAGCATAGAATTGATTTGACCACCTTTACCATTAAAAGAACCTATTAGTAGAATATGGGGGGAAGTGATAATTATCATGGTAATATATTCTCAAAGTTTAAGCTTGAAGAACACATGGCATAAGGGCATGGCAGCAAAAGTTGATTTGGTGGACAAAGTGATGGGAATTGGAGCCATTGGCACACCTATTGAGCCAAGAGTCAAATGACCCATACCGTGGTCATTTGAATATGATTTGGAAAAGGAGAGTACATGGCAAAGATAACTTGGATGACATGGTGACAAATGGCGAAGCAAAAATAACACACATGGCATTGGTCAAGCACAGGAAGAACAAGCAAGCATTGGATGGTAGTCTAAGGATGAAGGACACTACGAGCATCACTAAAACCCCAACTGCGGGCTCATCATTGGTCAAGTATGAATTATAGATTTTGGAAATTTCTCTCCCATTTGTATAATCATCAGAGGTCTAGGATGCCTAAAGTGAACATGGACAAATGTTTATAGTTTTATTAGGTTTTTTTTTTTGTGGGATTATACGAATTTATAGCTCTCAAATAAATTAGACAATATTATAAACACAACTGTAAAATATGATGATAATATGGTAATTACTCAGTGCTAATTAATTTGTAATTACTGAACACAAATTACTCGTAACTGGATTTAAATATTCAAAGTAAAGAAGTTACCTGTGTGTATGGTGTCGCAATCTCCTCTGCTGCCACCATGGCTCCATCGAGGTCAAAGGAACCGACGTCCTCCCACCTGGGGGATGGAGACCCGACCCCGAATAACTGTAGATTAAAATAAATAAACTCAACAATGTGTAATTCAAAGTTAAATATATTAAATAATACGATATCAAATAAAATACAACAAATACTTGAACATTAAATAAAACAATAGCAAACCTGATCCATGAAGCTCCCTGTGGCATGCTGCTATGTATCACCATGGAAAGAATGACCACAGTGAGAACAATGATGTGTCGTTGTTCTAGCAGAACTAGAAGGCCCCGCCTGGGTTCCACCTATACCCGGTATGTCCCGGCCACCACCCATAGACTGTGCAGCTATCTGTGTCTCATCGATGTCCTCACGACTCTAGGAAGACATGGCCACAAATTTGGTATCTCTAAGCAAGTCATGTGTGGCACGTCTAACGGAGTCATGAATCTCATCTAGGCTGCTACCAAACCCGGGTGGTTGAGGAGGGGGGTTTGGCTCTCTCCTGGGTGCAGGAGGTCCTCTAAGTGGGTTGCAGTGCGCTTGAGGTCGATCTTGGGAAGAGCCAAGACCAACACCCTGAAACTCAGTGATGTCAAAAGAGTTGACATGGTACCCTAGCTCAAACTCAGCCCACAAATTCTGAAGGAAATACTGTGGGACCTCCAAATTGTTGCACGGGGGCCTATCAAACACCATGAACCACCTATTTCTCCAGTTATCTCTCCATGGCTGGTAAATGCACCAGTCCATGCAAACCCGAGCCCTCGTCACAGCTGGAGGCTATCTCGTCAAGGGAACTATGAACTTGATATACAAATGGGCTTTGGTGATGTTGAGGTCTTTTATTTGCTCTTTGGACAACCCAGTGGAGTAGTGTTCCCTCATTCGAGCCTTGTATTGGCTCAAGTTTTGTTATCTCACTGTGTCCAATATTGATTGATTCAATAATGTTTTGAAGTGATGAAGCCAAGGAAACCCGAGAGGGTTCCTTGGTAATGTTCAATTCATTACTTAGTGCCCTCAATTGATTTAAGTGTTGGTGTAATTGATCTTCGGGGTTTTCATTCAGTTCATTGTGGGTTCCCATATTTTCTTCTGGAAATCGGGTTTCATTGGTTTCATCGAATGGTTCAGGTGTGTTTGACATCTTGTTAGGTGTAGATGTCCTGCAATTAAATTTCCTTGGTTTTTTAATGGATTGTAAATTTTTTTTAAAATTTAAATTTAAATGGAAAACAAAAATAAACACAAATTTGTGCTTTGAGGAGCACCTACCTGGAGAAATGGATGGCACTGTGGTGTAGGGGTGATTTCTTGGTGTTGAGGAGGATTTGGTTGCTCGAAGACGTGTTCGCGGGGTTGCACAGTGCACAGTGGGCTCACGGGTCTGTCGAAAATGACAAACCTGTGAGCTTTGTTTTTTTCACGCGCCATTTTGTGCATACGTGTCAAAGGCGCGTGCACACCCCTTTTGTCCACGTGGACGTTTGGCATTTCCGAAGCAGCGATGCGTGCACCCATTTGGATGGGCGTGCGCATCGCTTTGTTTTTTCCGCTCGCGCGCTGCTGTTGCGGTCTTTTTGGGTACCAGCTTGGTACCCATTTAATTAATTAATATAAAATCTATTATTATTTTAATATATATTTTCTATTATTTAGTAAGGGCTTTCTTCCATGGTCATCCAACCTAATTTAAATAGACTCACCATTCTCTATTTCTATATTTAAAAATATCTTTATCTACCTTAACTATACAATGTTTAGGATCATCTAACCTTCTAACTCCTCAAAACTATGGTAAACATAATTATTTTACTCAATAACACATAACTTCATATTTTAAATCTATTTAATTAATTACAATTTTTTTTTGGTTAAAAATAAGTTAAGTGACTAAAAAACCATAAACTAAGGGCATCTAATCCATGAAAATGACCTACCCTTAACATGACTCATATGTTTTAGTATCTCCTCCCAACTAAGTCAATGTAAAGACATTAAACTAAGGCCACCTACCAAAAATAACCCACACCTTGAAGGATAACCTAACTAAAATTAACATTAATATAAAATTTATTATTATTATAATAATATTTAATTTTTATTATTCAATTTTGAAAAAGAATCACCCAACTTATCACCGACCTAACCTAAACCTATGACGTCTATATATAAAAATATCTCTCTCTAGCCTAAGTGTACAATGCTTGAATTCTTCTGATACGTTTGCCGAGGGCTAGTTGATACCCACCGTTACACAGAGATAGAGAATTGAAGTAATTGACCTTCTTTGTTCAAGTGAAGTCCATCTTCTTCTCTGATGGAAATGACAATGGGGATGAGAAATCCGAGCGTAGAGGAATGCAGTGACAATGTTAGATTGGTGAGCTCGGACGGCAAAATATTCCAAGTGGAGAAGGCCGTGGCATTGCAGTCGGTGGTGATAAAAAATTGGATGGAGCTTTCGGGCACTAAGAATCCTTTTCCTCTGACTCTCGTGTCCAGTGAGATTCTAGAAACGGTTATCGAATATTGTAGATATCATGTCGATCACCCTCCTGCTTCCATGGAGACCGCAAATGGGATGACCACAAATGGGATGACCAGTTCGCCAAAACCCATCGTGCAACTTTCGTGCAAATTGCAGCGGCTGCCCATTTTCTGGATATCCCGAGTCTTCTAGAATTGTTCTATCGAACTATTGTTGACATCATTACAGCCTGCGAAACCCCTGAACAGATCCGGCAGATGCTTCACATCAAAAATGATTTTACCGCGGAAGAAGAGGAAGAGATTGCGCGTTCGAATCAGTAGGGTTTTTGAATGAAGTTATTAGGACGATGGACGATCAACGATTAGGTTAGGGTTTTTGTTGCTCATATTTGCTTCAATTTTGTGCACTTGGAATTGGCAAAGGTATTTTGGCTCTGCTGACTAATATCATTACATGTATAACTGGAAACAATGGAATGCTGAAAGTTGTTGTTCTAGTGGAAAGTTGTTGTTCTAGTGGAGATGAGATAATCTTGAAGTGTTGTTTGAGTGGAGATGAGATAATCTTGAAATGTTGAAGAATGCTAGTTTTGAAATGTTGGTTCTATTTGAATTTGAATTGTTTTGAAATGTGAGTTATGTTTGAATTTGAGTTGTTCCAGTGGAGATGAGATAGTCTTGAAATGTTGAAGAATGTCAGTTTTGAAATGTTGGTTATATTTGAATTTGAATTGTTCTGAAATGTTAGTTACATTTGAATTTGAGTTGTTCAAGTGGATATGAGATAGCCTTGAAATGTTGGTTATATTTGAATTTGAATTGTTCTGAAATGTTAGTTATATTTGAATTTGAGTTGTTCCAGTGTCGAGATGAGATAGTCTTGAAATGTTGAAGAATGCTAGTTTTGAAATGCTGGTTATATTTGAATTTGAATTGTTCTGTCTTGAAATGTTGAAGAATGCTAGTTTTGAAATGCTGGTTATATTTGAATTTGAATTATTCTCAAATGCTAGTTATATTTGAATTTGACTTGTTCAAGTGAAGATAAGATAGTCTTGAAATGTTGAAGAATGCTAGTTTTGAAATGTTGGTTATATTTGAATGTGAATTGTTCTATAATGTTAGTTATATTTGAATTTGAGTTTTTCTGGAGATGAGATAGTCTTGAAATGTTGAAGAATGCTAGTTTTGAAATGTTGGTTATATTTGAATTTGAATTGTTTTGAAATGTTAGTTATATTTGAATTTGAGTTGTTCCACTGGAGATGAGATAGTCTTGAAATGTTTGTCATGTTTGAATTTTAATTGTTCTGAAATGTTAGTTATATTTGAATTTGACTTGTTCCCAGTGGAGATGAGATAGTCTTGAAATGTTGGTTAATTTGAATTTGAATTGTTCTGAAATGTTTGTTATATTTGAATTTGAGTTGTTCAAATGGAGATGAGATAGTCTTGAAATAATGCTAGTTTTGGTTATATTTAAATTTGAATTACAATGATGAAATAGACTTAAACTGTTGGTTATATTTGAATCTGAGAATTATGATTAGCAAAATTATGTCACTTTTTCTTTTTCAAAAAACCTTACCCTAGTTTTGTTGGTTACTCTCCGTTCCCTTCATTCTCTTTTGTTTCAATGGCATAGCATGTTGGTGAATATGTTTTCCTTTTTATTTCAATGGCATAGCATGTTGGTGAATATGTTTTCCTTTTTATTTCAATGGCATAGCATGTTGGTGAATATGTTTTCCTTTTCATCTTGCAAAGGGTTTGAAATTAGACGATAGTACAAAGGGTTTGAAACTAAACAATTTGTTGGAAAGCGAAGGAAAATTGCATTATGCACTCCGTTGATAGGGATAGCAGGTCCAATGCCCCTCCAATTTGTTGTGTTGGCACTGTTCTATTGCGCCTATTTGTCAATAGATTCAATGCATGTGATTTGCAGATGTCTGTAAGCCTCTAGAACTAGGGTAGGAGGGGTCATGTGTAAAGGCATACGCAAGCTAGCCATGGAGGGCCTTACACTCCAACTTGGGTCACTTTTATGAGATAAGCCTGTCATTTTAGTTGTTGTACATGTTTACTTCAAATTTGTGCACTTGGAATTAGCAAAGGTGTTTTGGTTGTTTTACTTTTACCATTGAATTTATAATTGGAAAGAATGGAATAGTGAAAGTTGTTCCAGTGGAGATGAAAGAATGCTAGTACTGAAATGTTGGTTATATTTGAATTTGAGAACTAAGAAAAATTATATCAAGTGGTTGCTTTGTTTTTAACATAACCTAATTGTGTTGGTTACTCTGCCCTCCCTTCTTTATCTTTTGTTTCAATGGCATGTCGGTGAATATGTTTTCTTTTTCACTCTGCAAAGGGTTTGAAATTACAAATTACAAGATTGGTTGGAAATGAAAGGGAAATGACATTATGCATTTATGAACTCCTTTGATAGGGAGAGCAAGTCAAGTGACTCTCGATTTTGCGTTGGGGGCTATATGTCAATAGAATAGGTTCAATGCATCTGATTTGCATGTTTGTAAGTTTCTCTAGACATGTGTAGGATTCATACAGGTTATCTTTTGGATCTAAGTATTAAAAGTTTGTGATTATAAAGTTATCTATGAATTTAATTGTATATTTTATGGATTAAAAATTGATGTTACTACAAATTAACTTATTTATGCACAGAAAGTGGAGCAAAATTTTTGGCTGTGAAAGGTTCCTTTATTTTCATGCAAATCAACTACATCCAATTCATAGTCAAACTCAACCCTAAATTTTGGGTGTTTTTACATCTTAGTGTGTGTGACATTAGGGTAAATTGAATTTTCAACTTATTTTAAGGATAAGGATAATTTTGTAAATGAGCATGGCACATACATCTAGTTTCCAAGTTAAATACCACCATTCTATGGATTGTAAATATATATTGTAGTGTTTTTAGCCATTAAACCTAGAATATAACCATGTATACATAGACTTATAATGCAAGAACCATATATTGTAGTGAAAAATAACCAAACACAAAAATAATTGAAATGAAATTGTCTTATAGCCCACATAAATCAATGTTCACTTTCCTCTTAAGGTTGGAAAAAACCACTTATACTATGAAAGGAGAACTTTATACTAAGAACTAGAACTCTAGCCATAAAAACTCATTTTTTTGCATCAAAAACACCAAAAACAACCCCCAATTCGAAAAGTGTTGATACCACTATCAACTTTTCTTTTTGGGGGGGGTTAAAAATAGAGCCATGGCCTAAAAATCTCTACTTTTGTTTACAAAAGCCTTAAAATCAACCCCTAAAATGACTTTTTTTTTTCAAGAGATAAATTACAACATTTTTGCAAAGTATATAAACTCGGAGAAATTACCCCCTACCCCCCACCCCACATTACAAAATAATTAAAAAAACCACCTGTTTTATTTCACTTTTTATTCTTTGGGGGGGAAGCGGAACTAATCATCAACAAAAGAATGCTCCTAATGTTGACCCACCTCACACGATATGTTTTTTGTTGGTCCATCATCCGTCTTCCCTCCCACCCTTCATTTCGGTCAGTAAGAATGTTACATATCTATTGCCAGTATCACGTGTCATCTATCTCTCTCTTAGCATGTTGATTTGTCATATGTGAGTCTAGTGGTCACTTAAAATTAAAAGAAACATGGCATCCTCTGCATCTCCACTTCATATAAACCTTGCAGAGTTCATGCTTTGCAGAGATGAAGTAAGAGGAGGAATGTTATTGCACCCAATGACATCAAAACACTTAACAACGCCATGGACTATCGTAGATGGTCACTTTTATTTGAGTGGATTCCATCTAGCCACACTGACACCACCTGAGAAGCTCCCTTATTTATTTGAGTGGCGTCCATCCAGCCACACTGACATGGCCTGTACTGCACACTGAGCAGTAGTATTTTTGTCACTGTATGAAAAGGCAAAGGAGGTCGTTTTGGCAGTGGATATTATAAATATTACTTGATCATAACTACTAGCATGAAATGGCATAAAGTTCCAAATCCCGCCAATCCATGATTTAGGCCCTATGTTGACTTTGGTTTCCATTGGTTGAAACATGTCATCTTATGCTGTTGTTAGATTCATATCATGGCCCAACCACATTACATGCTAACTAGCTAATTAATTTTTCCACAGAATTTAAGGATTATGCATGGTGAGATCAAAATAAATAAAGTACTTTTATGAAGAAAAAGAAAATGTATATATAATAAAGGATATTAAAAGGTACATTTTTCTTTAAGGTGAAAGGAAGATTATAGAGAAACAATTAAAATTTATAAATGGATAGGACACATGTTTAAAAGGTGACAAATATAAACAAATGTTTTGTTTTTACTACATGACATAGGAGAAAGCATGGATATGACACATGTTTGAAAGGAGACAAATATAAACAAATGTTTTGTTTTTACTACATGACATAGGAGAAAGCATGGAAGGTAAATGTTTAAGGATGAAAGTGTTTTTGTCTTATGTTCGGCATGAAGGACGCCTCTTAACAAGAAATACATTAGAAGTTAAAAGTGCATAGGGGTTCTATGAAGTGAAATCATAAATGTTTAAAGAATAATTTTGCATGCTAAGTTTGGTTTTAAATTCCAAGGGAGGGAGCAACGTTCCTCTTCTTTGTGGCATATAGAAAAAAAAACAAAACAAAATTCCATGAGTAGACAAGGCAAAGACAACGCATTCCTCACTGCTTTGATTTAATGGCATGTGTAATGGGCATGCGAATGGTGGATACATATATGTATTAGGTTTATATGTGATCATTGGGCAATTAAAAGTGCACAGGGCTAACGTACATGTTTGGCAAATGTTTGGCAGGCACATTGGATATTCATTTATAAATTTAAACGGCACGAGGAGTGGCTTATAATATGATACATCGATCGAGGTAAATAGTGAATTATTATACCATGTGCCAAGTGATTGGTAAGGCGATACAAAGTTTTCATAATCAGTATAGATCTATCTTAAACTCGTATCTATCAAGCACTCAGAAGGATCCAATTTCTTGAGGTGTATTTCTTTTTTTAAATTTAAACTCAAGAAATTTGATCTTTCTTGATTAATAGATCCGGGTTTAAGTTTTCAATTTTTATTTTATAAACGAACATCTATTTTTTAATTAATTTTCATAATATTTTATTTTATGAACCAACATGGATTTTTTTTTAATATTTTCCATAATTTTTTATTTTATGAGCCAACATGAATTTTTTTAATTATTTTGTTACTGAATATTAGAGGATCTCTCCCATATTGAACTGTAAAACACCTCATTTCACTTAGTGCAATTATAAAATTAACTACTTAATAGTATTTTTGTTTTGCTTAATTGAAAGTATATGTATTTTAAGATCCATCGTTCAACAAAAGGTTGCAACGATCAATATATGTATTTGAAGATCCACCGCTGTAAACTACTTCATTCATTCTCTTGTTTGCTTCTGCTTCAGTGTTGATTCCTTCGTGTAGAGTTTAAAAAAATCGAAACATGTCACAGATATATCATACAAAGGGTAAAAAAGGATTCGATGATCAAAATTGGTGAACAGTTTATAATGAATCATACACATTGCTGAATGGTCAAATGTATTAAATGATGCAATCCAATAAATTATGATAGCTAATTTGTTGAAATTTAGTATCAACGTGATCACCAACATAGAATCTAGTTCTCTAAATCGATTTAGTCAACTTTGAAGTTGCAAGAGATTTTCTTTGTGAACTAATGAATTATTATTCACGTGGCATAATTGATCACATGTTGATCTATAAGATAAGTTAGCAACATGTGAATCGAGTTTCAATTATCTTGATCAATAGTGCACCAAAGATTAATTAGCAATTGCTTCAGAAGGTGCAATGGTACACCAAAAAGAAAAAAAAAGAAAAAAAAGAGTAGAGTAGATGTGATGAAGTGAAAAAGAGAGGAATAAAATAAATGTAATGAAGTCCTTCTTCCTCGTCATAAAAATGTCCCTTTTCATTTGGTAAAGCATCATAGGAAAAGAAAAAGAAAAAGAAAAAGGTAAAATTAAAATGAGATTAGAAATTTCTTAGAAATGTATAAACATTAAAAATTGTATAAAGTAATGTTAATGATAACAAACTAACTTGTTGTATATGGTACAAGTTAAAATATCAATGTCAAGGTATATCACAAGTTAGTTCGATGGAAATCATTAGGAACCAATTAATTTAAATTATATAAAAAGCTATGTATATGTATGTATTCAATGTTAATCTTGAAATTAGGATATTGAGGAACCAAATTTGAACCCAATAAATATTTGTATTTGTTTTTTGTTTGAAACCTTATATATTAAATATTTGTAATAAATGACTTGATTATAATACAAGTTGTGATAGGAAGGTAGAGGCGGAAATGGAGGAGACCATCAATAGGCATCGGCCTTGTAAAATAATACAACATTGAATTCTAAAACAATTTTTAACACAAGTGGAGAACGAAAACATTAGTTATAATAAATTTTATGAACAAAACTTCCAATATTAAAAATAAAAAATATCCATCTACTTTGGAGAAGACTATAAATTCCATGCATGATTTCTTAATAAAAGTAGAAGAAAATATGTGATGGGACACATGGAAGTGTAATAGGGAAGATAAATTTAATATATAATATGAGCATCTCAATTTGGAATTGCATCTTATATGTAAAAGCTTCTTTCTAAATAGACTCGAATCCTTCTTAACAACAAAATATAGATATTGCAAGGTTGAATTTTTTTTTTAAAGTTAAAGCCATACATTTATCCTCTTCACAATGGAATTTTATTTATGGAAAGTAAACGATGATATTAAAGTGACAAGAACAAGCCACAAAGCTACACATTGTTTTCTAATGAGCAGTCAATGAAAGAAACAAGATCAATATAACATGATATTCCCTAGAGTTGATATATCTTGCATGTGCTATCGCTTATGACCATGAAGGGTCAAACACTCATAACAAGGGAGGGATTGCATAAGCCATGTGTCTCCAATTCCATATTTGGTAACAACTACCTCAAACCAAACTTTTCCATGTTAATTTAGAGTTATGGTTTGTAGCTCTTGAGTTGTGACATGGCTAGATGACCTAAAAATAGTAATAAAAATTGATAAGGGTTCATGCACAATCATGGACTCCTTTAAAGACACTTTATATGCCACATAATACTGAAAAGACATGGAACCTCTTACTTTAGGTGACAATTAGGGGTACTTACCTAATGGATTTGAAGATGAAGTAAAAAGATAAAAGATAGGTAATTGAATCATCTTTCATAATATATAACATTTATCTATAAAACTTTTGTGTAAATGATTATAAAATTAGTTTTCGTTAAATTGGGTTTTCAAATTTTCAGCACATCATAACATATATGTTTGTGCACGTGCAACACTTATTGAGGTAAATGATGTCAATTTTGGATAAAATCTTGCAGACATATAAAGGACATATGGGCCTAGTGCAACACTATTTATTCAAAAAAATTCATGAATTATTTATTATTATTATTAATTATCGATGTCAGAAAACCTTGAAATGAAAAATTTATGTGCAGGTGCAACACTTTAGGGGCAAAATTTAATGAAATACTTGATTTCTATATATAAGATTGTAGAGCTCACTCTCCTCTACTGCACCATATAGTTTTCTTGAGAAATGGTGAAGGCAATCAAAAGTTATATAAAAAACAATCGATGTATCTATTTTCGAAAAGTGATGTGTCATTTAGAAAAATAATAATAAATAAATAAAACATACATTTTTAGGAAAAAATTACATATTCAGAATCATTAGATCATACTCTACAATATTTTATATTTTCATAAACAAATATTGTGTTTGTCATAGCAAAACACGCCATTGAAACTGATCATATTGATAGAGTTCTAAAATACAAGCAATAGCCCTGGTTTATTTGTCCTAGCCAATAGGTTTGGTAGTTCGAAACTATTTCCGAACATCATGCCAAGCCTTGTTCCCACCGAGTTTTTAAATTAAAAAAAAACGCATATGCGTTTTATCCTTGTTCATATCGCATATGCGATATAACACATATGCGTTTTATCTTTAGTATCTTGGTACGAGAGTAAAAAAGAGTTTACGAAGTTAGTGGATAGGCTTTGGGAGAAACCCCATCTAAAATAAAAAGATCATGGTAATTATTGGCCTCTCCAAAGCGGTTTAGTGTAAGTGTGGCAAAAGGACTACACTTAGCCTAAACTTTGTGAATGGTTGTGGATAATGAGATCAGATTATTGGAGGTTCAAGGGCTAGTCCAAAGGAGGTATTAGGATGATGAGGTTACCAAGTTATGATGCCTTTCTTGTTGCCTCCGCATGATCAACCTCAATGGGCGGAACAGGGTAAACAACAACTGTAGGCTCTGTATATGGATATGTCAATTTTAAAAAAAAAATTACATATACATTGGTCTTGGAACACCATACACTTTCTCCCTCTATGACCAACCTCCACCCCTTTGTCTATATAACACATCCACATGCCCTCTCTCCATCCCTCTTTATATAACCATCATTATTTCTCTCCTTCACCACCCCTCTACCTCTATAACCATCCCTCAACCCTCTCTCTCTCCCCCCCTTCCCTCTCTCTCCCTTCTCGCTTCTCCCGTCCCTCCCTCTCCTTCTACCTCCATGTGTTCCATCCTTTCACTCACTCCATACCTCACTTTCTCCCCCTACCTCCTCTCACCACCCCCTTCTCTCTCCCCCAATAAATCCTTCTCTCTCTTCCTCTCTCACCGTCTCTATCTAAATCCCCCTCTTTCTTTATCTGGCCACTCCCCCTCAAACAAACTTACACACCTCTTGGTCTTAAAAAACCACACCCCCTCTCTCTCGATAACCAACCTTGCCCCCTTTGTCTCTCTCACACACATCCACACACCCTCTCTCCATCAATATCTCTCTGCATCTATAACCGTCCCTCAACCCTCTCTCTCTCCCATTTTCCTCCCTCTCTTTCTCTCTCTCCCTCTCTGCCTAAATCCCCCCTCCTTCATAATCTCACCACTCGCCCCTCAAACAAACTTACACACCTCTTGGTCTTGGATCACCACACCCCCTCTCCCTCTATAACCAATCTTCCCCCTTTCTCTCTCTCACACACATCCACACACCCTCTAAAACAATTCCTTTGTTTCCCCTCCCTCCCGCCAAAACCCTTTCTATCTTCCCCCATCCCTCCCTCCCTATCCTTCTACCTCCATGTGTTCCATCCTATCACTCACTCCATCCCTCACTTTATCCCCCTACCTCCTCTCTCCACCTTCAAGCCTTCATCCCTCCTTCATCTATCAATATTTCACTCCATTCCTTAATATCCATCTCTCTCTCTCTCTCTCTCTCTCACACACACACACACACACAATCCCTCATCGGTATCTCTCAGTGTAACCATCCTTGACCATAATTTATCCCCCTAAATCCCTACTCTCCCATTGTTATTATCCCACTCTCTCACCCTATAACCATCCCTCCATCCATCATTCTCTCTCTCTCTCTCTGACTCTCCCCCTCTCACTCTTTAACCACCCCCCCCATTTGTCTCTCTCACTCACTCACTCTATACCTCTCTCTATACTACCACTCCATCCATCCCTCTCCTCCCTCTCACTCTTTAACGACCCCCCCCATTTGTCCCTCCATCCATTATGCTATATAGTTCCTCCATCCATTATCCTATATATTTCTTGCACCCAATCATCCCTCCCTCTTATATATCTCCCTCTTCCATCCCCCCTATATCTCTTCCCCCCCTAATCCCTCCCTCCCTCCCACTTATATTTATTCCCCTCCCACCAATCCCTTCCCTTTATATTTCTCCTCCCTTCAGTCCCCCCTCATATCTCTCCCCTACCCATCCCTCCCTACCCCTTATATTTCTCCTCCCTTCATCCCCCCCATATATCTCCCCTACCCATCCCTCCCTCCCAAGATTCCCTCTACACCTTCCTCTCCCTCCTTTCACTCCCCCCCTCTTTTAGCTTAATCAATGTAATGTTGGGCCATGAGCCACCCCATATACCATCTGGATGGAATCTTGGGAGTCTAAATGGTATTATAAGGGGATAAGGGTGCCATTATAGGGTTTTGGATGGGAGGGATGGGTCTCTGGACATTAACCATATTCATGGAAGAAAACACAACGAGTCTCTAAATCAACACACATGCCTTATAGATGGAATATTTGTCCTTTAGTGGGATATGGGTGTCATTATGAGTTCTTATGCACTACGGATGGGTCTCAGGGTCTTAACCATGGTAATCGGACAAAAGTGTAACAGAAACAAGTCTTAAACCGCTACACATGCCCTTTAAAGGGGATATTTAGCCTTAATATGGGATATATGTGCCATTAGACTATTTTATGCATTGAAGATTGTTCTCGAGACGTTGACCATGGTCATATAGGAACCATTATGAATATTTCCAGACAAGAGATAGTTCTGAAAACACTACCATGGTCCAAGGATAAATCCAATCTTCTAGGAATTAAATGATTGGTTCATGGACAAATCACAAGGTCCCAGAGTACGACAAGCCCTATAAATGGAGTCTAAATGGGATAAGGGTGTCATTATAAGGTTTGGGACTTTGAGCATGGTCATGGAAGAAAAGGTAGGGTCTTAGGACCTAAATGAAGCTTGTATGGCTCATGAGCTATAAATGTCCTTTAATCACCACACATGCCTTCTAGATGGTATATTTGGCCTCTAGGTTGGGTATGGGTTCCATTATGAAGTTATGTGCATTGAGGATAGGTATCGAGGTCTTAACCATGGGTATGGGTTCCATTATAAGGTTATGAGGTTTCAATATTTGATATGCACTAAATCGCATGTGCGACATATTGCATATGCGATTTACGGATCACATTATACAAACTGACCATCAGGTAAAAAGCATAGTATGCATATTGCATATGCGTTAAAATGGACATGCGTTATATTGCATATGCGATATGTGTTTTATAAAAAATCTTGGGTTGCGTGACGTGGGCCAATTTTACTGTAGCAAAAGATAGAATTCTTCTGAACCCGCGCATAGTGTACTATTCAACCTGCCATTTAATCATTTATTACATAAATCCATAGGTTTTGTACAAGTTTGGGTGGATTTCAATGGGGAATGTACGTAATAGAGGTCGAAAGTCAACAAGGAAGGTGCTTACACCCGAAGAAGCTAAAAATAAAAAAGAAAAGAAGAGGGAAGATTCAAGAAATCGTCGGCATTCATTGGATGAGCAAATAATTCCCATTCCCGCTCAACAAATACCTAACATAGAGGCTGGGGAAGATATTGCAATGTTAATGGAAGCTGGTTATAGCCGAGATGGTAATCTTGGTCCATTATTAAGCGGACAATCTTGTGAAGAGCTCAATCATTATGTTCCTGATGATGAAAATGTGACTCCGCAACAACAATGCCAGGTGGTTCAATCTCCTAATTGAAGTTGTCATCCTGCAGTGGAAGTAAACATCACTCTAGCATTTCAAATGGCAAGAAATATTGCATCAAAACGAAAGAGAACTCCTAAACGCATACAAGTGGACGAGAGCGAATTGACTTCCATGGAAGGTAAGGTGGCTAAACGCACTATCCTTCGTCATTGTTCTCAAGTAATGAAACAATATTTTGATAAAAAATCTGAAGTCGGTAAATGCCAGTTGTTTTTAGCTTTGATTAAATCTAGAAATATGGAAATTCTTAGAAGAAAGTTAGGCATAAGAACGTTGAAGAATATCGAATCAAGTAATCACATTGTTAAAGCTCTTGTTGCTGCATTCACATTGATTGGTAAAAAAACTCGTTCACAAGACTGTAATGTGGCTCACTGCGTATTGGCTGAATCAATTGTATGTAGATCCACAAGACAACATCATTTACATAAATGCACATCACAAATTGTGCCTTTAAATCCAAAGACACTTAAAAAATATTCAGTAAGAAGAGACAGCCTTGATGTAGAGGGACAAATGGAAACATTATGGGCATTTAGCGGTAGGTTTCCCCACAAAGACATGAAGTTAGTCAAAGCAGTGAAGGGACTAGTGAACACTTTTTGGCACGATAACACTAGGCCTTCTTCTAACACAAAGGATGTGTTAAAACGTGTAGGGGTTCTATGAACAATGAACCTCATGTTAAACATTATCTTGACATGACACAAACTCAATTGTTCGAGATGTTTAAAGTTGCCCACGTAGAGCTAAGGCTCGGGCAAAGATCTTTTGAAAAATGCAAGCCTTGGTATGTTAGAATCAATACCATCTGGAACACTTGTTGTTGTAGATACCACATAGATTTTGATCTATATTATCATACATTTGCACATGTACGTCATTTTTTGCATCCTAACCATGTGCAGGAATGCTCAAGTACAGTACCGCCAATGTCATCTAGAGATTTCATCCATAGCATAATGTGTCTGAGGCAAGATGGGCAGACACATTACTTAAAACAATGTGTAGAGGGTTCTTGCAACAATTGTGGTGGGCTATCATTATGGTCTGATTGCATCCATGAGAGTGAAGATCAAGCATTCAAGAATGCAATTGTCGAGAAGCAGAACTATCAGTACGAGACACATCAGCTACATGATGGGAAAGAAAGCAGGAAGATTAAATTGGTGACTTCAAAGGTGACAATCTACATGAATAATATTCATTTAACTGAGTGTACATTGTTTATGTTGTTTTATAACATTGTTAAATATTGACATATTAATATTCATGTAAGTATTTTTATGTTGTTTTATAACATTGTTTATTTTTTCCACCGGGTGCAAGTATGTGATTTTATTTTAGAGTTTTGTGGAAAGATCCAATAGTACATTAAGCATGTCGATATGGCATGGTGGCAAGATGAGAAATTCAGAATATGCTGGGACACCTTCCCTCTTGGAACAGTACTATCATTGGTTGACTTTGTGGAAAATTACACCCTACAACCACAAAATGAAATACAAAGTCAATACTATCACTCAGAGCAGGTGAGCATAATGGTCCATATCACTTATCGACATGGGCCAGATAGCAATGAAGAGAAACATGTGATATTGAAAGAAAGTCACTTTTACACAAGTGACGACCGGACCCATGACATCCATTACGTGCAACATTGCTTTAAATTGTTCTATGATCGTGTGATAGCTATGGATATACCATTTTATCATCATTTTATTTGGTTAGATGGTTGTGTTGGACAGTTAAAGAATGCATGTGTATTTTAATGGTTGTGTTTGTTGCACATAAAATACAAGGTGCCACTTATATGGAACTAATTGGAAACAGGTCATGGAAAAGGAGAGCACGATGGTGCTAGTGCATGCATAAACACTGCCCTTCGAAGGGAAGAGATGAATTTTACAGGTGCTCTCCTTCGAGACGTTGCATCTATAGTGAAATGGTGTGCATATGTGATGGGAGAACAAGCAACAAGGAAACACCTAGTGCGAAGAATATTCTGGGAGGTGACAAATGTGGACCGATCCCAAACACATCGAGTGAACACAGTGCATGGAACTCGACAGTTTCATTCAATTAGAAGATTAGACAAATCGACCCTACAAATTTGGACAAGATTGAAGGCTTTCTTTTGCAATTCCTGTAGCATCGATGAATGGGATGATTGTGAGTATACAAATATAGTTGATACATGGGATCGAGTGACACTTGGAACCGATTTCAAGGGGGTTAATGAAATAGACCATTTGGAAGATGATCAGACATATATTTCTACAGACTTTGATCACATATCGGATGCAGGTACAAAAAAGTAAATTAGTAGTACCTAAATCACTACAAGCCTTTACATTGAAAGAAATTTTATTTATGTTACATGCAAGACCTTTTTTAATAAATGTATTTTTAACCTTTTCCGATTTTCTTTCACAGGTCATATATATGCAGTGGTTGCCCCAAAAAATAATGAATGGGGTTCTGACTATTGGTTGGCACGTTGCTTAGAGGGGAAACAAACTATTCTCGAACCTGGTACACATGATGAAAATATTGAATTCCCAACTGGCTCGATGGTTATAAAAGGGGAGTACTTGACACTAGCAGCACAATAGAAAAGGAAGGGTGGGTATTTATATCAGGATTATAGACCAGGAGCTGTTGAATACCACTTCACCAACTTGGTAGTTGGTATAAACATCAAGCAGCGCACACTTTTGAACAAAAATAGCTCACATGTACGATACTTGCTACCACATTTAGAGCATGAGAGATTGATGGACACCATCGGCAGCAGAGATGATCCAGATGGCCTACTTACGTGAGTGCATTTTCAAGTGTTACTAGATTGTCCACTGTGGATAGATTTTCAGGTTCGTTATTTAATCTTTAAAGTGCGTGCTGAAGCACAATTTCAATTATTCAGCCTTTATTTTATTCCCAATGTACTAACCTATGATTGTGGGATACCATTCACAGACATAAGACTATTCAGAGGATACTAGACACTATAAACACGATCCTACAACCTCAGGTGAGTTATCTATAAATAATGTTTGCACATTTTCATTGGGTTATCTTTATTTTCTTATGAGATTACTAATGTTTAGCCTTTCATGTGCCTAGGATACAAACATGATCTGTGGTACATTGGAGGCGCCAAGAACAACCCGGTGTCTTTAGACACCAACAAATAGAAATAAAAAAATAGCATGCTCTCAAGTTGTTGCAATTTACTTTTTTTGATGTTTTTTATATTAATGTACATTTAATTACATTGTTGGGTCAAGTCTTGCAACTCTTGTGATGGTGGATCAACTCTGCAAAACCCTCGATCGTGCCGATGTTGGTAGTGTTCTAATATCGGCATTGCCCATACACACTTGCAAGAGACAATGACATTCAATCTTGTTGCTCTATTTTCTTTTTCACTCCCAAGACGAGAGTCACCAAGTGTCCCGTGAACGACATTTTCATGCAACTTTCAACTCGACATAGCTCGTCAACCAGAGGTCGGATCAATGAACCGTCGACTCCGTTGGTATCCTAAAATGCAATTACCTCTAGGGGGCCCTCTCCACCATGTTTTCATGGCCCAGTTACTTCATTGTGCATTGATTTCATAAACTAGGATTTTGCTCAGTTTCCTTCAATGCAACTCTCGCATTGGTGGGTCAACTCTGCAAAACCCTCGACCTTGCCAGTGTTGGTCGTGTTCCCATATCGGCATTTCCCATACACACTTGCAGGAGCCAACGACATGTAATCTTGCTGCTTTGTTTTCTTTTTCTCTCTTGGACCGAGAGTCACCAAGTGTCCCTAAACGACATTTTCATGCGACTTTCAACTCGACATAACTCGGCAACTGGAGGTTGGATCGACGAACCGTCAACTCCGTTGGTCTCCTGGGCATGCGATTAAAATCCTACAACACTTTCTTAACTTCTTTCGGTGAGGGATTAGGATAAGTAGAAAGGGTTTAGACAAAGGCTAATAGCCTAGGGTAAGGGGGAAATAAATTGATTTGGGGAGTTTTATAGTTTGACTCTTTTGGGGGTATTTTTTGGAATAAGATCTAGGGTTTTACCATAGGGAAATTTTGAAAATAAGAGTAGTAGTTGAAATTTTGAAAATTTGAAAGCTAGGGTTCACAAATTTAGACATAGAACTACAAACTAGGGTTTATGAACTCATTAGGTTTATATCATTATATTTGTTAGTCTCACTCAACTAGAAAGTAGTAGACCATATACCTAGAAGATATGTATCTACACTACAACAAAGCTAGGGTTTCATGAACTACAAACCACAAACCTAAAAAACTATGGTTCACACATTTTAGACATAGAACTAAAAACCAAGGTTTATGAACTCATTAGGTTTCTAGATAATAAGATTTGTTAGTGTCACTCAACTAGAGATTGGTAGCTATGTTGGCATCCCTTATATGTAGTTACACTTAGACAATGTGAACAAGCAGGGCCATTCTTTCCCATCTCAGATTGCTAGATGACCAGTGGGCATGAACTTTGAAGAGAGCCTAATACGTTGAACTTGTAAGTCCATGTTGTTGTTTGAGGCTCTCCAATTTTTGAAGGTTCTTCTTTGCTTTATGTCCATGTTATATTCACAAAATTTTGGCATCAAAATCATAAGGGTAAAGGGTTAATAAATAGAAGTTTCACTTTCATTGATACATAATATTTGATATCACTCACATATTGGATATCATTCTAAAATTCACTTGCTAAGTGCTAAATTAAGCTATAACATTTTTGTGCCATTTCCAATGACAAGTCCATTTATCTCGAGCTTAGAATTATATCCTAATTTATTGATGAGCATATACCTAATTCACATTCATAAATGTTCATTTGGAGACTCTATGAAGGGATGAAGCCCTTGTCTTTCAAAGATATTTAAAGACTTGTTGTTTGTAGGGTGAAACAAGCAACGTTGTGAAGGCTTTTTGAAGATTCATCTTGGTGGATCCACACACATTTATTTAGTATGAAATATGATTGTCTACATTTTCAGATTCAACAACCTTCATTTGAAGGGTAAATGTGAAGAAATAGGGCATTGCCTCAATGGTTGGCCTATGGGGTCAATCCACTTGATTTCTCAAACATACTAGGGTTTCACAACAAGTGTCATATATAAACAAAACGGTACATGTATGTATCCCCCCTATACATGGATTCTATTTACCCCCCCCTATACATGAATTCTATTTATCCCCCTTTTCACTGCCACTGTCAGTGGATTTTGAGAAGTCTATCTTTCTCTTTCGGTTGCTCGATGGCGTTCCCCAATGCTGAATAGGAGGATCGATTCTCATTTGTGGAGACTGCACATAAACCAAAATTTGTAAGTTAGTTTACCAAGCTATAAAAATAACTATAACTCTATGTACATTTGTTCAAATTCCAAGCAAATATAACATTTTTACTTACTGTGCATGTGTAAGTCATGGTACTCGGCAGTGTAACTGCATGTACCCCAGGGGGGCATGGAGGGTCATCAGTGGCCCCAATTGGGTGCTCCTCAAGCACCACTCGCTCAGTAGATGCCTGCATAAAGTAACATATGTCAATTTCAGAAAATACAAAGAAAATGAGACATATACTACATGGACAGACAATGACTTTTTCAAAGAAAGCGAGACATACACGTACCTTGGGGGGGGGGGGCAGAGGTGGGTCACCAAAAACCTCGATTTGGTGCTCTTCAAGAACCACTACCTCACTAGATGCCTACATTAAGTAACATATGTCAATTTCAACAAATATGTAAAGAAAACGAGACATATACTACATGGACGGACAATTCCTTTTTCAAAGAAAGCGAGACATACAAGTACCTGGGGACGGTAGAGTTGGGTCACCAACAACCTCGATTTGGTGCTCTTCAAGAACCATTGCCTCACTAGATTCATGCATAAAGTAACATGTCTCAATGTCAGCAAATATGTAAAGAAAATGAGACATATACTACATGGACGAACAGTGACTTTTTCAAAGAAAGTGAGACATACACATACCTAGGGGGGGCAGAGGTGGGTCACCAACAACATCGATTTGGTGCTCTTCAGGAACCACTGCCTCACTCGATGCCTGCATAAAGTAGCATATGTCAATGTCAGCAAATACAAAGAAAACAATATATATATACTACATGGACAGACAATGACTTTTCAAAGAAATCGAGACATACATGTACCTGGGGGGAGAGGTGGGTCACCAAAAACCTCGATTTGGTGCTCTTTAGGCACCACTCTCACACTCGATGCATGCATAAAGTAACATATGTCAATGTCAGCAAATACAAAGAAAATGGGAAATATACTACATGGATGGTCAATGACATTTTCAAAGAAAGCAAGACATACTTGCATGTACAAATTAAACTATACTACATATACCTGGGAAAGGTGAAGAAGTGGGTCACCAGTGGGTGAAATAACTGACATCCCCCTAAATAGATGGTAATATAAAGAATTGAAATCATGCTACATAACAAAACATAAAGATACAATTAGAAATTTTCTAATAATTAAAATCATACATGTTTCAAATCATTAAAAGCATAATTAAAAGAATACCTTTGGTTGGGAATCTTCCTCTACATGCGAGGGACCTGCCTGGGATTCCACAAACTCATCACGCCCACCCTACATAGAACATATTGTATCCAGATTAAGATGTCTTGAATGTTGTAATCTCTACTATAAATATGTAAATCATGATGACAAATTAAAAAGTAAAGTTCTTACTGCTAATGGTGAAGCACCAAAATCATATGCAACATTGACCGCTGCATCAATGTCATCATCATCAATGGTCGGATTATGAGAATCTGGGGTGTCATTGGACACTAGCTGTATATTTGTTCACGTAAATTGTTAGATAATTAAATAGAAATAAATTACAAAACAATTGAAAATTGTGATATAAAACAAAATATACTATGTAAAGAATGAGTTTTACTTACATATTGGAGTAATCCATCGCCCCGAAACTTTGAAGCTGGCCCATAGCATATGCTTCCACACATTTTTCAAGGGTGTGGAATAACACGACACTCTGAACCCTCTGCGTCTCCAGTGAGATACATAGCTCTGGTATGGTCTAGAGACCTAGTAAGTGGATCCTCAATGTGTGATGGTGCATCCCCAGATGGGCCAGCCTCAGAAGTGCCAACCCCTTGGCCTACATTGCCTTCGATAGCAGTCCCATGTCGAAGCAATGTATCTTCCAAATGGAATAATGCCTCTTTTGTATCATCAATAACGGGAACCGCAGGAGGATATACCCGAGGGGGGTTTGGTGTGCGTGGAGGGCGTCGCACACAGTTAGGATCAATCCTAGCCCCTTCCCTATCTTGGGGCATCCCATGACCTACACCCTGGAACTCTAAAATATCAAAATAGTTCACATGTTTCCCCAAGATAAATTATGCATACAGCTTCCTTAGGAAATAGTATGGGATGTCTCTATTCCCGTGAGGGTCTTCATCGAAGACCATGTACCAGTGATCCATCCAATTGGATTTCACATTTGGTTCCACGCACCAATCTATGGAAATGTGTGGATGACTGGTGGGTGGAACCAATCCGGTGCTAGGGTCCCAGAATAATGAAAACAATTGGTCTTTGGTTATCTTTAGTTTTCTCACGTCTTTGTAGCTCAACCAAGTGGAATAGTATTGCCTCTGGGAATCTTTGTATGAGCTAATGTTGTACAGTGCTCCGTGGGCATTGGAAATTGTGTTTGTTATGGTATCTAATGCCTCGGCTAATGATTGTCTTAAACAGTCCCTCACTCTAAATAGTGAGCTAAGGCGCCTCAATGCACCCAAACGAGCCAGAATCTCTGAATTCCGGTTGTGTTCCTCCTCGGTGTTTGGGTTTATGTCTGGATTTGGGTTTGGGTTTGGGTTTGTGTTTAGGTTTGTGTTCTCTATTAAGATTAAAACAACAAATTAAAAATTTATTTAATAAATTTCATTGTTTGGTTTAATATGTAACAAATTTTATTAAAATCATTTAAAAGAAAACAAAATCTATTAAATTAACAAACACTTGAACGAAAATTGAAAGGAATTTGGAAGGAAATGGCCACCTACCTTCCATTGTATTCGAATTGTGAATTAGCTCTTCCAAATTCGCCTCCTCCTTCTCTCAAACTCAAATTGACTATGAGTTTTATCGCCCTCCCAATAACGTCGGCCTTGACTGTGTATGCGAAAATGAGGCCGCGGGCCTCTGTTTTTTTTTTTTTTTTTGGTATTACAAATTGCACTTGCGATTTGTAACTATTAAGAGACGCAAGTGCGATATATCGCACATGCGATATAGGCTAACTAAGCTTAGCCTTGGTCTTTAGTTGTACTTACCAACATGGGTTCCATTTATTAACTTCCTCTATACAGATAGGCACCCATGACATTAAAGTTTACAAGTGGGACTACATATAGTCCATGACTCAAAGTTAAGCTTCATGCTTCTTCTCATAACCTTCATTTCCCTATTACTTCGGGCTCCCAAGAAGTGCTCTGTATTTCTTATAATGGAATTATTTGATGTACTCTTCGGATTATATCATATTCCCACCACTTCATCCATACTACAATGATCACTTGTGATATTTTTATGTCATTAACTTACCTTCATGGAGATTATCAATAGTGCCCACCCTTAGTCAGTTCCATTTTCAATATATCTTCCCCAATCTAATTTAGCACATAAATTATAGGGTCTTGATATAGAGGCATGTTTTGTATTTTGGCCTCATTTTCCTCAATAATGGGTTACCTTAGGTTAGGTGAGGGGAGTCACCATTTTCTCTTGAATTAGTTGAATATCATGTGCTCAAATTCATGTAATTATTGCATTGTTTAGATTCATACACTTGAGTTGGTCACATTATATCATTTTTGTCAAATAACCTAGATACATCGTACTCTTTTCAAACAATTTGTGAGTCTTTTTGGATCCATAATCTACATTTATTTGTATTGCATCCAAACTGTGTTGGAAATAATGGTCCAACTTCAGTTGCACTTCCTTGGATTTGTTTAGTTCCATTGTTTGGATTTATTCACTAGTTTGTTTGAGCCACATGTGATGAACTTCTTATTTGTTACTCTTTCCATATCTCGATCCCCCCTCATTGTTTCATAAGGTTTTCATTATTGCGATTTGGCACCACTATGTACTACGATTTGGACCTATGATGTCATGATCCCATATTGTATAGAGACACCTACACAAGCATGTATACTCACACCTTGTTAATATTGACGTTGTATACACATCTTACTTCATTGATTGGTTGTTTGCAAGTGGGTCTCTACAACCATTATGGGATTCATCCTCCCTCTTTGCCCAGTTTTTCTCCCTTCTTATGTGACTATTTGAAAGATAGAAACATGTATGTATTTTTTTCATACAATGTGCTCCTAACCTCATACATCAAAGGGAAATTATTATCATCTTCTTTTTTCTCACCTACTGTTTGAGGAGCACCTTCACTATTTTACATCACTTTGGTAGCTTTTTCCTTCATTTTCATCATCTCCATCCCATTATAACCTTAGCATTATCATCAAAAGATTATTTAAATTTCAATTTTTCCCGTTAAAGTAAGAACATAGTATTTTCCTAATTTTAAGGGTGCGTGCACAATAAATCCCTTTAAAACTATGCTTTGGTCCTAAAACATGAAAACTTTTACCTTTTCGGCCCATAAATGTTGTGTTCCTTCCAAAAATGGCATAGTGGCATAAAGTGGACCTTAACAATTTGTTATTTCCTAAAAAACATTTGATCTAATCATCAAAATTTATCTTCATCTCACAACTTGATTAATACAATTAGATTGTTCACCTTTGGAGACAGATCTAAGAGAGATCGACCTGTTTTCCTATAAATAAATCCATTAAGGTCACCCATCACAACACTCACCCATTGCAAGATTATGCTGCTTGAATTTTTCTAGACAAAGCAAAGACCCAAAGTTTAGTTCATTCCACTATTGATGAATACACTTCCTACTACGAAAAGGCTTGGAGTGGAGCATTCTTTACTATGTCATTTGCGCTAGGATTTATGAGTTACATATTTCTAGTTTATCATCTTTCTTATACATGAGATGGATTACGTAATCATTTATTTACATAGATTTTATGTTTAGTTCCATTTTATGTGCTAATTAATAAACTCAACTATAAAGCAAGTTATTTCGGTACGTGTTGGTAATAAACCACCACTATCACTTTGGACCATTTCTTGAAAGATATCTAACACCTATATTTTTTCATTTTCCAAACCTTATAGCTCTCATTTTACATGGAAATTTAATCCATATTTCACATAAGATGGTTTGTCTAAAATTGGTCATCATAATAGGAATCTCCATGTCTATTATATTCTTGGAAACACAGTTTTGGTATTACAAATCGCACTTGCGATTTGTAACTCTTACAAAATGCAAGTGTGATATAGGATAACTAAGATTAGCCTCGGTTTTGGGCTCGGGTTTGTCCGAACCTAGCCACAATAATGCATATGTGTTATGGATTTACATTTCGGACTTGCGTTTCCGATTTCTAAAGTGGCACTAAAAAGTGGAACCAACTTCGTGCGCGTGCCCATAAGAAACATATCATAGTATCGTTATGTGTGTCTTATGTTTGGATTGAGGTATATATGTCACACAATTATATGTGAATCATATATAAAAAGAATTTATGAAAATGGGATGCATTGAAGTTGTTCCAAAATGATAAATTAGTTTAAAGAGATACCATGTTGTTTGTTATATTACTGAGGTAGAATGGAAAATTCCATGAGATCACATTTAAATAAGACTAAATAGAAAGGAGTGGGAACACATTCGTTTATAACCAACTAAATCTATGAACTATTGAACTATAAGTCCATAAGAATCTTGTGACATACAACATACATCCATTTTAATGAGCATGCCTTATATCTTTTATTGATTAAAAGAATGAATAACATCTCGATTATAATAATGTCTTCCAATAGTTTCTTCCCAAAGGTAAATCCTCGTTGTTATAGGGAAACCATGAGGTGCCAAAGTCAATTTTCCATAACTTTGGGTCTACTTTTATAAATGATGTTGCATAAATCAATAAGGGCTAGAGTGATTAGTATAGCATTAAAACCCTTTGAGGTAATTCCTACCCCATCATGATTAATCTATGGATGACAAACCATGGTCTAAAATGTGCTAATGGAATTCAAATTTGCATGTTAACCATCCAAACCCAAGGAAAAGCCATCATTGCATGTTGTACCTCCTTGATAATTGGATTATGTTTTGCAATGATCAAAGAGGAATATGAGAGAGCATACTAATGTGGTTTATGCTGCATGGAGTTAGGGTGGTTGAATAAAATTTTAGCTAAAGTATCATGTTAACTCATTTTCAATCTCTTAGTTTGATTTCAAATCTGGGTGTTCTATTAAAAGTCTAAATTTTCATGATTGTTTCCAAGAATTTGCTTGTATTTAAATTTGTTTCTCTTAGTCACACTATGTGGAACTTTTGACTCTATAAAATTTCATCTTTCTCCTCCAAACCCTCCACCTAATGACTTAGAGGTTAATTGGTTCTTTGGTAATTGGTAAGTGTGTAATTGTGATATCTAAGTATATATGTCTCTCTTCTAAAATGTATAGAAAATATTTTCTTATTCTAGATCTTGATGTTAATGTAGAGATACTTTGACTTTTGCTAAAAAAATGCATTGTAGAGTTGTGAAATCATACATAGTGATCCCATCACTAAAGTGATTGCTATGGGAGTTGAAAATTACATATTTTCTAGATAATAGAAACTTAAATATTCGATAAAGTTGATGATAATAGGATATATGTGTTAATTATGTTAAATTTAGTTGTTATGAATTTTTTTATTAAATTGAATTAAATATTTAATTTCTTAAATCAAATAATAATAATTGATTTTAATTATTTTACAAATTAAAATTAAAATGTTAATAATAATTATTTTTTAACTTTATAAATATATAAAATAAAATAAATTAATTTCATAAAATTTATATAAAACATATTATCTTAAATTAAAAATGAGTATTCAAACTTATATAATAAACAAATATATAATGTGTTTTTAATAAATTTAATTACAAATAAAGTAAATAGTTATTTAAAAAAATAATTATAAGTTTAAATAAAATAATTATTAAAAATATATGTTTTTCATTAACATACAAAAATATTCAACTATAAAAATACAAAATTTGTCTTTATATTAATAACTTATATTAGTATATTGATATAATATTAATAAACAAAATATATCTCATAATATTTTTAATATATGTATATATAAAAAACATTATATTGATTGAAAAAAATAATTTTAGTAATTTATTTTTTATATCATTAAGAGTCTACTACAAGTTTAATCATCCAAAAATTATAAAACTATAATTTCTACCTACTACAAATCTTATACATCATCCACCATTTGCATTATACTTTTTTTGTTAGATTGTCCACCATTCTCAATGTCTAAATGTTACCTCGATTAGACTTGTTATGTTCATTTAGAAAGAGTTAAATCTATAATCTATTTGGTTTATGGAATTTTTGCGACCTTTTAAAGTTCTCAATGGTTTCTGATAATGTTGGAGCTTTTTAAATTATCAAATAAACAAACTTTGTATGACCAATTTTTTTGACATTTTATTCATCCAAATTGCAAGCTTCTTAAAATTCCTTGTGATTGAGTTGTAAAAAGTACTCAAACAATGGTTGTTGCATCGAAAGTCAAATACCAAAGTGTTCAAATAATGAAAACAATAGTAATTTAATAATGAATTTCAAATTTGAAAATATTTATATCATGAATTTACTTCATATTTAGATGACTCATAAATTGGATTTCAAAACTACAAGGAAACCCTTTGAAAATCCATGAATGAATCTCTTCAAAGAGTTCAAAGTTCGAAGTTGTTTTCTAAACCTTGTCTTTCCCTAAAGTCGTATCAAATATTTTGAAGGCAACCCTTAGATAATTAATAATTAATAATTAACTATTTGACAAGTTCACTATTACCAAAAATTACAAACAACTCCGGAATATTAATAAGAATGGTATTAATAAGAAATGCAAACAACTACAACATATTATTAATTTATATTTGGAACACCAACAAATGCCCTCTTCACAATCAAGAAGAACAACAAAGCCCTTGGAAATTGAATACATCTTTCAATTCAAATATATAGTTCTAAATTTAACGTTGTTATAATGTCTCCAATATTTCCTACTGCCAGGCAAGGTTTTCTAAATTGTTTCCTTGAAGGCCCATCTTAGACGATTCGAGGGTGAGGAGAGCAGGGTTCTATATCCCAAGCTAATTAATGACTCAACTTGATAACTAATCTGCCATCTAGAAAGTAAGAACATATCCTAAGCATACTTCCAAGCTCATAAACTGTAACTAATTGAATTATTCCCATCTAAACTCTACACATTAACTAAAGATGTCCTCCTCGGTTAACAACATGACAAATTATTTCATTTACAAAACCATCCCATTTTTTTTTTAACAAGAGAATGAAATCTACACAAATATACTGCCACACATAGTAGAACATGTTTGTGGCTCCTTAAAAATTAATATCAGAGCGATGCTTCCTTAATATTTTTTTTTCTCAATATGCTCCAGTGCATCCATAGTGGGGAGCATCCATTGTCCCCCTTGAAGGTAGGATGTCAGCCAACATCCATTGTCCCCCTTGCGGGTAGGGACCCAACCACTTCTTGTGAGGATTGCGTACACTCTAATAGGGGCTCACAATCAAGCATTGGGAAATATGTAGCTCAAATCTATTTAGCTTCTCACAGACATCAATCATCCCTTCTCTCCGATTTGTATTTTGTAGACTGGCCTCATAATATATCAGTAGGGTAGACCTACAAAGTTGTGACATTTTGAGGACATAGTCACTCATTTGGAAGCTAGCAACGAATCTTATAGATCATGGCTCGTGTATTTTTTCAGGATCTTTTGTTCATATTCAAAAGATCTATGGTGCAGATCATACTCATACCACTTAGATCTGAGACGCATTTTGTGAATTCCTATTTCCTGTAAACTTGTGGCATATTAAGAACTAATTCTCTAAAACTGTATAGAGTTGATCGTCGATGCTCTATTGACAAAACCCAACAGTGGGATTCTATCAGTAAATATTGGTCATTTCAGATTGTGTCCATGATCTTCCAATGGGCTTGGAGGCTCACATCTTTTTCCAAAAAGCATGGGAAGCGGGGGAGGGCAGCCGATATAGTGGGATCCTAGCTTATCTGAATCATTATATCCCCACTTGGAGCCTGGACTTATAAATGGAAGAAAATATGTTTTCTCCATTGACCAAAGCTTCCCTGGAGCATTTGTGACAACGCATAAGGGGGTACTTAGAAATGGTTAATATGTGGTCATTTGTTTTCGTCATCCGACCAACCAACCTGTTAAGACTTTCCTGGTTTTCTACTCTGTCAACGTTATGAAAGCAAAAACACAGAAAAGAAACTTTCTCATTACATAAATATGAAATATAACACCTATTTTGTTATCAGTAAAAATATTACCTTAAGTGTTCGAAAAATATAACAAAGCAAAGATCTCAGCAGTGAGATTCGATTATTTTGTAAAATTTTGAAAAATAGCGAGGATTCATAGGAGGATGTCAAATGGAAACTACAGGACTTGATCAAAAGCTCCTCCAAATCTGAGATTTCATAGACAGTATACCAGTTTGAATTTTTTTCATGCAATAAAATATGCCCAAAACACTAAAAATATAATTCAAAACCTATAACGCAAATGCTAATGCAATGCATATGGCCATACTATTTGCCGCGATTGATCATATCCTTGTAGCGTATGATATGCCCAAAACACTAAAAATATAATTCAAAACCTATAACGCAAATGCTAATGCAATGCATATGGCCATACTATTTTCCACGATTGATCATATCCTTGTAGCATATGATGGACTCTAGTCGTTGTAGCTTAAGCTACTACTTGAACTTGTCGATGAAGTCGCCAGGCTTGGCGTTCACTTATTAGTGGCTAAGTATGCACTTTTGATTCACACATCCCTCTGCCGACAACGCCTCCAAAGATATTCGGTATCTCTTTTAACTCAGAACAGCCAGAAATATCTAGGAATCTAAGCTCCTCCAACCCCGGTATGGTCTGCAGCTTCACACACCCGTTCACTTACAACCCCTCCGAAGGTACCAATGTTTCCATACTTAGCAGCTAAGAGCACCTAGATGTGAGCACTTAGAAACATCTAGCTCTGTAAGCTTTGTCGCCTACACCAAACACCATATGCACTTCAGTTTCACACCTCCATGTGCCCACAACCCCTTCAAAGATACCAATGTCCCTCCGAAGATACCAATGTTTCCATACTTAGCAGCTCAGAGCACCTAGATGTGAGCACATAGAAACATATAGCTCTGTAAGCTTTGTCGCCTACACCAAACACCATATGCACTTCAGTTTCACACCTCCATGTGCCCACAACTCCTTCAAAGATACCAATGTCTCCATACTTGGCAGCTCTTCTAATTCAGAGCACCCAGAAACATTTAGGATTCTAAGCTTTGTAACCTGCACCAACCCCCAGGATTCTAAGCTTTGTAACCTGCACCAACCCCCATATGGTCTTCACTGTTCAGTGTCACACATCCCTGCGTACACAATTCCTGCAAATATACGGCAACTGCAAAAGCCAAATTTTCACTTGTTTCAACCATAAGAAAGATCAGATCGTGATTCTCATCTCCATAACCTTTCGAATTATTGAGACACGCAAATATTGTGTGATAGTAATAGCTACCGAACATACAAACATTAACACAAAAGAAATGTATTTACCGGTGGTTCTCCTCCCCTGTGACGCAATGCTTTTAATTCGCTATTGCATACTTGTAGAACCCGGATGATGATCTCCATCTGCAAGCCTGGGATTGGAAATGGAATTAGGAGCTATGGTTCTTCGGCTGAATAAACAATTGGAACCGGATATTCTTCAGGTGGATCTACCGCTGGAATGCTTGCTCAAGAGCCAAACGAGATTGAATACAACACAGTTGAGTCAAGATTGGGCTCCTTTGTCTAATGTTTAACGGATCCATTTGGATTCATTTTCTAATCTTTCATCAAATTGAGAACTCACGCCCAATTTCTTGAACCCTTCAACCAATTTCCCTCCAAGATTACACCGAGGAGGAGGTTCGTGCAGCCTTCTATAATTTCTATCATCTAATGCCTTGCGCTTGACTGTGCTTCTGGGATAGGACGCGAGAAGCAATCCAAGAAGCACGCCAGAGTTAACAGACGCAGACTCAATGAAGTGAACTTCTCAGCATTGAACTTTTCCAACACGTAATCACTGAAAATGCAAACTTCTTGGACACGAAAGGTTACATGCCAGAGGGAAGGAACGGAGGCAGACGGGCCAGTGAGAACCTCAACAACTTCCTAACAACACATGAGAACCTCAACAACTTCCTAACAACACATGACATAGGTGTTAGAATTTTATTTGTGAAAAGAAGATGAAGCGTGGCAGATATTGGTTGGACGGAGGGATGACATGACGAACATGTACAGTGTTTTTCAAAACCTATTCAGGAAAAAGAACGCCTTTCAACGTAATTAACGGTGATCTTATGCATGCCACTTTAAATGTGATGAAAAGGAAATATTATCCACTTTAAAATTTAAATGTAATGAAAAGAGCATATTATCCATGTAGAAGTTCATCCTAATGAACACTTCACTAATGACAGAATTAGTTACTGCCGATTTCAACTTCGCCCATGATATTGAATGCTTGAGAGCTTTACATTATAAATGTCAAATGTGATTGACGCCGACTTCTCCACGACCCTAGGTGCTTTCAATTGCTGAATTGTGTGGTTATTTGTCAGAGGATTTGAGGGTGCAGGTATTCGCGTGGCTGCCAGTGGACTGTGTGCATAGATATATGATTGTCAACCAGGAATGGAACTCCTTGCTTTCATCCAACCGAATGTTGATGTGGGGTCAGGCACCTATCACCAAGAAGCCAATGCTGGCATTCGAGTCACGGGCAGCCACCCCAATATCTTTGTTTTCAAATGTTTTGGCAATTCCATCCACCATGCATCAGACTTAGAAGCAACAACGTCTGAGCACTCGTTCATGCTCACTTGAGCACCAAAGGTCCCCCTGTTAGGGGTGGCCCTTTGGCGCCCAAGTGAGCGAAGAAATCGCTGATGATAACGAAAAGAACCGGCCCTTTGGCGCCCAAGTGAGCGAAGAAATCGCTGATGATAACGAAAAGAACCTCGCTGATGATAACGAGCGCTGCAATGTTGTTGCAGAGGAGAGCCGTGGAAGATCCCATGAATATTCCAATGGAAGACTTTTTTCAGTGGTGTGGTCATGAAAAAGAGGAGAACGCGCCCATCCAATAGGAGAAATCGCTGCAAGGATTGTAGCACCCAATCCATCGAGCCGAAGAACAGGCGGTTGCATGTGGATTTTTGCCTTGCCTGCCAAATCAAAGTTGTGATCCGTTGAGAAAAGAGCCACCATGGAGGGAATGTTTGCAGGTTGCCTCTTTGTGAAGAGTGTGAAGAAGGATCACCTTCATTGCTTATTATTGCCTCTATTATAGAAAGCGTATAAAAGAATCGCTTGGAAGAGATTTAATATTTGGATAGTGGAAGAGATAAATGGCATCCCAAAGGCAGAAGGCAATGCTGTTGATCCAAATCCTTGATAGTGGAAACAAGAATGCCAAAAGACTTCCAAGTGGAAGTGGGAAATTTGATGGCTTCTTTGATAGCTATTAAAGGTGGAGGTCATGCAGAAGCAACTGAAACAAGGACCTGAGTTGACTCCTCCAATGTGTGCTTAGGAACATGAATGTTGAAGTGAGAGGCAATTGAAACAAGGACCCGAGTTGACTCCTTCAATATTTCAATTTCATAATAACTATTTTTATAAATGTGTATATAAAAATTGGAAACATGTTAGGAACCCGTGTCAACCCTTCTCTTTACTATATTAGTATAATGTTGTTGGACGCATATGCTTTGTAAGTCGTCCCGTAGTATTTGTTGATCCATAGTTTATATTAGCCCATAGTATTGACCCATAGTATTGGACGCATATGCTTTGTAAGTTGTCCCGTAGTATTATATGTCCCATGGTTTTGACTCATAGTATTGGGCATAGACTTAGTATATAAGTGTGTGTTGAGGTCATTGAAGGCACCATGAAGTTAATTGTATTGAGCTTGCTCAAAGGAGGTTGCCCCCTCGAAGTGGCCCGTGATCAATATAAAAGTGATTCTAAGTTCTATTATTTCTGATATCTAGTGTATTTGCATTAATTAATTATTGCAGGTTCTTCACATCTGGTATCAGAGCACTTTCTTCGGCTCATTGGGTGGAATTTCTGCCAAATTTTTTTCGCATCTATTGCAAGTTCGGATCTGGGGATAACCCCTATCCGCTTAACTGTGGGAAATACTTGGGCATAAGCCCTAAAACTCATTGTGAGGAGTACCATAGGAACCCCAAAGTAGCTGGCCCATTGAGAGGACCTACCAACGAAAAGGGCAACGACCCCTACCTGATTGACTAGTTCCCACCCGTGAGGTAAACCAAGAGCTGTCGTTTCTGGCAAAGCAGTTATCAGTTTTACCTGAGCTGTGGAGTGAGGGGTATTGCCCCAATACGCAAGCCGTCAGATATCATTGGTGGCCAAGTGAATCTCCTGAACCGATAGGAAGCCGCACATACCTGGGGTCCATATCTATTTTCAGCTGAACTGTTGCCGATCACTTCCACTCCAGATCCAGCCGTTTCAGATCTATTCTGAAAGTCGTTCTAGATCCAATCGTTGTTTCAGATCCAACCGTTTTCGATCATTTCCGCACTGTTGCAGATCCCTTCCACGCCGTTGCCGATTCATTTCTGGAAAAAAACAAAAAACAAAAAAACAAAAAAAAAACTGTTTTTCGGCCATATCTCCCTTGTTTCAACTCTGTTTTCCCTGAAACTTCACTGACATTCCTGTAATCCCATCCTACATATTTCATTCCTGAGGACCCTATCCCAAATTCCACTTCCCAAGACCAAAAATCTCACATTTGTCTATTTTTAGGGTTTGGCATAACGCCTTCAATTTTCACCCAAACGCCGTCAAATTTTGCCACCGTGTTCCTTTCCTAATTCTGCTTCTTTGTCCCTCTCTACCAAATTTTCTCATTCTTTCACCCCGCTTCTGAAATCCTTATTTTTTGCTTCCCTGTCCATCAGAAAGTGTCCAAAACCTAGTCAAACCCCAATTACCCATCTTAGTTTTTCCCAAATCCAAATCTTCCTTTACTAAATAAGCTTTTGTTTGTGTTTTTCTATCCATTTCCAAGAAGAAGAAAAAACCATGGAGGAAGCACTTGCAGCCATCCAAACCAAATTCCAATATCTGGATGAAAAATTTATCAGCCTCCATCTTCGGCATTCGGCCATGAACAATAACCAACAGCTAGAATCTTTTGCAGCCACCAGGTTCTCTTCTTCCAACAATTTTCGCGGGTTGAAGCTTGATTTTCCTCGCTTCAATGGTACTGATCCGACTGGATGGATATACCGAGCAGAACAATATTTCAGTCTGCATAATACTTTTGATGTCTAGAAAGTTTTACTTGCATCCTTTCATTTGGAACAAGAAGCCCTTCAATGGTACCGTTGGTACATCAAAGCTCATCCCGAGCCAAACTGGACAGATTTTTGCCAACTCCTTTTGTCACGATTTGGTCCTAGTGCTTTTGATGACTTCATAGGAGCACTCACTAAACTTCACCAAATTGGCACAGTGAGAGAGTATCAGACAGAATTTGAGAAACTGGCCAATCACACAGAAGGATTGTCTGATGAATTCTACAGGAGTTGTTTTATGAGTGGTCTCAAGGATGAAATTCGCTCAGAGGTCAAAATGTTCTATCCCAACACAATGATGGAAGTCCTAGGGTTGGCTAAGTTGGCAGAGGACAAGATCGCAGCTCAACAACACTCCAAACCCACCTTTGTTCCCTTCAGAAATATGGGTTCCCAACGACCTCCCATCACGCCTGCCCCGCAACCAACTCCTATCAAGCATTTGTCTGAAACAGAGATGCAGGCACACCGAGAAAAAGGGCTTTGTTATAATTGTGATGAGAAATTCACTCAGGGACATAGATGTGTTCAACAAAAGCTCTATCTCTTGGATGTGGATTCTCCACCTGCCTCAGAACTTGATGAAAAAGCTCCAGATACAGTAGATGATCAGGTCGACATTCAACACCTGCCTGTTGACACCCCATCTCAGGATGACCCACCCGAGCTCTCTCTCCATGCTGTAACTGGCGTCACCACCCCACAAACAATGCGAGTCAGGGGATACTTCAAGAAGCTCCCTCTTACCATACTCATTGATTTTGGTAGCACTCATAACTTCATTGACTCTCGGATTGCCAAACAAGCTTATTGTTTTGTCCATCCTTGATCCAACTTTGAAGTCATGGTTTCCAATGGGGGCACCTTACCTTGCAAGGGGAAGTGTCACAATGTGCGTATCTCTATGGAAGATTATAACCTGCGCTCTGACATGTTTGCCTTGTCCTTAGGCGGATGTGATGTGGTTTTGGGCATTCAATGGTTATGCACACTTGGCCCCATCTTATGGGATTTTTCGGAACTTTGGATGCAGTTTTCAGTAAATGGGGCACAACATAAATTAATGGGCTTACAACTAGGGTCTCTCTGCATCATCAGTTCATATCGCCTGGAAAAAATCCTTAAGAAGAATTCACATGGTATCATCACTCAACTCCATTCCCTTCAGATGCACCCATCAACGGTCTCCACTACTTCCTTAGATAGATATGCAGGTGTATTTGTTGAACCAATGAGCTTTCCGCCTTCAAGAGATCTTTCTGGTAAGAATTTAGTCGCATCTACCTCTCAACAGGAACTGATGGCTATTTTGCATGCAGTACAGAAGTGACATCCATACCTATTAGGGAATTATTTCTGCGTCAAGACTGATCTCCAGAGTCTGGAAAATTTTCTGGAACAGTGGGTCTCCTCCCCAACACACTTGAAATGGGTTATCCAACTCATGGGTTATCCCTATGCGATCACTTACAAGAAGGGTAAGGACAATATGGTGGCAGATGCTCTTTCTCGCACAATTGATGACCCAGTTTCTCTTACAGCTCTTTCTCTGCTTGTTCCAAACTAGTTGCAATATGTTCAACAGGGCTATCTCTTCTATGAACTCCATGCTTCTTCATTAGCAGGGCACTCTGGGTTCTTCAAAATGTATGACCGGGAACAATGTAACTTCTTTTGGCAGGGACTGAAAATGACAATTCAACAGATGGTGGCTGACTGTGATACTTTCCAGGTCAATAAGGATGAAACGACACTCCTTTCGGGATTGCTCAAACCCTTGCCCATCCCTACACAGCTTTGGCCAACTATTTCTATGGATCTCCTAGCAGTGCTTTGGTGGTACAACACTACATCTCAAAGGACACCATATGAAGCAGTCTATGGACAGACACCGCCAATTCTTCTTCCATACACCCTTAGCAGCTCCCCAGTTCAAGAAATTGACTCGGTTCTTTGAAACCGCGATCAGATTCTTCTCATTATGCAGGACAATCTTCACATGGCCAGAATTTTCCTGAAACAACAAGTCGACCAACACCGTTCTGAGCGCATTTTCTGCGCAACTGATGGGGTTCTTCTTCGTCTATAGCCTTCCAAGCAATCCTCCCTGACACTCCAAAGGCGGCAGTGGCCCGAAATACAACCCGAGGATGCTACCGGGGAACCACTTCTTCAGATTCTGCAGCAATTTCTCCAACCAAAGCTTTGAAGACAAAGCTTTTTCTAAGGGAGAGGGGATGTTAGGAACCCGTGTCAACCCTTCTCTTTACTATGTTAGTATATTGTTGTTGGACGCATATGCTTTGTAAGTCATCCCATAGTATTTGTTGATCCATAGTTTATATTAGCCCATAATATTGACCCATAGTATTGGACGCATATGCTTTGTAAGTCGTCCTATAGTATTATATGTCCCATGGTTTTGACTCATAGTATTGGGCATAGACTTAGTATATAAGTGTGTGTTGAGATCATTGAAGGCACCATGAAGTTAATTGTATTGAGCTTGCTCAAAGGAGGTTGCCCCCTCGAAGTGGCCCGTGATCAATATAAAAGTGATTCTAAGTTCTATTATTTCTGATATCTAGTGTATTTGCATTAATTAATTATTGCGGGTTCTTCACAAAACACTTCAAAGGGAAAAAATTGTCGGTGATTAAAAAACTAGGAATTAATAGTGCACTTTATTATACCACATTATACTAAATCTAGTTTTTTTTTCAAATGAAGTTGAAAAGAAAATTTTTGAAACATTTGTAGCAACTCTGGAGTCAATGAAATGTCATTTTTGTATTGTTAGTATGAAACTTCAATTAGCTTTGGTAGTATCTTTTTATGAACATGTTGTCGGGGAGTGTAGCTACTATATTTATCTTAGTTTTTCTATTATGTAGTGAAGACTATGATTGTACTTGATAACATTTGTTTTTTAGCTTTTAACATAGTAGCATAGATCATCAGGTTGTAAAGAAGTTGCAAGAATGATACACTTGTAGTTACTGCAAAAATGTTCAAATAGAGGTGTATAAACAATTTTGACTTCTAGAATTCTTTGCACTTGCAATATAAAATAGATGTATTTATTTAGTTTCTTTTGTATAGATTGTAAAAAATGAATCAAAGCATATAGAATTGGAAAACTTGTATTTTTGTCAAAAAATAAAGCAACAACAAAGTACTAAACGTATCTAACATTTAATCTTTAAAAAAAATGAGCATCGAGTGAAATTACTTTCTTGGAGATTGGACTATGAAAGACATTGCCATTTTTCCATCTCACACTTAGAGGTTCAAAAAAAGTGGGCATTCCAAGACATAGGTTTCCAAATCCATTTGAGCCATTTCTAGTGACATTTTTAGATAAATACATGAGTATGGATCTTGAGCTAAGTTGATATCGGACTTAAAACGAATAAATCTTTAAAAACCTAGTCCACTAATAATTGAGACTTATAAATATTATGTTTGTTTTCATTATATACTAATTGATAGTTTGCATTTGGACTTGCATATATTTAGTTTGCATTTGGACTTGCATAGATTTAGTTTGCATTTGGCTTGCATATATTTTGTTATAAAGAAATTCAAGGAACATGTTTGAAAGGGTCAATAGTGAAGGAATATAGAAGATGCAAATGAAAACATACTCACAATTGCAGTGTCGTATGTAGACTCTTCATATTTTATGTTCAATTCATAGATACTATTGTTTTGTCGGCAACTTGTTACAATTGCAGCAATGGAACCAACACAATATCAGTTTTTAGTTACTCGCAAACTGTGTATTCTAGTATTCAATGCTACTATAAGATGATAACAAACAAGTGGCATATTCTCAACAATTGTCTTTCTAATAAGATGTATACAAAATTCTACATCTCCTCCTTCATAGACAATTTTCTATTTAAGTGCAAATTTTGTGATATGTACACTTGAGCCACATAAGAATTATGGCATAAGGAATCCTATGAGGTCATTTGCAATGGTAACAGAGATAGTCAATTGGTTGTATATGTCAACTAAGTCAGCATGCACACGCTATGCTTTGACAGGTGAATTTTTTTTGTTTGTTGCATGTTGGTCCATATATGACTCTAGTACATCGCCTTCAAATATATTAATGCTACATTTTTTATATCTTTTACATCTTCCTTCTTACCCTGTCGATCCAAACGTAAAGATATGAGTTTACATCCTCGCTTGTAGTCACCTGCAACATATCATGCCATTCCATCTCTGACTACGCCCCCTTCATTCCATTCATCCCTTGCATGCAACTTACACTATATCTAATTGGCGTAATCTAAGCTCTACTACACTTTTTTTTAATATTGTAAAACCTATGTAATTATCTAAGGAATCACTTGCCTTACCTTGAAGCATGAATGGTGAGAACGATTGTTGGATTACAACCACATCAAGTAGTCGTGGGAGTTCACATTGTCATGTTTAGATTCAAAAATATGCAGGTAATATTCTTATTTCACTATTACGAGAATGGTGTTGGTCACATTTCATGGATTCATTTCTTATTCAATTGGTTAGATCGACTACACAAAGACTATGTTCTTCAATTGCTTCCAACATTAATTTCTAACTCCAGAACATGTCTATATCATCATCTTTAAATTCTTTTTATTATTCCTCACCATGGGAAATAATTCCAGCCTCGAACCACATGATCCCATTTCTTTAGCTCTAATAGCCCATGCCAAAAGTTTTGTTTAGTACACAATTGTCTCTTCCCATGTATGCCTAACTTATTTTTCTCACCAAACGCATATAAAATATTAGTAGGTGTTCACCCTTCTTTTCAATGTAGCATATTGAATAAAATAAATTTCAAACACAAATTAAGAACAAATAGATCCCACTACCTCCATGCAAGATTTAAAGAGTTATTATTGTATCTAAAAAACATTTATTTGGGTGTTTTCCTTCGAATACTTAGTGAATCCCTATTCTTTACTCAACATGTGAAAGTTACATCTTTAAAAATACTCAATGAATATATTGATAACCTTCTCCCATGGAAAGAAATAATGATGAAAGAAATATTTATTTAACAAAGAAAATGTCTGTACTGAAATATTATATATTTGAAGCTAAAGTTTACACGTTGAAAAATAAAATTAAAAGTCTAAAATGTGTACCTCTATCTTATTACCAACCTTCATTTATCATTGGATTTCATATAAAATCTAATAGTTAAAATCCATTTCCCCATCAATTCTTACTACTCAATTAATTATTTATTTATTGAAATGTTTTGTTTCCATACCATGATTGTATTAATTTTTTATATATGAAAAGAAATATAATTGCAACATAATAGATATTTTTGTTATAGATGAATTTTTTCAATAAAGGAACAAGAATTTTAAGGAGAGGAAAAAGGCATAGGCCAAATGTATTATAGGAAAAAGGTGGGCGAAACAGAATTATATGCTATATTCATTCTGATGTTGAGTTCAATGAGTTTAACTGACTCATATAAAATGGTCATTTGTTTAGGGGGTAGGTTTTAATTTGTTTTTTATTTTTTTATTATATAGTTTAGGGGGGTTTTAGGAAGAGTGTGTAGAAAGGAGCACTTTGGGCATCTTGCAAACATAGAAGACCCAATGGAAGAGGACATTGATGTCCATGAAGAAATCCAAGCTCCAGAAAATTCCAATTTCGATGAAGAATTTGGCATGCATGATATTGTTGATTAGTTGCATGATATTGACATTGATTAGTTTCATGTCTTGAAGAAAATGTTAAATTTGACAATTTTTTGATAAGATATATTAGTAATGTTTTTACTTTTGGACTTTATTTTAGAAATAAAATTTCTATATATATAATATTTTTAAGATGTTTTTTACAAATATATGGTATAGTTTTTCTTGAATTTATGTGAATCGTCACTTTTCGAAAATAATATGAAATAGGATCATTTTTATACAAAAAATATCTAAAAATTCATTGAAAAAGGTTTTAAATGTCTTTATTTTCTGGAATTTTTTACAATTTTGTCAATAAAAATGTGTTATTTTGTCCATAAAAATGTCTTATGTTATAGAAAAAATTGCAAAATGTATAATTTTTTATTATAAATTGCTTATAAATGTATGTTATTTTGTTAAATTTCTAAAAACACACTTAAAAATAGAAATTAAATATATTTTACGATTCAAAGGCCCAAAAAAATGTCTCAAAAAGAAAATGTGTCATACCGGTATAACCCTTTTTTAAATGGAGGTAAAAATAGCTACTAAAATTAGGAGAGAGAAAAACGAGAACTGTGTCGAGTTCTCGTTTCATAGTATAAGTGGTTACAACCTTTCACTTGATACAAGATCCAAATAAAATAATATTAAACAAAAAAAAACATAGCCAACATCCAAATACAAAAATATTTTAAACAAAACAAACCATAGCCTCCTAGATCTTAAAATGGAATTCCAATAGCTAAAACTACTAGTGGCTCCATAATTAATGAGTACCAACTACCTAGTGGGGTTTAATAAACATAGAACCTAGTGGGCCTTAATATATTACATGACTAACTCTTATGTATCTTAGTATAGGTGGGTTAGGGTTGGACCCTAACATGCCCTTCCCATTCAAGGGAAGCATTGTCCTCAAGGATGAATGTGATGAAATTATTGTAATTTGTGCCCACAACCATTTCGAGGTAAGACACGTGAAAGACTAGATGAAGCTTGGATTGTTCTCGAAGAGAAAGATTGTAGGCTGCATGTTCAATGCATTGTATAATCTTGTAGGGTCTAAACAATTTGAGTGCTACTTTTTGGTGCAGGCTATTTTCAACTCATGTCAAAGATATACTTGATCCCCTTCTACAAATGAATGCTCTGTGTGATGTTGATATGCTTGTTTCTTCATTCTATTTTGATCCATAACCAAATTTCTTTATGGATAATATCTTCTATGGTGTGAAGTGTGCTATCCAATGGATGGACCATGGAAGTGCATGGTAAATACAAAACCATAAACAAAACAATTTGTCCATATAATGCTCCATATGGGGTCATTTTGGTAGCACCATGATAAGTGGTATTATACAACAATTATTCACGAGGAAGCCAATATGCCCATTGCTACAACTTTTTTTATGCATGGCATCTCAAATAGATTTCTAAGAACTTATTTGACTTCTTCTATTTGACCATCTATGAGAAGTTTAAATATCTCCCCCCAAAATTTCATCTTCAATGTATGGCCCCAATCACAAACAATAAACATGATATGTAACTTGCAAATATTATCCATGGAGACTTGGGAAACTAATGATGGTGTAAAAGGGTGCGGCAAGGCACACAAGTGAGCATGTTTGGAAAGGTGATGGAAGCCACCAAGATGAATGATTTATTACTAGATTTAAGAAACCCCACTATAAAATCCATAGAGATATCAATCCATATATGTTTCAATATTGGAAATGGTTGTAAAGACTTTGGTGCATTACTATCTCTCCCTTATGTTGTTGGCAAGTGTTGTAAACCACAAAAGTTTTGGAAATATTTTATCATGTCTTCCCAAAATAATGAGCACTTACTCCTTTCGTAGGTTCTATGAAATTATGGGTGAGTTGCTATGGAAAGAATGTAGCTCTAAGATTTGCTATTTTATGGCAAAAATTGTTACCAAGAAAATGATCTCTTTATATTTCCATGTATCTTGGTTCCATGTATAACCACAAGGAGGGTTTAGGTCTTCCTAAATCCTTAGGATGATGTTTACAACGGTGTCATTTTCCATCCATTATTTATGTGCTTCTTAGAGCCAACTCATAAATATTAAGGGTAAGGTAAAGTGAGAGACATTCTCCTCAATAGGAAATGAATAGACCACCACATTTCTCTACCCTTCTTATATATAATCTCATAATCAAACTGCATCAACTTTCTAACTAACTTAGGCTTCTCTAGTAATGATAATATTTGTTTAAAAAAATATTTTTAAAGAAATATTTTAAATTAACTTAGGCTTCTCTAGTAATGATAATATTTGTTTAAAAAAAATATTTTTAAAGAAATATTTTAAATTATGAACTAGTTAATATTAATTTGGAAAAGCCTTAAAACTCCTTTATGTTAAAAGCAACAAAAAATTAATTGTTATTATTAATAATATATATATTTATATTTTAAATACATTTAATTAATTAATATAAAAATTTATTATTAATTTAATATATATTTATATTTGTTTTTTCCCATTGTTTATCACTCTCCGCTTCTATATACTAGCACACCCACTTAAGCAAACATCTATTACCTACATAACACAAACACCCACTATACACAAGTTAAGTGTCACAAGTAAGTTATATGTTAAGCCATGTATCCATGCATGATCTAGCTACTACTTCTCCATGCATCAGATACAAATTATTTTTATATTATTGTTTTCTTTTATAATTATTTATTTTGAAATTTGGAAGAACTACCATAAAATCAATTTGGACAGTACACTTGTCTCATCTTAGTGCAATTGAGGAAAAGCATAAGTGCTAATCCATCCCAAATTCTAAGATATAAACACCTATCGATGTAATAAAAATACTTCTATCTACCCTAAGTGTAGAATGCTCGAGATCTTCTTATCAGTTTGATGAGGGAACTAGTTAAGAACCATCATCACAAAATGAATAAATCATTCAATTAATTAACCTCCTTTTTCAAGTCAAGTCCATCATACTCTATGATGGAAATGGAAATGGAGATGAAAAATTTGATGGTAGAGGAATGTAGTGGCATGGTGAGATTGTTGAGATTGGATGACAAAATATTAGAAGTGGACAAGCGATGGCTTTGTATTTGGTGGTGATAAAGAATGCTATGGGGGGTTTGGGCACTAAGTATCTAATTCCTCTAGTTCTCATGTCGAACAAGATATTATAAAAGGTTATCGAATAGTGCACATATCATGTGAATTGAAGACTATGAAAGAGCCAAACATACAGTGACATATAAAAACATAAAAAACGACATCAAAATAACATATACAATTTTGCATTCAACACACTAAAGACTTTTATTGTTTATTCCTTGGATGAACAAGTTTTTTATTATTTATCCCTTCGATGAACAAGTTGCGGAACTACATTCCTATATGTTGATTACATTGCATAGAAATATAATAAAAGTATTCAATATTGTAGATTTCTCTAAATTTATTATATTCTTCACATGCCTTAGCATGCAGTGAAGATTGCTACAAATTATTTCATAAGCACGTGCAATCTAAAAATAAAATATACATTGTTAATGATAGATATTGCACAACATCAATACACTACACATCATCAATTATCAACATACTCCCCTTTGATGCTGAGAGGGATCACAATAAGATCTCTCATATTCAAAAAGTAGGCCTTTGAAACTGCCTTAGTGAAGATATTTGCTAGTTTTTTTAGTGCTGATGTATTTCAATTCTAATTTTTTCTTTTGCACCAAATCTTGAATAAAATGATACTTTAAATCAAAATGTTTTGTCATATTATGTTGTTATTTTGTACTATATTCTTGGCCAATTTGATGGCACTCATATAATCACAAAAAATCATTGTAGGATGAATTTGTTTCTCTTCAATTTATTCCAAAAAATTTATAATCCATAATGCTTTTGTACGTGCTAGGGTGATGCAACATACCATGTTTTTGTAGAAGAAACATAAACTATACTTTTCTTCTTTGATATCCAAGTGATCAAACCAGAACCAAAAGAAAAGCAATTACTAGATGTAGACTTTCGTTCATCCAAACTACCTCCCCAATAAAAATCACTAAATCCAACCAATTCAAAACCCTTAGAAGTGTAGTAATTAATGCGAAAATTTACAGTCCCTTTCACATACCTTAGAATTCTTTTAGCTTCTTTCATATGCATTTCAGATGGTTTTGTCATATACATGGAAACAAGTGAAATTGAATAAGCAATATCAGGCCTTGTGTGGGTTAGAAAAATGAGGCTTCCAACAATACCTATATAAGATATCTCATCAACTATTTGAGCATCATCATCTCTACACAACACAAATCCATGAACAGTTGGAGTGTAGGTTGGTTTACAACTAGGCATATCAAATTTCTTCAACATATCCTTTGCATACTTTGTCTCACAAATAAAAATTTCATCTTCACTTTGATTAACCTCCATTCCTAGAAAATACTACATGAGTCTTAAATATGTCATCTCAAACTCACTCATCATAGCAATTTTGAATTCATCTGTCATCTTAGAAATGCTACACATATACAACAAATCATCAACATATAAACTAACAATACAAATATGATTACCTTCTTTTTTGTAGTAAAGGGTAGGTTCACTCTTACTTCTCTTGAAGTCATTCTCTTGAAAATATCCATCAATCATGACATTACATGCTATTTGTGCTTTGTTTAGGCCATATAAATCCTTCTTCAACTTGTAGAGTTGGTGTTCTTTTCCTTGCACTTCAAAACCCTCTTGTTGTTCCACAAAGATTTCATCTTCGAAGTACCCATTCAACAAGGCACTTTTCAGTGCATCCAAGTGATGAATTCTCCATTTCTTTAGAGCTATCACTGAAATCAACATTATGATAGTCTCTTTCCTTGATACAGGTGCAAATGTCTCTTCATAATCAATCTCGTACCTCAGTGTGAAGTGCTTAGAAACTAACCATGCTTCATGTCTTTCAACAGTCTCATTAATGTTATACTTTGTCTTGTAGACCCATTTAGTACCAATTTTTTTCTTGTCATGTGGAAGATCTATAAGCTCCCAAGTATCATTCCTATGAACTGAATCTATACCTTCTTGCATAGATTGCACCCAAACCTCATTAGTATATATTTCTTCAAAACTTGATAGTTTAAAATCAACTTGTGAAAATAAAGAAAAAATTATAGTTTCACCTCTTGAATTTTCTTCATGTGCGAGGCTTTCACTTTTGTGATAAATGTCATTTAAGCTTCCTACCTCCCTTATAGAACTTGGACATGAATCTAGAGAACCAGATGAGGAGTTACTTGGTAGATTTGTAGCATTTGGACCTGGAACATTAGTGGGATACTCATGATTAATATCATCAATAATATCACCATTCAAACTATATTTTTACTTCTCAACATGGTCTTTTTTATGACCATAAATTCCCCCTTCATCAAAAAACACATCTCTTCACAAAACAATGTTATTGGTGAGAGTATTATACAACCTGTAAGCCTTACTTTTTTCACTATATCCAACAAAAATACATGGTTCACTTTTTGGATCTAACTTTTGTCTCTGTTGTTCGGCTACATGAACATAGGCTAAACAATGAAAAAAGTTGAAATTTGATTAAAATTATGCTTTTTTTCATGCCAGGATTCATAAGGAGTCATCATGTGAAGTTCACTAGTGGGACTTCGATTAAGAATGTACATTGTTGTAGAACTTGCATCACCCCGAAAAGAATTGCTTAATTCCTTGGTGTGTAACATACTCCTTGTCATTTTCACTACTATATAGTTCTTCCTTTAAAATACCCCATTTTGTTGAGGTGTGTAATCAGTGGTGAGTTTTCTTTTAATTCCATTCATATCACATAAAATCTAAAAACCTCTTGGACAAAATTCTCATCCACGATCAGTCCTTAAACACTTTATTTTGTAACCACTTTCATTTTCCATAAGGGATTTAAAACTCTTTAATGTATCAAATGCTTCACCTTGCTCTTCAAAATACATTATAAGGAAAAGGCTCTTTAGTGGAGGTTATAGTGAATGCTCTACTCAAAATAGTCCAAATATCCGTTTATAGAAGAGGTCACTAGCAGAGGCGAGCGGCCGAAGGTTTTAGCGGAGGTTTTTTTTTTTCAGTTGACTTGTTTTAATGAGAACGCATTGGTGCATTACATACACAAAAGCATCGGGCCTCCATATACCATGTTGCATCACGTCAAAAAAAAAAAAAAATACTAAAAAATTTAAACTGGTACTTTACATAAACATAAACACCCCGGTGCATTCCCTTCAACATAAATGCCCCGTACTATATTTTAGTAAAAAAAAAATTATTAAAATATTACTGAGATTTTGTTTAGAAGCCTATAGGCGGTGTGTTACCAAATACTAAACGCCTCAGTGCGTGTAGTAGAAACAAATGCACTATATAATATTTTATTAATTTTTTTAGATTAATTTATTAAAAAAACACATTAATTTTTATAGGTAAATACCTCATCTCGGTGCGTTCATTAACATTAAATGCCTCTGTGTGTCTAATTATAACAAACGCATTAATATATACTTTATTAAAAATAATACAACTATTTTATTGAGAAAATATCGCAAAATTTTATTGAAAGCCTCATAGCAATGCATTAGTATATAAACACTCTCGTGCATGTTAGAGACTCTAACACACCACTTAATTTTTTATTAAAACTAAAAATTTACAATTTTATTCCTACACAATTTTTTAAAACCTCATACGGGTATATTAGATGATACAAGATGACCTGGTGCATGAATAACACCAAAACTCACAAAATATTAATTTATTAAAAAATAAAAAAGTATTTTTATTATTATTTTATTTTAAAACCTGCTCGTACGGATGCGCCTGATTGTCAGGTGCACCGAAACAGGGTTTAATAAAAAAATTATTTTGCCATCAAACTCATTTTTACCCTCTTCAGTGTGATTGATGCCACCTGCATCGATGTTTCACCTCACCCACTTGGATGCCTTCACATCTATGGTGCACGTGGAAAAATTCCTCACTCCTATTGACTGCTCACTCTAATTTGAATTTTTACAAACGGTGGGAAAAAATATAAATTTTCCATACATCGACAATATGCCTCCCCGACGAGTCGTTCAACAACTAAATTGATTCTTACTTTGTAATTTAAATTTTTAGTAGATTTTTTTTTTAAATTGACCTTCAAATTGTCCTATTTAAAAAAAAAATTGTGCAGTGCATTTGAGCCTTTCGGCTTGCATGGTTGATGTATTTGTAACTTTAGAAGATATTCACTTGTATATTACATCTGTACTTTATTGTATATCCAACAAATACGTGTTATTCCTCTGATTGGAAGTGTCGTCATTTGTATTTGCAAGTGTTGCAAGTTACATTGTAAGTGTCGTCATTTGTATCGATGGGTTATTAGACCACCAATGTGGGGTTAGCCCTAGTTAGGTCATGTGGTTGGGTTATTAGACTTCATTAGCAAGTCGGCCCTGTTAGTTTATTGGCAGGTCAAGTCAATGTATAAATAGAGGGTGTGCCTCTCTCATTCTATTCATTCACACACTTCTCAAGCTCACATATCTAAGAGAGAAAGTGGCACACCAGTGGAGGAGGAGGAGTATCTGCTAGAGACATCTCTTTGGGTTTGATCATTGTGATCTTGGTTTGTGGCTTATTCTATCTCTGAGGAAGTTTTATGGTTTTTAACCTTCTTGGTTTTCCCCGAGGAAACTTTGCGTCTATTGTCTCTTGTGTTTATGATTGATATGTTGTACATGTTATTCTCTTAGTGATCCTAGATAATATTGAATGAAATTATCGAAAAATTAACATGGTATCAGAGCTGACCTAAGAAGAAGGCACTGTGCAGCTATGGAAGCTAGGGCTTCTTAATTTTTGGGTTTCTATCCACAGATCATAAAAGGAAGGAGGCTAGATTTACTCTCCTAGCAAGGGCACATCATTTTGTCGAGAGAGAATTCAATTCTGAGCATTTTCAGTTTTTGGCCTGTCACTACTGTAGGAAATTAGGATTTCGAAGAAAGTTGGAATTTTTGGAATCTAAGACCATGGCTGGAAGATCCTCTGAAAAATCAAAGTTTAGAGACCAAGATTGAACTTTTTGGTTGGGTGAAGCTCCGAGAAAATCAAACCCTAGTTCAGGGCCTGTTTAGTGAATCTGAAAGTTTCAAAGGCAATTTTGAGGGGTCAAATTTTGCAGTTTTCAAATTTGGAGTATACCAACTTGACCAGCTCAGCAAGGTGCAACTTTCTATCCTTTCAGAAGTTTGAAATTCAAATTTTGTATTTTTAGGGTTTCTCTAACAAACCCTAATCCAGCTCGAGATCCAATTTTCAGCAAATCAAGTGGTAAGACCTAAATATTTTATTTCCATTTGAGTTTCTCATTAAGATGTATCACCACACCAAGCTTGAGGATAAGCTTGAAGGAAATGATAATTTCCAATCCTGGAAGTATAGGATTGGGTTAATCCTAGAAGAGAATGAGTTGGACACTTACATAAGTGAAGAGGTTCCAGTTCCAGAGGGAGAAGAGGCTAAGGCCTTACATAATAAGAACTTGGTTAAGTACCATCTCATTCCCCATGTGTCTTCCCTAAAGACACCTAAAGGTATGTTTAACTCTTTGACCAAATTGTTTGAAGGAAAGAACATAAATCGGAAGATGACTCTGTGGAACCAATTGAAAGGGGTAAAGATCCATAATGGAGAGACCATCCAATCCTACTTTACTAAGGTCTCTCAAATCAAGGAACAAATTGAAGCTGTGGATGAAGTAGTGGAGAATGGAGAAATTGCCATGACCACATTGAATGGCCTACCTAGGTCATGGGACTCCTTCATCCAATCTGTGCAAGAAATAAATTGATCTCTTTCAGTAGACTTTGGGATGAATGTTCACAAGAAGAGGCTAGGATTTTGGCCTAAGAAGAAAAGATGGGAAGTGAAGATCAAGCCCTCATAGCACACATTAAAGGAAGTAAGTTTAAGAGGGAGAAATATCACAACAAGAAACATTCTCACTTCCATCATAAGAAGAAAGATCTCTCTCATGTTCGATGCTTCACTTGTGATGAGATAGGACACTTTGCTTCAGATTGTCCCAAGAACAAAAGGAACAATAACAACAACAGTAACAAGAGCAACAAGAAAAGGTATCATGCTCATGCTGCTAAGGATGATGAACCTCCCAAGAAAAAGAAAAGGGCAGAATGTGAAGATTCTTCAAGTGAGTAAGAATATGTGTTGATCTCACAAATACTATCTCACATGGATGTGATGATTGGCTTATTGATAGTGAGGCTTCCAAACACATGATGGGATTTAAAGAATCCTTTGTAGACCTATCTGAACATGAGTCACCCCATAAGGTGAAACTTGGGGATGACTATCAATATCCTATAAAAGGAAGTGGTGAGGCCTCCTACAAGTTAGATTCCGGGAAGTCTTTGAAAATGAAAGATGTTTTATATGTACTAGGACTTAAGAAGAATCTTCTCTCAATATCATCTTTGGATGCAAAGGGAATGAGAGTTGCATTTATAGATGGCCAAGTTCTCATGTGGCCAAAGGGTAAGACACTAGATGATGCAATGGTGATTGGAGAGCAAGAGGGAGGATTGTACAAATTGAAGGGACAACCTGAGCATGCCATGGTACATGAGTCCATGGAGCCAAGTGAACTTTGGTATAGAAGGCTTGCACACATGCACTATAGAGCACTACCAATTGCAAGAAAAGTTGTAGAAGGTCTTCCCTAAATCCAGTCAAAGCATGAAGGTATTGGCAAAGGGTGTGCAAAAGGAAAGAACACAAAGAAGGTATTTCCATGCAGTGAAAGCAAAGAAAAAGGAATCTTGGAGATTATCCACTCCTATGTATGCGGTCCAATGTCATTCAGTTCTCTGAGTGGGTATGTATACTATGTTTCCTTCATTGATGATTTCTCTAAGACTTGGATTTATTTATTGAAGAATAAAGATGAAGTGTTTGATAAGTTCAAGGAATTCAAAGCGTTGATAGAATATCAAACTGGTAAGAAGATCAAGAGCTTCGGATACGACAATGGTGGATAATTCACTTCAGGAGAGTTCAGGAAGTTATGCAGTGATTCAGGGATTGCGAGGGAGTTGATTACTCCTTACAATCCACAACAGAATGGAGTTGCAGAAAGAAAGAATAGAACAATCATGGAAGCAGCATGGGCAATGCTTCATGACCAGGATCTGCCTATGCACCTATGGGAAAAAGCAGCCAGGACAGCTGTATATGTGCAGAACAGAACACCTCACAAGATACTTGACAACAAAACACCCGAAGAAGTTTTCTCTGGTAAGAAACCTGAAGTTAGCCATCTCAAGATGTTTGGATGTCCTGTATACCCACACATTCCAAAGGAAAAGAGGACAAAGCTAGATCCTTCAGGAAATAAGGGCATATTTGTGGGTTACTTTGAAAGCTCGAAGGCTTACAGAATCTACTTTCCAGGGTTCAAGAAGATTGACATCAGCAGGGATGTAAGATTTGATGAAGACTCAACATACATCAAATCAAGGAAAACACTTGTTGAAGACAATGAAGAACCAAGGGTAACCAGAATTCAAGACACCACTAAGAATGAAGCAATTCTAGAAGAAGATCATGAAATTGAAGATCCACAAGAACCTGTAGATCCACCCCGTGAGAAGAACTCTCACAAGAGGAAAACTGCATGGGCTAGAGAGCTCATCCAAGATCCAGAAAGGTATGGTGTTCCAGAAGAGGAACACGGAGAAAGGAAAAAGACAAGGTCACACACTATCTATGTTGCCTTGCTCTATGACATTATGAACAAAGAACCTTCCAGTTATGAAGAGGCAACGGAAAAGAAAGAATGGAAGGATTCCATGGTCGAGGAATACCAATCGATCATGAAGAATGATGTTTGGGATGTGGTCCCAAGACCAGAAGGGAAGTCTGTTGCGACTTCCAAGTGGATCTATAAGATCAAGCATGTTGTAGATGGTAGCATAGAGAAATACAAGGCGAGGTTTGTAGCTCGTGGTTTCTCCTAGAAAGAGGGAATAGATTATGAAGAGACTTTTGCACCTGTAGCCAGATACACTTCCATCAGAATAGTAGTTGCTTTGGCTGTAGTGATGAAGTGGAAGATACACCAGATGGATGTCAAGACAGCTTTCTTGAATGGTGTAATCGAAGAGGAAGTGTATGTGGAGAAGCCACTTGGTTTTGAGACACATGACAAGGAATCATATGTGTGCAAGTTGAAGAAAGCCTTGTATGGCTTGAAGCAAGCTCCTAGGACTTGGTATGGTAGGATAGACAGCTTTCTATCTAGTTTGGGATTTACCAAGAGTAAAGTGGATTCCAACCTTTACTACAAGGTTGAGGAAGGAAATCCAGTGATACTACTATTGTATGTGGATGACCTGTTTGTTACAGGTGAGGATAGGTTGATTTTCGACACGAAAAAGAAGCTTGCTGCTGAGTTCGAGATGAAGGAATTGGGGATGATGCATTACTTTCTAGGCATGGAGGTGTGGCAGAGTGTAGATGGGATCTTCCTTGGACAAGAGAATTATGTAGTAGAGATCCTGAAGTGGTTCGGGATGATGGACTGCAAGGCCATGGCCACACCTATGGCATCGAACCTGAAGCTATTGTGTGATGCTTCAACTGAGCCGATTGATGTCACGGTGTATCGTCAGATGATTGGGTCCTTCATGTACTGACGAACATGAGACCATATATTTGCACTATATTTGCTTTGCGGTGAACACATTGATCCAGTTCCTGACGGATCCCAGAGGTGTTCACCTAGTTGTTGTAAATCATATTCTGAGGAACCTGAAGGGTACGGTTGATTATGGGCTCAAGTATGATGCAAATCAAAAGTTTAACTTGGAGGGTTATGTTGATTCAGATTGGGTAGGCAGTGCTGCAGATAGGAAAAACACTTCGGGGTGCTACTTCAGTATGGGTTCAGGTGTGATCTCTTAGTTTAGTAGGAAGCAATCCTACGTAGCACTAAGTATAGCTGAAGCAAAGTATGTCACATCTTGTTCGGCTAGTTGTGAGGCAGTATGGATTAGGAAGCTACTGTATAAGTTATTTGATCTCCCATTGGATGCTACATGTATCTATTGTGACAACCAGAGTTGTTTGAAGTTTTCAGAGAACCCGGTGCTCCATGACAGGTCGAAGCACATCGAGATCAAATATCACTATATCAGGGATATGGTGTAGAGAGGAGCAATGAAGCTCCTGTATGTTGCGACAGATGAGCAGGTTGCAGATGTGTTGACGAAACCACTAGCCAGAGTGAAGTTTGAGTACTTCAGAGAGAGGCTTGGTGTTCTTTAGATTGAAGATACTTCAAGGAAGCAGTAATGGGACACATTTGTAGGAGCTATTCCAAGCATGGTGATAGGATGATCCTTCCCATGGCTGTGGATGTAAGCGTTGTGTGATGAGCATCAGGACGATGCTCCAGTTACTAATGTGTATGATGATCAGGATGATCATGTGTGATGATATGCATCAGGTGGATGCTTTGTATGATCAGTTTGATTATACGATGATGACGAGTATTAGGATGATGCTCCAGATGATATGCATTAGGACAATGTTGTGACGATGATCATGATGATCATGCGATGATTATGTGCATTAGGATGATGTGCTATATGATGATAATCAGTATGATCATGAGTATCAGGTTGATACTCCATGGCCATGGACAGGTTGTGCGTGTAGCATAGAAAAGATCCTAGGAGATCCTATAGTCTGAGCTAGGATGCTCTTTTGAGTTTTTGCTACTAGAGGCATGTAATCATCCCTGGAGATCCGATAGGTTGAGAAGTAAACTCATAATCAGTCCTGGGATGCACTTTAGAGTTCTTGCAGGTTTCAAGGCACTCTTTAAAGGTTTTTCCTAACCACATGTAATCATCCCTGGAGATCCGATAGGTTGAGCAGTAAGCTCGTAATCAGTCCTGGGATGCTCTTTAGAGTTCTTGCAGGATGCAGGACACTCTTTTAAGGTTTTGCGGTGGGGGTCACATGTAATCAGCTTTGGAGATCCAATAGGTTGAGCAGTAAGCTCATAATCAGTCGTGGGATGCTCTTTAGAGTTCTTGCAGCTTGCAAGACACTCTTTTAAGGTTTTGTGACAATCAACATGTAAAAGATCCTAGGAGATCCTATAGTCTGAGCTAGGATGCTCTTTCAAGGTTTTGTTGACGCACATAATAAGTCCTGAGGATTCCACAGTATGGCCAGTGATGATGAAGACCTGCAGGAGGATAGGCCTACAACCAACATGAAAAAGGGCTGGCTCTGTAGAACTTCCTATGGCAAGAAGAATTCAGAGATAGCCCAGTGATTGAGATGTCGAGTATAGCAGCAGTGATGATGATGATGCTCCGTGATCCAGTGATGATGATCGAGCTCCAGAATTGAAGATTTGCGCCAATATGTATTGATGACCTATGTCTAGAGAATAACTTCCTAGTTGAGAGGGAGTGTTGATGTATTTGTAAATTCAGAATATATTCACTTGTATATTAAATTTGTACTTTATTGTATATCCAATAGAGATGTATTATTCCTCTGATTGGAAGTGTAATCATTTGTATTTGCAAGTGTCGTAAGTTACATTGTAAGTGTCGTCATTTGTATTGATGGGTTATTAGACCACCAATGTGGGGTTGGCCCTAGTTAGGTCATGTGGTTGGGTTATTAGACTTCATTAGCAAGTCTGCCCTGTTAGTTTATTGGCAGGTCAATTCAATGTATAAATAGAGGGTGTGCCTCTCTCATTCTATTCATTCACTCACTTCTCAAGCTTGCATAGATAAGAGAGAAAGTGGCACACAAGTGGAGGAGGAGGAGTATCTGCTAGAGACATCTCTTTGGGTTTGATCATTGTGATCTTGGTTTGTGGCTTATTCTATCTCTGAGGAAGTTGCAGGGTTTTTCACCTTCTTGGTCTTCCCCAAGGAGACTCTGTTTCTATTGTCTCTTGTTTTTATGATTGATATGTTGTACATGTTATTCTCTTAGTGATCCTAGATAATATTGAATGAAATTATCGAAAAATTAACATGCATCGCCCAAGGGTGCACCCTGTAAACTTTTACAGGACACACCATTCGCGCTATGAGCCGAAACATATTGAACGCACCACTACATCATGAAAACATATTTTAAAACATTGAACTATTTATCATTGCATTTGACATTGGAGAGCACCGGATTTACAATGCACTTATGTATATTGAATACATTGGTTAACAAAAACTTGTAGATGAAAACATTAAATTATATGGTGCTATTAGTGTGTGTTAGTGCACCATATTTTGGTGCTCTGATGTGCAATAGGCACACTGGTTTTGAATCCCCCAAAATTATAATTTAATGGTGCTTCATTGGCATGTTAGTGCACTGGTGCACGATGCACTGATGTGCCCAAGGAGCACTGTGAGTTTATTTACATAAAAATATTTATTTAATAAACAACGGTGCATTTAGATCAATTAAGTGCATTATTTCCGATGCACTGATGTTCCCAAGGAGCACTATTAATAGACCGTACAAAAATATAATTTAACGATGATCCTAGTGCACGTGAGTGCATTGGTGTTTGGTGTGCTCACTTGATTTAGGCACACTGTCAACCAAAGTTTAGAAAATATCCCGGTGTGTATAGTTGTTGGCGCACCGTTGAAATAAATTTTAAATATATAGAATCATAATAGTAGTGCATGTTACACATTTCAGTGCACTGTAAAACAATGCAGTTTATATATAAATGCATCGTTGGCGGTGTAGTTTGTGTATAAAATCACCAGAAGCAGTACACCTATGTTATTGGGGAACACTGCTTCTAAAAAATTATTTTTTTGAGAGAAAAACGTATTACTGATGCTATTAAATACGATTTTAATTGAATGAAATATCACATTCTTTTATATATCTACTTATGACATTGATTCATGTTATATGTTAAATAGAGACGTGAGCAGTGATAAGCTGCTCGACAGGAGTGTACACAACTGGATTAGTTCAACATGGTTAGAGAATGGGAGGATAGGGAGAGGGAGAGGGAGAGGTATTTGTATCATTTCCCCATTACTGGTCAGACTAAAGAGATCTTAAGGGTTTTTGACCTGCTAAATTTCTATCAGGAGGCTACATCCCTCAAGGGAAAATATTCATTGTTGTGTCATTTCATCCGATGTTGGGATCATCATAGGAAGGAATTCCGTGTTGGTCCTAGTCAATGGTTCCAGCTCACTGAGGAGGACACATATTTCATCACTTTCCTATCTAGGAGAAGGGAGGATTTTTCCTAGTTCCATGATGTCCCAGCTGGTGCTACAACAGAGAGTTAGCTAGCTTACTCTTTGAGATATATCAATGATGAGGTCATCCATCCCTTTGATTTTCAGGTGAGCAGTGGATAGCTTAGTGTCTCTTATTTTGGTTTAGGGGAGGTTAGGTGGCTCTCTCTTTTGCTTACAACGCTAGTGCACTCCACTAGTGATAGGAAGCTCATTAGTTTCCTTATATTGTATTATGTTGACTCTTTAGTGCAAAGACCTATATGCATTAGGTGGTCAACCATTTTTTTGAAATAGTTTTGTTATGCTTTGGATATATGTCATGCAGTGATTAATAGGAGGTCTAATGCCCCTTTATTTTCAAAGCTTTTTTGTCTATTTTTTTAGGGTTTTCCGGCCACCAATCCCTCCTTTTAGTGTCTTCCTTACAAGTCGATGAAAGAGGTGCATATGCACATGTAGGGGAAGATGATGATGAAGAGGGGGGAATCTAAATTCCCAGCTAGGATCACGTCAGATGTGGTCGAGATGCTAGGCGATGAGGAGGAACATGCACTAGACATTGTGCCATATTGGGCTTGGACTCGAGAGGGTGCCCCGAGATATTATTCACACCGGAGGAGCCACCGGATGAGAGAGGTAATATTATCGTTATGTTTAAATTATTCTAGTATCATTTTATTCTCTTTATACTTAATGTAAATGAAATATATTCTAAATATTAAATTGTTTAATGAAATTGTCTAATTATTATTCATGTGCACTATATTTTTTGCAGACATTGGCACATTCGATGGTGAGGTCAGGCTTCCTCCTCCCATTCAAGAGGATCAGTATATGGAGGAGCTCAATCAGGCCAGGCCATAGTTGGTAGGTAGAAATCCTAGGCACCATCCATGCAGGCCCCATGATAGGTATAACCAAGATGTGGCAGACACGTTGTGGAAATTCCCTTGTTTGTGGGACAAATAACCCCTTCTCGGGAGCTATTTCATTACTTAAACATAGTTATCGTACTCCCCTCCACTTTCAAACTTAAAACATAAAACTTCCTTATGTCCTAATATATAAGAACATAATTGTACATCAATATCAAACTTTATATTTTAAATATATTTAATTAATTAATATAGAATTTATTATTATTCTAATAGATATTTATATTATTTACTTTTGGGCCCTCGCACCAAGTTGAGGGACCTTTTAGATGCAATTGTGCATTCGCGAAATGCATTAAAGTTTACTAAAATGAAAATGTGTGCACGTTTCTTAGAACTAGGCATGGGCGGGCACGAGTCTGCCATGTAAGTTAACACGTAGGATAGGATTCAATAAAGCGCGAGCGTTCTAGTTATACATAATGCGCACACATTATATATAACTATAACACGCTAGCGTTATGGTAATCTACACAATTTCATTTTCATCAAAACCTTATTTAAGAGTTTCTTCCCAAGAAAATAAATTTCCTCTATTTCCCTAGATCCCTACTTATCTTGAAAGGTTTTGGGCTTCATCTTCTATGGGTTAGGAGGTTAAATAGGGATTTGGTGTTAGGGGCTAAGGGGTCAAGGGGCTTAGGGGTTAGATATGGGGGGTGGTTAGTGGTAGGGGAAGGGGGATTAGGAGAGAGAGAGAGGGGGGAGTAGGACAGAGAGAGATGGGGGGTTAGTTAGGGGTAAGGGGCTAGGAGGGGGGTTAGTGAGGGGGAGAGAGAGAGAGAGACTAAGAGAGGGGGTTAGTAATGGTTGGGGGGGGAGGAGATGGTGTTAGTTGTAGGGAGTGATAAAGAGAGATGGGAGGTGTGGTTAGAGGTAGGTGGAGGTGTAGGAAAGAGAGAGAGACTAAGAGAGGGGGTTATTAAGGGTTAGGTAGAGGAGGGGAGAGAGATAGAGAGGAAATGGTCTATGGCTAGGGGAATAGGAGAGATATAGAAAGACTAGGATGGTTAGGGATGGGGGAGAGGTTAGGGAGAGGGAGAGGGGGTTTAAAGAGAGAGAGAGAGAGAGGTGTAGAAGTAGGGAAGAGAGAGTCAGAGAGGGGGGGTTAGTGAGGGGTAATGGCCTAGGAGGGGAGTTAGCAAGGGGGAGAGAGAGAGAGATACTGAGAGAGGGGGTTAGTAATGCTTAGGGGGGGAGAGGAGGGAGAGAGAGAGAGAGACAGGAGAGGGTGTTAATTGTATGTAGTGATTAAGAGATATGCGAGTGTGGTTAGAGGTAAGTAGAGGTGTAGGGAAGAGAGAGAGACTGGGAGAGGGGGTTAGTAAGGGCTAGGGAGAGGATGGGGTTTGGGGATAGGGGGAGTAGGATATAGATAGAAAGAGTAAGATGGTTAGGGATGGGGGAGAGGGTATTTAGAGAGAGACAGAGAGGTGTAGAAGTAGGGAAGAGAGAGTGAGAGAGGGGGTTTGTAAGGGTTACGAGGAGGAGGGGATAGAGAGAGAAGGGTTAGGGGTATGGGGAGTAGGAGAGACAATAAGAGAGGGGAGGTGAGTAGGTTTGGGTGGGGTGGGTTAAGGGGTTATAGAGAGATAGAGAGGGAGGAGGGTGTCAGGGGATTAGAAGAGAGAGAGGGGTGGGGGATAGGGGTTGGTGGACGAGTACAGAAGAGATAGAGAGAGAGGGCTTTAGTAAGGGTTAGGTGTAGGAGGGGAGAGAGTGAGAAAGGGTTTGCAATGATAGTATTAGGAGAGATATAGGGAGAGGGGGGTTTAAGAGTGGTGGGGATTACGGAGAGGGAGAGGATGGGTTAGCGAGAGAGAGAGGGGGGGGTGGGTAGGGAGGTGTTTTTAGGGGTTTTCAGATAGAGAGGGGTGGGGGTTATGAGTAGGTGGAATATGGGATTAGGGGTGGGGGTTATGAGTAGATGGAAAAAGTTTAATTGTTTCTAGGGTTAAGGGATTAGGGATTTAGGGATTTGAGTTTTTTAAGTAATATGGGTTAGATTGTTTAGCGATTAGGGTGGGCTAGGTATTAGGGGTTATGGGTTGTGGGATTATAGATAAAGTGGCTAGGTGGTTTAGGGGTTAGTGACCTTAGGGGTTAATTGATTTAGTGCTCTAGGGTTAGCATGTTAGTTTTTATGAGGTTAGGCATTAATGGTGAAGGGGTTAAAGGCTTAAAGGCTTATAAGGAATAAATTAGAACTTAAAGAGACTAATGCACAAGCCCAAGCAAGAATGTCAAAGCGGAGAGAGGAGCGATCAATCTATAGGGAGAGAGATTAAGCAAACATAGAGATCACATACAATCAAATACCACACATGCAAACGTAGAGCACACAAGCAAATGCAGGGCACGCTAGCACAAGGGAGGTCGCACATGCAAACGTAGTGTAGAGGTAAAGAATCATTTTACTTGTATATAGTTTAAACTAGAGATTAGAGGGATAATGGTTAAAGGATTATAGGTAAATAGTTAAAGGACTTAAGGGGTTTAGCAGTTTGGGATTTAGGGGCAAAGGGATTAAGGACTTTGGGCTTAGGGGGTTAGGTTTTAAGAGGTTAGGATTTGAGTTCTAAGGTGTTACAGTGTTAATGGCTTAGGGAATTAGAGGATAAGGACAATAGTGAGGGGAGATAAAGGGTTAATTAAGGGACTAGCGATTTAAGGAGTAATACCTTTATAGGTTAAGGGATTTAGGATCAACTATTAATGGGGTAAGGTATTATGTGTTAAGGGCTTAGGTACTTCTAGGGGTGTAGGGATTTAGGGGGTTTTGTTGACTCAAACCCAGTCTACAGGGGTTCCCATCACTATCGACACCAACCCACTGCGATCTCCCTGAGAACCAACCCAGACAGGTTTTACCCCGCCCAGCAACACCTGCAGAGCAAATGAGGTCTCACCCGAGGTGATCAAGGGAGAGTGGACGGAACCATGTTTCTGCTGAATGAAGGAGGGTGTTGCGGCATTTGCTTACTTAACTTATTTATCGCAATATCCAAAACAGATCTATGCATTCAAGATTAACATCAATAGCATTATGTAACAGAGTCATTCATTACAAAAAAATGAATATAACATTAAAAGGTTAACTACAGCAAGAAATCATCACAATAGGCATTAATACGAAAGATACACAGGGAATTTCACCAAAACAGTTATGTCATGTCATATTACTTCAGAAAAACCATGATACAATATCTCTGCAAAACCAGATCTCAACGATATCTCTAGATCTCAGAACATACGCAAAAACTGCATCTCCAAGATCCATCTCTCTTTTCCTCCTCTTCGACCTATGACTTTCTATCTATATGTAGGCTTCCGCCTTTACAATGCTTGTCCACTTACTAACAAATTCCTAACCGACTCCTGGACAATTGACACAGTCCAAATGACCCAAAAACCCACCTACTGCAGTACAATTAGCTCAAACTTACATCTCATATGGTCCAATAACCCAAAAACCTGCCTACTGCGGTACAATCGACTCAAAAATACATAAAATAGTCTATTCTTCTACCTTCCACGACCTCTTCTAACGTGTCGCATTATTGGCGATGTTGCGATTCTTCCTTACCAAAATATCCTGCCAACAGGCCCCCAACACGATCTTGTGGCTCGCCCTCGAGCCACGTCAACTGGATATGGTGAACTTTGTTGTCTTCACTCGACTAGGGCTAAACTATAGTTCTGCAACTGTTCTTGATATCTGGATCGCTTGGTGTTGTCCTGCTCCTTCTTCTATGCTAATCGTCTTCTCATTGTCATGTACTTCTTTCCCAAAAGTGGACTCATCCCAGCTTACTGTCACAGACCTTGCAAACTCATCCTCCAGTCTCGAGAGACCGATTGTAGACGGAGAGGAATGTTGTAAGCAACGCCAGGGTGTAAAACAGGCCAATGGTTCTGGCACATCTGTTTCACACCAGTAAGCACACATTACAGGGACCCGAGGGCGACGACCCCCCCCCTTTTGTGTGGTCACAGGGACCACGAGACTTCGAACCATCACCAATTGCTTAGACATCTTGGACGAGACCTCATGCTTGTAACCCCTAAATGTCCGAGGCGCAGCTTTCTCTAACCGATCATGCACACTCGTGGTTCAGGCCCTCAACACACTTGGTGTGCTCCCACAGGAAATAAAATGGATCATTTCCACAACCTCCTTGGAATTCCTAACTTAGCTAGATGCCCAAACGTCTCATAACATAACCTTGCTTAACTGAAACAACCTCTCTACTCGTATCAACCTTGGGTCCTATATTAATACATCACATTTAACCATTCATCTGCCTTCGCAATCCTATGCATCACCTACTCACGCTCTAGGGTAATCATAAGATTCCACTGCTCGGACATCGAAAGTGGGCGGAGCGATCATACCCCCACTTGTCACCCTGTGTGCAAAAGTGTGCAAAGCAGTTGTTCTGCCATACTGTTGTGGTGGATGCCTCGTGCTAGCCCTGCAAACCATCCCTCTAGGTGTCGACGGCCATGTTACCTCAGTGTATCCCTCATTCCAAATGTGCGGACATCTGACACGGTCTGATTCGACGGACGAGTGTATCTGCCCCAAAAAGGGAAAAGGTGCCAACTACATAACGATTTCTTATGTGACCTAGTCACAACACTGCCACTTGTCGCAGACCGCTCCAAACTTGCGGTAGAAGCGTCCCTGCTTCCGCATTCCATCCTTGTTGGTGCGCCATCCTGCCACCAATCAATCTACTTCTTCTTTTTTTTTCGATGCAACTCAGGCATTGCGTTGTTCCAAGCTCGAGCGATAGGGATTCAAACTACTACCATTAATCAAATTGGGGAGCATCGCCCCATCTAATTGCTGCAACTGTATCCCTCCTCCTAAAGTAAGGCTACTAACGCGATATAGACCAAGCCAATGCATCTGCAACTTTCCTGGATGTTGCATAAACTTGTTGTCATACAACAACACCAAATCACCTTGTTTAAATTGTTTGTTCTTGATATGGTGATCATGCCAAGCTTTCTAGCGATGCTTCTCCATACCCTGATGGAATCCAGTGATGAAGTGATCTTCCTCCAGCTGTACTAACTGCACAAGATGTTCCTCTAATGCTGCTATATCATCCATATCTATTGCTGCCGCTATGCGCAGACTCGGAATGATATATTCCATAGGAATAACCGCCTCTTGCCTATAAACTAGCTTGAATGGTGTCTTCCCTGTCAGCCGTTTACATGTGGTGTGATAGGCGCACAATACTACTGGGATTTTTAGATCCCAGTCATCCCGGTTCACATTACATACCTTTGTCAGTGCATGTTCCAATATCTTATTGAAAGCTTCCACCATGCCATTTTCCTACGGATGATAGGGTGTACTCTTCTTATGTTGTATCTGCAATTCCTCTGTCAACCAGCTGATGGTGCGATTGAGAAAGTGGCTGCCTTGATCACTCAACAATATCTTAGGGAATCCAAAGCGAGTGACAATGTGGTGAAAGAGAAACCACGTTGTTGTGGCTACAGAACAATCAATGACTGGTGCAGCTTCTGCCCATCATGTCAAGTAATGAGTTGTCGTGATGATATACCTAGCACTGGTGTGCTTCCTCAAGGGATGAATAGGTCCCATGAAATCTACTGCCCATTTTTCGAATGGTTGCAACATCAACTGAGGCATCAACGGCATCTCATCATGTCAAGATGGCTTCCCGGTTCTTTGACAAACATCACAATATCGTGCATAATTTGTCGCATCACTGTGCAGCTTAGGCCACTAGATCCCTGCTTGAAGCACCTTCCTTGCCGTCACACAACCACCATAGTTCCCTCCAGCCACTCCTACATGTGCTTCAGAAAGGATCTGCACTTGCTCATGTGGAGAAACACACTGTCGCAATATCTTATCAGCACCCATCTTGTATAGCGCGCCTGCGATTAGCAGGAAGTCTGCAGCCTTGACTACCAGCTGCTTCCTCTGACGAGTGGTGAATTCTTCTGGTGTGGTACCGTTCGCCAGGTACTGAACGATTTCTTCAAAATATCCATCACCGACTTCAACTTTAAATAATTGCGCATCAAGCAAACCATCTTCAATGTTAGTTGGCTCCTCCCCTATTTCAATCCGGGAGAGAACATCCAGGCCAGCATTTAACTGCCCTAGCTTTACAATTACTTCAAAATCGAACTCCTAAAACAAAAGTAGCCATCGACAGATCTTTTCCCCCAACAAAGGATTATTGACCAGGTATTTTAATGTAGAATGATCTGTGAACATCTTGAAATGGCCTCCTAGTAAGTAATGGCGAAAATTCTGCAACGCGTAAACCATTTCCAGACCTTCCCTCCCCGTAGTAGTTAGTTTCTTTTTGTAGATGACAACTTCCGACTGGAAAAAGCAATGGGGTGATCAAGATCCCCCTCTCCGAGCTAGGCCAATACTACTCCCAGCGTGATCAATGAGGCAAGCATGGAAATCCTTACTCCAGTCACAAAATACTAATATCAATGCCTAAGCCATCTTTGTTTTTAGTGTCTCAAAGCTATCCTGACATTCAGGGCTCCACCGGAATGCCACATCCGTCTTCAACAACTTCTCCATAGGGGCAGTAATCGCAACATAACCCCTGATGAACTTGCAATAATACCTCATGTGTCCCAGTGTCGCCCGTAACTGCTTAACAGTATTCGGTGTCAAACTCAAAATAAGCGCAATCTTTGCTGGGTCAACCAACAATCCTTTCTTACACACAATATGACCCAACAGTATGCCAAACGGTGCATAGAAGATACACTTCTTTAAGTTCAATGATATTTGATGCTGCCGGCATCGCTCCAACATCAACCGTAGATTCGCCAGATGATCGCAGACCAACCCATAGACCATCCAATCATCCATGTATACCTGTAAAAACTTTTGAATTAAATATTTGAATGGAGCAACGACAACCCATGAAAATATCGCAGGTGCATTCTTCAAGCCGAACGACATCACGTGGTACTGAAAGCAGCCCCATCCAGTAACAAAAGTTGTCTTATGGCGGTCTTCTTTGGCAATGAGGATCTGATGGTAGCCAGAGAATCCATCTATGAAAGAGTACATCTCCTGGCCACCCACACCTTCGAGCACTTCATCGATAAACGGGGTTGGGAACGTATCGTGCAAACATGCATCATTTAGCTTCCTGAGGTCGATGCAAATGTGCACCTCGCCAGTCTTCTTATCTTATACCACCATAGGACTAATCCATCTGACTCCTCGACCGGTTCAATGATACCTGCATCCAGCATGCGATCCAATTCTACCTTGACCCTCTCCTTATGTCGCGGATTCAATCGATAAGGTCACTGCCGGATCAGCTTAGCATCTTGTTTTAATGGAATCTTCATTTCTCCTAAGTCACCCAGAATCCCCTTCATGTCATAAAACTTTGTAGGAAATATGTCCTAAAACTCATGGATCAAATCAGTGACCTTGCTTATCAGCTCATCATCCCAGTAATCCCCGACATTTACGAACTTTGGAGTGTCCTCTGTCCCATTGTTAATCTTGCAGATCTTTAGCGGTTGACTGATCGGATCGCTTGGCTCATCAGGTGGTACCACAACACGACTTCCTTCTGATTCTAGGATATTCACATTCCGTGGATCATCACCATCTTCTGGCCCACCACTGATATTGAAGCATTCCATGAGAGACTGCACCTGGCAGTGCGTGTGCGGATCCGCAGGATATGCTACCGAGACAACCTGCAAAATTACATCACGGATGAGGGCATGTCATACATAACAGCTTTACCTCGGTCGTTTTCTAGTGCACGCCATGCTTGAAGAAACGTCTCTCACTCTGCATCAATGTCAAATGATACCTTCTTTTGTCCAGCTAACCTGATCATTGAGCTTTCCGCTCCAGTTGTCTTTCCTCCGCAAGTGACCACAACAATAGAATCATCTTGCAGTATTGGCTCTGCAGAAATTGTCGCGATATTCACACCCTGGTTCTGGTTCAACGGTGGATTCCCAAGTGGGTTCACATTTTGATTCTGATTCTATCGGATATTCTGGTTCTCCACTGGTTGCTGCACTTGGTTCTGGGAAGGCTGCTGTTCCTGGGGCTGGTTCGGCAACTGGGGAGTATTTCCTGCTTTCCATCGCACAATCAACTGTGGACAATTCTCAACCGTGTGATCATTAACAAAGCAGAACGTACACTGGTTCTGCAGTAGTGGATAGTCTCGCTGGTAGTGTCCCCATACTGAACAGTGATAGCATTGAACAACTCTGCGACCACCTCATCCTCCTCCACGACCAAATCCTCCGCCATGGCCTCCTCGAAATCCTCCCTGCTGTTGGTATTGTGGTTGGTTGAACTGTTGATGCATTGGTGCCAACTACATTCCTTTCCCTTGTTGTGCATACTGCAGTTTGTGTACATACTGTGGCTGCTGTGGAGCCATCTGCATTGGATCATATTGCGGCATGAACTACGGCTGTTGCTGCTGCTGCGGTACAAGCTGCATCTGCGGTTGAGGAAGCGACTGGGCTACCTGCGGTTGTGGATGTTGTATGGCACGTTGGTCGTCCTTTACATAGAACGCATCACACATTCTTTCTTGTAGCAACCCATATGCATGGCAATCCTTGTTGTCGTGACCCACCGATTTGCAAAATGTACAACAAAGATTCCTCGGGGTGGTGACCATTTTCTACATATATGGGCAATTGTCATGGTTGCGCACATACACATGGCAGACGTGACACCAAGGCATGCTACCACCATTCAATGGATTTGGCGCTCCTGAAACCAAATAATTGCGGAAGTCTAGGCAATTGTCCTTCGTATGCCCTTCTCCTCGACATCGCGTACACCAGACTTCTTCGTGCTACTCCTTGCCCTTCTTCAAATCTTGCAGCTGTATAGTCAATTTAGCGAGCTGTGTTTGTATCTGCGACATCCCGGCTACATTTTCTCCAATCGGTGACGCCTTCAATCGCATTGCAATCTCTAGAGCTTCACTGGGCATCGAGATGTTTTGTTATATCAATGGTAGCCGAATATGTGGTAGAAGTGTCGCGATGAACCATTATTTATGTTGGATGACGCTCATATCAAAACTAACCCTTGCCATCAGTGTCTTGAATCGTTGGTCGAAATCCCATACCGTCTCATTGGGATACTACTTAATTTCTTTCAATTCCGTAATATGTTGAACCTCAGACTTGGGCTTTCTAAATTCAGCAATCAGCCCATCCTGAATCTCATCCAGCGACTTCTCTGGTGCTCCTGTAGGGACTAGAACAAACTTCATAAACCAATCTAATGCATGACCTCACAGAGTTGTCGCTAACTGCCCTTTTTTAGCAACATCATCAGTGATCTGCTTTACGGTCCAGACCGCTTCACACAAAAACCAATACTGTTCTAGGTTGTCTATCCCACTCCTGTGGAACAACGGTAACTTAGCATCATCACCCGCCATTCTGGGCTTCCTTCCTCCTTTCGTTGTACTACTACTGATTAACTTCTGTGGTATTGACAAACTTGGCAGTGTCGAAGTGGTATTTCTTGCTATCTAAGAGATAGTGAGTGGAGGTGTGGGTACGTTGGTGCTGGGGTTTGGTCTTGCCTCTATCCTAGGTGTAGCCTAGTTGTCCTTGTCGAGACTATGAGGTCGCTTCATCCCGTGTGGTCCTCCTTCACCGTCTTGTGGTTCGACCGCAGCAGGACCTTTTCCCATCCTCTGCCTCTTTTCCTGTCGAAACCTCGCTCCTCCCCTCGTAAGACCACTTTCTTCATCGGCTTCACTCATAGTCTCATCATGACCTGCACCAATCTACCCCTTATCATTCCATGTACCGCCCCCCAACTATCGCGGTACCCACAGCCTCCGCCCACCAGGCTGTCTACTGATCAAGATGCATCTTCAATATACCTTTTTCGCAAATAAGCATCTTGATCAACGGTTGAAGCGATAACATAAACCTGCCCCGAGGTTCGCGGAAAAAATATCTTTCGGTTTCACTATAAGATTTCTGAGTATCAACCGTGAACTCTATGATATAGCCCTCTAGGATGCTATCGAACCACACTTCGACAGCCCGCGATGCTTTATTATCAACTTCCTGCAGTTCCTGAATCAACTCGGGGGTCAAGGTCGTCGGTTCACCACCTTGGAAGTTCCTCTTCTGGAAGGTCAACTTTGCTAACCACTCAAACAATAGGACTAGGAACTCATAGAAGAACCATCCGTGTGAACCGTCGTGAATGTATCTATCTACCCACTGTCCTACTCTCGGTCGAGTGTTCCAGCTTTCCTCTTCAGCGAATTCCTACAACTTCTAATCAAACCATTCTTGGATTTCTGGTTTTGTCGGGTGCCACAACATGTCCTCCTTTTACTTCGTACATAGTCCCGACAACGGAACCATTTATTGACTCAAACCCAGTCGACAGGGGTTCCCATCACTGTTGACACCAACCCACTGCGATCTCCCTGAGCACCGGCCCGAATAGGTTTGACCCTACCCAGCAACACCTAAACAGCAGATGAGGTCTCACCCGAGGCGATCAAGGGAGAGTGGACAGAACCATGTCTCCGCTGAATGAAGGAGGGTGTTGTGGCATTTTCTTACTTAACTTATTTATCGCAGTATCCAAAACAGATCTATGCATTCAAGATTAACATCAATAGCATTATGTAACCGACTCCTGGATAACTGACACAGAATCTAACTAACACAGTCCAAATGACCCAAAAACCCGCCTATTGTGGTACAATTAGCTCAAATTTACATCTCATATGGTCCAATGACCTAAAAACCCACCTACTGCGGTACAATCGACTCAAAAATACATAAAATGGTCTATTCTTCTGCCTTCCATGACCTCTTCTGACGTGTCACAGCATTGGCGATGCTGCGATTCTTCCTTACCAAACCGCCTTCTAACAAGTTTGGGACTTAGAACTTATGAGTTTAGGCCTTTAATTTCCCTCCCTTATCATTACTCTCCCCAACTCCTTAAATTTATGTCCCTTTCCCCCCCTCTCGTATCTCTCTTCTCTCTCTCACCCCCTTTATCTCCATTCAACACTTAAAACATAAATTTGTGAAGTTAATAACACGCGGGCATTATGTATATACAAAAAGTGTGAGTTTTTGTATATACATAACACGCATGCATTTTTTATATACAAAAAGCGTGAGCTCACGCTTTTTGTATATACATAACGCACGTGTGTTTCTTCTAACACCAAGTGCGCCAACCAAAATATACCTAATAACCCCCTCCTCCCACACCTACGTGTCAGCCATAGTCCTATGTGGTTTGTTCGGATTACCAAACGTGTGCTATGGAATTTACTAAACCATAGCTAATTAGGCATTTCCACCAGTTTTCTCAATATGCATGTTTTTCACCGCTCTCTACAGCATGACATACATGACCATTATTGACGAAATTTTAGGCATAGATAGCATTTTTTATGCAGATTCCAAATATGTAATTTAAAAAAAAATTGAGATTTTCTATTTGTTTCACAATTTTCTTGTGTCATCACTCCTTAAGTAAAAAAACATGATGTTAGTGTTTATTTCATAACTTTCTCATTTCACAACCATTTTAAAAAAACATTGTATGTTGCACTAGTAGACATCGACCTCTACATGATATAAAAAATCCAAGTCAAAATAACTGCATTAAGACCTTCAAAGGTTGCACCCACATTTGACGTACCGTTATCGAGGTTTGATCACTTACATAATTAAAAAAAAAAAACATTTAATTTTGGAAAATTAGTGTTGCACTAGTGCTACGTGTTCTATACATGTCTACAAATTTTTGTAGCCTGAAACCATCATTTAGGCACGGAAATGTTGCACCCACAAAAACATATACCTTATCATTTGCCAAAAAAATAAAAAGTGACTTTTAGAAAAGATTTGACATAGTTATGTAAATTTTCAATACTTAAAACTTATATATTCAGAAAGGTGACTCAATTTCCTACATTTAATCTTTTTTTAATCCATGCAAGATATCTTGTGTAAGTATCTCAAAAAAATCAAGTAAGTTGAGGGATACCTGATTTTCACTTGTGTATTGCATCTAATGCGCCAAAAGTGACCCTTATTAACTTGCACATGCTCTTTAAATTATTAAAGATTTATCCCCACTATCACCAAACCTAATCCAAATAGGCTTGATCATTATTCATCACTTTCGAGGTAACTTTATATTTTAAATATATTTAATTAATTAATATAAAATCTATTATTATTTTAGTATATATTTTCTATTATTTAGTAAGGGCTTTCTTCCATGATCATCCAACCTAATTTAAATAGACTCACCATTCTCTACTTCTATATTTAAAAATATCTTTATCTACCTTAACTATACAATGTTTAGGATCATCTAACCTTCTAACTCCTCAAAACTATGGTAAGCATAATTATTTTATTCAATAATACACAACTTCATATTTTACATATATTTAATTAATTACAATATTTTTTTCGTTAAAAATGAGTTAAGTGGCTAAAAAACCATAAACTAAGGGCATCTAATCCATCAAAATGACCAACCCTTAACATAGCTGGATATTATTTAATATTTTCTCCCAACTAAGTCAATGTAAAGACATTAAACTAAGGTCACCTAACGAAAACACCCCACACCTTAACCCCATAACCTAGCTAAAATTAACATTAATATAAAATTTATTATTATTATAATAATATTTAATTTTGATTATTCAATTTTAAAAAAAATTCACCCAACTTATCACCGACCTAACCTAAACCTATGACCTCTATATATATAAATATCTCTCTCTAGCGTAACTGTACAATGCTTGAAATCTTGTGATACGTTTGCTGAGAGCTAGTTGATACCCACCGTTACACAGAGATAGAGAATTCAAGTAATTGACCTTCTTTATTCAAGTGAAGTCCATCTTCTTCTCTGATGGAAATGACAATGGAGATGAGAAATCCTAGCGTAGAGGAATGCAGTGACAATGTTAGATTGGTGAGCTCGGACGGCAAAATATTCCAAGTGGAGAAGGCGGTGGCATTGCAGTCGGTGGTGATAAAGGATTGGATGGAGCTTTCGGGCACTAAGAATCCTTTTCCTCTGACTCTCGTGTCCAGTGAGATTCTAGAAACGGTTATCGAATATTGTAGATATCATGTCGATCACCCTCCTGCTTCCATGGAGACCGCAGACGATGTCCACAAATGGGATGACCAGTTCTCCAAAACCCATCGTGCAACTTTCCCGCAAATTGCAGCGGCTGCCCATTTTCTGGATATCCCGAGTCTTCTAGACCTGTTCTATCGAACTTTTGTTGACATAATTACAGCCTGCGAAACCCCAGAACAGATCCGGCAGATGCTTCACATCAAAAATGATTTTACCGGGGAAGAAGAGGAAGAGATTGCGCGTTCGAATCAGTAGGGTTTTTGAATGAAGTTATTAGGACGATGGACGATCAACCATTAGGTTAGGGTTTTTGTTGCTCATATTTACTTCAATTTTGTGCACTTGGAATTGGCAAAGGTATTTTGGCCGTGCTGACTAATATCTTTACATGTATAACTGGAAAGAATGGAATGCTGAAAGTTGTTCTTCCAGTGGAGATGAGAGAATGCTGATTATATTTGAATTTGAGTTGTTTCAGCGGAGATGAAATAGTCTTGAAATGTTGAAGAATGCTATTTTTGAAATGTTGGTTCTATTTGAATTTGAATTGTTTTGAAATGTTAGTTATATTTGAATTTGAGTTGTTCCAAGTGGAGATGAGATAGTCTTGAAATGTTGAAAAATGCCAGTTTTGAAATGTTGGTTATATTTTAATTTGAATTGTTCTGAAATGTTATATTTGAATTTGAGTTGTTCAAGTGGAGATGAGATAGCCTTGAAATGTTGGTTATATTTGAATTTGAATTGTTCTGAAATGTTAGTTATATTTGAATTTGAGTTGTTCCAGTGTCAAGATGAGATAGTCTTGAAATGTTGAAGAATGCTAGTTTTGAAATGCTGGTTATATTTGAATTTGAATTGTTCTGTCTTGAAATGTTGAAGAATGCTAGTTTTGAAATGTTGGTTATATTTGAATTTGAATTGTTCTTGAATGTTAGTTATATTTGAATTTGAGTTGTTCAAGTGAAGATGACATAGTCTTGAAATGTTGAAGAATGCTAGTTTTGAAATGTTGGTTATATTTGAATTTGAATTGTTCTTGAATGTTAGTTATATTTGAATTTGAGTTGTTCAAGTGAAGATGACATAGTCTTGAAATGTTGAAGAATGCTAGTTTTGAAATGTTGGTTATATTTGAATTTGAATTGTTCTGAAATGTTAGTTATATTTGAATTTGGGTTTTTCTGGAGATGAGATAGTCTTGAAATGTTGAAGAATGCTAGTTTTGAAATGTTGGTTATATTTGAATTTGAATTGTTCTGAAATGTTAGTTATATTTGAATTTGGGTTTTTTCTGGAGATGAGATAGTCTTGAAATGTTGAAGAATGCTAGTTTTGAAATGTTGGTTATATTTGAATTTGAATTGTTCTAAAATGTTAATTATATTTGAATTTGAGTTGTTCAAGTGGAGATGAGATAGCCTTGAAATGCTGGTTATATTTGAATTTGAATTGTTCTGAAATGTTAGTTATATTTGAATTTGAGTTGTTCGAGTGGAGATGAGATAGTCTTGAAATGTTGAAGAATGCTAGTGTTGAAATGCTGGTTATATTTGAATTTGAATTGTTCTTGAATGTTAGTTATATTTGAATTTGAGTTGTTCAAGTGAAGATGAGATAGTCTTGAAATGTTGAAGAATGCTAGTTTTGAAATGTTGGTTATATTTGAATTTGAGTTGTTCATGTGGAAATGAAATATTCTTGAAATGTTGATTATATTTGAATTTGAATTGTGTGAAATGTTAGTTATATTTGAATTTGAGTTGTTCTAGTGGATATGAGATAATCTTGAAATGTTGGTTAATTTGAATTTGAATTGTTGTGAAATGTTTATTATATTTGAATTTGAGTTGTTCAAGTGGAGATGAGATAATCTTGAAATAATGCTAGTTTTGAAATATTGGTTATATTTAAATTTGAATTACAATAATGAAATAAACTTAAATTGTTGGTTATATTTGAATCTGAGAATTCTGATTAGCAAAATTATGTCACTTTTCTTTTGTTTTTTAAACCCTACCCTAATTTTGCTGGTTACTCTCTGTTCCCTTCGTTCTCTTTTGTTTCAATGGCATAGCATGTTAGTGAATATGTTTTCCTTTTCATCTTGCAAAGGGTTTGAAATTAGACGATAGTACAAAGGGTTTGAAACTAAACAATTTGTTAGAAAGGGAAGGAAAATTGCATTATGCATTTATGCACTCCGTTGATAGGGATAGCAGGTCGTCCAGTGCCCCTTCAATTTGTTGTGCTGGCGCTGCTCTATTGCGCTTATATGTCAATTGATTCAATGCATGTGATTTGCAGATGTCTGTAAGCCTCTAGAACAAGGGTAGGAGGGGTCATGTGTAAAGGCATACCCAAGCTAGCGAGGGCCTTACATTCCAGATTGGGTCACTTTTATGAGATAGGCCTGTCATTTTAGTTGGTGTTCATGTTTACTTCAATTTTGTGAACTTGGAATCAGCAAAGGTGTTTTGGCTGTTTTACTTTTACCATTAAATTTATAATTGGAAAGAATGGAATGTTAAAAGTTGTTCCAGTGGAGATGAGAGAATGATGAGAGAATGCTAGTATTGAAATGTTGGTTATATTTGAATTTGAGAACTTATATCACTGGTTGCTTTGTTTTTAACATAACCTAACTGTGTTGGTTGGTGCATATGTTTTCTTTTTCATCGTGCAAAGGGATATAGCATTATGCATTATGCACTCAGTTGATAGAGAGAGAAGGTCGAGTGACTCTCGACTTTGTTGTGCTGGGGTTCAACGCATCTGATTTGCATGTCTGTAAGGTTCTAGAACATGTATAGGATTCACAAACTAACTTATTTGTGCACTCAGAAAGTGGAGCAATCTGACCTTCTTTTTCAAGTAGTTGACCTTCTTTTTCAAGTAATTCTCTGATGGAAATGACAATGGAGATGAGAAATCTGACCGTGGAGGAATGCAGTGACAATGTTAGATTGGTGAGCTCGGACGGCAAAATATTAAGTGGAGAAGGCCGTGGCATTGCAGTCGGTGGTGATAAAAAATTCGATGGAGCTTTTGGGCAATAAGAATCCGATTCCTCTGACTCTCGTGTCCAGTGAGATTCTAGAAACGGTTATCGAATATTGTAGATATCATGTCGATCACCCTCCTGCTTCCATGGAGACCGCAGACGATGTCCACAAATGGGATGACCAGTTCGCCAAAACCCATCGTGCAACTTTCCCGCAAATTGCAGCGGCTGCCCATTTTCTGGATATCCCGAGTCTTCTAGACCTGTTCTATCGAACTGTTGTTGACATAATTACAGCCTGCGAAACCCCTGAACAGATCCGGCAGATGCTTCACATCAAAAATGATTTTACCGGGGAAGAAGAGGAAGAGATTGCGCGTTCGAATCAGTAGGGTTTTTGAATGAAGTTATTAGGACGATGGACGATCAACCATTAGGTTAGGGTTTTTGTTGCTCATATTTACTTCAATTTTATGCACTTGGAATTGGCAAAGGTATTTTGGCTGTGCTGACTAATATCTTTACATGTATAACTGGAAAGAATGGAATGATGAAAGTTGTTGTTCCAGTGGAGATGAGAGAATGCTGATTATATTTGAATTTGAGTTGTTTCAGTGGAGATGAAATAGTCTTGAAATGTTGAAGAATGCTATTTTTGAAATGTTGGTTTTATTTGAATTTGAATTGTTTTGAAATGTTAGTTATATTTGAATTTGAGTTGTTCCAGTGGAGATGAGATAGTCTTGAAATGTTGAAGAATGCCAGTTTTGAAATGTTGGTTATATTTTAATTTTTAATTGTTCTGAATTGTTAGTTATATTTGAATTTGAGTTGTTCAAGTGGAGATGAGATAGCCTTGAAATGTTGGTTATATTTGAATTTGAATTGTTCTGAAATGTTAGTTATATTTGAATTTGAGTTGTTCCAATGGAGATCAGATAGTCTTGAAATGTTAAAGAATGCTACTTTTGAAATGTTGGTTATATTTTAATTTGAATTGTTTTGAAATTTTAGTTATATTTGAATTTGAGTTGTTCCAGTGGAGATGAGATAGTCTTGAAATGTTGAAGAATGCTAGTTTTGAAATGTTGGTTATATTTGAATTTGAATTGTTCTGAAATGTAAGCTATATTTAAATTTGAGTTGTTCTAGTGGAGATGAGATAGTCTTGAAATGTTGAAGAATGCTAGTCTTGAAATGTTGGTTATATTTGAATTTGAATTTTTCTAAAATGTTGGTTATATTTGAATTTGAATTTTTCTAAAATGTTAGTTATATTTGAATTTGAGTTTTTCTGGAGATGAGATAGTCTTGAAATGTTGAAGAATGCTAGTTTTGAAATGTTGGTTATATTTGAATTTGAATTGTTCTAAAATGTTAGTTATATTTGAATTTGAGTTGTTCCACTAGATGAGATAGTCTTGAAATGTTCGTCATATTTGAATTTGAATTTTTTCTGAAATGTTAGTTATATTTGAATTTGAGTTGTTCCGAGTGGAGATGAGATAATCTTGAAATGTTGAAGAATGCTAGTTTTGAAATGTTGGTTATATTTGAATTTGAATTGTTCTGAAATGTTAGTTATATTTGAAAAGGAGTTGTTTCAGTGGAGATGAGATAGTCTTGAAATGTTGGTAATATTTAAATTTGAATTGTTTTGAAATGTTAATTATATTTGAATTTGAGTTGTTCCCAAAGAGATGAGATAGTCTTGAAATGTTAAAAAATGCTAGTTTTGAAATGTTGGTTATATTTGAATTTGAATTGTTCTGATGAAAGCTTAAAATGTTGGTTATATTTGAATTCTGATTAGCAAAATTATGTCACTTTTTTCTTTTTTGAAAACCCTACCCTAATTTTGTTGGTTAAGCTCATTTCGTTCTCTTTTGTTTCAATGGCATGGCAGGTTGGTGAATATGTTTTCCTTTTCATCTTGCAAAGGGTTTGAAATTAGAAGATAGTACAAAGGGTTTGAAACTAAACAATTTGTTGGAAAGTGAAGGAAAATTGCATTATGCATTTATGCACTCCGTTGATAGGGATAGAAGGTCCAGTGCCCCTCCAATTTGTTGTGTTGGCGCTGCTCTATTGCGCCTATTTGTCAATAGATTCAATGCATGTGATTTGCAGATGTCTATAAGCCTCTAGAACAAGGGTAGGAGGGGTCATGTGTAATGGCATACCCAAGCTAGTTATGGAGGGCCTTACACTCCAGACTGGGTCACTTTTATGAGATAAGCATGTCATTTTAGTTGTTGCTTATGTTTATTTTGTGTGCTTGGAATCAACAAAGGTGTTTTTGGCGGTTTTACTTTTACCATTAAATTTATAATCGAAAAGAATGGAATGTTGAAAGTTGTTACAGTGGAGATGAGAGAATGCTAGTACTGAAATGTTGGTTATATTTAAATTTGAGAACTCAGAAAAAATATCAATGGTTGCTTTGTTTTTAACATAACCTAACTGTGTTTGTTACTGTGCGCTCCCTTCTTTAGCTTTTGTTTCAATGGAATATTGGTGAATATGTTTTCTTTTTCATCCTAAAAAAGGCTTTAAAATTACAAATTACAAGATTTGTTGGAAACTAAAGGGAAATGTCATTATGCATTTATGAACTCCCATGATACGGAGAGCAAGTCAAGTGACTCTCGATTTTGGGTTGGGGCTATATGTTAATAATGTTATTATTATTAATATATTTTTTTATTTTAAATACAGTTAATTAATTAACATAAAAAATTTATTAATTTAATATATATTTATATATATATTTTTTATCATTGTTTATCACTCTTCACTTTTATATATTAGCATACCAATTTAAGCAAACATCTATTGGCCACATAACACAAACTCATTATACATATGTTAAGTGTTACAAGTAAGTTATATGTTAAGCCACTTATCCATGCATGATCTAGCTTCTACTTATCCACGCATCAACTACAAATTATTTTTTATATTCTTTTTTCTTTTATAATTTTTTATTTTGAATTTGGAAGAACTACCATAAAATCAATTTGGACGGTACACTTGTCTCATCTTAGTGCAATCTAGGAAAAGCATAAGTGTTAATCCATCTCAAGTTCTAAGATATAAACACCTATCGATGTAATAAAAATACTTATATATCTACCCTAAGTGTAGAATGCTCGAGATCTTCTTATCAGTTTCATGAGGGCAATTGTTAAGAACCATCATCACAAAACAAATAAATAATTCAATTAATTAAACTCATTTTTCAAGTCAAGTCCATCATATTCTATGATGGAAATGGAAACGAAAAATTTGATGGTAGAGAAATGTAGTGACATGGTGAGATTGTTGAGATTGGATGACAAAATATTAGAAGTGGACAAGTGGTGGCTTTGTATTTGGCGGTGATAAAGAATGTTATGGAGGGCTTGGGCACTAAGTATTCCTCTAGTTCTCATGTCTAACAAGACATTATAAAAGGTTATCAAATATTTCACATATCATGTGAATTGAAGATTATGAAAGAGCCAAACATACACTGACATTAAAAAAAACGACATCAAAAGAACATATACAATTTTGTATTCAGCACACTAAAGACTTTTATTGTTTATTTCTTGGATGAACAAGTTTTTTATTATTTATCTGTTCGATGAACAAGTTGCGGAACTGCATTCCTATACGTTGATTACATTTCATAGAAATCTAATAAAAATATTCAATACTGTAGATTTCTCTAAATTTATTATATTCTTCACATGCATTAGCTGAAGATTGCTACAAATTATTTCATAAGCACATGCAAACTAAAAATAAAATAGACATTGTTAATGATAGATATTGCACAACATCAATACACTACACATCATCAATTATCAACATACTCCCCCTTGATGCTAGGGATCACAATAAGATCTCTCATATTCAAAAATTAGGCCTTTGAAACTACCTTAGTGAAGATATTTGCTAGTTGTTTTTGAGTGTTGATGTATTTCAATTCTACTTTTCTATTTTGCACCAAATCTTGAATAAAATGATACTTTAAATCAAAATGTTTTTTCCTATTATGTTGTTATGTTGTACTTGATTCTTGGCCAATTTGATGGCACTCATTATCACAAAAAATCATTGTAGGATGAATTTGTTTCTCTTCAATTTCTTCCAAAAAAATTCTAAGCCATAATGCTTGTGTACGTGCTGAGGTGATGAAACATACTCTCCTTTTGTAGAATAAACATAAACTATACTTTGCTTCTTTGATATCCAAGTGATCAAACCATAACCAAAAGAAAAGTAATTACTAGATGTAGACTTTCGGTCATCCAAACTACCTCCCCAATAAAAATTACTAAATCCAACCAATTCAAAACCCTTAGAAGTGTAGTAATGAATGCGAAAATTTTCAGTCCCTTTCACATGCCTTAGAATTCTTTTAGCTTCTTTCATATTCAGATGGCTTTGTCATATATATGGAAACAAGTGAAATTGAATAAGCAATATCAGGCTTTGTGTGGGTTAGAAACATGAGGCTTCCAACAATACCTCTATAAGTTGTCTCATCAACTATTTGAGCATCATCATATCTACACAACACAAATCCATGAGCAATTGGAGTGTAGGCTAGTTTACAACTAGGCATATCAAATTTCTTCAACATATCCTTTGCATACTTTGTCTCACAAAAAAAAATTGCATCTTCACTTTGATTAACCTCCATTCCTAGAAAATATTGCATGAGTCTTAAATATTTCATCTCAAACTCACTCATCATAGCAATTTTGAATTCATCTTTCATCTTAGAAATGCTACACATATACAACAAATCATCAACATATAAACTAACAATACAAATATCATTACTTTATTTTTTGTAGTAAAGGGTAGGTTCACTCTTACTTCTCTTGAAGTCATTCTCTTGAAAATATCCATCAATCATGGCATACCATGCTCTTTGTGCTTTGTTTAGGCCATACAAATCCTTCTTCAACTTGTAGAGTTGATGTTCTTTTCCTTTCACTTCAAAACCCTCTTGATGTTCCACAAAGATTTCCTCTTCTAAGTACCCATTCAACAAGGCATGTTTCACTGCATCCAAGTGGTGAATTCTCCATTTCTTTAGAGATATTAATTAAATCAACATTATGATAGTCTCTTTCCTTGCTACAAGTGCAAATGTCTCTTCATAATCAATCTCATACCTCAGTGTGAAGTGCTTAGCAACTAACCATGCTTTGTGTCTTTCAACAATCGCAATATTGTTATACTTTATCTTGTAGACCCATTTAGTACCAATTTTTTTCTTGTCATGTGCAAGATATGTAAGCTCCCAAGTATAATTCCTGTGAATTGAATCTATACCTTCTTGCATAGATTGCACCAGAACCTCATTAGTATATATGTCTTCAAAACTTGATAGTTTAAAATCAACTTGTGAAAATAAAGAAAAAATTACAGTTTCACCTCTTGGATTTTCTTCATCTACGAGGTTTTCACTTTTGTGATAAATGTCATTTAAGCTTCTTATCTCCCTTACAGAACTTGGACATGAATCCAGAGAACTAGATGAGGAGATACTTGGTGGATTTGTACCATTTGGACCTGGAACATTAGTGGGATACTCATGATTAATATCATCAATAATATCACCATTCAAACTATATTTTTACTTCTCAACATGGTCTTTTTTATGACCATAAATGTTGAAATATTGTAACTTCAAAGAATATTCTATTTGTACTTTATTATTATTCATTTGGAGATGTTTTATTCCTCCGTCGGGATGTTATTATTATATTTAATAATGTAAATCCATTGAGGTAAATCCTCCCTTGTAAATCGGGCAATAGATCCCCTAAGAGTCATTTGTAATGGGATGTTTAAGTCCCCTAGAGGGGTTGGCCCAGTCAGCAAAGAGATTAAATTATTGAGGTCAACCTGTCAAGTAAAAAAGTCAAGTGAATGTAAAGTATAAATAGAGGAGGTGTGTTCCTTATTTGAACACACACTTACTCACTTGTGAACTCGCATAGGAAAGAGAGAGATATGCAAAGGAGGAGAAGGAGCTCTTGTTTGGGGATTTCATCTTTGTACTTTTGATCATCTATATTGAGGAAGTTTTGTTGGGTTTTCTACCCCATGAGGGTTTCCGAGGATAAACTATGTCTCTTGTGTTTATGTTGTGCTTGTTATTCTTTTAGTGATCCTATATATGCTATTGTTGTGAAATTGAATTGAGCACTGATGTTATCTATCTTATCATATTGAATCTTAACAATAAATTTCCCCTTCATCAAAAACCACATCTCTTCACAAAACAATGTTATTGGTGAGAGGATTATACAACCTGTAAGCCTTACTTTTCTCACTATATCCAACAAAATACATGAATCACTTTTTGGATATAACTTTTGTCTCTTTTGTTCAGCTACATGAACATAAGCTAAACAACCAAGAAATTTGAAATGATTAACATTATGCTTTTTTTCATGCCAAGATTCATGAGTCATCATGTGAAGTTCACTAGTGGGACTTCGATTAAGAATGTACACTGTTGTAGAAACTACATCACCCCGAAAAGAATTGCTTAATTCCTTGGTATGTAACATACTCCTTGCCGTTTTCACTACTATACAATTATTCCTTTAAAATACCCCATTTTGTTGAGGTGTGTAATCAGTGGTGAAATTTCTTTTAATTCCATTTATATCACATAAAATCTGAAAACCTCTTAGATAATATTCTCGTCCACGATCAGTCCTTAAACACTTTATTTTGTAACCACTTTCATTTTCCATAAGGGATTTAAAACTCTTCAATGTATCAAATGTTTCACCTTGCTCTTCAAAAAACACTATAAGGAAAAGGCCCTCTATTGGAGGTTATAGTGAATGCTCTACTTAAAATAGTCCAAATATCCGTTTATATAAGAGGTCACTAGCGGAGGCGAGCGACCGCAGAGGTTTTTTTTTCGGTGCACTTATTTTAATGAGAACACGTCAGTGTATTACATATACAAAAGCATCGGGCCTCCATATACCATGTTGCATCGTGTCCAAAAAAATAATAAAATGCAAAAAAACTAAAAAATCTAAACTGGTACTTTACATAAACTTAAATGCCTCAATGCAATCCCTTCAACATAAATGCCCCGTACTATATTTTAGTAAAAAAAAAAAAAATTATTAAAATATTCCTAAGATTTTGTTTAGAATCCTATACGCGGTGTGTTACCGAATACTAAATGCCTCCGTGAGTGTAGTAGAAACAAATGCATTGTATAATATTTTATTATTTTTTAAATTAATTTATTAAAAAAAAAGATTAACTTTTATAGGTAAAGACCTCATCTCAGTGCATTTAGTAACATGAAATTCCTCGGTGCGTCTAATCATAACAAATGCATTGATATATATTTTATTAAAAATAATACAACTATTTTATTGAGAAAATATCGCAAAATTTTATTGAAAGCCTCATAACAATGCATTAGTATATAAACACTCTTGTGCGTGTTAGAGACTCTAACACACCGCTTAATTTTTTTATTAAAAATAAAAATCTATAATTTTATTCCTACACAATTTTTTAAAACCTCATACGGGTATGTTAGATGATACAAGATGACCCGGTGCATGAACAACACCAAAACGCACCAAAGATTAATTTATTAAAAATAATAATAATAATAAAAATATATATATATATATATATCATGGCTCCGCTAGGGTTTGTGTAGGCAGAACATTGGCGGCCATGGATTCTTCCATGGTCGCCCTTCTCCTGCGTTTGCATCAGAGGAAGCGTGATGGTCGAGTTTGGAGAGAGGGCGGCTCTTTGCGCGGCGACCCATTGGGTCTGTGTGCTCCAGATCTAGTGGCGGCGGCGGCGGTTTCCGGATGGCTCAGAGGGTCAGCTGCTGTGGGCGGCTGCGTCGGCGCGATAGGGGCGAAAAACAGGACTGCTTCAGAGTTGAGATGGTGACGAACGGAATGCGGTTGTTTCTTTATACAAGGCTGCAGGTCGGGGTATAATCTGGAGCCTGATGCTTTCAAGGCTTCCAATGCTTTCCCAGCGCAGGTGGTTTGTCATGACACTGAAGAAAGAGGTCATGAAAACCCAGAGCGGGGAATTAGAGAAGAATGGAGAGTACAGGCAAATACTGGTGCAGGCGATCCATTCGTGTGCCGTGAAGTTCCCTGAAGTTGCAATTCATCTGCTGATGGAATTCTTAGGGGATAGCAATCTTGCATCTGCTATGGATGTTGTGTTTTTCGTGCGCGAGATTATTGAGACTAACCCTAAACTCAGGGTTTCCATAATTGCAAGGCTTCTGGACACTTTCTATCAGATCCGATCTTCTCGTGTCTATTCATGTGCGCTTTGGATCATTGGAGAGTACTGCCTTTCTTTGTCTGAAGTAAAAAATGGTATCTCGACCATTAATCAATGCCTCGGGGAATTTCCATTTTACACAGTGGCCGAGGATGCCGAGGGTTTGGCAACTAGCAAATCTCCACCAGCAAACGCCATTATTGTCTCTTCGAGGCGACCTGCCATTCCACCCGATGGAAGGTATGCTACACAGAGTGCTGCATCAGAAATTGCCGTTGCGGCAGCTCCTTCTCGGCGATTCGATGGTGGCGGCTCTTTACATGGCAGATGAGCGCCCAGATCTGAAATCGGTGGCCCTTCTTTCTCCTGCTGTTCATGAGTTTTTCTGTTTCTTTTTCTGGTGGCAACATTTTCTGGGTACTCTTTTTGGTTTCCTGAAAGGCGGTGCCCTTTCTTCCGATGGAGGCTCCAACGGTGGTCTGCTCTAGTTTTTTCTTCATCTGGGGTCTGCTTGCTGGCCGTTTTTCGCTGGTTTGGGAGGTCTATCGTGTCTGCTGCTTGTCCACAGACATAGATATCCTACATACTTCGATGAGGGTTTCGGCTGGGATGGATTTTCTGTGGAGGGCTGGCTCTACTCTTGGTTTTCAGGGTTTGCTGCCTATTATTGGTGCTGCTCCCTCTCACGTCACCACCTCTCCTTTCACGCTGCAGGGAGATCTGTCTTAAAGACTGCCTTTGCTGCTGGGGAGGTCGATGGCTGCATGATGGAGAGGTGTCATTAGTGGAGGCGGATCCTAGGAGATGCGGATCGGCTGGTGGTTTTTGTGGGGCACCTTTTCTCTGGAGTTTGGGGTCTGCCGTCTTGACGGAAATGTTCTGATTACAGTTTTTTTCTGTTTATTTTTCTGGGCAATGAGGGTTTGCACTCGAGCACTTTCTCTGTAACCACTCATATGTGATTTTATTTTTCATTTCTGAAATGGGAATGTAAATATGTGACAATGTAGGGATCTTTGTGATCCTATTACATGTGCAGAATGTCATTTTGTTCATCTTTTTGAAATAAAATTACGACTTTTTCCAAGGAAAAAAATATATATATATATATATTATTTTATTTTAAAACCTGCCCGTATGGATGCGCCTGATTGTTGGGTGCACCGAAACAGGGTTTAATAAAAACAATATTGTGCCATCAAACACATTTTTACCCTTTTCAGTGTGATTGATGCCACCTACATCGATGTTTCACCTCACCCACCTGGATGCCTTCACATCTGTGGTGCACATGGAAAAAATCCTCACTCCTATTGGATTCTCACTCTAGTTTGAATTTTTCCAAATGGTGGGCAAAAATTCAAATTTTACATACATCGACAATATGCCTCCCCGACGAGTCGTTCAACAAGTAAATTGATTCTTAATTCGTAATTTAAATTTTTAGTAGATTATTTTTTTAAATTGACCTTCAAATTGTCCTATTTTAAAAAAAAAATGTTCATTGCATTTGAGCCTTTCGGCTTGTATCGCCTAACGATGTACCCTGTAAAATTTTACAGGGCACACCGTTCGCGCTGTGAGTCGAAATAGATCAAACGCACCACTACATCATGAAAAACTATTTTAAAACATTGAATTGATTATCGTTGCATTTGACACTGAAGAGCACCGGATTTACAATGCACTTATGTATATTGAATGCATTGGTTAACAAAAACGTGTACATGAAAACATTAAATTATATGGTGCTATTAATGTGCGTCAGTGCACCAGATTTTGGTCCTCTGATGTGCAATAGGCACACTGATTTTGAATCCCCAAAAATCATAATTTAATGGTGCTTCATCAGCACTTTAGTGCACCGGTGCACGATGCACTAATGTGCCCAAGGAGCACTGTGATTTTATTTCCATAAAAGGATTAATTTAATAAACAACAGTGCATTTAGATCAATTAAGTGCATTAATTATGATGCACTGATGTTCCCAAGTAGCACTGTTAATAGACCGTACAAAAATATAATTTAACGGTGCTCCTAGTGCATGTGAGTGCATCGGTGCTTGGTGTGCTCACTTGATTTAGGCACCATGTCAACCAAACTTTAGAAAATGCCTTGGTGCATATAGTTGTTGGCGCACCGTTGAAATAAATTTTAAATATATAGAATCATAATAATAGTGCATGTTACATATTTCAGTGCATTGTAAAACAATGCAGTTTATATATAAATGCATCGTTGGCGGTGTAGTTGTGTATAAAATCACCAGAAGCGGTGCACCTATGTTATTGGGGAACACCGCTTCTAAAAAAATATTGTTTTGAGAGAAAAATGTATTATTGATGCTATTAAATAGGATTTTAATTGAATGAAATATCACATGCTTTTATATATCTACTTATGACATTGATTCATGTTATATGTGAAATAGACACGTGAGCGGTGACAAGTTGCTCGACGAGTGTACACAACTGGATTAGTTCAACATGGTTAGAGAATGGGAGGCTAGGGAGAGGGAGAGGGATTTGTATCCTCTCCCCATTACTGCTCAGACTAAAGAGCTCTTAAGGGTTGTCGGCCTCCTAAATTTCTATCAAGAGGCTACATCCCTCAAGGGAAAATATTCATTATTATGTCGGTTCATCCGACGTTGGGATCATCATAGGAAGGCATTTCGTGTTGGTCTCAGTCAATGGTTACAGCTCACTGAGGAGGACATATATTTCATCACGTTCCTATCCAGGAGAAGGGAGGATTTTTCCCTAGTTCCATGATGTCCCAGTCGGTGCTGCAATAGAGAGTCAGCTAGCTTAATCTCTGAGATATATCAGTGACGAGGTCATCCATCCCTCTGATTTTCAAGTGAGCGGTGGGTAGCTTAGTGTCTCTGATTTTGGTTGAGAGGAGGTTAGGTGGCTCTCTATTTTTCTTATGACGCTAGTGCACTCCACTAGTGATGGGAAGCACATTAGTTTCCTTCTATTGTATTATGTTGACTCTTTAGTGCAAAGACCTATATGCATTAAGTGGTCAACCATTTTTTTTCAATAGTTTTGTTATGCTTTGGATAGATGTCATGCAGTGATTGATGGGAGGTCTAACTTCCCTTTATGTTCAGATATTTTTTGTCTATTTTTTTAGAGGTTTCCATCCACCAAGCCCTCCTTTTAGTGTCTACATTACAAGCCGATGAAAGAGGTGCGGATGCACATGCAGGGGAAGATGATGACGAAGAGGGGGAAACCTGACTTCCCAAGGCTAGGATCACGTCAAATGTGGTCGAGATGCTAGGCATTGAGGAGGAACATGCACTAGCAATTGTGCCATATCCATATTCGGGCTTGGACTGGAGAGGGTGCCCTGAGATATTATTCACACCGGAGGAGCCACCGGATGAGAAATGTAATATTACCGTTATGTTTAAATTATTCTAGTATCATTTTATTCTCTTTATAATTAATGCAAATGAAATATATTCTAAATATTAAATTGTTTAATGAAATTATCTAATTATTATTCATGTGTACTGTATTTTTTGCAAACATTGGCACATTCTATGGTGAGGTTAGGATGCCTCCTCCCAGTCAAGAGGATCAGTATATGGAGGATCTCAATCAGTTCGGGCCACAATTGGTAGGTAGAAATCCTAGGCACCATCCATGTAGGCCCCATGATAGGTATCACGAAGATGTGGAAGACAGGTTGGCCACATTATTGGCAGATGAGGGGGGTCAACCTATATAGGTGCATGAAATTATTCGATAGCCTCAGCTTGTGGAGATATGGAGGATTATTTCCCGTGATATGAGTTTGTTGGTGCAACATATTTTTAGTGCATGCATTCAGTTAGCTTCTAGGAGGGATGACCATCAGCCTCCTCCTACACCTCCTCCACCACCACCCCCTCCTCCATCATCTTCAACATCTGCTACTCCACCTCCTCCACCTCCACCCCCTCATCCATCATCTTCAACATCTACTACTCCACTCCTTCTGAATCAGCTTCGTTGACATCTCATCCACCTCCTCCTTCAACTCCTTCACCCCCTCCTCCATCATCTTCGAAATATACCACTCCACCTCCTCCTTCATCAGCTTCGTCGACATCTCATCCACCTCCTCCTTCATCAGCTTCGTCGACATCTAATCCACCTCCTCCTCCTCCACCTCCTTCGTCATCTCCTCTACTCCTACTCGACTAACCTTCCAATCCTAATTCATCATCTCCTCTACTCCTGCTCGACTGACCTGCCAATCCTACTGATCAACCCAACCATCCACCATTTCCTTCTCCAGTCGCCTCTATTGTAGGTACGATGCTCATTGGGGGTACAATCCATATTGATGAACCTATCTATGCTATTCTCCGAGTTGGTTTGTTTCCCTAGCAGAGGTATTGATGCCTTTGGATCTATTGGTGGAGGTTTCGATGCCTCTAGCTCTACTTGCAGAGGTATTGATACTGCCTATGGATATATTGGTGGAGGTGACAATGCCTCTAGATCTAGTGGGAGAGATACTGATGATGCCTCTGGTGGAGGTGGATCAGATATTTCATAGCATTTATTGGACTGAAGATATGTATTTGGCATGTATCATTAGTTTGATGTTATATATGTTCATATCTATATATACTGCATTTTTCATTTTTATGTTGATGTCGATGGTTATGTTGATGTTTATTTATATGTACTCGATGGTGTGTATGTTAGCTTAGGTTAGATTATGTTGTTTAGATGTGTTATTGTTATGCATGTTATACTTTTAATGTGGCTTGTGTTATGTTAGATGATGGTAATGTAATTCTAAAGATGTTACGCTCATGTTTATGTTTATATGTTTATGATGCTATATCGATGATTTTTATGTTTTATGTTAGATGGTGAAAATGATCATGATGATGGTATGATGATGTTTATGTTTATGTTTATGTTTTTTAGGTGGTATGATGATATATATTTAAAATTATAAATTAGAATATTTATTAATGTCATGTGATTTACTGATCATGTGTTTAAAATAGTGATTGTTAGATGGTGACAATGATAATGATGGTATGTTTATGTTTATGTCATGAAAATGATAATGATGGTACATTTATGTTTATGCTTATGGTTAAGTTTATGATGGTATGATCATGATGTTTATGTTTATGTTTGTTAGGTGTTGAAAATATGTAAAAGAACTTTGTACTATTCAAAATCATGTGGGTCTTTAAATTAGTAACTATTAATTTAGTCGACAAAAACATTCACAATTTGCATTGTAAATTATGATATAAAACAAGTTGTTGTATGACTTAACAAATTTTGAAAGCATTAGACCTTTTTAAAGAAAGTTATTGGGTTTTTAATTTTGGTCAAAATTTTAGCATCATTTCAACCATTTTTCATATTAAATAATTTCAACCTAAAGTTTGAAGACAATTTGAAGTATGGTTTCATATATAGGTTGATATATTGGTTAAAAAATGAATTTTAAAGTATGGTTGGTTTTCAGGTCATCATAAATGTCAAAATATGGATTGAGGTAATGGTCATTGAAATGTTGAAAATTAACGTTTCATTAATTTAATTAATATAGGTTAAAAATTTTATGTTTACATAATTTTTTGATAGTTTGTACTCATAGTATTATGTTTATGTAATAATATATATTTTTTATTTGGTGTTCATATTTTTCTTATAGGATTGAATGATTTATTGTAATTTCTTAATAATGTAGTAAAATTTGTCCTAATATTATACTTATAGAGTAATATATTTATTTTGTTGCAACTTTATGTTGAGCTTAACAAAATAATATATAATGATTTTTAATAAGGAAATTAAGTCTTAGTCGTATAATGTTGTGTATAATTTAATTATTCAAATAATAAACATAAATGAATCATTTTTTATAATTTGAATAAAACATCATAACAAAAAGTCAAGTATTACCATGAAATATTATTATAAAATATGAATATGAACATCACAAAATAAAATGTAAATATGAACATCAATATGACATATCAATGTATCATTCAAGATTTTATCTTTTTGACAATAACTCACTTTACAATGAAAAATATCAAAAATATTTTCAAATTTTGGTGGGGTTTTGTAATGTCCCTTGTTAGGAATTTTATTAAAATGGCAATTTTCCACTTTTTTCCTTAGTTTGAACTTTGACTAGTTTTGATCTCTATGTCCCAAATTTGCCCCAAATGATCCCAAATATTCTGAGAATGTATATGAATGATATTAGAACATAAATATGTGTTTCAGGGATTCCTTTAGACCTTTAAAATACTTCTGCAAATCCTCTTTCAATTCTGGTCAATGTAGGTAACTTTACTAGTGATTTCCCTTTGACTAGTATTGGTCTCTAGGTCTCAAATTGACTCCAAATGCCTTCAAATATTCAAGGAAGGTGTATGAATGATATTAGTACTTGAATATGATAATAAGGGATTAAATATGGCCACCAAAAGACCTCTGCACACTCTCTTAAGATTCTGTAGCAAGTATGCAATTTTACTAATAATTTGGGGTTCAAATCCCCTTGGGGTAAGTACTGAAAATGGCTTCCCAAATGCCTCCAAACCCACTCAAATTTCTGAAAAGAGGTAGGAAATGTATTAAGAATTTTATTAAGGTCTCATTTGCACCATTAATTGATTATTATATCTGTTCCAACCCTCTCCCATTCAACTGCAAAAATCACCAATTCGACCCTTGGGGAAATGGCACTATTTCTTCTCCCAATGCAATTAAACTGAGTAAAAATACTTCAAATGCTCATGTACAGTACATGAAACTTGTATAATAAATCCATGGTAGTATATTGATCACAAATATATCATATAATCATCCATTCATTCAAAATCATCAGCATTACATTGATTCACAACAAGGTAGTGGGGAAATGGCACTGTTCTTTCATTAAAATTGAGATTTATACATTTCTACTTGGAATTTCGACCTAAAACTTTCTAGAGATGAAGAACATAGTATTTAATTCATATTAAAAAATAAATGGGGCATTATAAGCTCCCCCAAAGAGTACAATAGCTCACCAAAAACGCCCTCCCTCAAGGATCAAGAATATGTCATCAAAACTGGAAATGGTTGAAGGAGTGAGCTGCAATAGAAGAAATTATGAGCTGCCCTGTAGCTTACACCTACAAATAAAGACTCCATTAAAGCTCCAAATTAAAGGTATGAATCACCTTTCCAATTACCAACTTGGATGGGAATCTTTCACCCTCGAAATTGGCTAAGGCAAGAAACTAGTCATCCACTAGCTCTCCCTCTTCACAAATGCAATTGCAAATTATACAAATGATAAAAAGATGGTTTCATTCTTTTTTATTGACATTTATAAAGTTCTAATTTCCTCCATGGTTCGAATTCCTTCCAATAGACTCATGCCAACTCAAGTTGGGAAGAGATTCCAAAGAACGCCACTTGTACACCAATTCCTAGTCTCCCACTTCCACCAAATCACATGTGGAAGCATCTTAACTTCCCTAACACCCTTGAGTGCCCTATTGGAGTCTATTTTTAGCCCTGACATGTCATATATGTCATATGTCAGCCTTCAGGTCTGATTTGTTTCATAGGTGCCATAGCATCTTCATCATTGTTGTCATAGAGCTAGGGAATCTAGCCCAAGTGTCTCACTAGCTCCAACTTGCCTCTTCCTCTTCCATGGGAGTTACTCTTCCTCTATATTTCGACCTTGGATGAGTAATTCCATGAATAATACCTTTTGGAATCCCCCATGTATGTTACCATTCACCTTGAATTCGAATTGGTGAGAGAATGATGCCAAGTGTAGTGGGGAAATCTAGCCATATGTGGGTCCCACTTCCTCCATGTGTCTTCATGATCAAATTCCACTTTGATTTTCACTTGTATATATTTATTTAGCTTCTTTATTAAATATTTATTCCATTCTAATGTTCAAACATCATTTATTATCCCCGTTATTCCAAATCCCAAAGCTTCCACCCAAACCTAGGAAACTAGTAATTTTCCTCCTTGGCAATTATTTGACCTTTAGCATCAATTTGACAAACTCTAATGAACAGGGCCAATGTGATTAGGCCATTGTGACCCAATGCCAAATTTGGAACATGAAAAATCCTCCCTTCCCAATATTGCTTGTCCTCAAGCAATTTTAAACATGGGTGTTGAAGAACATGCTTTCTGTATAATTCTTTGAAGTTTCCATTGAGTTGCCCAACCTTGAGTCTTTGAGTTTCCATGAAGATTTTAGAGAGGAACCACCATGCTTGCTGCTGCACTACTCTAATAAAAATCACTTTATTAAGTGGTAAATCCATCTCCCATACTACTTGTTTCCCCAAAAAATTTGAAACCAATGAGATAAATATTATTCCAGGGTCCCATTGCTTGTATTGCACCCCCACAATTAAGAGTGCTCTCCAACCCACACCATTAGATAAGAGGATTCCTGGATCCCATTTTCTTGTATGCATTCTTCCAAACATCATGAGTACCAAAAATATATCATCAAAGTACATAACAACATAATTAAAATGTACATCAAGGATATGCTTCATCAAAGAGTCATGAAAGTGCTTATACCTCCAAGCAAGTAGACCACCATTTTCAAAGTGCATACAATCTTCAAGTGGCCCATAAAATCTGCTCCAATGACATAGGTGAGGATCCCATGTCCTATAATGCTGCTCCAAAAGGATGTGATATGCATCAAAATATTCATCCATGTATTCTTTCATCCAATAAGTGAATGAAAAATCTCCACTAAAATCTGAACCAAATAATGAGCGAAAAAAACAAGGAGACTTCAAATGACTCAAAGAAGTCTCACCCATACATCCCTAAATGTGAGAATCATAAATATATAACAAAGTATGTGGCTTCCAACAATAATTTTCTCCAATCATAAATCTATTCACCCAAGTGTTGGATGAAGTTCCTCCAACGTCAAATGAATCAAGTGTTGAGCAAGAAAAACCATGAGTCTTCAAGTGACTCAAATGCATATCATAGGTGCATCCATGTAGATTTGCATCATCATAAAGTGACAAATAATGTTGCTGCAAATGTGAATAATAATGTGCTCCAACCATCTCATCATAAAAGGTAAATCTAGGAGTTCCATAATCCTCATGTGGCATCATCAAAAAGAACACTTTCACCCATACTTCATTGAGACTAATGCTGCAAAACATGGAATTGTAGGATGTAGGAGAATGAACTAACTCACACAAATGATCAAAAAGTGTAGAAGTTTCATCATGGGAAGGACCCATATGGGTAGTATCATGTAGCTCCTTCAAAAGTGTGAAACCTTTGTCATAGATTGGTTCCAATGTAGAGGAATCATGCTCTTCTTTAAAAATTGCATAACCTTCATCAAGAGACAATTCAAGTTCCTCTTCCACCACATCAAGTGATTGGATCTCTTCAATTTCATATTCAAACATATCAAGAACATTCAAATTTTCACATTTCTCATGATCCACCATGTCATGAGAATCCTCCAACCAATCTACCATTTGACAATCTGAAACATAGGAGGAAAAATAGGTATCTTGCAACTTTTCAAGAAGTTGCTCATTTTGAATTGTGAGCTTATGATTATCCTCATTATTCTTCAAGTATGCATCATGTAACAATTCATTAAGCTCAAACAAATGGTTTCTATCAAAAAGAAAAGACATGGAATTACCTTTGATGTGGCACATTGCTCTTTGAATCTTTTCCATGTCTTCAAGGAAGGATGTTTCCTCCAATGAAGTAGCTCTCCAACAAGAATTTGACACCAATGATTGAGTGTCATGGAGAATGCTGAGGGACTCTTGAATCTTCTTTTCATTCATCTTTAAGGACCCTTCAAGAAAATGAGGCTCTTGCAAATGAACCTCCTCATCTTCTTCAATTTTGCTTGGACCAACTTCATGAAGCTCAAGTGGTGATGGAGAAGTTGATCTTGGTTCTTCTTCAACTGCTACAAGATCTTCATTATCATTCTTAATGGAACTTGGGCTTGCAGCAACACTTTTAAAAGTAATCTCTATGTCACCAACATAGAGGTGTGAGCACCCATCAGTAGGTACTCCTTCATAGTTTAAGCATCCATTAGTAGATGCTCTTTGGTTCATGTCTAAGCTAGAAGGTGTCTCGAAATGATCTTCCATATTTTCAATAGAATATTCTTCATGATCTTGTGATGTCTCTTCATTTTTATCCTTCAAGCAAGATGATGCATTTTGCCCCTTTTTTTCCTTATGATCAATATCTTTGGAATCTCTTTTTGAAGAATTCCCAAAAGCTCTCCTCAAGTGGGACATAATTTCATGCACACATATATGATACTCACTCCAAGGTTCTTTACAAGAAGGGAATAAACCTTTCTTTACTAACTCCACATCTTCATTTTTGGGCCTATTTTCAAAAACATGTTCAGCATAGTACTCAAAAGACATGGCATTTTGTGTATTTTTGCTCAAAGCAAGATATTCTTGATATTTTTGATATTGTTGGGGCAAGGTTTTATATTTTGCTCTCCATCTTTGGAACTCACTCATAGAATTATCCTTGGTTGGTGTGACACACTCATATTCATCAGATTTAAAGTCATAAGAATAATCTTCATTTCTCTTGAAATTGTAAGAAGTGTTGCATGATGGCACCACTTCCTCGTACCATTCACATTCTGCTTCATATTGCTCATAAGCATCTGCATATTCCTCATAAGAATTGTACTCATAGGATTCATCATAATAGTAAGACATGGTTTCCAATTATTCTTGAATGTATGTACCTAATCCACAGGTGAAAGGACCATGCTCTAATACCACTGTAATGTCCCTTGTTAGGAATTTTATTAAAATGGCAATTTTCCACTTTTTTCCCTAGTTCGACCTTTGACTAGTTTTGATCTCTAGGTCCCAAATTTGCCCCAAATGATCCAAAATATTCTGAGAATGTATATGAATGATATTAAAACATGAATATGTGTTTTAGGGATGCCTTTATACCTTTAAAATACTTCTGCAAATCCTCTTTCAATTCTAGTCAATGTAGGTAACTTTACTAGTGATTTCCCTTTGACTAGTATTGGTCTCTAGGTCTCAAATTGACTCCAAATACCTTCAAATGTTCAAGGAAGGTGTATGAATGATATTAGGACTTGAATATGATTTTAAGGGATGAAATATTACCACCAAAATACCTATGAAAACTCTCTTAAGATTCTGTAGCAAGTATGCAATTTTACTAGTAATTTGGGGTTCAAATCCCCCTGGGGTAAGTACTGAAAATGGCTTCCCAAATTACTCCAAACCCACTCAAATTTATGAAAATAGGTATGGAATGTATTAAGTATGTTATTAAGGTCTCATGTGCACCATTAATTTATTATTATATCTGTTCCAACCCTCTCCCATTCAACTGCAAAAATCACCAATTCAACCCTTGGGAAAATGGCACTATTTCTTCTCCCAATGCAATTAAACTGAGTAAAAATACTTCAAATGCTCAAGTACAATACATGAAACTTGTATAATATATCCATAGAAGTGTATTTATCACAAATATATCATAGAATAATCCATTCATTTGAAATCATCAGCATTACATTGATTCACAACAAGGTAGTGGGGAAATGGCACTGTTCTTTCATTAAAATTGAGATTTATACATTTCTACTTGGAATTTCGACCTGAAACTTTCTGGAGATGAATAATATATTATTTAATTCATATTAAAAAATAAATGGGTCATTAGAAGCTCCCCCAAAGAGTACAATATCTCACCAAAAACGCCCTCCATCAAGGATCAAGAATATGCCATCAAAACTGGAAATGGTTGAAGGAGTGAGCTGCAATAGAAGAAATTATGAGCTGCCCTGTAGCTTACACCTGCAAATAAATACTCCATTAAAGCTCCAAATGAAAGGTCTAAATGGACTTTCCAATTACCAACTTGGATGGGAATCTTTCACCCTCAAAATTGGCTAAGGCAAGAAACTAGTCATCCACTAGCTCTCCCTCTTCACAAATGCAATTGCAATTTCTACAAATGATAAAAGGCCGGTTTAATTATTTTTTATTGAAATTTATAAAGTTCTAATGTCCTCCATGGATCTAATTCCTTCCAAGATACTCATGCCAACTCAAGTTGGGAAGAGATTCCAAAGAACGCCACTTGTACACCAATTCCTAGTCTCCCACTTCCACCAAATCACATGTGGAAGCATCTTAGCTTCCCTAACACCCTTGAGCGCACTCTTGGAGTCTATTTTTAGCCCTGACATGTCATATATGTCATATGTCATCCTTCAGGTCTGATTTGTTTCATAGGTGTCATAGCATCTTCATCATTGTTGTCATAGAGCTAGGGAATCTAACCCAAGTGTCTCACTAGCTCCAACTTGCCTCTTCCTTTTCCATGGGAGCTACTCTTCCTCTATATTTCGACCTTGGATGAGTCATTCCATGAATAATACCTTTTGGACTCCCCCAAGTATGTTACCGTTCACCTTGAATTCGAATTGGTGAGAGAATGATGCCAAGTGTAGTGGGGAAATCTAACCATATGTGGGTCCCACTTCCTCCATGTGTCTTCATGATCAAATTCCACTTTTATTTTCACTTGTATATATTTATTTAGCTCCTTTATTAAATATTTATGCCATTCTAATGTTCAAACATCATTTATTATCCCCATTATTCCAAATCCCAAAGCTTCCACCCCAAACCTAGGAAACTAGTAATTTTCCTCCTTGGCAATTATTTGACCTTTAGCATCAATTTGACAAACTCTAATGAATAGGGCCAATGTGATTAGGCCATTGTGACCCAATGCCAAATTTGGGACATGACAAGTTTTGGTCGAAATACAGTGATTTTTTTTCAAGAAATATGAATTTTGTGTTGTTGAAATCATGATTATGAATTCATAAATGGATTTAGGGCCCTCAAAACCCTCAGAGCTCCCATATTCTAAGAATTTAAACACTTTTGTTATGAATTTTAAGAATTTCTTAAAAAAAATTCCTAGATTCCATCGAAATAGTGCGAGTCAAACTCACTAGAAAATGAGTAAAAGCATTGCGCATTTAGGGTATGCAAAGATCATTGTTCATCAATCTCCACATAACTTTATATATTAAATACATTTAATTAATCAATATAAAATTAATTATTATTTTAATATATATTTTATATTATTTACTAAGTTAATTCTTCCATGATCACCCAACCTAAGCCAAAAAGACCCCCAAAACTATACGAATCAGTCTTCCCAGTAATTCTGCACCCTCCACAATGATGCCACATCCCACATAGTTGGAAATCCAATTCAACCAGTGAAGAATGCAAACTCCACAGGGTAACTTGTTGTCTTCTGAGTTAGCTTCGGCCATAAAAGGAAAACAATAATTATATCTATCTTTGGCTCCCAAAGAGGCACACGTTCTGGTCACTGAAGTGTCTCCTCTCTTCAACATGATTTCTATGTGTAGCAGCTCGCCCTCTCCCAATGGATTTTAAAAATGACAACAACCTCCAACTATAAGTGCTCCCTCTTCATACAGTCATTGGATCTTAGTCCACACTCCACAAATATGAAAGAGCAGGTATCTCAACCACAACAGTTAAGAAAAAGAAAGATATCTGAATGATCTCCCTCAACCAATTTACTAGGGTGGATGGTCTCACCACCAAAATTAATGATTTCTCTTATGGTTTTCATCCCAATAGTCAAAAGCCACAATAGCTCTCCATGTTTTTCCAAAATGAAAATATCATGAATGAAGGAGAGAGTGAGGCTACTTTCCCTTTTACTCTCCCATGAAGCCTTTTATTCTCCTGAAATCAAAATATCCATAGTATCACCTATGTAAATAAATATAAACAAAACCATAATTAACATGCCATGCAAGTCAACGTTAAACCCTCATGACTTCAACTAAAGATTGGACATTATATACAAAGATCATCATGCAAATCATGCCCTTAATGAGCAGAATCGCTCATGCTATCTAAATTGTTCCAAGAACTAAGGTTAAATTCTATGTATATATTTCATACATATATATCCATACACAAGTAAGTGATCCAGCTGGAAAGCTAAGTCATCAAGAGATTGAATCCATTTTCAATGACAACCCATAGGTTTGGCATGCTAACTCAAAATGATTACACAGTAATATCAGGACTCACAAACATTGTTTATCCTCTCTTATCATACAGTCACTAAATCATGACTACCACTAACAGGAAGGGTTTTAAGTTTTTAAATTGTCACAAAGTCAAAGCTATGGTTCACGCTTTTCATGCATAGCCTCAGGATTTTCATGCACGAGTGGTGTAAACAAAGAGTTAGAAATTAAAACACAGACTTAGTTTGAAAATGGGGTCAAGCTCTATGCTTCCCAAGATCAACGCTTTGGCATTGAAAATGATTACTGAGGGATCAATTCCCATGAGCAAGTAAAACGAAAATGTTGCCTGCATATATATATAACACATAAGAATTCTCTACCAGGGATCAAATCCCACATAAGACCATTTGTAGACCTGGGATATAACACGATTCCTGAGTAAAGACAAATATTGCATGGGCTCGAATCCCATGAAGGATAATCAACACGATTTGTCTAGCAAGAAAACACTATATAGGATTACTAAGATTTATATAAACATACATAGGACAAATACTATTCAAGCAACATACGGCAGAAAAGAACATACAACCATATATTTGTGTAAACCATAGCAATCACATCCATTCACAAGAAACAGAGTATGACGATCATTGCATTATACAGTCAATTGAAATCAGAGAGTAAATAACATAGAGGGAAACGTAGTAACCTTAGATCAAATCTCTTTATAAAGTCAAAACAAGGTATCGTTCATACACAGGGTTAATGCCTTCAAGGATTTAATAAACCAATTTCTCTATATAGTAGAACCCTAGGTATTACTTCCAAGTTAACCACGAATTTATTTACATCCTATCAAATAAACCCTTGTAGGGGGATACAATAAACAATAGTTGCAAATAAAACAAAACAAAAACCTTGCAACTAGGGACAAAGCCCATAATGTTTGAACTCATGCCTTACCCTTGTCTCTCCAAGAAGGCATTGCAAACCCCAAACTAGGCGTTCTCCATAGATGAAATGAAAACAGCATGGCAGCCAACCATGACTCATAAACCAAGAATTCCTCCTCTTCTAAGAGCAACGAATATAAACATGCTTAGAAACACTTGCCATGATGGAAGTTGGTCCAAGAAGGGTCATGAGCTTACCTAGAATAAGAAGAGACCACGATGGGTGAAGTTGGTTGAAACCCTCACACCCAGTATTTCAACACCTACATTGAAAACATGGACACATTACGCAGTCAAAATCCAAATTAAAACGTAGGGGACAACGTAGGGGACTGTAAACAACCAAGCAATAAAACGTATGGACAAATAAGCAGCGTGTTACCTGAGAAGAGCGATTATTTGTTGTCAGACCACGTTGTACAACTAGCTTCTCTCCTTATGAACCTTCAGAAAATAATGATGAAAGATGGACCACAGTTCCATGAAACCACAGAGTGAATACAATCTAGAAGCCTGGAGAAGGAAAACCCTTGGGCCTCCCTTTCCCATGGCGAAAAATGAACAGTCCAAAAGGAACCCTTGTGAATAGAGTCCAGGGAGACATCAAGCCATAGTACCTGTATTTAGTGTTTTCACACCAACTCATGCTAAATAGCACCTACTAAGGATTATGGAACTCTTAGTAGAAATTCAAAAATAGATAATATCATGTGAGTGCAAATAAAAATAAAAACTAATCTAACTACTGCAATAACAAATCAATAGGAACCCATGAATAAAATTTGTATTTTGTATTGTGTTGCAAATAATGGTTTACAATCAGAGTTTACCTCAAAAGTTGAGGAGATGGGTTCCCTCTCAGTTGTAAGAAGAGTTGCACTCCGGGTCTCCAAGGTTCCTTTCTCTTCTTTGAATGCTCAAATGGTGGCCAAGACTTGACTAAATGGGCACAAAAGCTCAAAGAGGTAGGCTAGAGTGCAATAGGAATTTTGGAAGCATAAGGGTAGAAAGAGTGATACATGGATGTGAAATGGGGGGCCTCCATCACCTTTTTATAGCAATTTTGGGTGGTGGAGTATTGATCCATGGTATTGGGCAACCACTAGTATTGGATTGTGGTATTTTGAGTTTTCCCTCCTTTTTAATTTTATTTTGATTTTTTCCCATTTTTCTTTTTCTTTTTATGGGATTTTAACCTTTTTTGAAGGATTTTCACTAATTGTTGAGGGAAATAATTATTTTTTTCCCATTTGATTACCAATTTAGGGATTTTGGGGTTTTTGGAGGGAAAAAATTCTAGGAAAAGGGGATGAATGGGTTATGTGACTAGGGGGATGAGCTAGGTGAACAATGTTTTGGTGTTAACAGATTTCCCCCTGATGTGTAAGGGAATGAACTCATTGTATGGCCAATAAACATCATAGGTTCTGAATTTTTCCAGAGGTGTGAGCATTGTGATGGAGGAGATCAAAAATTGGTTGGATACCGGAACACGTGCTTCATATGAACTACAAGGGTGAAAATTAGAAATACATCACCTCAATAATGGATGAGGAAAATAATCTCAAATATATGGACGAGGCGGTCACACCCATGCTCGTATACAAATAATATTGAGGCCCAAAGGAGACCTGAACAATACATAGAGAACTGATATGTACATCATAATGGTCCAGACGGGGACACAAATATGGGACATACTCATGGTCCAACCATGACTGATATGAAGAACTGATATATGGAAACAATTGCATCCATCTTGAATGCGGTATCATATCAACTGATGCTCTGTAGGATTTGAAGGTGTCCAAAAACTATATGGACTCAATGAATGAGAGTCGGAATCTCAAAGGTACACTGAACTGCATTTGAACGGGATACTCTAGGAAGCATATAGCTGAAGGGATTCCGAACACTTTCGCCAAAGCAGCCCGGATATCTGTGGGACCATACAACTGGCGAGTTCCAAATAGACTCACCAATGTGCTAGAGACAGGGGACATTCAAGGTATTCGACCAATAACTGAAGGGACCAATACCCTGTACGAATCTAAACGATGTGATGATGGAGCTGGCGTCGAGCACATGAGAAACAACCATTCTAAGAGACACTAAGGACTCCTCTCATATGGTCTGTAGGCACTCACCACAAATGGAGATGATTCCAAGGTACAGGGACCTCTAGGTCTATCCTCTAGAATAGATGTGTTGGCATCGACAGTGGGATACCTGCAAGTACCAAAGAAATGATGTTTCCTTGATATGAGCGCGAGGTGTACAACCAAGAGGTGATAGTACTAGATGTGATACTAACATAGTGTGTGGGGATACGGGGGTCGCAGAGTGGGAGGACTCAAAATTCCTTTGTTCAGAGTATGACGACAAGGATGACCTGGAAGCATATGAAACTGACTTCGGGGGAATCGGGTCATAGGTTAAGGGACCAGGGACAGTGACTGCAATGGGGGAGACTCTAGGGAAAAACTAATGAGTGATATCAGGAGACTCCAAGGGTGACACCATGTAGAATACTCTAAACAAAGGAAACCATGTTGGGGATGCTTCCATAATGGGGGGACTAGATGTGATATGTCATGGCACCAAGAGGCACCGTTTGGGGCTTCTTCATGGTTAAAGGAGCTCAAACAAGAGATAGAAGTGTGCTCAAAAGGATACCGTCGTGTAGATTTGGACGAGCCCAGGACGGTGCATGCTCGTGGTCTCTTTCAATTTTTGAGAGTCTGAAATCAATAAGAAGGCTCTGAGGGGTTTCTTTTTCGTGTGTTAGTCCCCAAGGCCCGAAAAATCATAAAAGTATGCAATGGGGAAATATTCTAGCTGATGTGACTAGAGTATTATTTTTTCGTAATTAGTCTACCAATTCCGGAAAGGGATAAACTTATACCAGATAGACGCACTTTCGGATACTTTAATGAGCATGAAAGGAAGCAAGATTGCTCGACGATATTTTAATTCTTTAAAGAGTCGAAAAAGCACATAAAAGAAACTCCCTGAGTGCCTTTTTCGTAAAGGAGTTGCTCAGCCCAAAAAATGGATATACGTATTCCGAACAGATGTAAAATCCAAGCAAAGAGGAAGTGTTCAATCAAGGGACAAATATGAATGAACCAAGAAATAAGGTGAGGGGGGACACTGATGGGGCCTCCTTGCAGGTAGATGAATGGCGACAAAATAATGCAATAACTACAGTATGGAGGGAGCCAAGGGCTCATGAATAGGTCGTGATAGACAAAATGGTCAAAGTGGATCAAAAGACATCGATTGTTGTGATGGAATGCAAATTGAGGCAGTGAGGAGAGTGGGAAAAACTCTCAAAAAAGGACTGAGTGAGCAATAAATGATCTCAAGCATCATCACGGGCACATAACTCTAAATCCGGCAGTGCAAATGGCACAAAAAATAGAGTTCGGATGACTTCGGAATGGTCAAAGGAAAAAAGGGGGTAAAAATGGCTATAAATAGAAAGGGATCCCACCTCCACATGTCATTTTCACTTTGCAAATTGTGAGGAGTGTGGAGGGGCCCAAAAGAGGAAATTATGATTTCTCTCAATCTGTCTGATGGAATCGATTTCTATGACTTGCAGGTAACTCGTGAAGTTATTTTTTTCGTTATACCATTGGTCATCCGATGAAATGGTGAACAAGTGTTCGTCGGAAAAGTTAGTGATGATCGGAGGTGACGCTGATGATGGTGGTGAATCGGTCATGAGATGTGCCAATGCAAGGGCTTTGGTACTCTTAGGGGTAAGAAATTTCAGGTCATATTCTTGTAGGATAATGATTCATTTAGCCACGCGACCTTGAGGGAGGCGACGAATCAAGATATAGACCGTGGGGTTGGAGTCTACCACAACTGTAGTTCGGCTCAAAATAATGTAATGGCATACCTTCTGAACAGAGAATATGATGGAGAGGGCCAACTTCTCCTCATGGAGGTAGCGTAGTGGTGACCCAAACAATGTCTAACTCACATAAACAACTTATACTATGAAACGAGAACTCAACACAGTTCTCATTTTTCTCTCTCCTGATTTTAGTAGCTATTTTTACCTCCGTTTCAAAAAGGGTTGAAATCAGTATCACACATTTTCATTTTGAGGCATTTTTTCGGGTCTTTGAATTATTTTTGTAGGAAAATATTTGTTATTTCTATATTCAAGTGTGTTTTTAGAAATTTAACAAAATAACATACATTTATAAGCAATTTATAATGAAATGCATATTCATTTTGCAATTTTTTCTATAAAATAAGACATTTTTATGAACAAAATAAAACATTTTTATTGACAAAATTGTAAAAAAATCCAGAAAATAAAGACATTTAAAACCATTTTCAATTAATTTTCAAATATTTTTTGTATAAAAATGATACTATTTCATACTATTTTTATAAAAGTGACGATTCACATAAATTCAAGAAAAACTATACCATATATTTGTAAAAAACATATTAAACACATTATATATAGAAATTTTATTTATAAAATAAAGTCTGAAATTCAAAACATTAGTAATATATCTTATCAAAAAATTGTCAAATTTAACATTTTCTTCAAGACATGAAACTAATCAAGAATATCATGCAGGTCAAATGTTCAGGTAGACAGGGTACTCCCAAAAGACCGAACACCTAGAGCAACCACTTCACACAAACAGATCACAGATCGATACACCGATGTTTTGACGTGGTTTAAACCCTCATGAGGGAAACACTCCATGGCCCCATCCAAATAGCTTCTACGGGACAATTTATTATGCAAAGAAAGAAATTTACAAATGAGCTTCTCATAATCGATCAACTTAGCAATAACCCTCCATGCTCTTTAAATAGAGATCATGGACCAATCGAGTGTTAAGCCACGGATCAAGGTTAGGTATGATCTAAGAGAAGTTGAGTCATCGGATCACTCTATGTCAGGAACATATCATGACCGTCGGAATAAGTATTTACAAATGCATACTGATGCATACTAAAGAAACACATTTTCCCTAATGGATATATTACACAAGTTGATCTTAACTAACTCCTAAGTGTCTAAATATCCTAACATCAATTCTTCATCGAAATTGAAATTTTTTGGAGCTTCGCTTTCCTCAAGGACATCAATGTCCTCTTCCATTAGGTCTTCTATGTCTCCAATATTCCCAAAGTGCTCATTTCCAAACACCCCTCCTAATGGGGGTTGAGTATCTTTTGACATATTTGCCAGAAGTGTTTCACTAAACTCTCCTTTCTTCAAACCAACTTCTTACAGTTCATCCGGGAGAACTTGAATAGCATTAACTATTTGCTTGATGTAATTGCATTGCAGTGGATCATTATCAATGGATATGCAATTTCTTCCTTTCTGTTAGGAGCATGCTATTGTTGTACCTAATCACCAAAAACAAAAATAAAGTTAAGTCAAATAGCATAAAGAAGCATACTTTAAAACCTGAATAAAATATTGAAGAATAAAAAAAACAATAAAACTTGAAATATGCTTTCATATGTAATATGAGAAATTTTACCTGAACCCGAGAACAAATCTAAGACCCAATCTCCTTCTATTGAAAATGTATCTATGAGATAATTAATCAATGCTAGTGGCTTTTGATAGATGTTTACAGTCACTCCTTTCAAATCCCTTTCCTCATATGTTAATTTTTTAACCACGACATTGTAACTCAACAAGTGACTATATTTTCCTCCACTCTTTTCATTGATTAAAAGATATTCATAAGTCTCATCTTTTGTCCAAGTTGCAAGATGTATGTTTTCAATATCACTCAAAAATGGATTGCTATTGGAGCTACAAATATTAGGCTTTTGCCTATAACAAAAATATTAAAAAAATAATAATTAACTTATCAATAAATATAATTGATTTATAAATTCAAAAACTTGATAATATAATGCAAATATATTACCAATAAAGTTACTTCCTTGTTTTTCCTTTACCCTTGAAGAATGTCAACAACCCCACTAATTGTGTGTCTGAATGGAAAACAACAAATCTTCATAGTGGTGATGTTGTGACATCTACAAATCCCAAAACCACTTTATTGAATGATTGGTAAATATAAGGATCACAATCATAAGTATTATTTCAGATATTGTATCCATGAGGGATATCTGCAATCACTAGTGCGTACTCCTTTTTAGGAACAAGATTTGCAATGTCTGCACAGTCACCTAAAATGACTTTATATTGCACAGTGTCAAGCCAAGTTCAAGTTCAACATTTGCAAGACGTTGTCTCCTTTGTCATTCTATTTTGTCTCTTTGGATATGAATTTTGAGGGATTCTAGTACTCCATCTGTAGCCCTCTTTGGCATCTTCAAATGAAAATTATCTCTATAAGTAATAAAATAGAAATGAATTGAATTAGAAAATAAATAGAATAGAATGTATCATAGATCAACATACCTTCTTGATTGCAACAAAAAATTGTTTTAAGGTTTCTATCGAGCTTGAGTCTAGATAGTTGCATTTGACATCATCCCAACTCTTCTCATTCAACATTATAGTTATCTCCTCTTGTATTTTCATGTAGACCTTGTTCCTAGACAATGAAACAATAAATTATGTTTACATTCATATATAAGAATATAACAGAATACTTAGAACATAACAAAAATGTTAAACTAAAGAAAAAAACATTGTACCATAAAAAAAAACATCAACATACTTTCCAAATTTGCTACACATTTCCTCCATGGATAATTCATCTAACTTTACTCGTGATAGTATTGTAGTTATTAATGTTTCATCCTTCACACCTTGTATTGTTCTCCAAGGTGTAATAGTCATGTCTTCTGGCAGGTTCTTGACGTCGGGACCTATCTTACCACCACTCCATGGAACAATTTTACTTTTTTCACTTTCTGATTTTTTATGCCAATATTCTCCCACAAGATAAATATGCCATCAATCAAATCCCATGTTTTACCAAATCTGAATTCCAACTGGAAATAGGCATCTACGGCTCTAAATGCATCACTTCCTTTGGCATTATTTTGTTTCACATTATCCTCTTTAATAGGGATACCTATTTCTAGACAACATTGTCTCAGAAAACTTGCATCAACTCTAGATTTTTCCCCACCACATATTTTCACAAATTCACTGTGGATAAATCTCACCCTTTAAATAAATGTCATTGTCAACCTATATTCACTATCTGTGTTATGATCCCATGCCAACAACTTTGCTTCTACATCTGTTAAACCAGCATAAATGATGCATTTAACTGTTTCAAAAATAGGGTTATTAGGATATTCTTGCATCAACTCTCTTCTTTCCTCTGCAAAATGATTCCCCCCAAGAACATAATATTTGCAATGAAAACATCTTGTTTGATCAAATTCATCTCTAGTGGGAACATATTTCGGGTCAACAATGACTAGGTAGTCAACTACATGTGCATAGGGATTGTGCCTCATCAATGCTTTCAAGTTGTGAATATGCAAGTGATGTGGTTTTCTAATTCTAAATTGATCTTGCCCTTCTGTGGGTCTATAAATTTGATTCACATTCAACTCAAATGTATGTCCATTGTTAACCAATTTATCCTTCCGCAATCGATCTCGAATGGCATTTTGTGTTGACTTGACAATGCCATCCTCTAGATCAACACCTGGAGTAATAATTTCCCTATTGCCCCCGAAATTTTTACTGTCAAATTCAAGAATAACATTGGTTTCAGTAACAACAGATCTCCTATTTTTCTGATTTGAAGGGGTTCCTTCTAAATCAACAATGCCTTCAACAAGAATCGAAACACCCTCAACCATATTTCTGTTACGAGACTATTCGTTACTCTTACCAGCAGGAGTAGCAAGCTCATTTGCAACCATTTCAACATGTTCATTTGGGAAAGATGAAGATTTAAATATAACCCTTCTAGGTACCTGATTTGATTGTCGGATTCCCTTTCCTCTTTGTGCTTGTACTTCTTCAATTTGAACATTTGACACTTGTTTCTTCTTCCTTGCTTTTGGTCCCTTTTGAACAGCAGCATTAACGACATCCATAGGATTGTCTTCTGTATAATCAATTCCATTCAACATTTTTGAAATCGACATGGAAAAATCCTGCAAAATAAAAACATTATCGTATTAAATCTATTACATTGTGGTATCCAAGTAATAACAAAACCAATTTAAGAATAATATCAATATTCAAATTTACTCTCCCGCTTTCAATTTCATGCACGGCCCCTTGACAAAATTCTGTGAAATTTTCTTGAACATTATATTTTGAAATCTTCAAACAATATCGGATTTTGGCAAAGGTCTTGGCTTGTTTCACTTGTGCATAAACAATTTATGTACCCGGCATCAAACATATCTTTCAGCAATCCCAATGGATGGCAATCTGATTGAATATATGGAAATGCAGAAAAATATAAGTGAATATTTTTTGGTTTTCCTTGATATTTTTCCTTCAGATGCCAATGATAGTCTCATTTGTCTTCTTCTGTTGCATGTTTCCATTCTCTAGCATTCTTCATTTTTAAATCATCAAAGTTAAAAACTTCATCTTGAGGCTCAACATGTTTTTTTTTATGCAATCATCGCCGCTCTTGATCCAGAAATGTTTATAGATATCTTTCTCGATGCCAGATGCCATACTCCCTATATCCAAAAGGTAGAATTTTAAAATACAATCAACAAACATTCATAATCTAAACAAAATCAACATCAATATTCACTATAAATTGTATTTGAAAAACATTTAAAAAAATTAAAAAGTATTTTTATCCTTACCCTACCTTGTCCCTCCTCCCCTTCTGTCATAGATAAAACTAAATAGAAAACAATTAAATACTCTCCTACCCCCTAAACCCACACACATATATAATAATTAATTTTTTTTTACATGTAAACTTTCCCTCTAACGCCCCCCCCCCCCCAAACTATATAATAAAAAAATTGAAAAAAAAAAAAACATAAACCCCCCTAAACTATATAATACAAAATTTAAAAAATAAAATAAAACCTAAACCCCCTAAACTATATAATACAAAATTTAAAAAATAAAAAATAAAACCTAAACCCCCCCACCTAAACTATATTACAAAATTTAAAAAAAAAAATCAAAATTTAAAAACAAAAATTAAGCCATAAACCCTCCCTAAACTATATAAATCAAAATTTAAAAAACAAAATATAACCTAAACCCACCCCCCCTAAACTATATAAAAAAAAATAAAATCAAACCTAAACCCACCACCCTAAACTACATAAAAAAAAATTAAAATCAAACCTACACCCACCCCGCTAAACTATATAAAAAAAATTAAAATTAAAATCAAACGCCTCCCCTCCCTCCCTTACCCCTCCTCCCCCCGTGGCCCATTGGCGCACAAGTGAGCGGCCAAAGGTCCGCAGAGGTAGAAAGGAGGAGGAGGGGGAGGAGAGGGAAGGCGGGTGGCGGGATGAGGAGGAAGGGAGGCGGGGGGAGGGGCGCGAGGAGGAGGAGGAGGGGAAGGTGGGGAAGGTGGGGGAAGGCGGCGAGGGGAGGAGGAGGAAGGGAGGGCGGGGAAGGGGGCACAAGGAGGGCGGGGGAGGTTGATTTTAATTCTTTTTTTAAATAGTTTAGGGGGGTGGGTGGAAGGGGTCACAAGGAGGGCGGGGGAGGGGTCACAAGGAGGGTGATTTTAATTCTTTTTTAAAATAGTTTAGGGGGGTGGGTTTAAGTTATATTTTAAAAAAATGATTTTTTTTTTAATTTTGATTTATATAGTTTAGGGAGGGTTTAGGTTCTAATATTTTTTTTTTAAATTGTATTATATAGTTTTTTTTTGGGGGGGGCGCAAGGAGGAAGGAGAAGGGGTCGAGAAGGAAGGGAGGGGGGTTAGGGGGGAGGTTTAATGTTTTTGTAAATCTAAGCAAAAAAAAAATTATTTGTCTTTAAACCCAAGATTAAAATTCATGGGATAAGGGGGCAAGCCTTGCCTCTATTAATACTACATGAATTAAAAAAAAAAATACATTTAAAAAAAAATATATATATATATATAACCCAAAAAATAGTAGAGCCTCCTCTCTTGAAATTGCTAGAAGCTCATCTTCGCAATCTTCTCGTTCTTCTTGAAAACCCTTCGTGAATTGCTTCAAAGTCTAAACAATAGTGTATTAATAAGATAGATTAGGTTTAAATTTATCATTCTTAAGAATGTGAGATAAAAAAAATGTAAAAAAAAAAAATCAATAAAGCCATAAAATAAACATTGTCAAATTAATAAAGCCATAAAATAATCATTGCCAAATTAACAATAAAACTAACTAATTTATGCCCACACGGGTGTGACTCATTGGCAGTTCACTTGATATGAAGTCACATGTTGTAAATTGGAGGTCGCGAGTTCAAATCACACACGGCTTTACCCGTGTCCCATGCTTGCGAAGTGTGTGGGGCACATAGAGGTATAGTGGTAGTAGGATTGGATCCCAGGACCCCTTGTCATGCGAGTACCAGCCCAGTCTCTAGTTGTTGATTCCCCTAGCACCAAAAAAAAAAAACTAACTAATTTATAAAAAAACGGAAAAAGCAATAACCTTGAAAGTGTTACTAAATTTTTCCAAATTAAATGACGAATAGTAGGAAATGTAAATGGTTTATATACCCTAAATTAGGTTTAACATTACTTGTTTTACGAATGTGGAATTAAAAAAATGAAATTAGTTAAGCATTATTATTAAATTTATATAACATGGGTTTACATGAAATATTATTAATGTTATGAATGTGGTATTAAAAAAAATGTAAATAACCATTACTTTATTACGAATTGTATATAAATAATTTTATAAGAAATTTTACTAGACTTATATGTCTAGGATAGAAATACGTAATTAGTTAATACATTATTTCAAAGTTTTTTATATCATAAATTGGTTTTTTTTATTAGTTTTATGAATGTGCTAGAAATGTGCACTTTAATTTTGTAGGGAAAATTTTAAAAGAAAATTTTGGAGGGAATTTTTTTAGGGAAACTTTTAGAAGGATATTTTCATTCTCAAAGCTATAAAATTGTTGGTTGACAGTTGCACCATTCTACTTTTTGGTGAGGACTATGGTAAAATTTCATTGTCTTATTTATTAAGATTTTTCTATAATTATATCTTTTCGTGAGAAGTCATGGACTCGTCTGAATTAAATTTCAATGTCAATGAAGAGTTATATTGTTCATCTAGCCAAGATATTGTCAGTGCAAGCAATGAAATCAAGCATGTTCTTCAAGAACTTCCTAATTATGAATATTTTGAAGACACCAGTAATGAAGGGAAAGAATGTGATGATGATGAAGATATTCCTCCAAGCGGGGATCCTAAAGATAGTAAGCAAGATGATGACAATTTTTCTCCCAGCGAGGATTTTCAAGGCACCAATAATGATTTTCCTGAAAGAGGCGATTTTGATGGGACTAATGATGTTTTTGCTGAGCATGCATGTACAAATAATGTTGATGGTTTTCTACATAGCAAGGATTCTATGGGACGAATGATGATTTTCTTTCAAGCAAAGATTTTAATGGGACAAATGATGATTTTCCTCCCGGCGAGGATTTTTATGGGACTGATGATGATTTTCCTCCAAGTGAGGATTTTAATGGGACAGATGATGATTTTTGTGAGGAAGAAGACATCAAAAATGATGAAGATGATTTTCCTCCAAGCGAGGATTTCAATGGAACTGATGACGAGTTTCCTCCAAGCGAGGATTTCAATGGAACCGATGATGATTTTATTCCAAGCGAGGATTTCAATGGCATAAATGATGATTATCCTCCTAGCAAGATTTAAATGACACAAATGATCATTCTATTGACGATGAAGCCACCAATGATGAAGACAATGATTCTCCTCCAAGTAAGGATGTTACAGGAACCAGTGATGAAGACAATGATTCTCCTCCAAGTAAAGATTTTACAGGCACCAATGATGTCAATGTTGAATCTCAAGAGTTCCCTTTCAGTGACGAATTTAGTGGCACCAATAGTGTTTATGGTCACATTGATCTGTCGACAATTGATCAACTTATTAGTGATCATGACAATAATTTTCATACTGAATTTGGTGATGAGATTTTCAATGAGGGGGGTCATATGCATCACAATGAAAACATTCATTCTAATGAGGATGTTGTTGCAGACATAATGGTCCAGGAAATGCAACGACACAATCCAATAACGAGCAAGATTAAGTGTAGGACTAGACCTTTTTATGTCAATCCAAAGCATTCCAGTTATACAAGATCTAGGAAAAAATTGCTCACAAGTCCAAGTTTCGTTACTCATTTGATTTTGAGTGAGTGTTGCCACAAAATTTGTATGAAAGGTATAGGCTACAATTATGCCTTGGAGAAAAGGAAGATGTATTTATCAATGAACTTTTAAAAGTATGCAAAATTCATATTTAGTGGGGTGCATGATTTCTACAAGGATAGGTTATGATTATCGCATTGAAAAAGTTCTTTGTAGAAAAGAATTCAAACAGATTCACTCAATTGGTAATCTTCGATTATCAAGAATCCAAACAAGATTGGAAAAGAATCCTACATTTTATTTTGACGATTATCAGGGACGAATCACTGGGCCATCAACACACATTGCAATATCATGGATGCATGATTTATTTTCAAAGCATGGAGAGAGTATTCCAAATAGAGAAACAATACACATTCCAGATAATTTCACAAGGCATGAAATCTACAACTTATACAGGGATTATGTTCAAGGTGGTCAAGGAAATGACAACTTCATCATATATGCATATTTCACAAGAGTATGGAAAAAGAAGTTCAACAACGTCTACAGAGGTCAAGGATGGGGGTCTGCAGTACATGTGCTTCTCTTAAAGAAAGAAGGGATAGATCAGAAGGGATACAAAGAGGTATGTTTACAAAATTCTTTTTTTTAGATAAATGCCAATTATTAAAACTAGTTATCAATATATTTTTTTATGTTGTTTGTAGATTCCATAATCAATGCACTACAAAAACATCGCAATCAGCAATCAAATAAACGACAAGTTGTACAAACATCGCAAGAAGTGTTATGATGCTCCACATAAGTATATGGGTTTGATAATTGATGGCATGGATCAGAAATAAAACACTCTTGCCACATTTTGTCTGTGCCAAAGAATTTAAAGGAGGAAAATTTCATTCAGTTTCACGTGGTTGGGTGTATGGTTTTTAATGGTGAAATGTTTCCAAGGGTTTACTTTACAGCTCCAAATATTCACAATGATGCAAATTTGACCATCACCATTATTCATCATGTCCTTACTCATTGGCCTCGTGATCTTCCTACAGTTCTATATCTACAATTGGACAGCACAAGTCGAGAAAACAAAAATCAGGTCGTGTTTGGTTATCTAAGCATGCTTGTTGAATTGGGAATTTTTAAAAAGGTAATAGTTGGTTTCCTTCTTGGGGATACGCATGATCATATTGATCAATTGTTCAACCATTTTGCAAGGACATTGAGGAGGAAGAAAGTCGAGAGCCTGCTATCATTGATTGAAATTATAAGAAAAACATACCATCCACAGCCTATTGTATAGAAATTGGAAGAAACTATTGACATGCAAAGATTTATGTTTCGATCGCATGGTGAAGAAAGGTGCATTGAAAAACTTAATGACATTAGAGTTCAGCATCAATTTCGTATAAAAAATATTGATGGAAAACACTATTGTGGGGAAAGAAGTACTCAACTAGCACAAAATGGGGGCCTTCATCAGGTTTGGCATTTTTTAAATTCGTCCCAGATCGTCAAATGTATGCTTCAAATTTATTGTTATTGCAATCATCTGTAGAGATTCATAATGCAATACGACATAGTAGAGATGTTGATTCTTCTCAATGCTTGGAAGAAATCAAAAAGTCTATCGAAGATACATATGAGTACTTTAATGTTGTTGATTCTGTTTGGTGGGAGTCTTTTTTCATGGAGCAGAGTGACATAATTTCAAACTCTACAAATGGAGATATATATTTGAAGTCTCCATTTGTTTGGCCACAAAATTTATCAAATGAAAATGATGTAACAAATTTTGAACCTCGAGGTGTTGAGTTTTCTCAAGTAGAGGAAAGAGAAATGTATATTGGCTCTAGAAGATCATCCGGAAAGCGTCGAGATGGAAGACCTTTACAGGGGCTCAGTACAAGATATCAAGGAGGGTGGCAAGATTGCAATTTTGGCTATAGATGATGCACATCATTATCCATTCTGGATTGCAAAAGTTATGAAGGTCAATAAAGAAAATGAAGAAGTAGTATCAATAGAAGTACATTGGTATGCAACAGATACACACCCATTTGATGTTGTGTACAACGCAGAGATGGTGATTCAGAAAAAGGTTTGCAGAAAGAGAAAAAGAAAGGGTCAAAAAATAAATCACCGTCACATTAACATTTTGAAATTAGAGGAAGTTGATATACTTGTTTATGATTTCAAGTCGACAAAAAAAGACACTCTTCGCTCCAAGACTAGAGATATTATCAAGAGGTTGCTGCCAAAACAAGAAGTTGCAATATGGGAGTCTGTTAACCCAAGCCATAGATCCTGAAGGAATATGACATCTGAAATGATGGGCATAGATGTAAACTCAAATGGTGCACCCATTGATAATAGAGAAGAATATGGGTCATCTACATCTCCATCCAATCCTTCATCTACAAAAAATGTAGATTATGATGGGGTGTCGGAATGCATGGATGAATTCGAATAATTTCACATGAAGCATTTTAGATGTTTTTTATTAGTGTGATGTTTGTAATTGAAACTCGGAATGAATTTTTGAATATTTATTTGAATCATTTGTTCTTGAATGGTCTAATATATTATTTCATTATGAATTGCCTCATAATTTATTTGTTTTTATATGGTTAGAGTGGTGAAATTATTTATGAATTTTTTTTGTTTAATATGCAAGTTTCAAAAAAGTTGTAATTTATCTCTTGAAGAAAAAAAACTTTTTCCAATTTAGGAGTTGATCTTACAGTTTTTGTAAACAACAGTATGGGATGTTTAGGCCATGGCTCTATTTTTTACCCTGAAAAAAAAAAGTGTATATTGGTATCAACACTTTTCTATTTGCGGGGTGTTTTTGGTGTTTGTTTTTGCAAAAATCATCGTTTTTATAGCTAAAGTTCTCATTTCATAGTGTAAGTGGTTCATAATATATGACAAGTTATTTACGCGCACTATATTCCTAGACTAGCACACCAGAAACGGCATGGTCGGATGCCGAAACATACATGATAAAATCCTTCAAGAAATCAGGAGGTGAAATCAATGGGGAAGAATTCGAGGCTTCTTTTAAAGCTTCAAAATCCACTTGTGCATGTTCGTCCCAAACGAAGGGAACTTGGGTCCGTAGCAAGCGAAGGAAACCATGAAATTTCATAGCATAGTCAAGAACGAAGCGACAAAGAAAATTGGATTTCCCTTGAAGGCTTTGTAATTGGCGTAATGTGTGTGGGGATGGAAGGTCAAGAATGGCTTGAATCTTCAAGGGGCCGACAATGATTCCTTTTTGGGAAACAATAAAACCCAATAAGCAGCGAGCAGGAACACAAAAACACACTTGAGGGGGTTCAAGTGAATGTTGTATTTGCAACAACACAAAAATACTTGTCGGAGATCGTCCAGGTGGTCGGATCGATTCTTGGATCAATTGGTGAGGTCGTCCAAGTATACAAGGATAATATGGACCAAGTCGTGAAAAGGTGCCCCACGGATTAATGAAGGAAGTCTTATACTTATCCTCTTTACGAATTTGAATCTGATTGTAGCCAGAAAGACCGTACATGAAGGATAGAATCTCATGGCCCGCACATAAATCGATGATCTGATCGATGAAAGGCATAGGAAAGTTGTCTTTGGGAAAATCTAAATTCAGATCACGAAAATCAATACAAACACGAACGGTGCCTTGTTTTTTGTTAACCGACACTGGATTGGACACCTAGATGGTGTAAGCAATGGGATAAATGAACCCATCTTGTCGTAATTTTTCAATTTCGGCCTTCACGGATGGTAATTTGGAGGGGTGAATGAGCCGTTGCTTTTGGCGAACAGGTGGAATGTCAGTTCAAGTATCAATACGGTGCTCAACAATGGCAGGATCAAGACCAGGCATCTTAGTATATGACCAAGAAAAATCACCATAGAACTCTTGGAAGAGCTTCTTATAGGCAGCGACTTCATCTAAAGTACAGGAGGCACCTAACTTAATGTTCTCAACTATACCGGGTGTGACGAAAATATCGACTTGTATGGTGGGCGAGATGTTAGCCATGTTACCTTCCTCAAAGGCATCAGGAGCTGGGATGGGGTTCTTAAACCAATCCACTTGGTTATGGATGAATTCTTTTGACTCGGTCGAAAGTTGGTTGGTTGTAACAAGAGTATACTCCTTGGGAATGAAGTAAGCTCTATGATTCATGTCATCCCAAGGGAAGTCAGGTGCAGTTAGTGCTTCAAGGATTTCTTTGTCACTACGAAAACACTGTGTGGACAAATCGGAAGAGGTAAAGCTGGAGGTCGAGGGAATGGTTGGTTCGACACTTGTGGAAATCATATAAATAGTGTTAACCTTTGCCGAAGAGGAGGATTCAGACGAGTGAATCTCCTCGATGGTAGTAATGGTTGATTCTAAAGAATACTAACGCATTTTGTGGAGCACCAACCGATATTCTGATAAGTCGAGACAATGATGAGAATAATGGCCATAAACCCTGCATATAGCGCAGGAGTGGTTGGTGCGCAACAATTTGTTACGCGGCAGGGGATGGTTGGTAGTTCGACAACCGATATAGTGGGGTTATCGTCTAGTGTCTTCATGTGTTCTTGAAAATTGGGAAATTGTGGACAAGTATGGGTTGCGTGGCCCAAATCATCGCACAAGGCACACTTGGGAGGTGCGCATGATGGAGGAGGGGGGTTCATGGCTTTAGTCGCATTTTTCGCAGTGTCGATTTGGTTGGTTTTTCCCCCAATCGTTTTGGAATACTGAGGGGTAGTGTTTCCGGTGGTTGTTGCTGACACACCGGGAGGTAGATGATTAACGGTGGTGATCGGTTGAACCATTTGAAGAAGACTTGTGGCATTGGAGTGGGATTAGGGGCAGGTAAATATCACATGGGAAATCTTAACGTCAATCCCGGGAGATTCACCGTGGCCATGAAAGGCATATGTACTACCCCTAATGGGGGAAATAAGAACGGGATTGTGTGGATCGGTGTGGCTCCAACGTGGGTAGGTACCAATGGCAGTTGGGACTGAGGTGGTGGTTGAGGGTTAGGGACCGATCAACTTGATGAAATGGTACACAAGTCAGATATCTCAACGCTCGGAGGGGGAGGCGGTACGAAATGAAATGTGGAGATCATTGGAGTCTATGAATAAATTTCAAGCCCTAGGGTGGAAATCAAAGGGGTAGGTGCACCAAAAACAGGTTGTTCAACCATGGGGAGAACATTTTCTGGTCTAGAGGGCGCGTTTGGGTCATAGTAAGTGACCAGGTCGAATTTGACGACCCCTCCTTCATGGGGGAACATCATAAGTCGGAACACAGATGAAGTAACAGCCTTCATGGCGTACATGTATCTTAGTCCTAGGAGCAGGTTGTAGTCGAGCTAGGTGTTGACGACTTCAATGTCAGTCAAGACAGTTTTTCCAGCTAATTGGACTGGAACATTAGCCAGAAGGCCTTGTGGCTAAGATGAACGACCATCATAAGCTCGTAAGGCGGTCGCAGATGGTTGTAGGGTAAGGGATCCTAGCTTCTTCCACATGAATGTGGATATGACGCAAGTGGAGGAACCCTCATCAATGATGCACCGATGGATAACAAGATTCTGGATTGACTTGGCGACTTGAAATTCTAAAGTGGAAGGCATACGTGGTTCATATTGGTCTAAGTCGAATGCCATCATTCGTGAGTAAGAAGGATCGATTGCACCTATGGCAGACAATAGTGTTTTGCATTCCGATGGACAATTCTTTAAAACTTCTAAGGCCAACATAGCAGTGTTAGGATATTCCTATACTCCATCCTAGTCCCATCATTATTTTGATCATTTACATTTTCATTCATGCATGCACCTTTAGGGTTTGCATGCATTCTAGGGTTTGCATGCATCCCAGTCATCAGTACAACACCTAGCCCTCAGTTAGCCATCCCCCAGGAGCTTCTCACTATTCATTTTTATCCCTCCAGTTGCTTAATGCGCCCTTCTTCCTTGATTTTAGGGAGCAACTCGCCCTTCTTCACCTACCAGTCCAGTTGTCACTTAGTTATAGTCAGTTACACTCAATTACATTGAGTTACACTTAGTTACACCTACCAGAGTTAGTTTGACTGATGGTTGACAGTTACTTGAGCATTGATGACTCCACTGATGATGATGAAGACTTCCAGTTGCGCTCCGATGATCATGAGGACACCTAGTTGTGCTCCGATGACACTCTATTGATCTTATGATCACTCTGAGAGGTTAATTCGAATTACCACCTTAGGTATTCGAATCCTCTCTACCATTGTACTATTTATTTGTCCATACTGTGATTAATTAATTAGTGTGTGTGAAGTATTATTGCTTCTATCTGAGTTCTACTGTACCATATTATTTTGTTGCTCATTATACTGTATTGTTCACTCTTCTTCTATTTCCCCGCTTAATCATAATTACTCTTGTGAGGTATACATCATCTCTTATATCTGCTGTGAGGATTTTCACATGGTATCAGAGCATGTTGAGAGTATTTTTTATCTCCATTCTTGAGAGTTTTTTGCAGGTTATTACCAAGATTTCGAGTGCAGCAGTTTCTGCATTTTTGCAGCAGTAGCAGTTGCAGTTATTCTATATTGTTTTTGCAGGTCCTCTACAGCTTCTATGTATTCATCAGGAATTACTCCTCTTGATCCACTCAACTATGATGAATGGAAACCAAGAATGATAGCAAACTTGAAGATCCATGATCTTTTTATTGTTATTTTGAAAGAGAGTTCGAATCCCCTGAAGAGAAAATTGACTGGTTAAATAAAAGTGACATGCACTTTCAAGCAATAATGTTTTCTTTGTTTGCACGCCAAAGATTCCAATTCAAATACCGTAATGGTGTTGAAACTCCAAAGGAGTTATGGACTCCAAAGGAGTTATGGACTCCAAAAGAGATATGGGCTCACCTGGATGGAAAATTTGGCAGAGAGAATGAAGGACTTGGTCCCAACCCATTCGAAAGAAAACAAAGTGATGCATTCGCTCCTCTTTGATGGTCTCTCAGATCATGCACCAGTATCATCTCATATTGAAGTTGTTGACAAAGAACTTGCAGATTCTCCACTCATGCTCAAACTTTCTTCTATTTCTGTGCCAACTCACACTCTAGATATTGCAGAAGGTCCTAAATCCTCTCTTGCACCAGAGTCTGTTGGTTTGCATCATGATCACATGATTATTTCGGAGGTCAAAACAGCTATTGAAGGTAATGCATTCGCTCCTCTCCAGCTATCTCATCTTTTATACTACTATATGATCATAATTCCATGCTTTCAGAAGGTCATTGAAGAATATGGCAATTGTCTTTCGCTTGAGAAGATTTCTCATGCATCTCATGGTTTTGATCTCACCCTTGTTGGTTCAAAAGAGATCTCAAGAAACTGTGGCCATTCGCTTGGGATAATTTCTCATGCATCTACTGGTTTTGATCTCACCTCTCATGGTTCAAAGGAGATCTCAAGAAACCGTGATTCAAGTCTTGTATCTAAATTGGGTTCTAAGCAATTACTGCTTGGGATAATTTCTCATTCATATGATAGTTTTGATCTCACCCCTGCTGGTTCAAAGGAGATCTCAAGAAACTGTCTTTTAAGTCTTAAATCTTATTTTGATTTCAAGAAAACATGTAATAGTTATTTTTGGCATAATATCACCCATGGTGGTTCGAAGGAGAAGACAAAAGACTATATGCACTTTCACAGATTTGATCCTACCTCAACTGATTCGAATCACAGGTTCAAGGATCATTCTCATACTGTTGGATTTTTTCTCATCACATTCGATCTGAAGAGCAAGTACAAGCACATGTTTTTTGAGCATGATCCACTTCTTCCCAAGAAGAAGATACCTCCAGACATATGACCAAGCATCACACATGCTTGAGTTTGGAGCATTTATTTTTATGTGTGCCTTACAGTCTATTTTTTGAGGAGGGGGTATGTTTCCCATGAAATTTTCCTACTTCCTTGGTTTATTTACTGTTATTATTCATTGTATTGGATGACCTTTGGTCTTAGTTACCAGGGCCCAGGATGGATTAAGGGGGGGTGTTAGGATATTCCTATACTCCATCCTAGTCCCACCAGTATTCTGATCATTTACATTTTCAGTCATGCATGCACCTTTAGGGTTTGCATGCATTTTGCATGCATCCGAGTCATCAGTCCAGCACCTAGCCCTCACTTAGCCATCCCCCAAGAGCTTCTCACTATTCAGTTTTAGCCCTCCAGTTGTTTAATGCGCCCTTCTTCCTTGATTTTAGGGAGCAACTCGCCCGTCTTCACCTACCAGTCCATTTGTCACTCAGTTACACTCAGTTACACTTAGTTACATTGAGTTACACTTAGTTACACCTACTAGAGTTAGTTTGACTGATGGTTGACAGTTACTTGAGTATTGATGACTCCACTGATGATGATGAAGACTTCCAGTTGCGCTCCGATGATCATGAGGACACCTAGTTGTGCTCCGATGACACTCTATTGATTTTATGATCACTCTGAGAGGCTAATTCGAATTGCCACCTTAGGCATTCAAATCCTCTCTACCATTGTACTATTTATTTGTCCATACTGTGATTAATTAATTAGTGTGTGTGAAGTATTATTGCTTCTATCTGAGTTCTATTGTACCATATTATTATGTTGCTCATTATACTGTATTGTTCACTCTTCTTCTATTTTCCTGCTTAATCATAATTACTCTTGTGAGGTATACATCATCTCTTAGATCTGCTGTGAGGATTTTCACAAGCAGTGAGGGACTGGGCTAAGTCATCCACGATATTATAGTTGGGGGCAGCATGAGTATTGGGGTTGTTATTGATGCAGCGCAGAGGAAATCAATGAGCTTTGGGGGCCCCTTCGAGCGGTGTTGGGGGTAGATGTAACGACTGATCTGTGGGAAGAGTGGTAGCGACCTTGTCCACAGGAATGGTTTCGGTGGTTGAACCACACTGGTTACGGCATGTTTGAAGGTTGACATCAACTAAAGACATCATCAAAAGGTGGTGGGTACATGATTCACTGGGTTGACTAACTGGAGCAGCGTAGGTAACCGGTTGTTGAAGTTTGGAAGTCCCTTGAGGGGGGGGCAAAGATTGGGTGGCTACTACCCCTTGCGTGGGTAGGGGGTTCTGCAACACCATAGATTTTGCATTGGGTTATGGGGTGTTTGGCAGTGCCAGCTGCACAGCATATCCTTGACGTTGGGCGTCATCACTCCAAAGTTCGCGAGCTCGCTCTATGTGGGAAAAATTGTGCGTGTAATGTCCATAGACCCTGCAAATAGAACATGGGTGGTTCGTACATAAGTTGGGATTTTTACCTTGCTGAGGGGCTCGATCAGGATTTTGGTTAGTTGGCACGATGTCATTATTATCAGGGGGGTTCGTTGGTGGACTGCCTCTGTCAGGAGGCTTGTTATTGCCTCAATTACGTCTGCTTCCCCTATTGTGTTGTCTTTGTTGGTTCCATTGGGAAGGTTAGTTTTGCGGTTGGTTTTGCTAGGAATAAACTTACCCTTGGGGAATAGGGGGGGTTTGCGGTTGGGCAAGTGCTGGGGAATCCTGTGGTGGATAATAAGTGGGAGGGGCTTGAGGTTGTGCATGAGTGGGTGCGAATGGTGGATGGTAGTAAACGGGTGGTGCGGTAGGGGACGTATGCTAGCAGGGTATGACTGTAGCAATGCGTCGAACAAAAAGGTCCATGTATATGAGGAACCTGGGCCGAGGGAACATACGAAGGTGTTGCTCCAGAGTGAGTTGTGGTGCGTGAAAGGTCGAGACCACTATTCATGGCCAGTGGTGTGGAGTTGGGTGTAGGATTATAAGTCGAGTTGGTGGTGGGAGGCATCTGGACATATGGCTCACTACTAGATACAATGTGTCTAATAATTTCGTCAATAGCGTGGGATGCGCCAGGCGCATCCTTCTGGGGGGAATCACTACGAGGAGCATCAGGTAAAATGGACTAAAGGTAGCCTGACTATGCATAGATAAGGTCAAACTATTGAGCTTTAAGTATGGCTTCTTCTTCGGTTTGCGATCATTCAGATGCCACATCCTTGGCGATAATTGGTATGAGGGACTTCAAGAACCAATCTAAAAAGATACGTTCATCTAACTTAATCTTACACAAACTACGGCATCTACACCATTCATGGATATGGGTGGTCGTCTTTTGTCTGCAAGATAGTAAAATCTCAACACCAACGTCATAACGAACTGGTAACTAGAAGAATTGCAGGAAATTCAAAGCGAGGGAGGTAAAAGTGGAGTGCGTCCTATGTGGTTGTTCAATATACCACTTGGCTAGAGCGCCAGTGAGCGTATGTTGTAAAAGGCGTAGGCGGATCAAGTCATCCACTATGGAGTTGGAAGAACACCATAAGTGGAAGGACATGATATGGTTTTGGGGGTCCTCACCACCCTTCCCTTCAAATTTTAGGATGTCCGAAGGGAGTTTGGTCGGCATGGGAGGCCATGTAGGGTTATGTCAGATCCGATCATTAGTCAATCGGGCCAAATTAGGTAGGTTGAGGCTGGCCATGAATGGAAAACTAGTAGGAGCATGTAACATGGTCGAAGTGGCCTGCGTGATAGTCATAGCGGCGATCGTGGGGCCACCTCGACCGAGTGGTGGGGCAGTGGCATGTGTCATAACGGGGATCGAGGGACCGCTGGTAAAAGGAGGAGGGATCGAGGAGGAAGGGTTGGTGCCTCCAAGGGTACTACTGGTGACCAAAGGGACGGTGGTCGAAACAGATCCGCTATCGATGGGTATAGGAGTAGTGACTGAAATGCCAAGTGTAGGTCATGTAGATGGTATAGATGAGATGGATGTTGAAATGGTGGTTGGTCCAGTGGTGGAGCCACTACCAACAATCCCGTCGAGAAGGGGTTTGGGTTCATGCCGACTATGCGGCTAATTGGAGCTATGTATATAGGTGAATCTGGCTCAGAATTAGATGTGAAATAAGGGGCGTCGGGATGAATATCCGACGACGAATATGTTCGTCTCAAGGGAGTGTGGCGAGTGGGGTCAAGTGGACCGTATTATGGGGACTAACCCCGTAGGCGACGAGAGTGTCTCGATAAATCAATGGTGACAGGTGTAAAAGTGATAAATAGTTATGGGAGATCAAAACACTCAAAAATATTAGTGCAGTCGTGTGTTCAAAAGGAGAACTCGTAAAAAGACGGCACTCGGGCCAATAAGAAGCTCAAAAACACTTGTTGCAATAGCGTGCTACAACAAGTGGAGCGGCAAAAAAATGGTTAGAATACCAACAAGAAACACTCCTAGAAAGAAAAAAGACTCACTAAGCAAGGGGGTATAGGAGCATGCAAACACCTCTCTAAAATATATGGAAGCTCACACAAATCGTATCCCCTGCAGGGTGATTAAATCCGCAGTGAGGCAATACGAAATGTAGAACCAAATGGATAAAGGATATCCCTCTACTAAGACGGACTCTGGGTAAAAGAGTCCTAAAAGAATGGAAACTAAGCTACCTCGTTCATGGCACATCTGCAAAGGTGTCCCGTGGCTTCAGTTCTTTGGTCGCCGCGCACTCGGTATGGGGCCAGCATGCATAGCAAGAACAACGAGTTGGTGTCCTTCAGTACAGAATGGAGAGTGGTATTCCACTCAAACTTCTAGAACCAATCTTGCCACTTGCTTTCTTAAGGGAGAGGCCCTTCAACAAATCGATGTCAATTGTACCAATAAATAATAGAGGATTTTGGCTCCCTAAAGAACAACAACTATGTCCCAAATGTGTATGACAAAGGGGGTGTTATGTGGATGCCTAACCCCAATGTTCTATCTAGATATAAAGTTTTTTTTGGGTCCCCAAGTGGGGTTAATGTGTGTTTAATTAATCCAATTTTAGTCTCACTTGAATTCTGAGGAGTGTGTGGGTGCACAAGTGGTGTAAACTCAATATCGGCAAAAGTAAATGCTGAAAATAAACAATTGATACTGAAATCAAAGTACTAAGTGCTTTAACATGTATGTAATAAATGAACTTGGTGAAAATATGATGCAAGAGATAGCAATCCACTGAGGATGCAGGAAATATGAAAAAATATCAAATGGTATAGCAAGAAAACAACAAAAGGTACCAATGTCAAATGGGTGCAGGAAAACAAGGGGTTCCGGTGCAGCCAAGGTCAAGAAAAAATGAAAAAACAGGGGTAGGGTGCGCCTGTAAAGGAAAAAGTCATGCTCTGGGCGATGCAGGCTGCAGAATAACCGCACCAAAATAGGAAAACAAAAAACACAAAAAAAGGGTGCGGGTCTGGACAGAAAAGGCACAGCCGGGGTGTAGGTTTTAGGCTCGCATGCAGACCACATGGGTTGCACGCAGAAAGGTGAGCAAGGTGCACGAGTATCGAGCCGAAAACCGCAGAGAGTGCGCGGGTATCGAGATGGAAAGCACGCTTGGGGGCGCGAGTTGCGAGCTGAAAGTCACGCTGGAGTGCGAGTTTCGGGCCAGAAGTCGCGTTGGGGGCGTGGGTTTCAGTCGAAAAGTCACATGCTGCAGCACGAAAATATGTCTCTACAATCGCGGGCCGAACCATAAAAACAGAACTAATGAAGAACCATAAAAACAGAACTAATGAAGAGTACTGCGAAGGCAAGAGCCATATATGTAAGCACTGGGTCCAAGGTTAAGCCAAAACTATAAAATGCAAGCAAAACAACAAATATCAAACTAGAAATAACTACTGATCATACCAAACCATAAATCGATGGGAATCGACCCAGTTGCAATCGCCAAAACTGTAGCTAGTGTTTTCACACCAACTCGTGTTAAAGAGAACCTACTAACGATTATGGAACCTTAGTAGCAGTTCAAAAATAGATAATATGTGAATGTAAATAAAAAAAATACTAATATAACCACTGCAATAACATATCAATAGGAACCCATGAATAAAATTTGTATTTTTTATTATGTTGCAAATAATGGTTTACAATCAAAGTTTACCTCAGAAGTTGAGGAGATGGGGGCCCTCATAGTTGTACGAAGAGTAGCGCTCTGGGTCTCCAAGGTTCCTTTCTCTTCTTTGAATGCTCAAATGGTGACCAAGACTCGACTAAATGGGCACAAAAGCTCAAAGAGGTAGGCTAGAGTGCAATAAAAAATTTGGCAGCATAAGAGTAAAAAGAGTGATACATAGATGTAAAATGGGGGGCCTCCATCACCTTTTTATAGCAATTTTGGGTGGTGGAGTATTGACCCATGGTATTGGAAAACCACTAGTATTGGTTTGTGGTATTTTGATTTTTCCCTCCTTTTAATTTTATTTTGAATTTTTCCCTTTTTTCTTTTTTTTGGAGGGGGATCTTGACCAATTTTTTATGGGTTTTTATGAAAGATTTTCACTAATTGATGAAGGAAATAATGATTTTTTGCCCATTTGATTACCAATTTAAGGATTTTTGAGTTTTGGGAGGCCAAAAATTTAGGAAAAATGGATGAATGGGTTATGTGACCAAGGGGATAAACTAGGTTAACAATTTTTTGTTGTTAACAATACCCAACAATTAAATGCTTGTCAACATGGATTGTTATAATCAACGTATTGCTTACCATTCACATGGGCTGCTTAAATGCTATCTACCAAATTAATTCGTAGACATTTTAAACTTTCCCAAAGTCACATGTTTTGGGAAAATGGATTAATATAATGGCAATACGATAGGACCTTGCTCTCATGGTAAATGATTGGCCACTCATTGTTGGTAATGAATATTTGTTATACCATATAGTTGTCATTTCAATGGATAAGATGCATAAAATAAGATATGTTCACAAGGACGATGACATCCTCAAGGATGTAGGTCTTTAGGTACCTACAAAATGAGTAGAGTGAAAGAGTTAGCAACACTACGTAAATCTTAGGCCATTAATGGGCCAAAATCCATACATAGTGAAAATAATTTCCCAAAGAGACAAATAGTCCATGTATAACATAAATTCAATGAGAAAGACAGATAACTCATGCTTAACATAAATTCAGTGAACAAGTCAAAACAAATCATGATCAAGCTTCTGTTAAAAATGAAGTCAAAAGAATAGGACAAACAGTCTATCATAAGATATAACAACATGTTATTCCCTCTCATAACTAGCGTCCTAAAGTCGTAGAAAGAACCCATGTGATCCCAAGCTCCCCAAGCAAACCAAGATTGACCCATTATTGGATCAAAGTTGTGATGGTTTCTTGTCACAAGAAGGCATGCCCTCTATTAGATTACCTCCCTTACCTCATTGACCTTGACACCATCTTGATTCATTGGGTAGATGTTTTTCCAAAGCAACCCATGCATGAACCCCCTCTTACCTTGATTTGACGTTGAAGGCACCTTGCACTCTTAATGGATGGAGCAATTTCTCAAGATGATCAATCACCTTTGACCCTCCTATCCTCTCATATACTCCACTAGTTCCCACCATAGCTTCCCCAACTACCTCCTTTTCTTCTATTATCTAAAGCAACCAAATAATCGAAGCCCTCTTCTAGTTTTCCCACAACCTTGCATAGGCACATGCCCCATCCCTTTACTTTAACCTTCCCAATATCCCCTATGTTGATAAATGAAAGGCTAAAAGAGTGAACATATTATTTATTAAGCTTTGTTGTAATGACTTCCTGATTAATTTGAAGATATGAAAAAATTAAGCTCTTATAAGGAGGTGATCAACCCTAATTTAGAAAATAAAAAGTATCTCTTTGTTTTAACTAGCGTAAAGAAGAAAATCAGCGTTACTAAAATAATAACAAACTTCCATGAGCTCCATAATGAAACAAGGCACTAAACAATTCCTAAAACGTTGTGGAATAAAAGGATGTCATCTTTGTAACACAAAGGGTTGATGAAAATCATTTTTTCATAAAATGTCTTGCATACACCCATTAAAGCGCAATTTCAAAATATTTTCTACAATATTCACCTTCCAAACCATTTAATTCATTACAACTATGATGATTTAAAAAGGCTTCTCTTAAAAGCTTTTTGATCATTAAAATAAAATTATAAAGAAAATTAAGTGACTTTATATTTTAATAATCGATAGACCAAAATTGTTTTAATTAATAATAACTATCATCATCATATTAATTAAATATAAATTAAAAAATAAATGATATACATATATAAAAAGGGGAAAAATGAGAAAATAGAGATAGACAACAAATTTTACATATTAAAATACAAGTACATATAGAAAGAGGGGAAAAATGAGAAAATAGAGATAGAAAACCAATTTTACATATTAAAAAACAAGTGTTGTGAACATGTTGAAATTTGACGTGTAAATAGATGTCATTTTCCATTTTACAGGTAAAAATACAACCACTTCATACAATTAAACATCATTAATGAAGTGTGAATTCTAATTTCACCAATCATTTTAAAGTACATTTTTATTTTTACACGTCATTAATATGTATATCCCATGCGTATATATATATATTTCTATTTCTATTTTTAATATAGAAATTTTGATTTTTTCATTGTGTGATTGTCTCTCCTTGTTAGGTAAACCTAATTCGTTCATGGTTTTTTAGGCCAATGGTATTTGGTGGCACGTGGAAATGGCCCATTGTGTGCTTAGTTTAATCTTTATGTTTATTATGAGTTTTTTGTTTATTATATTTTTTTAATTTTTTTCTTTTTGTATTATATGAGGCAAGATATGAGAATTCAATGTTTCATATAGTTATTATAAATGTTATTTAAAAAAATAAACTATAATTATGATGGGTAAAATTAAGATTTAAAGAGAAACTCCAATTTCTTGAACTCTATTTGCAATAGTTTTTTATGTTAAAATTGAAATTCAGGTTGGTCGAGGAGCGCGCTAGGGTGCACGCGAGTTGGAGGAGATAGGGTTTAGTTTGCAGGTTGCCGCCATGGTCGCCCCTGGGGATGGGGATCCCCCTCCCCTCCCATTAGCTGAGATGAACGCGTTCAGGAGATTGATCGCCAGCAGTGGTAAGAGAAATGCTCAGCCCTCGGTCCCGAAATTCATCAAAAAGCTAGCAGAAATCCCTGAAATCGCCTTGCCAGAGACGACATCGGTCAAGATTGCCCTTGCGTTATCAGAAAGAGGGCTTGTCGGCCAATTTATGGGGCTATGGCCCTCAGCAAAAACCACTGACGATTGGATCCAAAGAAATTGGAAGCCCCAGCTAAAGCAAGGAGTCACCTGCTATCCCCTAAGCAGTGGATACTTCCCGTTCGAATTCATAAATAAGGAGGACAAGGACCTCATCTTCAGAAACGGTCCATATTTTATGGGATCCCAGGGACTGTATCTGAACCGTTGGACGCCAGATTTCGACCCCTCAGTGGCTTTTCCCAAGGAAGTTCCAGTTTGGGTCAGGCTACCCAATTTACCGGTCCATTGTTGGAATTATGAAGCTCTGCAAATGATCGGAAATGGAATTGGGAAATTTATTGACAAAGCAGACAACAAATCAATCTACAACTGTGCCAGGATTTGTGTGGAAGTGGACCTGGAGGCAGGGCTGCCGGAGGCAGTTAAGCTATCGGTGGGCTCCTGGATTCACTATCAGAAAGTTGACTATGAACACCTCCCATTTAAATGCAGAACTTGCCAATAACACGGGCATTTCCAGAGAAATTGTCCAAAGAATCAAACCCCTGAGAAGGAAGAAGCTGAAGGATGGCAAAGGGTGAAGAAAAGCAAAGCAGCCCAAAAAAACAAAGATCCAAGGCCTGCACAGTCGAAAGAACATCCCCCTTCGAATATCAGCCTATCGAAGGAGCCTGTAACTGAAGCAGTAGTATTATCAAATGAACCTGAGAAAGAATACATAGAGGTAGTTTCCCAATCTACGCCTCCTTCAGAAAATCTGGCTAAGGATAAGAGCGCCCTTTCAGAAAAAGAATCTTCGAAATCGATGATGAGCATACCACCATAGGACCTGAACCAGGAGCTGACTCAGATGGGGGTGCCACAGAGACCAGTAGCTCGATTGGAACCCCTGAAAAGAATCCAAGAGGAAGGAAACCAGAACGGAAAAAAAGAGAGGAAAAATCGTACAGGGATGTCACAGCAGGAGTCCAGCAAACCATTCCGGACATGATGGAAACCAGATCTTCAAAAAAAGGCAAGGCTTCGAAAGGAGCCACCCCCCTACCCTCCTGATCTTTATGCAGGTCATCTCCTGGAATTGCAGAGGTATTGGAAGCAAATTTAAAGAAGAAGCAATTAAAGACCTAGTAAGGATGAACTCCCCGGAGATACTTCTGATCCAGGAGACGAAGATGGAGGAGCCTGAGACCATCCAGGGAAGTAGAAAGTTTTGGAAAAAGGGAAGATGTATAGCAGTCAGTGCTAGGGGAGCATCAGGAGGTCTAGCCACCTGCTGGAACTCCACTAATCTCGACCTGCTAGAAGATCATAACACCACCCATTGGCTATTCACGAAGCTGCAGCATCAAAACACAGGGCAGCAGATCAGCCTTTTTAATATCTACGCCCCAGTTCTACTTTCGGAAAAAAGAGAGTGTTGGGATTCGTTGAACTCCTTCCTGTCCACTAACCGGCACGACAATATCGTCCTTGCTGGTGATATGAATGTAACTCTCACCCTATCTGAAAAAAAAGGAGGATCCCCGGTAAGAGACCCAGCTCGGGAGTGGGTTGAAGACATCATTATGGACTGGGATCTGGAGGATATCAAGCCCAGCAAAGGTAAGTTCACCTGGACAAATAAAAGAGTGGGACCTGGACACATTGCGGCCCGGCTGGATCGTTTCCTTGTCCATTCCTCCTTCCTCACTCTCGGACTATTTGCAACTTCTGAAATACTCCAGGCCTGCACCTCTGATCACAAGCCAATATCCCTTTCATTGTCTACGGGAGAAAAACTGGGCCCTATCCCATTTCGATTCAGCCCTCTCTAGGTCTCCATGGATGGCTTCTACGAACTTGTCTCGGAATCCTGGCAAAAATCTGTTTGTGGTTCACCGTTCTACATATGGGAAGAAAAGTTGAGAAGGCTCAAAGCAGCCCTTAAAAGCTGGGCAAAACTCATGACCTCCCCCATCGTTGAAAGGAAAGAAGCTGAAAGGAATCTTGGCAATCACCAGCTGCTAATGGAGAACGCCACAGTCACCCCAGAGCTGCTTGCTGTTGAACTCGACCTGCAAAAAGCCCTTCATAAGGCGTTGAGAATAGAGGAGCAGTATTGGCAAGTAAAGTCGAGATGTCATTGGCTCAAAGAGGGCAATAAAAATACATCATATTTCCACAAGAAAGCAGAAGCATGGAAGAATTACAACAGCATTAGAGAAATTCACTATCAAGATCAAAATTTCAACAAAATTGATGAGATAAAGTATGCTGCCCACTCCTTCTATAGAGATCTGTTCACTGAAGACTTGGACTCAGTTCCTAGCTTGGATCGCTATCCACTGAACGTTCTCCCCAAGCTAATCAATGAGGAAGACAACAGAAAGTTGACTTGCCCCATAACGATTGAGGAGATAAGACAAGCACTGCATGGAATGCGCCCTGATAAAACTCCAGGGCCTGACGGCTTCACGGTCAGATTCTTCATTGTATGCTGGGATATTATTCAGAAGGATTTGGTCAAGATGGTTAGGAAATCCCAGAACTGCAGCAAAATTGGAGGAAGCACTAACTCTTCATTCATTACGTTAATTCCCAAAGAGAAAGGTGCCCAAAGCTTCTCCAGATTTCACCCTATCTCGCTCTGTAATACGGGGTACAAATCATCACTAAAGTCATTGCAAATAGAATTAAGAATGTCCTTCCCAGGATCATTCCGGAGAACCAGGGGGGCTTCATTAAGAACAGAAATATTCAAGACAACATCATCCTGGTCCAAGAAGCTATTCACTCAAGCTGCCAACGGAAAGAGAAAGGTATGATAGTCAAACTGGACCTCACTAATGCTTTTGATAAAGTTCGGTTAAATTTTCTCTTTGCTGTAATGTTCAAACTAGGATTCCACCCCCAGTTAATCATCTGGATCAGAGCCTGTATCTCGGGACCTTGGATTTCCCCCTTGGTAAATGGGAGACCAGCAAACTTCTTCCACGCCTCTCGAGGACTTAGGCAGGGATGTCCCCTGTCCCCCTTGTTATATGTTATCCAAGCTTCGCTCCTAAGTTTCCAGCTGGAAAAGGGTCTTCAGCAACGTTCTCTAATGGGGATCACAATCACCCCTAGAGTGAAGAAAATAAGCCATGCGCAATTTGCTGATGATACCCTTCTTCTGGGTCAGGCTAACCTCAACACGGCAAGATCTTTCAAAAAAGAGTTGGATGCTTACGCGGATATTTCTGGCAGTGAAATCAGCTTAAGGAAAAGCAAAATCTATGGTTGGAATTGTACCCCCATTGAAATGACAGCTATATCAAGAATGCTGGAAATGGAAGGAACCTCCACATGGGAATCCATAAAATATCTTGGCATCCCGCTTGTAAAAGCTACTCCTCGAAGGAGCCTTTGGTTGCCATTGGTGGACAAACTCAAGGACAAAATGTTGGCTTGGGGGGCTTTTTGGTTAAACAAAGCAGGAAAAACTATCCTCATTAACTCTGTTCTAACCTCACTTCCTCTCTACCAGGCCTCGATCCTGCTAGCCCCTAAAGGAATTGTGAAAGAAATAGACAAAATTTTGAGAAAATTCCTTTGGGAAGGGGGAAGGAACACAGGAAGGAAAATGCACCAAGTCAGCTGGGATAAAGTCAAAGCCCCCAAGTTGGAAGGAGGGCTGCAAATCAGAGACGTGGCCACTCAGAATTTGGCCATGGGTGGCAAGATCTTGTGGAAAATGATAAGGGGTAAAACAACTTGGAGTGCAAAAGCTCTAAGGACAAAGTACTTCATTGGGCACAAAGAGAGGTGCTTGGATAGCCCACCTAGGACTAGGAAAGGCTCTCCTATTCTTGCTCTTTGTCTAAATTCTCTTGATATGATAACCTCCAACCTCACTTGGATTCCGGGAAATGGCTCCAATATTAAGTTCTGGGAGGACTCCATTCTAGGGCAGACCCCTTTAAAAGAGTTGGAAGGACTGGAGAATATCAAAAATTGGCTTCATTTGAACAGCAAATTCACCCTTTGGGATTTATCCTGCTGGAGCCCGGATGACTGCTGGTCCAAATGGGACCTGGGGGCTGTCCCGAATGCCCTGGAGTCTGAAGCTAGATCCCTTTTAGAGGCCCTGCAAGACTCTCCCCTTCTTCTGCTAAGCTGAAGGACAAAAGAGGCTGGGGTTCCTCCACAGGCCTCTACAATGCAGCTGATGGATATGCCGCCTTAAAAGCCATTCCTTGGGCATCTCCGAATCCTTCTAAGTGGAAAAACCTCTGGCTTCTTCCTTCCCTTCCCAAAATTGATCATTTCTGCTGGTCCCTACTTCATGACAGCATTCTTACATGGGACAACCTTTTGAAAAGAGGATGGGAGGGGCCCTCAAGATGCCCTCTCTGTGCCTGCCATGAGGAAAACTCGACACATCTCTTTCTTCAGTGTCAATTTGCTATTGAACTCTGGAATACCCTTCTTGACCAGCTGAATATGGCCCTTCCTCCTTCCATCTCTTCCTTGTTTGCTTCCTGGTTAGATGATGCTCCCTTTTCCTTCTCCAACCTGAATCTGCTAAAGCACTGCTGGATGTGGATTCCAAAAATATACTGCTGGAAATTGTGGCTTAAACGCAATAATAGAATTTTTAGGGACATGGCTGTCTCGCCAGCCCATGTTGCAATTAAAGTTAAGGCGCTGATAGGAGAGCTGGTAGCCTACACTAAAATTACCAATGAAGCTATCCCCGACAAAAAGGAATACAGCTGGTTTCAAGGGCTAGACTCAGCCCTACTTAACAGAACCAAGAACATTGATAAGCATTACTCTCAGTGGGAAATAAGGCTAGAGGAGGAAGAATTCATAAAATGGAGATCCTCCCTGAACAAGCACAGTCTGCATGTGGATGGGGCCTCGAAAGGGAACCCCGGACCTGCGAGAAGTGGAGGAGCCATTCTTGACAAGTCTGGGAAAATCATCCTCACTTTTGCCTGGGGGTTGGGCCAAAATTCTAACAATATTGCTGAAATTCTTGCTATTTGGCAAGGTCTGATTCAAGCCAGAAGTCTCTCCATTAATAATTTGGCAATCATCAGTGACTCTCGAATCATTATGCAGGCTCTAAATCTGAAGAAAGATCTAAATGGGATGGGGTTGGCCCACTATCACCAGAAAGTCATGTCTCAGCTGAAAGCTTTTGCAGAAGTAAAATGTTACCACGTCCTTCGAAATCTCAATCAAATAGCAGATCATGAAGCCAATACAGGTGCCTCCCTAAGCAAGGGAATTATAATAGTCAATGGAATCGAAAACCATGTGCCCATCCCCTAGTGAAATCGAAGAACTGGTTGTTAAGATTGCACTTGAAATAAACAATTGAAATTCAGATTAGTGACCGATTCCTATTGGGACCATCGTGCAGATTGAGGCTTTCGAGGAGCAGATTGTATAAGACAAGTTGGTTACATGACCAATGTCCTCTCGTTCCCTGGCCTGCAAACATACAATATGATCTCCAATCGATGAATTGTATCCAGCTAGCAGGATTGATGTAATCGAGTAGATTCATGATGATTCACAAGACTCTGCAGATCTAAGCATCGGGTCTTTATAAGTCAGAATCCTCCAGTTTAGCGCATTCATCTCTGAAAAAGGAATCGTTGGCATTCAGAATTCTCTAGTTTATCAGTCAGAATCCTCCAGATTATTGTATTCAGAAGTCTAGTAATGGAGTTAGCAGCAGCAGAGTGCCTAAGTTTGGCAGATTGTTCGTTCTCAATTATTGTAAATAATGGGAACTAGTCGCTAGGAGTGTATGCTCCAGAAAATTGAAGAGATAATGGAGGACAACCTTCGATAATTTGACCAGTATGAAGGATCTGGCAAAATACACAAATGAAATTGGGCACCGGCTGGCTGAGCTGGAAATGATGGTGGCTGAATTGATCAAGGAGCATGAAAGATCCCAAAATCAGAGCGCATCAATTTCATGTCTATGATATATTGAAGTTCAATGTTTGCTCAGAAAATTTCCAATTTTTGTATAAGGGTCAGTGAGCATAGCCACGGCTATATCTCTGGATTCGTTGCACTTATGAGAACAGAATCTCTGTCTGTAATATTGTGGCTGTTGTTTAGCCAGAAGAGTAATAAAAAAGGCCTATAACCGTTTTAGTAAAAAAAAATTAAGATTTAAACGTCAAATGAAAGACTGTTAAAATTAAAACGTCATATGAAAATTTCTTGACGTGCAAGGTAGGACGTCAAATTTCAACCCTAGGCACGAACAATACAGGATTCGCAACCTCTTATTATCCTTTGTGATGACCACTATTTCGAGGCAATTGAGGCGACACTTTCACGTTCATACAAATTTCATTCCAAATGAGGTGGACATAGCATCAATCATCTTTGTGAGTGGCTCTCACCCTGTGATATTGCCCCCATTCTCATGAAGAGGTGGAGGCAAAGAACACCTCTTGAAAGCCCTCCTTTGTTGTTGAGAAGTTGGTTGAAATTCATGTTCTCTTTGAAACAAAAAGAGATTTAATCAATAAGTTCAACCATTTGTGCCATCTTCTATGTGAAGTCGCGGCTATTGACTTTTGCGCTAAGGGATTTTTCATAGAGTTCATTAATCACTCAAATATAATGAAGTCCTAATTATCCACCCTTTTAATAAGGGGATTTTTATAATAGAGTTTGTTGATCACTCAAATACACGTTATGAAGAAAGGTTATGTTACGAAGAAAAGTGAAAGGCATCTAAGCATATGTGTTGGATAATCATTTTGGTGGTGGTTAGCCCACCATAGAGATACATGACACGAGGTTTTGATTGCTAGAAGAGTCAGCTTTGGGGTGCCTTGGTCTGTTGGCAAAGCACACCATGGACATGTCAAGCACCCTTGTCCAAAGGTTGGGTATACCACAAATATTGATAGCACAAATTAGTTGGACAAACCAAAAGAAGCTTGGAGAGAACTTGGCAAGGCGAAGAAGGTTGCCGCAAAATAACTCATCCATAGCTATGTACTATGCATGATAAACAAAGTGGCAAGAAGAATTAATTGGCTTATATATGAGTTGGGCATACTCAAATGGACACACTTGGTTGGGTACAAATTCACTAGGAACACTTGGCCACGCGTTAGATGAATGGATGTTGACTTCGTGCACTTATTGAGCACACCTTCTAAACACACTTGGGCACAAGACAACCAGGCACACTTAGAGACTCCTGGTCAAATGCACTTCCTAGGCACACTTGGGCATTGTTTGCCAAATGCAATTCAGACACTTGTGACGAGCACCTTCAAGTGAACTTGCAACAACCACACCTACCAAGCACACTTGTGATGGGCGATTAGGCACACCTTCTCAAGCAATTGGGCACTCGGATGAATAGCAATGAACACATTGCTACGCATACTTGAACATTGAGCACATCTCCGAGATGTTGCAATCGCATGGCACAACGCACAACATCAATGGAGATGGATGTTGATAACAAGTCATGAGAGCATAGTTGAGTTGGATGTGAATACATGGGTCCATCTTAGGAGCAACAACCTTGGAACAGCTTGGCAAGACTTATACATATAGTGGACACCTCAAAGTTGTCAAGGCATCATCATTGAGAAAGTAATTCATGCACACACTTGGGTCCACCTTGAGAGCAAGGAGATTGCAAGAGCTTAGCAAGACTTATACATATAATGGGCACCTCAAAACTGTTAAAGCATCATCATTGAGAAAGTAATTCATTCACACAAGTTCAAAATAAGCTCTACGATTATACTATGATAAGGGTTTGGCACAGTGGAGTGAAATTGAACTCGCTGGGTACAAAGTGAATAGGTAAATAGGACCAGATGGGGCCAGTTGCGATAGCTTCAATGGTTGCTTTGTAAAAGAATGTTGCACACATAGAGAGGAGTATTTTGCATTAGATTCATTAAACTTCTATAAAATAGTGGCATACAAGTGGCCATCCTCCTTTTTTGTAAACTATAAACATTCTTCCTATAAATAATGAGTTCCAATCGTCCACCTTGGGTGTCACATGTACATGTTCATTAAACTGCTATAAAAAAGTGGCATACAGGTGGCCATCTTCCTTTTTTGTAAACTATAAACATTCTTCCTATAAAAAGAGTTCCAATCATCCACCTTGGGTGTTGCATGTACATGTGCATGTGTATTGTGACTCGTTGCATCGAGAGGCACTTATACAACGCAATATGGGGAGAATGTCACATTACATAACATAACATTCCCAACTACTATAGGAGATGTTGTCATGTACATACTATGTAAAATAATGTTTCAACATAATAATAATTGACCACTATAGTAGATGTCATGTACATACTATGTAAGTTACATAACGTTTCAACATAATAATAATTGAGTCGACATAAATTTTAATTAAAAATTTAATAATAACTATCGAATAATAGGAAAAAAGTAATAAATAGTTAAAGTATCTATTTAAAGTAAAACAATGTTAAATAGTTAGAGTAAAACAATTTTGAAAGTTTGCAGCTCTAGGGATTTGATCCCTCGATGCATGGTAAATCTAAAGCTTAGATGGATGAAGGTTGGTTTATAGGAATGAATGTTGTTCTAATTTGAGTGATGTTGTATGTTGGTTAATTGCTGATATTGGTTAAGTGTTGAATCTTGTTAAAATATAAGTATTATTAGGATGTTCAAAAACTACAATTGATGCATGGTAAACCTAAAGCTTAGATGGATGAAGGTTGGTTTATAGGGATGAATGTTGTTCTAATTTGAGTGATGTTGTATGTTGGTTAATTGCTGATATTGGTTAAGTGTTGAATCTTGTTAAAATATAAGTATTATTAGGATGTTCAAAAACTACAATTGAACGCACATGTCTGACTATTGAATGAACTTGGTTGAGTAAGACTTGGGTGCATTTAACGATTTGTAATCTAAGGCAAAATTACAGGCAGACTGTAGGCAAAGAGGTGTACTCTAGTTGTAGTAAGCACATGCTAACCAAACCCCTATAGGCAACACAAGCCAAACCCAAAGAGAAGCTGGGAAAGCCCACGTTTGAAAAAAAATGAGCTTGGGTAGACTCTAGGTATGTGTCAAAAAGCATTTTGAGGTAGTGCAATTCTCTTCACAAGGCACCTAGCTTTGACCTTTGCTCGAATGGTGTTTCCTTTGTGGGTCAAGGTACCCAAACTATCTTTGGAATATAAGCATGCAAGAACTCTCGAAGACTATTAATAATTCGATATGAAGGGTGCCAACACTCTCGAAGACTATTAATAATTCGATATGAAGGTGCCAACACTCTCGAAGGCTATTAATAATTCTATATGAAGGTGCCAACACTCTGCAAGTGACCCACACCTGATGTTTATCTCCCCCACACCCGAAATGTCAAAGCTCCATAGATTCTCTTATGAGACCCCATCCAAATGGATGCTAACATGTAGAATGTACCCCCCACGAAACTCGTTCTACACTGCAAAGGTAATTGACTATAACAACTTGATTTCAACGCTTCGGGCCAAATTCTTCATAAAATACTTCTGCCATCTTGCAGTTGCTTGGCCAAATTTTTCACAACAGACTTGTGTAAACCTCAAACACTCTAGTGGAAGAACTACTCTTGTATCATGTCTCCACCTAAACTTTTTAATACACTATCTTTAAGATTTTCACAACAGACTTGTAAACCTCAGTAGAAGAACACTGTTGGCTCATATCTCCACCTAAACTTTTCAATACTATTTTCAAGGAAGGAACCTGATGGAAATCTAAGGACGGTTTAGTGAAATAGATTCTGAATTAGTTTCCCTCAATTTGAACGCTGGACGAGTACATTTCTATACTGAAACTCTTATTAATACACTTAAAACTGGAATTCAATTGAAATCAACTTAAACTTAAACAAATACCAGTACTTACAAGATCACTTGCCAGACCTGATTAAGTGAACTTTACCAAATGCTTAGATTTAGTGCACCACCTTATGATTCATGAGAAGTATCACCTGTGCAATATCTTTTCTAATTTTCATGAATTATGAATACACTTCAAATAGGAAATCATATGAAATCAACATAAACCAAATACCAATATTTACAAGATCACGGGATCAGTTTGCTTTGAATATACTTTCCCTGAAATAATACCGAATACATTTCTATACGGAAACTCTTATTAATACACTAAAACTGGAATTCAATTGAAATCAACTTAAACCTAATACCAATATTTACAAGATCACTTGCCAGACCAGATTTAGTGCACCGGCTTATGATTCTTGAGAAGTATCACCTGTGCAATATCTTTTTCATTTTCATCAATTATTAATACACTTCAAATATGAAATCAATTGAAATCGGCATAAACCAAATCCCAATGCTTACAAGATCACTTGCCAGACCTGAGAAAATGCCTAGATTTAGTGCACCACCATCCACCATATGATTCATGAGAAGTATCACGATGCAAAATCTTTCTAATTTTCATGATTATTAATACACTTAAAATTGTAAATCAATTGAAATCAACTAAACCAAATACCAATATTTTCAAGATCACTTGCCAGACCTGAGAAAATGAACTTAACCAAATGCCTAGATCTAGTGCACCACCATCTACCTTATGATTCATTAGAAAACCTGAGAAAATTAACTTAACCAGATGCCTAGATTTTGTGCACCACCATCGACCTTATGATTCATGAGAAGTATCAACTTCGCAATATCTTTTATAATTTTCATGCATTATATTGGGATGGTATATGCTAAGTGCACAACTATCTACCTTATAATTCATGGCAAGTGTCGACTGTGCAATACCTTCTCTATTTTTTATAAAATATATTGGATGGAATTCTAAGTAACACCACAAGTCCGGGATGGTATGCCAAGTTACAGGACCAAGTCCCTCATAGGCCCATGTCCATATCCTACATACGTGCCACACTATGAAACCTGTCCATCACGTGTTTGACACGACTTAAAACAGGACCGGACACACGATAGACACACGCCCTAGACGTGTCCTTATATTGAATAATTGGATATTCTTACCGGGCAACCTAAATGACCCTTGATTTTGCAGATTCTTTATATTCTGCTACATGGAGGAAAACAAATTGACCCTCCAACATTGTAGCTAGAGTTTGTAGAAGAAGCTAACAGTGTCCCAAATAGAATTTGATAGAATAGACAATGAATTTGTTACAGATCCTACACACACAAGAATTAGACAAGGGTAGTCCCTTGAACACTAGGATATTCTTACTGAACATCCTAAATGATGCCCTGATTTTGCAGATTCTTTATATTCTGCAACATGGAGGAAATCAGGACCCTCCAACATTGTAGCTAGAGTTGTAGGAGCAGTGTTGTGCATTAAGCACACATACATAATAAATATGTAACTACAGAAAACAACAGAAAAGGTAGCACACAGCAATCACACAAGAGACACAGAAATATACGTGGTTCACCCACTGAATGTGGGCTACATCAACGGGACAAGGGCAGGCATTCTTTATTCATCATCAAACATAGTTTACAAACTATCCCGGAGAGGGCATAAAGCCCCAGCTCAATATCTGCCTCAATGGGCCACATTTTTAAGATCCTCCTTCTTCAGTTACACATAACCGATAACCAATTATACCGTTGGTGAAACCACCGTGAACCAACTTGACCTCAACCTTCAATTGGTTGTCACATTCCAACAATCTCCACCTTGACAACAATTTACCTGATGCCCTGCCCTTGTCCATTTGTGCTTCTAAATACCAAAGCACCCATTTCACTGCTTCACCTGGATTTGCCATGTATCCACTGACAACACCAACCACATGTGAAGATCTCATCACATACATCACACCAGCGTACCATACACGAGACATATAACCCTTTTCTTCATTACTTGGACATCAACCTGAAGAAAGCTTATGATGTTTACCAGTTTCACATTTCTTGAGTATCATTACCATGTACTCTTGCTGTGATAACCAAACCTTAACATCAATCCGTCTCTTGTACATTTACACTCAAGATTGTTTCGCTGCTCCCTGATCCTTCACCATAAATGTCCAACCGAACCAACGTGTTGATCGTATCCATGCTTGTGCTTGTTTCAAGCATAACGCCAACAATCCCAAAACTCCAAGATAGTGAATACCATAAACCCAATGGTTACACCCACTTCTTGTAAAACCTGGTTCACCATGAAGAAATCAAAACATCTTGTACCAAACGCTTGAGCTTGCTTTTCAAGCCATACAATGATTACCTTGAGCTTTTGCAAACAACTCTTCCCATGTGATCCTGAGCACCTTCTATGCTCCACCTCGAACTTTACATCCGAAGACCTTAGCCAAATCCGACCAAGACAACCAAATGAGCCTTTACCGCTCACCTTCAGGTCTATTACATTAGAGTTAACCAAGCCTTTAAAATAGGCTTCATTACATTTAATCTCATGGGCAAAATGAGCACAACAACCAATGCCCTACCCCTTTTAGTTTACCTAAATCTACATCTAGATTTTTCATAGGTAACTAAACAACTTAGGTATGCATGCCATTCCAGGTCTTACAGTCATATGCCCAATTACAAAATTTTACAACTCCAAAAAAAAAAAAAATTTCTTGTATTTTTTAATGATGACTCCACCCACCATTGCTGCAATACCCACAGTCCTCGAATCCTCTCTGCAACCGCATGTGCCTCTCGAATCCTCTTCTGCTCGCTCCTCCACTAGCGCTGCTCGCTCCTCCACTGGTGGCTGGTTCTGCTTCATGCAGGCTTCACGCACAGTCTTTCCTTCTTCCAAGACGCCAGCTCCACGGGCTTCCTGAACATCAGGTCTCCCCGGCGGGATTCTCCATAGACCAGCAATAAGATGCAGCGTTTACGGCTTCTCCAGGCTACTACTTCTCGCTGCCCATCACGGGCTCTCTTAACTCGCTCTCTGAACAGTTCACTACCGCACAGTTGGTCTTCCACGAATTGGCCTGGAAAACTCTTCTCCACCACCGTACAGCACAGCCTTCGCTGGCTTGGCTACTCTATGCACATATTGGCTTCTGCTCTCTACAGAATGATGGCTGGGGTCTCCACTCACGGACGTCTCTTTCTCTGCAAATAGCGACAGGAAACAGTGGCTCTCCTCTGCGCACGGATCTCCACTTCCAGCACCCACCAACTCCACGGCCTCTACGAGTTTCTTCTCTTCCTCGAAAGACCCACAACAGGGATCACGAGCTTCTCCTCCACAACGGCTAGCTACAACAGTGCGTCTCTCTCTTTGCATGCGACTTCTCTGCACTGTACAACCACAACTCTAGACTTGGCTCTTCTCTGCAATTTTCATTCTCTACGGCTCCTCCAACGATGACGGTAGGAGCGGCTCTCTGCAACGGTTTTCAACGAACCACAGCACTCCACCACTGGACGCAGCTCTGGTGGATTCCTCCACGGCTGGGCTGCACAAGCTAATTCACACCACCATCATGGGCTCCTACGAGCCTCCACCACGAGCACCTCCTTCTCAGACGATGAGCGAGCTTCCTTCTTTGCAGAGGCCACCACCACACAGACATGTGACTAGGCTAGCATGCAAAGACTTATCAGCAGATTCCTTCTTCTTGGTCGACGACTTCCACTTGCTTCCTTCTGCAGTTCTCCTTCCGTTCAAGCACCAAGCTCTGATACCACTTGTTGTGCATTAAGCACACATACATAATAAATATGTAACTACAGAAAACAACAGAAAAGGTAGCACACAGCAATCACACAAGAAACACAGAAATATACGTGGTTCACCCACTGAGTGTGGGCTACATCCACAGGACAAGGGCAGGCATTCTTTATTCATCATCAACAAAGTTTACAAACTATCCCGGAGAGGGCATAAAGCCCCAGCTCAATATCTGTCTCAATGGGCCACATATTTAAGATCCTCCTTCTTCAGTTACACATAACCGATAACCGATTATACCGTTGGTGAAACCACCGTGAACCAACTTGACCTCAACCGTCAATTGGTTGTCACATTCCAACAAGCAGCAACCAGTGTCTTGAATCGGTTGGCTAGAACCACCAATGAATCAGTTACAGATCCTAAATATACAAGTATTAGACAAGCATAAGTCCCTAATTCCTCAAGTCGAGAAAACCGCTCTAAATACAGGTTCGTTATTTGAATTTCCGACCTTCATATAACCAAGAAATAGTTTATGATTAATTCTTAAGATCAATACACGTAAGATCAATACACGAGATCAAATAGTGTATGATTATATTCGAGAGTCGTAAGAGCAGCCATCAGTGTCTCGAATAGATTTGATCTAAGAACCAATGAATTAGTTACAGATCCTAAATATACAAATAATATAAAAGCATAAGTCCCTCCCCTCGTTCCTACAGTCCAGAAAGCCACTTTGAATATAGGTTCTCTATTTCCGACTTTACTATAACCAGATATAGTATATGATTATACTTGAAATCAATTCCTGTAGGAGTACCTTCAATACAGGGTCAAACAGCAAACAGGTCATCAATGTTGCCTGATAATACCTGAATCTTACAGTGTTAATCAATTTAGACAGCATAGTAATTTTATGGACACAAAGAATGAAGTTTTGATTCATCAATGCTAACCTATTAAAGCAGATAACCAAAGCTTACGGAAGTTGCAGCACATCTTATGTATAATATAGAGGTATCACCGTATCAGTATTTATGTAATGCGTTTTTATTTTGATGGCATCAAATGACTTAATATAGATGAATCGGTATTTATGTAATGCATTTCTGCATTTTTATTTTGATGACATCAAATGACTTAATGAAAAACTAAATCTGTTTTGATAACATAAAATGACTCAATGAAAAATCTGTGATTAATGGTTTTAATTAGTATATTGGTTATTGAACTTTTCACATTCTTGCCTATAGTATAGATGACTCACATCTATGTAATACATTTTTATTTTAATGCATTAAATGATAAAACGTAATACATTTTCATTCTGATGACATCAAATGAATCAATGATAAAACTGCAGTGTAGAGTTTTAACTGTATAGTGTGTATTGAATTTTCTAATTTCTTATCTGTTTGTTCATATATAATATTTAACTTTCAAACATTTTGAGTCTTTCTCCATATTTCATTTTTGCATTTACCATTTTTAAACTATATAGTTATGTATATAATAAAAACATGTTTTATTTTCAATATCGAAATATTCCATGTCAGATATTCATATACTCATACCATGTATCCTCATATACTCGTATACATCACTTTGAATTTTAAATGATAGAAGTTAAACTAACTGCTTAGCCTTGTGAGTATTTTAGATGATAACTCATATACTTCACTTTGAATTTTAAATGATAGTTAAACTAACTGCTTAGCTTTATGAGTATTTTAGATGTGATAGAAGTTGAACAAAATGCTTAAGCTTTAATACACCCCTATCTAGATTATGATTCATGAGTCTCGATTGTGTGATATGTTTTCTATTTTTTATGTTATTAATCACTTGCAATATTTTAATGTTTTAGATGATAGAATTTGCTTTAGTGCATCACTATCTACAATCAATTAATGAATGACAACTGTGCAATGTGTTTTCTATAATAAGGAATGACAGCTCTGCAATGTGTTTTCTATTTTTTATGATTTATGAATGTCAATTTCACGATATGTTATTTATTTAATATGATTTAGTTTGGATGATATATACTACTCATGCTAGAATAATCGAGAAGATATTTTTTGCTATATATATAATTGAGAAGATATCTATATGGAATAAACACTTGTGTAATATTTTATATGATAGAACTCAACTCAAATTCCTAGTTATAATGCACACCACTATCTACCTTTTACCTTGTGGCTCATCAGTGTCAACTGTGCAATATGTTTTCTATTTTTTAACTCATTGAGACTGCAAAACGATAATCACCTGCAATATTTCCATAATCACTTGGAATATTTTAAATGATAAACCAAATTCCGAGTTTTAATGCACAATATCTACCTTATGGCTCATGAGGAGTGTCAACTATGCAATATGTTTTCTATTTTTGATGATTTAGTTTGAACTTTGGATGGTATGTAGTGCTCGTAGTATGTCCAAAAAATCGAGAAGATATCTTCTGTTATCTATCGATATGGAATAACCACTTGTAATATTTTAGATAATAGAAACATTTATGAAGTGCCCCCTTTAGGGATTATGTAGTTTCTCCCTGGAATAACCACTTGTAATATTTTAGATAATAGAAACATTTATGAAGTGCCCCCTTCAGGGATTATGTGGTTTCTCCCTTGGAAGTTTAATATTGACATTAAAAAACATTTAATTTTTAAAGCAAAGACAAGGTTGTCAATCGTAGACGTGTGTGGACAACAATGCAGATTTTAGATCAAACCATTTAAAGAGATATACCTCAACGGAGGACAATTATTGGTACAAACTCTGGCCCATCCAGTTTTCAACAATGTGTACAGCAATACACTTTGAAGGCTTGTTCCATTGTATCTTGTTTAACTCGAAAGAAGTTTCTTCGTATTGTATTAAAAAGAGAGCCTCAGCATAACTTGGAGGCAGGTTGGTACAAAATGACCAGATAATCCGACCAAATACAAAATTCAGAGTCTTAGTCTTTTCCAGCATAATTAAGGCATTATAGCTATTCCTATTTTCCTGCATTCTGCTGCTAAAATATATACGGACATATTGTCCTCCACTAGACCAGCATATAGGCAAAGAAACATACCTTTTGTTTAGCCAAAATTGCTACCGTACTGTGTTTTTTAAAGCACTGATGGAGTCACCTTCGTTCTCTGCTTAGCTTGAATCACCTTCCATGTTTTCATCTTTGGGTTCCATATTATCCATTGCTGAAGGGGGGTTCCGTCTTATCCTCAAGCCACAGATCTGATTAGCCAAAACCAGAATTTGTTGGTCAAATGCTGCCCTCTGTGCTGCTAGTTGCTGTTGCAGCGACTGGATTGTCTGTCTCTGCCTTTCTATTACCTCTTCCATTGCAGACAACTGTTCCTCCACTGCCACTATCCCATTCTCACGCAACGCTACCCTCTGGGCCGCTAGTTGCTCCTGGAGCAACTGGATTGTCTGCCACTGCCTATCTATCACATGTTCCATTGCAGACAACCGCTCCTCCACTGCCCTTATCCGGTTCCCAAGCTCCTGCCCTCGGTCGTTGAGTGCATCAAGTCTGTCAACTACAGCCTCCCCAAGTTCTTCAATAAGAGTTTCAACAGCTATTTAGTTTCTCAGTTTGTTAAGTATTCTAGCATAGTTAGAAAAATAAGAACAAAACACAATAAGTGGCTATTCAATCTAAAGCCTTAGTTGCAATACAAAGCAACAGGGCACATAATTAAAAGACTATAACGCATGCATACACTGAATATATTTCTTGTATTCATTATTTTGATCCCATTGTACCATTAACAAACAGCATTCATTGTTTTAATGTTAACAAATTTAGTCTATAACTTGATCTAACTCCAGTTTTGCCATTAAACAGATAAAACGAAACCTGCTTTGCAATCTGATTATCCCCGAATGATACCCCTCTCCTCTAAATTCAATAACCTCCACAAATCATAAACAGCGTGCATATAAAGTTAACTCTGAATGCTATTTAAAATTCAAACCAAGTCAAATCATCTTCAACTTCTCTGCATATAAAGTCAAGCATCCATAGGATGAAATTGATATCAGCCTACCTTGTGGATACAAAGTACTGTAACATGACTTTGTGCCCGATTTCCTTGGCCTTAAGAGTGCTCTATGCTGATTCTTGCCTTTTGGATGTAGGAACCGTGTATACTGTCTAGTAATTGCAATTTGCCCCTCAAATTTAGAAACTACATGCAACAAAATTAAAAAAGGCATGAGAGAAGGCAACCATACTTGCCCACAAAAAATATGATTATAGGAAATAATTGCATGAGCGCAGTTTTTACAAAAAAGCAAAAACTGCAGCAACAAAAGACAACATGAACAAAGGCCAATAATTAGGGAGTCATAACTTGCTCTCCAATTGTGCAATATGATAACACAAGCTACAATTCAAAAGGATGGTCTTCCCGGTGAGGGTTTTGACAAAGATCTGCATGCCACCTCTCAGACGGAGAACGAGGTGTAGGGTGGATTCCTTTTGGATGTTGTAGTCCGCAAGGGTTCGGCCATCTTCCAGCTGCTTTCCAGCAAAGATCAGACGCTGCTGGTCAGGTGGAATCCCTTCCTTGTCCTGGATCTTGGCCTTGACATTGTCAATTGTATCAGAACTCTCGACCTCGAGAGTGATGGTCTTGCCAGTGAGAGTTTTGACAAAGATCTGCATCTTTGGGCCTTCACTAGAGCCACGGAACAAGTCCTGCAAATCGAAAGTGTATATTTCAATAATACAGCTAGAAACCCTAAGTTAGCTGTCATTACTAAACATACAACCATAAAATCCATGAAACCAAAATCTCCAGCCACAAAGCTCTAAGCACCTCTCAAAATTTTCCCGGACATCAGGGAACACATCGTCCCACCAAGCCATCAAATAATGTAATATTCTACATGGATAATGGAAACAAATAATCAATCTACAAAAAGAGAACCAAAAGGTAAAAAAACAAATAATTTGCCAGAGGCCGGACCGTAACCGAATTTGCGGCCAAAAACCATTAGACCGAAAATCTTACAACTGATAAAGCTCCAAAAACCTCTGAAGTTTTTGCCAGACATCAAAGAAGCTTTTTGACGGAAGACAAAAGCAATAGATAAACAACTTGCAAGATAGAGAAACCAACAAAAATTGCACAGAAACCCTAATAGTGCTCAGACATGACAAAACATATGACAGCAAAAGCGTGAACCTAAAATCTTATAGATAAGAGGCCGCCAAAGCACTCAAACTAGTACCAGACATTGGAAAACTTCATATGAAATCACAAAAATTGGTATCCATTACAAGGCTCCAGATAAAACCATTGGCGGTCTGCAAACACCCAGGGAAAGAGAAAAGGCGCAGAAACCCTAACGGAGCTCAGACATGCCCAACCCCTTTAGGCATCAATTCCCTAAAATACTTCGGATTTAATGGCATACAACCAGCTTATGAAAACCCTTCAAAAAGCAATCGCGGAACAAATTTAATAGACAAAACCACAATCATCCAAAAACAAAAATAAAAACCTCACCCACGGTTTAACAGATTCAAAGCTAATAAATGCCACAAAAAGCCGAAATGCTACAAATAATGAACCTTCAAAATAACTTGATAAACTTCAACAGAAACGCTACCAAAAGAATTTCGAAGCTAGCAATAACAAGTAAATAAGGAATTCACAAGTAAATAAGGAATTCGATCAAACATACCTGCAAAATTGCAGAGCTCTCAGCTTGCCTCAGTGGGAAGAGGCGCGAGAGAATGAACAAAGAAAAGGGGAAGATGATTGTATTTATAGAACATAATAAAAAGTTAGAAGTGGGAATTATAAGGTTATAAGACTTTGGAAATTCAATTTAAAGAGGGTTACATTATTTTCTCATTTTATGTTTTATTTTTTATTTTATTTTTTATTTTGGGGTGGGTAGAGTATTTATATGTTAATCGAGGAAAAAGAGTATCTATATGTTAATAGAGGAAAAAGAGTATGTATCTGTTAACTAGATAGATATTTTATTTGGAAGATATATTTTATTTGTAAAAAGTTTTTTGTGATAAGTCTGTTAAAGATTTTGAATAGTCATGTACTATTTGATTTGATCTAATATCAATGTTTTTTTCTGCTGAAAAAATTGTTAATGAGATGATATTTGCATAGTTGTGTGTTGTTAGTAAGTTATTAACTTTTTATTTTCATTCACATTAATATTTGTTTGGTGTTGGTAAGGTATCAATATTTTTTTTTCATCTGAGTTAATATTTGTGTGGGGTTGGTAATTTTTTCTTAGATAAATGTTAATACTCAAAAAACAATATAAAAAATGTTCATTTTGAATTTTATTCATTGCATCAAGAGTAGCAAGGTGTTTACAATCTAGGATGGGGGAGATTTTGTCACATTTGTCACGTTAGCTATCTTACATAACATAATGTTTCCATGTCAGCTCATAACTTATCAAAAATAAAAAATAAAAAGTGATTACAAAATTTCATGTCGACTCATAATAAAAAAAATAAAACCAGCATAGATCCATCTTAAACCCGGATCTACTAAGCACTAAGAGGGATCCAATTTCTTGAGGGGTAATTTTTTCTTGATGTGCAAAAAAATTAAGAAAAAAAATTACACCTCAAGAATTTGGATCCCTTTCGATGCTTAATAGATCCTGGTTTAAAATGGATCTATGTTGGTATGGTTAAGATAGAGATATCATGTAAGGGGTGGTAGGTGCGGAGGGATCATCTTTGATCCTGGAGGAAAAATAGTCAACTCTTTCGCATGGGGGTTGGGAATAAAAACCAATAATGAAGCTGAATGGTTGGCGCTTTATCAAGGTATGGAAAATGTTTCTTAGTTAAATATCATGAGTATCCATGTTTTTTATGATTCCAGGCAGGTGATATCCAAGATGCTAGCCCTCTTAAGGTAAGTGATACAAGTCGTGGGAGGATATAGAAGCGTATTCAATGCCTAGATAGGCCTGAAAACGTAAATTTCTTCCAGCTCTAGGAATGAGCAAGGAGTTATTGATTACATGAATCAATTCAAGGCTAGGAAATGGGTTCTATAATCTTAAGTCTTGAATCAAGTTCAAAGGTTAAGTGTTTTATGAAGGACATGGAAGGGACAAAAATTATTCAACAACCTCGGGCCTTGGCAACCCCCATGAGAAGAATCTTGCCACGCGACCAGCTGGCAAGATGAATGCTCCCAAGCATTATGACAAGTACTTCATGGTAGTCAGGTGTGACTTAGGTATTTATTACATTAAAGATGCAAGGTTATCCCCCCATGTATTTGTGCAGGTTCGCACATTTGTTCTGAGCAACAGTTATTGTGATAAGAAGGGAGGGTTAATGGAGTCAAATCTCTTGGATGGTGCTCTCCAAAAGGGTAATTTTTCAGTTATAAAAGTCATGAATAGAAATAGGAATGGAACATAAACACCGAAGTTGATCAAGTACTACCTCGGTCTGAAAAAGCTTTCCCTTTCTCAGAAGAATTCCTTCCCTCTCGGATTTGGCTTTGGTTCTCAAAATCTTCTCTGCTCAGAGGGTGGGGAGCAGCAAGGCATCCATAACTTAGGTCTTAGCTCTCTTGGCATTACGACTGAAGAGAATATGGCATCATGGAATGAAATATTTGTGAATTTTAGGGGAAATTTGGAAGACTTCAAGAAGAATCTTAGGGCAGTTTTTGACACCTCCAGCACAGCCTTTCATTTCATTATGGCTATGCACGAAGATACAAAGTATAATTCTGACCACCTAGAATGTATGGAGTCTCGAATCGACGACTTGGATGGAAACATGAGGGAACTTATGGTTTCAATGGAAGAAGTCAGGAAGGAGCTTAGCCAACTGATCAAAATGAATCATTACAGCCACTGTCAGGAGTCACCATACAACAAAGCCAACCCCATGGATGGATTTTTTGTGCTGCAACCAGTCTATGGAATCTCAGGCAAGCGGGAATAGAAAGGTAGTTCTTTCTCCAGTTATTTTGTATGTTTTTTTGTGTGTTTGTATGTGATCAATTCATCAAGGTCTATAGCACCCATGCTCTAGAAGAAGACGGGAAATTGGATGGAAAATTTTGGAATATCACAGAACTATATCTACTAGGATTTTTATATTCAACATATAGCTTGTTGAAGCTCAAAATAAATTGTAAATCTTTTGTAAAGAATGGTTGTGCTCAACCTTTTTAATACAAACACTATTTTTTGTTTCTGTTTAAAAAAATATAGAGATATCATGTAAAACAAATAAGTTTAAATTAGATTAGACATAGCTTAAAAATAGGTTATGAGTAGTTTGATTTTAATATGCAACATTATTCAAAAATAATAAAAAACAAGTTTATGAAGTGGGGCCTAATATCACTTTATGCTTGTAATTTTGGGCTCTTACTTGTAACCAATCTATTATCTGATTAGTACACAACAACCTCTCTTATCTATTAACATGAGTTGACCAGCTATGTCCACATTCCACCAAATGGTGTTCGTGGATCCAAGAACATTTCAACAAGAACTAGTTCATCTTAGCAACATTCCAAATCAACTTTCACATTCAATTGTCATTCATTAGATAATGACTATTTATGGTAATGGTCATTTTATGAAAGTATATGAAAAGAGTCATCTAATCGTGTCGCAATTTTGACAATGAAAATTTACAATTTCATAAAATCTGACATTGTAGATAAATTTATAAGCCCCCATTTTAACTAGAGCAATTTTAGCAATCCAAACTTGTAATTCCATAATTTTGTCAAAAAATTTATTGAATTTGTAAGGACTGCGCTTTGAAAAAGTATTAGCTTATTTCGATATGAAGGTGTGACAATGGGGGTTTTTTTATCCACCTTAGCAACATTCCAAATTGGTTCCCATATTTTAAGTTTTTTGACACAAAGGAGAGGATGGGAATGTTGAGTAAATAAGCATACTCATTATGCAACCAGTCAACGATTATGTTAGCACCCCATTGAAATAAGAATCGTGAACTATTAGGGTTTATATTGTTGGAATATTAAATATTCCTATCTATGTCATTTAAATACATTGGTAGCATTAATTAATCATTTATGATTAATTCCTATGTACTAGACTAGATAATTGCCATTTGAGCCATTGTGTGGACCACAAGGGAACATTGGGGGGGACCACAAGACTTCCAAGTGTGGACCACAAGCTTCCTAGACCACTTGGGTGCATTTCTAAACGATTATGGTGGAAAAGGTGCCTTGCTAAGTTTTACTGCTTTTTACCCATGGGGGAAAAGCTAATCAGCTAGGGAAACTTGGTTTTGGGACCACACATCCTCTATGATGTTTCTGCTTTCCATTTTTTGTATTTGGCATTTTTTTTCATCACACGTTAGCTACAGGTCACTAATTCATAAATTCGTGAGCCTTTAGAGTGACTTGGAGAACACACTTGCCACCTAGGGGGGATTTGCACAGTTTTAGTAAGTTTGATGATATGAGGATCCAAATGGCATCTTTAGCCATTCGAATCTATGTTGTAATGTTATATAACAGCATCCTATTACTTTCCAAAGGTTGGATGATGTATTTAATTGATGAGAGTTAATATAGTTTGTATTATTGTGAGTAATTTTCTGAGTTCTTTGACTAGTTGTGTGAGATCTTTGTGAGTGAGTGTAATTTCTTGATCAGATCTTGGTGTGAACAAAATTTCACATGGTATCAGAGCTATCAAGCTATTCCTTTCTCCTTCTATTGTGTTGCAGGATCCAACCAGTCTCAAGGAGGGCGTAGTAATTCATCCACAGGGCGCATTCTTTCATCAAGAAGGTGCAGCAAGCAAGCTTTGGGCACACCCAAATCATTCGAAAATTAATTTCAGAGCTGCCATGGATCAATCACAGTAGATCATCCTCACTCCATTCAATTATTTTGACTGGAAGGCGCAAATGGAGATCATACTGAGGAGCAAAGGGCTCTACAGGGTGACAATGGCAATTGAAGCTGAGCCAACCTCAACAGTTGAGAAATATAAATGGCACAATCGAAGAGATGAAGCCTATGGGCTGTTGTGTCTCACTAGATCCAGCGATCTTCTATTCCATCTCGATGGTCTTACCTCTCCCAATGAAGTTTGGCTAAAACTTCAAGAATTGTTCGGAAAGACCGATGAATTAAGAGGCCACCAACTGGATAATGAGCTAATCTCATTGAGTCCACAAAATTTCGATAACCTTCAAGATTTATTTTCCAAATTCAAATCACTTGTGTTGAAGCTGAAGCAATGTGGTATTGAAAAGAAAGATGAGCAATTAGTTTTGGCCATTCTCTCCAAACTTGGCTCGGACTACTCAGTCTTTGTTTTGACCTTCCATTCCACCCGGAAGGCAATTAAAAATTGGAAGAGCCCGACACTTTCAGAATTCATGGAGTCTTTGACACAAGAACAAGACAAATTGGTCTTGATGGGAGCCATTAAAAATCCATCCAAAGAACACTATCTAAATTTTGGAGATTCAAAGGGTTTGAAAGGGAAGAAGAAGGGCAATTTCAAGAAGCCCACCGGTGAGAGGAAAGACAAGCAGAAAGTTAATGAAGACTCCTTGAATTTCAAGAGGAATCCAAATAAAAAGAATGAGAGGACAAAGTGCAATTATTGCAGCAAGGGATTTCATCCTGAAAGCTCTTGCATGAAGAAGACCATTGACCAAATCGCTCAACTCCTGGAGAAAGCCAACATTCCTCTTCCAGAGAGCGCAAGGAGGAAGGATGGAGGAAAAACTTCTGATGACAAGGAGAGAGTACATGCACTGATGGAAAGCACATCCAAGCCTACCTCATTCATTATTGATTCTGGAGCTTCAAGACACATGGTGTATACAAGTAAGTTTTTCACTTCACTTGACTCTTCCAGTGGTCCAAATATTGTATTGGGTGACAATTCTGAAACTTCTGGCAAAGGCAAAGGTAGCATAGATCTCGAGTTTGGGTCATTCAATAATGTCTTGTATGTTCCTGGACTTGCTGCAAACCTATTGTCAGTTTATCAGATGACCCACACAGGGCTTCCCAAGAGAGTAACCTTTACCCCAAATGATGTTGAGATAGCTGAAATTTCAACAGGCAAAATTGTTGCATTAGGCACTACTGATCACAGCTCTAGAATTTACAAGTTCTCTCACTTTGTGCCATATTCCTCACCTTCTACTCTTTTAACCCATCCCAATGAGTCAAGTAAATTATGGCATGAAATATTTGGCCATCTGAATTATAAATATCTTTCCCAATTCCATGAGAAAGAAATGGTTATAGGGCTGCCCGATATCATATTTTCCAAAGGTGTATGTCAATCTTGCATCCTAGGAAAACACCTTGAGCATAAGTATGGGAGATCCGCCACTTAGAGAACCTTTGCACCATTGGAGCTTATTCACACTGACATATCAGGTCCATTCCCCCATGAGTCTTTGAACCATGCCAAGTACATCCTCACATTCACAGATGACTTTAGCAGGTACTGTTGGATTTATTTCATCAAACTAAAACCTGAAGTTTTTGGTCTGTTCAAGCTATTCAAAGCCTCAGTTGAGAACTAGTCTGGTAGGCATATAAAAATTATCAGATATGATAATGGTGGTGAATATGTGAAATCAGAGTTTCAGCAATTTTGTGCCTCTTCAGGCATTCAGATGCAACACACAGTTCCATATACACCTCAGCAGGATGGGGTTGCTGAGAGGAAAAACAGGTCTCTTAAGGAGATGGCCACATGTATGATTGAGGCAAAGTCATTATCTCCCAAGCTATGCCTGAGGCAATAAATTGTTCCACATACATTCAGAAAAGAGTGCCACACAAATCTCTCAAAGGTATCACTCCTTTTGAGGCTTGGACGGGGCACAAACCTGATATCTCTCATTTCAGGATTTTTGGCTCAAAGGCTTGGGCTAGGATTCCACTTGAGAAGAGGAGGGATATGTAGACCAAAATCCAACCATGTATTTTTGTTGGATATTCAGAGGAATCTAAAGGGTATAAGTTGTTGAACATGAGCACTCAAAAAGCCTTCATAGAAAGGAGTGTTCGGTTTGAGGAAGAGCCCTCACAGAGTGTTGAAATTAGAGAACCATCTTCACCACCACCTGAAGAAGTAAGTGATGCTCCTATTGAAATTTTTTATTCTGATATTTCTGATGATGAAGACCATTTTATTGCAGATTCTAATTCACCAACAAATCCTAAATGGGTTGCTAAGACTTTGCAAGCAACAGGTGAACTAGTGGGAAATCCTCAGGACACAAGGAGGACTCAATCACAATTTGAGACCGCTCTCAATGTGAATGACCCCTACCTTTATGAAAAGTGTTATTTGATGGTGGATTCTGATCCTTAGACATATGAGGAAGCCTCACATGACCCAAGATGGCAGCCTTCCATGGATTTGGAGTTTCAGTCATTGCAAAAGAATGAAACATGGGAGCTAGTCAAGCTCCCCGCAGGAATAAAATTGGTAAGGTGTAAGTGGATCTACAAAAAAAAATGTGAAGCTGATGGTATAGAAGTGAAATATAAGGCTAAGTTGGTAGAAAAGGGCTTTTCCCAAGTCCAAGGCCTCGACTACAATGAGACTTTTGCACCAGTTGCACAAAAGGATTCGATAAGACTAGTTCTAACAATTTATGCATCCAAGCGCTGGGAAGTGCACCATATGGATGTCAAGAGTGCATTCCTCCATGGGAATCTTGAGGAGAATATTTATATGCAACATCCATAAGGGTATACATCATATCCTAACTATGTGTGTAGGTTGAAGAAGTCCTTATATGGGCTTAAGCAAGCCCACAGGGCTTGGTATGCCAAAATGGACAATTTTCTCTTGTCACAATCTTATGTTCGATGCAAATCTGATCCTAATGTTTATATGAAGCTGATTGATGGTTCAATAATGATTATAGTGTGGTATGTTGATGATTTGCTAATCACAAGTAGTTCTACTGATCAAATAGCTTCATTGAAGACTGCTTTGCATCAAGCTTTTTCCATGAGTGACTTGGGAATTCTTAAGCAATTTTTGGGGCTTGAGATTTCTCAAACAGAGAATGGAACAAAGGTATCTCAATCCAAATATGCATCTGATATGTTAAAGAAGTTCAAGATGGCTGATTGCAAGCCTTCTAAGACTCGATTCCTTTCAGGAGTTAGAATGGAAGAAGCAGAATCTACACCCTTGGTTGACAACACCTTGTATAGGCAGCTTGTTGGTAGCTTGCTATACTTAACTCACACTCGACCTGATATTGATTATGTTGTGAGTGTGGCATCAAGATACATGGAGCATCCACATGAGCTCCATTGGGGGGCTGCAAAAATAATTTTGCACTATGTGCAGGGCACCAAGACTGATGGGATTCACTATGTTGCAGATTCTAGCCTAGATTTTATTGGCTTCACTGATTCAGATTGGGCTGGTGATAGCCTTGACATGAAATCCACATCTGGATTTGTATCCATGCTTGGAGGTGGTCCAGTTTGTTGGTCTAGCAAGAAACATAGTGCTATTGCACTATCTTCAGTAGAGGCCGAGTACAAAGGAGTAGTGAATGCTGCTACTCAATGCGTATGGTTGCAGGGTATTCTTTCATAGTTTGAGATTGCTTTTAGTACTCCTACAGTCATATTTTGTGACAACCAGAGTGCTATAAGAGTCTCAAGTGATCCAGTACAAAGACAGAGGACCAAGCATATTGAGATACATATGCACTACATCAGAGGACTAGTGCATGACCAGATCATTGATTTGCAGTATTTACCAACATGTGAGCAAACTGCAGACATCTTCACCAAAGCTTTTACTGAGAAGACATTCAACTATCTTAGATCACTGCTTGGGATGGCTGAACATGTGGTGGAGTGAAGGATTGATCAACAATCTTTCAATTTTGATATGTCCAATTTTTTAGGGAAGGTTTTTCCCATGAGGTTTTCCTTCTATCCTTGTTTTGTGGACCGACAGTATTGTACAGGGTGACCAAGTCTTTTTACTGGGCCCTTAGTATTTCTATTTTCTGATATTTAGAACATAAAGTCGTATTTGTTAAGATTTAATATGCTAAGACAGAAAATATCAGCATTGCATTTCATTTCACAAAAATAGCATATACAGGATCATTGAAAGAACAACAAGCACAACATAAACACAAGAGACACAGATTTATCCTGGGAAACCCTCATGGGGTAGAAAACCCAGCAAAGCTTCCTCAATATAGATGACCAGCAAATACAAAGATGTAAACCCTAGACATGAGCTCCTTCTCCTCCATAGCATATCTCTCCCTCACCTATGCGTTATTCACAAGTGAGTATAATGTGTGTTAAATGAGGAACACACCTCCTCTATTTATACACAACTCCGACTTGACTTTTACACTAACTAGGTCGGCCCCAACTTTAACCACTAGGTTAAACACCCCATTACAACTGACTCTAGGCCGACCCCACTAGGGAAGTCTAATAACCCAAGTTACCACATTCCGACGGAGGAATAAACATCTCCGGATATACAATAAGGTCTTCACGGAGGAATGAAACATCTCTGGAATAATAAAGTACAAATATAATATTCTTAGAAGTTACAATATTTCAACACTCCCCCTTAACGAGAAGGATATTATAACAACATCTGCAGGAGCAAGGAGTCATCAACATCATACATGATACATCTATAAATCATTGGAAGCTTTCTCAAACATCATCAGTAACTCAACCAGTTACTGGAATATCTTCAGGTCTTCAATATTGGAGTATCAACATCATCAGTATTGAGTCTTCACCTTCCGCAACACTTGAACAACTACAGTAACATCATCATCTGGATCACTCGATCAATAGCCTCATCATCTAGATCTACTGATCATCATCATAATAGCATCAACTGGATCCTCTCGATCAACAACATCACATCATCAACTGGATCCTCTCGATCAACAGCATCATCTGGATCATCTCGATCTACAGCATCTAGATCATCTAGATCTACAACATCTGGATCATCTCGATCTACAGCATCTGGATCATCTCGATCTACAACATCTAGATCATCTCGATCTACACAATCTGGATCATCTTGGTCTACAGCATCTGGATCATCTTGATCTACAGCATCTGGATCATCTCGATCTACAACATCTGGGTCATCTCGATCTACAGCATCGTCATAGCAGCATACTCTGCAATACACAAGATCCAATTCCACGATGATCAATCCTTATCAATTTTATACAAGTCTCATGTCTATGGACGATGCAATCTAGATCTACTTTCAGGATGATCAATCCTTATTACTTTAGGACATAAGTCTAAGGACGATGCAATCCTATCACTTACAGTTTGAACCAAATGTCCAGGGACGATGCAGCCCTATCATCAATTCTCGAAGACAGATCTCTACGGATCAATTCTGGGATCGATGTCTGGGGATGATACAATCCCCACATTCTCGGAGACATCTGTCTACGGATCAATTCTGGGACCGAAGTCCGAGGATGATACAATCCCCGCATTCTCGGAGACATCTGTCTACGGATCAATTCTGGGACCGTTGTCCGAGGATGATACAATCCCGACATTCTAGGAGACATATGTCTACGGATCAATTCTAGGACTGAACTTCGAGGAAGATACAATCCCCACATTCTCGGAGACATCTATCTACGGATCAATTCTGGGACTGAAGTCCGAGGAAGATACAATCCCCACATTCTCGGAGACATCTGTCTACAATTCTGGGACCGAAGTCTGGGGAAGATACAATCCCCACATTCTCGGAGACATCTATCTACGAATCAATTCTAGGACCGAAGTCCAGGGAAGATACAATCCCCACATTCTCGGAGACATCTGTCTACGGATCAATTATGGGACCGAAGTCCGGGGATGATACAATCCCCACATTCTCGGAGACATATATCTACGGATCAATTTTGGGAACGAAGTTCAGGGAAGATACAATCCCCACATTCTCGGAGACATCTGTCTACGGATCAATTCTGGGACCGAAGTCCGGGGATGATACAATCCCCACATTCTCGGAGACATCTGTCTACAGATCAATTATGGGATCGAAGTTCGGGGATGATACAATCCCCTCATCATCTTATACCAAGTCTAAGTACCACTCATCGGCCTCATCGTCGGCACAGGTAACCTCATCATCGACCTTACCGTCAGAATAGGTAACCTCATCATCAATACATTTATCCTCATCATCGATACAAGTATCCACATCAACGATACAATATCCACATCAATATAGTATCCTCATCACTACAGTATCCACATCATCGATACAAGTATCCTCATCAATACAGTATCCATATCATCGACCTTACCGTCGATATAGGCAATCTTATCATCGATACAGGTATCCACAACGATGCCAATATCCAAATATCATCATCGACCATATCACTCCCCCTTTCGAGGAGGGTCCTTCTGAACTACACCAAGCTTGTCTCGAAAATACTCAAACTTTACTCGAGACAGAGGTTTGGTCAATACATCAACAACTTGTTCGTCAGTGCTCACATACTCGAGCTTGATAGCTCCTTTCTGCACCATATCCTGTATATAGAAATATTGGATCTCTGTGTGCTTTGACTTATCATGGAACACTGGATTCTCTGTCATCTTGATACAACTCTGGTTGTCACACAGGATCATAGTGGGGTCCATCCCTAAGTCAAGCAATCCTGATAACATCTTCAAAAGCCATATCGCTTCACAACTAGCAGGGCAAGCATCTATATATACCGCTTCAGTTGTGCTAGACTGCTTCCTGCTAAACAACGAGATCATGGCATATCCCAAACAATAACATCCGCCCGATGTGCTCTTCCTGTCTGATACACTTCCTGCCTGGTCAGCATCTTGTGTATCCATACAATCTGAAATCATGATCTCCAAGATAACATAGACCAAAGTCTATCGTACCCTTTAGGTACCTCATCACATGCTTTGCAACTATCAGGTGAACATGCCTAGGTTCCACTAGATACTATCTCAAGGTGTTTCATAGCAAAGCATATATCCGGCCTTGTATTCATTAGATACATCAATGACCCAATAATCTGTTTGTACAGAGTCACATCCACTAACTCTGATGAGTCATCCGCTAACAGCTTCAAGTTGGAATCCATGGGAGTGGCCATGGTTGTACATTCCAACATACCAAATCTTTTTAGGATTTCCACAGCATACTTTCCCTGGTTGAGAAAGATTCCTTCTGAGCCTTGCCATACTTCCAGACTTAGGAAGTAATGCATCAATCCGAGATCTTTCATCTCAAATTATGTAGCTTCTTCTTTCTTTCCATGATCTATTTCTCATTCCCTGTCAGAAAGAGATCATCCACATACAGTAATAGTATGATAGGTTCATCATCCATAACCTTAAGGTAAAGGTTAGGATCAACTTTACTTTTGGTAAAGCCCAAGCGTGTCAAGAAGCTATCATCTCTCCTTCTGTGACTGAACATCATCTATACTCTGCAGTGAGTGTTCTTCTGCATATCTATCCGTGCCATCTCTCGTCAGATGGGTCTATTGATATGAGCCTCAAGATCATTCGAACTCTGTGGTGAGTTCCTTCTTGAATGTCATCTGTGTATAGATACCATCTTCAACCTTGTAGCAAATGTTGAAATCCGCATCAGCCATGGTGATCATTAAGCTCATCAAATGACTATCGATCCTGGGTATCCATACAAAGCTTTCTTCAATTACACCATTAAGAGAATGGTCTTATCTAGCCACTTGGAGCAAACATCTCGTCATGATCCTCTTCCTCTTTCTAAGAGAATCTTCTAGTCACGAGCCTTCTATAGTATGTTTGATTTGTAAGTCTTCTTGTTGAACATCCATCACTTGTTCAGTGTTCATCATTATTCATGATCTTACCTACTAATCAAAGTTAATTACATGATTAGAAATACTTCATAATCATCAAATCATGTTGACATGATAACCTTACTATGCATACAAATATGATTCACATGGTTATGCAACTATCTTGACCAATATTTTGGCACAACACTTTTCCATATCCTGTATGCATACAGTGGCTATCTAGATGCCTTCCATCTCTACCAGAACATACTGTCAAGAGCGTGTACAACTCTCAGCATGTCAGCAAAGAGGTTTCATTCTAGATAAACAACAATGGAATGTTTGTCCAACTTACCCATCATATGCATATTAGTAGTATAATGCTATATGAATGCTCACACTATGCATGATATATTATAGGAATATAAATATGCATACAGTTATTACAAGCAATATCATTTACTATTTCAGAGATTCAAATAACAACTCAAATACTTATCTTTTATGGTTGCCTCCCGCTTGATCTCTATATGTCTTTGAACTTCTTATCCATCTTGGACCACTATGCATACTCAAGTGTGCACTAGCGTCATCCTCATGATCTCATACATAATCATACATTCATTAGTATAATCTCAATATTATCAAAACATTATGTATGGTCATGATCATTTCATACACAGGTATACTTACCTAAGATCCTAACACAAAGTAGGATTCTAACTTGATATAGGAAAACATGCCTGGATTATCATGCTTGGTTATGTCTTAACTTACCCAAACAATATCTTCTTTGTTCTCTTCAATGATTTAGAGACCTTGTGCTAGAACCTACATATCTCATAGGTTAAGCATAGTAGAACAAAGTCATACATACCTCGTAAGTAGAGTTTCTATGCTATCCATGACTATGGATGAGTCTTTGTCTTCATGTCACCATGTTCATATGTTCTTGAACTAGAACTTGATTTGTACCTTTCATGTTAGCAGACAACATCATCCTCATACAATACCACGGTGCATTAGTACAATCATAGGTGTCATAACCCTAATCAATGAATGTCTTCTATCATTCACATGCATTCATTATCAAACAATCATAATTGTACTAACCTCAATAATATGAAGACAAAAATATCATGAACAGATTTCAACATATACCTGTATCTCCTCAAGTCAGACATGTCACGATTACTTTTAACCCAATCCACTTTGATTTGTTGAAACTGGATCTGGAGTTGGATTAGGGTTTGTCAGAGAAACCCTAAGAATTCAAACTTTGAATTTCAAACTTCTAAATGGATGGAAATATGCGCCTTGCTAAGCTGATCAAGCTAGCATACTTCAATTTTGAAATCTTCAAAATTTGACCCCTCAAAATTGCCTTTGAAACTTCTGGATCTTCTGGACAGGATCCCGAACTAGGGTTTGATGAAGCCCACCCTTCTGCCCAATCAAAAGGTTCGATCCAAAGCTCTAAACTTCGATTTTTCTGAGGAGATTCCAGCCGTGGTCACAGACTTTCAAAAATTCCAACTTTTGCAGAAGCCCTAATTTTCCACCTTTTCGATCAAAATCCCGAACTAGGGTTTGATCAAGCCCGACCTTCTGCCCAACCAAAAAATTCGATCTTGGTCTCTAAATTTTGATTTTGATGAGGATCATTCAGCTGTGGACTCCAATTCCAAAAATTCCAACTTTCTTTGAAACCCTAATTTCCCACAGCAGTGACGATTCAAGAATGAAGGTGCTCAAAATCCAAATCTGTTTTGACAGGAATATGCACCTGATTGTTTCTGGTGTAGCTCTGAAATTACGAATCCGCAGGGTCTAAAACTTCTTCCTATGGTAGCTCGACCTGTCCTCTTTCCAACCCCATAGGTCTGACCTCAATTGGATTTTCTGAGAGAGAGTTATGCCAAGTGTCACAACATGACCTATTTATGGGATAAAACAGAAGAGCGAACTTGTATGGCGTGCCACGTGTCACTGGTTCAACTTTGGCCTATGAAAACCCTAACCTTCAAATTGTCGCAAGTGAAGCAAGTGTCGTAAGTGCCATACATTGCATTCCTTCAGGTTAGCTCTGATACCATGTTAAGATTCAATATGCTAAGACATAAAATATCAGCATTGCATTTCATTTCACAACAATAGCATATACATGATCACTGAAAGAACAACAAGCACAACAAAAACACAAGAGACACAGATTTATCCTGGGAAACCCTCATGGGGTAGAAAACCCAACAAATATTCCTCAATATAGATGACCAACAAATACAAAGATGTAAACCCTAGACATGAGCTCCTTCTCCTCCATAGCAGATCTCTCCCTCACCTATGCATTATTCACAAGTGAGTGTAATGTGTGTTAAATGAGGAACACACCTCCTCTATTTATACACAACTCCGACTTGACTTTTATAATAACTAGGTTGGCCCCAACTTTAACCACTGGGTTAAACACCCCATTACAACTGACTCTAGGCTGACCCCACTAGGGAAGTCTAATAACCCAAGTTACCACATTCCGACGGAGGAATAAACATCTCTGGATATACAATAAGGTCTTCACGGAGGAATGAAACATCTCCGGAATAATAAAGTACAAATATAATATTCTTAGAAGTTACAATATTTCAACAGGATTTATGGGGGGTGTTAGAATATTAAATCTTCATATCTATGTCATTTAAATACATTGGTAGCATTAATTAATCATTTATGATTAATTCCTATGTATTAGACTAGATAGTTTCCATTTGAGCCATTATGTGGACCATAAGGCAACATAGGGGGGACCACAAGACTTCCAAGTGTGGACCACAAGCTTCCTAGACCACTTGGGCGCATTTCTAAAAGATTATGGATAAGGTTTTGGTGGAAAAGGCACCCTGCTGAGTTTTACTGCTTTTTACCCATGGGGGAAAAGCTAGTCAACTAGGGAAACTTGGTTTTGGGACCACACATCCTCTATGATGTCTGTTCTTTCCATTTTTGGGATTTGGCATTGTTTTTCATCACACATCAGCTATAGGTCACTAATTCAGAAATTCATGAGCCTTTGGAGTGACTTGGAGAAGACACTTGCCACCTAGGGGGGATTTGCACAGTTTTAGTAAGTCTGATGATATGAGGATCCAAATGGCATCTTTAGCCATTTGAATCTCTGTTGTAATGTTATATAATAGCAGCCTATTAATTTCCAAAGGTTGGCTGATGTATTTTATTCATGAGAGTTAATACAATTTGTATTATTGTGAGTAATTTTCTAAGTTCGTTGACTAGTTGTGTGAGATCTTTGTGAGTGAGTGTAATTTCTTGATCAGATCTTTGCGTGAACAAAATTTCACATATATGTCATTGTGTACCAATTCTCTCGATCAATATAGGATAATGCATTATTTTATATAGAGATATATTTATTTCATAAAACCAATTTGAAGGTGTTAGGATATTTACTAAGTCACTTAGGAGTTAGTTAAAATCAACTTGGTATAAGTGTCTTTAGGCAAAATTTGTTTCTTTTGTATGCATTAGTATGTATTTGCAGTTATGTAATATGGCAATCATGATATGTTTTGGGCATAAAGTGATATGATGATTCATATTCTCCTTGATACTAACAACTATATTGATTCTTGGCTTCACGCCTAATTAGTCCATTATCTTTATTGAAAGAGCATGGAGCGTCATTTGTTGATGATCAACTATGAGAAAATCATATGTGAAATATTTTTCTTTTGCATTAATATATTGCCTCAAGTGGTTGGGTTGACTGGAGCCATGGACTTTTTCCGTCTCTAGGGGGTTTAACCACGTAATACATTAGTGTGTCGATCTTTGATATATTTGTATGAGTCGTTGCTAAAGGTGTTTAATTTATGTGGAAATACCTTGTTATGTCTAACATGGTATCAAAATGCTTATGAAGACTCACCCTCATCGTTGATAGAGATCTTAAACCTGTGTTACTACATGCATTAAATAATTTTTGGATTTTGTTATTTATGTGCATTTTTAGGCTAAGCAAGTTGGTCCATTGCGTTCAAAGCACTACTTTTAGTTTGAAACATTTTTTCGATTTTCCCAAAAAGGTTTATGTTTGCCCAATATACAACCATTTTATCACATCCAAAGGTATCGTATTTTCATTACGATTTCTAAATCTTGCTCATACTGTTTAAATATTTTAGTTTGGTTTTTCTGTTCATATTCTTAGTTTGCTCCATTTTTAACATGATTATGTTCTTTGTCATGCGTTGTGTGCAAACTTAACAAATCATAAATAGAACAAAAAGTATTTTCTTTTTTTTGTGTGCATGCTCTTTGTCGTTCACCTTGTGCAAACTCAACAAATAAAAAATAGAAAGAAAAATTGCATTTTTGGGTAAGCTAACCGAGAGATAACCCCAAGTTTAAAGATTTTGGATTCAAAATTATACATGTTTTTGTGTGCGACTGTGTTGAAGTGTTTTGGGTGCACAAATAAAGGTTTTTTAGGTAAACATGCACTTCAAGGCAAAGGATTCCAAAAAAATCCATCATTTTTCATAATATTTATTATATATTTTACATTAACTCACTTGGTTGAATGCTAATTTATTATGTCCCTGAAGGGGATCATATATATAACGCCAAGAACCTATCATTTTGCAGCTAGAGGCTATAAATTTTTCCTTCAAATATAGTTTGAAAATATTGTATTAAATTAAATTTTTGAAAATGATATTTTAATATTCTTATTGGTTGGAGATGTTGACGTCTTCCTCGACTTTCCCTTCCCGGGAGGGGGCGACAGGATGACATCATACTCATCTAAATGTCTTCTAGGTTTGCAGGAGTCTCCTTAATGCCCCTGCCTTCGAAGGATGAGCATAGGCCAAAGGTTTCAGATGCGCAGGTACCGTATGGCATTAAACAAAACCCAGACCTTCCATACTACCAATAGTAGGGAGCATAACCAAGGATAATTTTAGGGATAACCCAGTAGAGAGAAATTGGACTTAGCCCTTACTCTTACTGCTTTTGTCCTTGCCCCAAAATAAATGGATTTCTTACTCGTCGCATCAGGCGAGGTGACGTGACCGTTTATTCTTCCCTGGGGCCTATTGGTAAAGTTCGTTATCAGGCGCAAGAGTGCCTAATTGTGTTGCCGTACCATTTAGGTTTTTATAAGTGCATATACCATGTCATAATTAACTCAAGAGATGGAGAATATAATAAAATGAATGCTTATATGTCATATCTCAAAATAATGCTTGTATTAATGCTGCAACAAATACATCATAGGAATCCTAAGGCAAGATACCCATGCACAATAGGTACCACTATATCATTTGCATCATTTCTTAAGCACAAATTTGTCTTGACAAGATGCTTCCTATTACTGGTCTTCAGGTAAAGGTAGAATATGACCTCCAAAGGCATATCAGGAAGCTTGCTAGTCTCCCAGAAGAAAAGACTTGGTTGGTCTAGCGAGGTCTAATTACCTCAGGTCTATGTGCTCCAAGCGCCCTTCCCAATGAATGACCCTACAATAACGGATTCCTCGATGAAAAAGCTCATGGTTGGATCTTGAGAGGTCGATGCAGAAGTACTGGTTGAAGCTTGGTCTCTTTCTCTTCGTATATCCATGTACATCTATGTCTGCTGCTGTAGTAGAATTAAAGGAACCAGTTCCATATGCTTCTTGATCTCTGAAATCAAATTACTTAGATTTCTGCTCATCTAATAACAAGCATAAACATTGAAACTTGTTAAATGGATGGATCACACTAGCGAATCTAATGGCCACAAGATTGATTTGCATCTATTTGGGGTGGTTGTTAGCAACATTCATGTCAATTTATCTATTGAGGCCGCTACGGAATGAGTTGATCATATAAATAAAAATATTTTGGGTAATTACTAGACATTGAATTTGTCATTGATGAGTTTGTCATTGATGCAGAGGTTCAATGCTCCAGAGATTTAACTTACCTACCTCCTAATGCACTAAATGCCTCTCCAAGGCAATCTATGTTTATTAAATAATTTATAGATTTAAATAAATTTAACTATCTAAATTTATAGAATTAATCATATACTAAGGAATTCCTAAATCTGAACCAAGTAAACTCTAACACATTTTTTTAGGTATATAGAAATTCACTATAACATGTTTATATCATAACAATAATATAATAAATCAACAATAAGACAAAAGCGAAATCGATAGGCTTAATGATTGATTGATAGTGACGTCCATCTGCTCCATGACATGGTTGAATCTTTCTTTAAACTATAAGGCAAGGGAAACCTGTTCCAACCAGTTGAAATTACATTTTGACGTTCAAACATGTATACGAAACAAGTATACCAAGATTGGCCATGGGGAATTTCCAAATTGTTGTTGATGAGAAGAATCAGATAAACAAACCCGACAAGAAGTCTGTGTATTCGATTACTGCTACCAATGATCATGTTGGATTGCAAAGATCATCTTTTAAATCTAATGAGGCAAAGGAATCCAGTGTAAATGCAACTGCTGAAGAAAAAAATGTTCGTCGTATCAAGATCTTGGTTTTTTCCAAGGAGTATAACAAATTGCTTTCTCAAGGTCCAGGGATCCAATAAAAGGAGTATAAGGAGTCTATAGGTTCGTTTCTAATCCAAAAATTGAAGGTCCAGGGATCCAATAAAAGCAATAACAATGGCCATAGTGTTTTAAAGTTTAAAAATAATATATATATATATATATATATATATATATATATTAACTTTAAATCTTTTAAACTTTTTAAAAAATTAAATTTTGATTTTTTAATTGTAAAGTATTTTTTCTTCTTATCTTTATCCTACATTTCTATTGAGTTGCGAAGCGATTCTCTCTTCCATACTTTTTGGCTTTTATGTTAGCAATGGTGGGTAAAGCAAGGTTGCATTCTCTTCTATATTTTTTGGATTTGGATACATGTGAAAGGAAAGGTTATAAATATAGTGGGGATATATTTAAGTTTTTTAAGTATAGAAATAACATGATACGTATGGCCAAAGCAATAATTAATTGGTAAGTACATTTTAGAGATTTTGTTTTTAATATTTTGCATAAAGGTTGGGTATGTATGAGAAGATGAAAACCAAATAGTAAGGTTTTTACTAAGAAAATAAAATAAAAACATAGCTTTGATTGGTAGAAGTAACTCAATATTATAAATATTTGGGGGTTGGATTTTAATAAAAATTAAGTTGGGATACATGTTGAAAGAACAAATTCCAAAGGGGTTGAAGACTCATTTTTTCCTTCAAAATAGATGGTGTAAGCGAAGATATGAGATTGGAAGCATTCCCTCTTCCAATCCCTTCTTGATCTTATTTTATTGATGCAAGGCTTGGGGCCCAAGTGTACCCAAATGCAGGGGGGGCAATGAAAATATGTACAAAAGAACCTATTAACAAACAACCCAAGAATTTTATTTTTTTTGCTGAGCGTAAGCCGCTAGGGCTTCGTCCGATTTCTAGTGTGGGTGCTTTCAAGCCTGCATCCATGAATGCGAATGGGGGAGGGGAGCCTCCTCCCACCCCTCCTTCCTCGACCGAAGAGGCCTTCCGTCGTCTCATCAATCCGTTGGGGAAGAAACCGACGGCTACCTCAGTGCCAAAGTTTATTAAAAAGTTGGATTCAATCCCAGAAATTGATCTACCAGAAGAGCAGCCCATTAAAATCGCATTGGCATTGGCGGATAGAGGATTGGTTGGCCAGTTTATGGGGCTTTGGCCTTCTTCAAGATCTATTGATAACTGGATTCAGAGGAACTGAAGACCTCTTCTCAAAATAACGTTACCTGCTATGATGTGGGAAGAGGCTTCTTCATTTTCGAATTTATCTCAAAGGAAGATAGAGATCTCATATTTAGAAGCGGTCCATACTTTATGGGATCCCAGGGCCTGTATCTTAATAGATGGATCCCCGACTTCGATCCTAAAGTGGATACCCCAAAAGAAGTGTCGGTCTGGGTTCGGCTCCCAAATCTACCGATCCATTGCTGGAACTCTCAATCTCTGCAGAAGATCGGAAATGGACTAGGTTGGTACATAGACAAGGTCGATAATAAAGACCAATACACATGCGCAAGGATTTGTGTAGAAATCAATCTTGAAGCTGGGCTCCCGGAAGCCGTTAAGCTAAAAGTAGGGTCATGGCATCACTTTCAGAAACTTGATTACAAGCAACTTCCGTTCAGATGCAGAAACTACCACGAACATGGCCACTTCCAGAGAAACTGCCCAAAAATCCAAGAAGATCAAAGGGACGGCTGGCAGCAAGTCAAAAAGGGGAAAGGAGCAGCAAAGCCCTCAGAAAACACAGAGCAACCTCCTCCAAAAACCCATGAGCCGCCGGCAGCTCCAAGATCAATAGCAAACCCTAAGGTGGCGGCAATTGAAAGGACTATCTATGGGTTTGACAAAACTTTTGAGGGGAATGAAAAAGATCCTAAAGCTGTTGCAAACCTAACCTCACCAGAGGAATCTGATAAGGAAAAAGAAGGAGAAGAAGACCACATAAGCTTGGACTCTGGATCGGGCAAGTCAGAAGATGAAGGATCAGATTCAAGTAGCTCCCATGCCATGCTGATAAAAACCATAAGAGGTCGAAAATCAAAGAAAAAAGAAAGAGAGGAGAAGACCTACAAGGATGTGCTGAATGGTTCTCAAAAGATGTTAAAAGGAATGATCAACACCAGATCCTCCAAAAAGCATGACTCGGCTCCAAAGGGAGCCACTCCCCCTAAAAATAAATAATGAAATACATCTCCTGGAATTGCAGAGGTCTCGGCAACAAATTAAAAGAAGAAGCCATTAAAGACATTGTTAGAATGTATATGCCCAAAGTCCTTCTCATCCAGGAAACTAAACTGGAGGATTCTATCCTTCTTCAAGTAAGCAATCGATTTTGGAAAAAAGGCCAGCTTATTGCAGCAAGTTCTAGAGGATCCTCAGGAGGACTTGCCACCTTCTGGGATTCCTCCAAGTATGAGCTTTCGGATGAAGAACACACTTTGCACTGGATCTTCACCGAGCTCATTCATAAAGAATCAGGCCATCAAGTAAGTCTATTCAATTTGTATGTTCCTGTCTTGTTTCCGGAAAAAAAAGAGTGCTAGGACTCGCTTCAATCCTTTATCAGCATGCATAGACCAGAGAATCTAATCATTGCAGGATATTTCAACCTAACTCTTGCTGCTGATGAAAAGAGAGGAGGCTCCATTATGAGAGACCCAACAAGAGAATGGGTGGAGGATCTTATGTTAGACAGATATCTTGAAGATATAAAACCTACCAAAGGGAAATTCACTTGGACAAATAAGCGGTTAGGCCCTAGGCACATAGCCGTAAGGCTGGACAGATTCCTCATTCAGTCCTCTTTCCTCACCTTTGGCCTCTTAGCCTTCTCAAAAATCCTTCCTATCTATATCTCTGATCATAAACCCATTCTCCTTGACCTCTCTATGGAAAAAAACCTCGGACCAATCCCCTTTAGATTTAGCCCGAGGTGGATTCATTAGGACGGTTTCCTCGACATTGTTAATGCAGCATGGAAGAGGCATATTCATGGTTCCCAATTCTTTGTTTGGGAAGAAAAACTAAGATGCCTCAAAAAAGATCTGAAAAGTTGGGCCAGAACCTCTAAATCCCCCATCTCCATGAGGCTTGATGCGCAAGAAGCTCTTGATGTTCATCAGTTAGATTTGGAAGGAGCAACTGTCACTCAAGCCATGCTCACAAAAGAAGATAAGCTCCAAAAAGATCTCCATAGCGCCTGCAGGAAAGAGGAGGAATACTGGAGACAAAAGTCTAGAAGTCTCTGGCTGATAGCAGGCGATAAAAATACGAGCTACTTTCATAAACAAGTTGTAGCAAGGAAAAACTTCAAAGCTGTTACTGAAATCCATGATCAAGATCAAGTGATTAAGGACTTTGAAGGGATTAAAAAAGCCGCTCACTCTTTCTTCAAAGATCTCTTCACAGCTCCTGATGATCTGCCTTTAGACCCTAATGCCCATCCTCTTGCTTCTATTCCCAAGATGGTTAAGGATGAAGACAATCTACTACTCACTTCCCCGATCACCTTGAAAGAAGTTAAAATAGCCCTCTTCAAAATGAACCCTGATAAAGCTCCCAGACTTGATGGTTTCACGGCAATATTCTTCCAATATTGCTGGCCAATCATTAATTATGACCTTCTAAAAATGGTAAGGAAGTCGCAAAATTGCCTGGAAACTGGGGAAGCACCAACTCAGCCTTTCTAACCCTGATCCCAAAAGAGAAAGGAGCCCTCAACTTTAGCAGATTCCGCCCTATCTCGCTGTGTAATACTGGATACAAAATAATCTCCAAAGTAATAGCCCTGAGGCTAAAAAAAAATCTGCCTTCCATCATCCCTTTGAACCAAGGAGGCTTCATAAAAGGGCGTCAAATTTTGGATAATATTGTTTTGGTCCAGGAAGCTATTCACTCAAGTTGCCAAAGGAAGGAAAAGGGAATGGTCATTAAACTTGATCTAGCCAATGCCTTTGACCGGGTCAGACATGACTACCTCTATGCAGTCATGCATAATTTGGGCTTCTCCCCCAATCTCAAATGTTGGGTGAAAGCTTGTATAGGATCCCCTTGGATAGCTCCACTGGTGAACGGAAGATCTGCTGGTTTCTTCCAAGCCACTAGAGGGCTAAGACAAGGTTGCCCCTTGTTGCCGCTTATGTATGCAATTCAAGCCTCGGTTCTGAGCTTCCAACTTAGCCTCTGCCAGCAAAATCATTCTCTATCGGGCCTAAGAATGGTTCAAAATGTGGAAGACATTAATCATGCTCAGTTCGCTGATGACACCTTGCTGTTGGGAGGAGCAGGCTTGAACACAACAAGAAGCTTCAAAACTGAGCTAGACACCTACAAAAAAGTTTCTAGCAATAAGATAAACTTCCATAAAAGCATGATATATGGTTGGAACTGCTCCCCCAGGGAGATGGCGGGGATCTCCAAAATTTTAGACATGGAAGGAACTATGGAATGGGACTCCTTCATTTATCTAGGAATTCCTATCTTCAAGAAGAACCCAAAAGCTGCCCATTGGACGCCTTTATTTGAAAAAATGAAGATGAAAATTCAGGTTTGGGGGGCAAATTGGCTAAACAATGCTGGAAAATTGGTTCTACTGAAATTTGTGCTCCTAAATTTACCAATCTACCAGAACTCTATCCTGTTGGCCCCTAAATCCTTCACCTCTAAGATGGATAAACTCTTAAGGAAATTCCTCTGGGAAGGGGGGAAAAAAATTGAAGAAGGATGCATCTAGTGAGCTGGGAGAAAATTAAAAAGCCAATCTGGGAAGGAGGGCTTCAAATCCGGGACACAACCAAGCAAAACTTGGCGCTGGGAGCAAAATTGCTTTGGAACATTGTTTCTGGAAAGTCTTCCTGGAGTAAAAGAGTTCTGTGGAAGAAATATTTCCATGGGCAAAGGCTTCGCTGCCTTGACCTCCCTCCGAGAACAACAAAAGGATCCCCAATCTTTACACTTTGCTTAAGAGCGCTGGAAAACTTCAAAGCTAACCTGTACTGGATCCCAGGCAATGGAAAGTCTATAAATATCTGGGATGATCAGATCTTCGGCGATACGCCTCTTAGCCATAATGAGCAGCTGGAAAACTTAAAACTCTAGATGCAAAGCAATAACCTTCTCACGCTGTGGGACCTATCCAAGTGGGGATCTGATGATAGCTGGGAAAATTGGAATCTTAGAAATTATCCAACTCCCCTGAAGGAAGAAGCCAGCTTACTCATCGAGTTTCTCCAAGGGAAGACCCCTTTAAAGGCGGGAACTAAGGATAGGAGAGGTTGGGGCCCTGTCTCAGGGAAGTATTCGGCAGCTGAAGGGTATAAATCCCTCCATGCTGTCCCTTATGTTTCCCCCAATCCAACCCTTTGGAAATCAGTGTGGTTTGCCAGCTCCATCCCTAAAATTGACTTTTTTATCTGGACCTTAGCGCATAGAAGCATCTTAACCTGTGATAACTTAAAAAGAAGAGGCTGGGAAGGGCCCTCTAGGTGTCCTCTGTGCCTGAATGAAGAGGAAGAGTCTGATCATTTGTTCCTCCGATGCCCCTTTGCAAAAGAAACTTGGAAAGAAGTGCTAAAGCTCAGCCCAAACAGAGTCGTGATGCCAGAGAACACTCAGGATCTACTGAAAAATTGGACAGCAAGTTCTCCATTCAGTCTTTTCAAGAAGGATATTTTGAAAACCTACTGGCTTTGGATCCCAAAATTCACACTCTGGAAGATCTGGCTCGAAAGGAACAATAGGATTTTCAGAGATGAAATATGCAATCCTGCCAGGGTTGCGCTAAAAGCCAGAGCTATGCTAGGATAAGCCATTGAATCTAAAATAAATCTCATAAATGATAAGGATCTTAACGCTGAGGAAGACCTTTGGCTGAAAGACCTTTTCCCTGATTATCATCTCAGGAAGCAACAAGCCCTGAAGCACTGTGCCAACTAGGAACTTACGATGGAAAAATAGGAATTCATTAAATGGAGATCTAATCTGGAGGAGCATCTACTGTTTTCGACGGAGCCTCCAAAGGGAATCCGGGAGCTTCTGGTGGTGGGGGGGTGATCTTGAGTCCTACAGGGAGAATCCGACTAAATTATGCTTGGGGCCTTGGCCAGAACACTAACAACTTGTCGGATACGTTAGCTCTGTGGCAAGGTCTGCAGCAAGCACTAAAGGTTAAAATCAAATATTTGACCGTCATCGGGGACTCCAGAATTATCATCAATGCGGTCATCTATAAAAAGAATCCCCCCAATATTTGCCTTGCCTCGTTGCTCAAGAAAATTCAGTTACAAATCTTGAAATTCCAAAAGATCAGATTCTATCATGTGCTAAGAGGTTTAAACAATCTAGCAGATCTGGAAGCTAATAATGGCACCCTCCTGAGCAGGAGCCTCCTCTCGGTCGATGGGATTGTGTCCTACTGCAATATCCCGTAACTGGAGGAGATGTGTTGAATGGACAATCTAAGGGGCTCCTCGTGACCCTGTTACTCTCTTTCTGGCATTGAAATCCAATACAAAATCCCATCAGTCTGATCACAATATTCTAACTCAGGCCATCAGTCAGCACAAGATCTATGGAATTCCCAAGGATCGTTTGAGATCCGCTCCTGCTCTCCAGCTTAATCCCCGTGACTTCTCCATCGTTAAAATCCTTATACAGGCAGCAGAAGACGCTCATTGCTCAGTTCTCTATAACATTTTGACTCTCGAGCTAAAGGATTCCTCTTCCGATGCAATGGCTGGATCATGCCCAGATCTCACCCTGGAGGAGAGGTTAACAGAGATGCAAGTTGCACTGACCGTGATGAAGAAGAGAGTGTGTGAGCAAGACTCAAAATGGGCCACTCTTTCCAAAGAACTCGCCGATCTTTGCTTGGAGCTCACAGAGACAAAAGAAGCTGGGAACGACTTCACCGAGGAAACGTAATCAAACTTCAAGGATCAAGCCAACAGGATTGGGAACTTTGGGAATAGAATTTGCACTCTCGAAATCAAAGTCAAGAACTTGCCAACAACCAAGTCATGCCCAAAAAGGAAGCTGAAGATGAAGATTAAGAGGAAGCTCTCGATTCTCCTTACCAATTTGCTCTCTGTAACTACGTCTATCCATGTTGTTCTCTATTGCAAAGATTGGTTGCTATCCAGCTTCTTCCCATTCCGTATTTTTGTAAAACCATCTTTTGATATTCACAATACTAATAGTATTATAGGAAAGAAGAAGTTAAGCTGTGTAAAAGCACCCGATAGCTCTTTTACCAACCCTTAATTCAAATTTATATCCGCTCTTGTAAAAAAACAAACAAACAACCCAATAATTTAAAAAAACACCAAGTATAATATAGTCGTTGCGGGATCGGGATTGTACTCAATAGAGTTGGAGGCTCTTTGAAAATTGATTTCATATAGGCAAAAAATGACAACCATAAATAGTGAGAGGTTTCCAACGACATCACCTAAGGGGAGTTAAGACTATGGAAGAGATCATGGGACCTACATTTTATAATTTGGCTTAAGGACTAAGGTATAGAAAACGATAGTGTTCTAGCATATTAAAAATAATCAAAAAACATATTCTAGAATGCTACGGTAAGCCCCGAAAATGGAAGAACACACCAATATAAAACAATGCTACTACATAGAAAACTTCAACAAGCAAGGGGACTCTAAATTCAAGACTATTTGAAACAAAACACTTCATGGCATGAAAAACATGCAATAGCTCAGCAAAGAACTAGCTCCCACATGTTATAGAGTGAAATACAGAGATTGGGGAAACCAAAGGAATCGTGGGAGGAGAGTAGGATATGTGGGAATAATGAGGTTGAAAACAAAAACACTTCCCTTCTCATTACATAACATACTCACACATTAGAAAATGATCTAAAATCCATAGTGAAAGCTGGGATGTTACAATCCAAGAGGAACAAGTAGGAGCCACTGTAATGCAAGTTAAGATATATATGTGAAAAAAAGTTGGTTTTTATGATCAACACCTACAATGAATATTTAATTTTATGATATTGCACTATTACACTTCCCTTCGTGTTTTCACAATTATTTTTTAACATTTGAGAAAAATATTGGTAATTATATACATGTCTTTTTTTTCATTTGTTATTTTTTAAAGTTCCATTTACAAGTCAAGTAAGTTGCAAGTGTTTTTGTTACCTTAAATTGAAATTTCTTAACTTTTAACTTTGAGGTATAACATAACTATCATTCAAGGTTGTGTTATGCAGGCTAGTTGTTTTCGACTATTAAGTAAGCAAGTAAGCTAAGTTTCTTGGCGTTTATCATGTCATTGGTATAGACCCATAATTAGTTGAGAATAAATTTAATGGATCGCATGACAAATGAATGACATTTACTTTTTGTAGTGGCAAAGGAATCCAAAGAGTGCCACCTTAATCGAGAAATTAAATTTTTGTTTGAAGCAACCCTTTCAAAATTATAATACTTATTCCTTTGCATAGATGTTTTTTGTAACGTCCCCCTCACCCTATCGGACCATTGGGAGGGGATGTTGGCAAATCCTGGGCTCTAAAAATTTGCCCCAATGCATAATACGATTTTCAATACTAAACAGTGTGTGCAGAAACTAAATAAACATGCACAACGGAAATAAAAATCTAACCACACACATCTAGCATACAATTACCAACATAAACATTACAGGCATCAAATACAACAGTTCAGATTCAAATACATGGGAGTACTTATCTTTAAGAAACCCAGATCCAATAACTGGCTGTGTAAGAGCGCTTTTCCACCCAAACATAGGCACTCAGTCCACATATACTCTTTCTGTTGTTGAGGCCACCCCCAAGCTGGGCTATGAGGCCACCGGGGAGAAGGAAACACCTACAGGCTTCTACCTCTAAGCCCACAACCCATTCTGCTCTTCGTGCTTAGTCAAATGCTCATATAGAGCTCCACAAGGGTCTCCCTCAACCCTTACATCCTTGGATTCCACAATACCTACCCCACACAACACCCTTCTAGCTCAGGAATCCCCTTCACCGAACCATGGTGCTCTTGGGCGATCCATCTTGCTGGGTGCTTCTAGTGTGTGCATAGAAGAAGTCCAATCTGATATGGCTTCTATAAAACCACCTGTAGTCTTGATTTGTGACTTCACAAGCACCTATAAGCAGCAGAACTCCATGGGTAAGGTTCCTAGCTTCCCAACCTCTATGCTCACCTACAACCAACTTTTTTCCCTTCCAAAAATGTAGCTTTGTCCTCTAATTCAAATTTCTGGGTTTAGCAAAGTCAGTCTAGTAATGGACATGAACAACCATGATAACTCTATGTAGTGCAACAACCTGCATGAGAAAATGAGAATGGAAGAATGATCAAAAGAGTGTTGAATCCAAGGATATGAGGTGACGATAAAAATACAACTGACATGGATTTTGACCATAGAAGAAATAGGACTGCTGACAATTGAAGTAACTGTCACAATCCCCATGCTCAATAACTACATGAAGTGACTTTTCCCACCAACCTCACATGTGCAATAAATGATTGGAAAATGGTCAAAAAAGGAGATAATTGGCTTATTCTCATGACATGACAAAATTTAGGGTGATTTCTAAGGTCGACACATGGAAACATAGGATTGGGTTTCCCATAATCCCGCTTCCTCTTCCCCTCTGGTGGAATCATAGCCCCTTTGGTGCTCTTTACACAGCCATTGTTGGACCATTCTATTAATTTTCAGCATAATATTTACATACATTTCGAATTAGGCATAATAAGCCAATCATATGGTCCAAAACAGAAATATAACATCATACATGCCTATCCATTCACTAGTTGGGCCTTGGCCTTGAGCTCAGCACCAGAAATTCACACTAGCATATTTACATCATTTACATAATATTGGATAAATACATTCCAAGTCAAAACTAGGGGTATTACATTTTTCTTCTAGGTTTTCTTCTCTATATGTTTCGTGCTATAGCTATACCTATTAGCAAAGTCGGGGACATTGCCACCACGTGGTTCTTGTTAAGTAAAAGTTATTGAATTCAATTCAAGTATTTATGCTCATTAAGTTACTTTTTGAAAAATTAATGTAACTTTAAGTTTTCACGTAACTTTATCAAAAGTGCATTTCATTTATTTTATAAAAGTTAATCACTATAAAGTAACCTTAATATTATTTTAAAGTTATTTTTTGCATGTAAACTTTATAAAACTTCATTGTAAAAGTGTTTCTCACTATTTTTTTAATGTGGGTCACTTGTTTTAAAGTAACTTATTTGTATGTCAAGCAGTTGTAGACGGGGTGGTTGGGGCAGTCAGTTGGCGTCATCCCCACCCAGGGTCGAACCCAAGGACACCTACTTGATGCTCTTGGGAGCGTCCGATTTCTGTAATTGAAAAAAAAGTAACTTATTTGTAAAAGTGAATTTATAGGCAAAGTGAGAGAAAGAATGAGAAAAAAAATTACTCAACAACCTCACTGTGCACCTTTCACCATGTGGACCAACCTCTTCTTTCCATGTGACACTTTGGTTACTTTTTTATGTATTTCTTGAAAAGGTCATAATTTTGACATCCAAAGTCCATTTCAATGTCATTTTTTGAAATTGCCTATTTTTTTGAGAAATTTCCATCCAAACTATTAGTTTTTGCTTTCAAAACCATCTTACTTGCATATTATAATATGGCTTGTCCAAGTGATCTTATGTTTACAAGTTCAAACTACTTATCATGCAAATCTCATATGGAAGATTTACTATGAAGTAGGGGACTTCACCAAATTACCTTGGGAACACAAAATTCACATTTTAATGCATTAAAAAAACAAATGAAATATTAAAATTGACGAAGCACGTGGATTAATAAGAATACCCATCTCCAGTGATCTTCAGTTTCAACTTCGAGGAATTAAGACCCCATATGCAATATGGAAAAAGTTGGAAACTGTATTTGGTAAACACAATGAGGTCAAGCCCACTACCTCAAAAACCAATTGATTGTTTTAAGTCTCAATTATTTCTCTTACATTAACGATTTTCTATCTATGTTCAAAAACTTCAAATTTTACTTGTATAATGCAAAATAATCAAGACAAATTACCCACCCATATATGTTATTCTTAGTAAGCTTGGTATTTTGCTTTTGTATCTACTTTTCATGCCACGGGAGAAGTTCTTATTAGTCAAGGGGATACTTTAAAAATGTCATCATTTGAATCCTTTTGTGATTCTTTGACTAGAGAGCAAGATAAGCTCATACATCTTGGAGTGTTTAGCAATACAAGTACATCTAGCAAAGTCTTCATGGTATAATATAAAGATAAAGCCAAGAATATGGAGAAGCAACACCCTCACAATAGTAAACAAAACAAGGGTCCAAACCCTCTTAGCCAACTCCTCCTCTCAATGGTGAGAAGGGAACCAATTCAAAAGGAAAGAATACTAAAAGACATTGTAATTTTTGCAGGAAAGACGATCATTTGGAGTTTAAATGTTCAAAAATATAGAAGCTTGAGAAGCAACACTAAAAAAACATAACATCAATCTTGATTCTTCTTCTTCTAACTCTTTATTTCATGGACATGCACTTTCTGCTTCTAGTTTTTCCCTACATGCATCATCTTCTTCTTCTTCTAATGAGTGGTGTTATCACTAATAAATTTCAAATATTTGGCAAGGCTTCACTAGCCTCAAAATATCACCTCATGCTAACAAATGTTACATTTAGCCCTCAAGATCTAAGGCGAAGGTTCTTCAAGCGAGAGCGACAGTAGAAAAACCGTGGGCCAATGACCAAGCGCTAAGGAATGGGGCACTTAAAAGCACAAGCAGAAAATCGTCAAATCTTATCAAATCTATGGTTAAGATTAATGGTGCTCCCATAAAGTATGAGAGAGATAAGTCAAGGCATTGATGAGTTAATCAAAGAAAAAGAGTGGAAGATCAATGGCTAATATTGATAACGCGTAGATAAAGTGCATCCCAGCTAAATTTGGCTTGAGGACACATTACCCCCAAAACCACTGGAGACACATGGAAGAAATTGATTGACCGCGCCTCCCCATAACACCTTTTCAATACCACTAGGCCTGTTGGGAATTACTGCTTGTGGAAACCAGGGTGGTTTCCGCCCAAAGTTGAAATTTGATAAAGTATCCACACATGCAAAGGTTGACCAATTGGCATCCATGTGAATACAGCTCTAGCGTACACGTGCCAAAGAGGGGCCCACTAACATCATCCTGTCATAAGTCAATGTCAAATAAAAAGTCACCAAGTGTACAAATTTCAAATATGTTTAGTCGTTAAGGTGCAAGTTCTCAATTTCAAAGATATTGTTATCTATCCAAAGAAGGCTCCAGTGCCCAGCTCCATTGTACCTGACCAGTCAATTTCAACAACTAACAGTCCTAGGGAACTCTCGAGTTTAACCACCAGGTATTTACTAGTCTAACCGCATCACCCCTTTTTCCTTTTGGTAAAAGTGTTAAATTTTTTAGCCTCCATTGCTTAGTAAGAGACCTTTTAATCGCACCTATAAATAACCCCAGTTAAAATATCTAAGAAGTCAAAAGATAAGATCCCCAAACCCAGGTTTGCTAGAAATGAACATGTATATGATCACCATGCTGACATTTTCTATATGGTGGTCACCAATTTTGACCTAAATTATACCCTTCGAAAAGCACGTGCCCTATCCTTTGCAGATGAGGACCCATGTCACCTATGGGACTCAAACCTAGCCATATATGTTTGCCCACGCACAGTGTACTTCTCTGAGTTTGTATCATGGGGCTCTTGCCAATATTCACCCATTAAAAGAGTTGTCCTATCCTCTTACCATTCCAAAACACTATGCACCATAGATGTTGATACACTGTAGAAAATGTTTTGTATTCCATAATTTTTGGCCATGCAAACCATAAATAAAAAGAGTTTGGAAACCTCTTACCAGACATTAAAACCTTCTGACAGAAACCAATTTTTATCTAAACACCTGGAAAATAGAATTGTAGTCCCTAAATCCCCATCCCCATATAGCACTATAGTCTTTTGTGGGAACTCCAAGAAATCCATATCATTGATATGCACAGTTTTAGGATATGAAAATGACAATACTGTTGATGATACTATCCCGGGTTTTCTACTCAGTCTAACCTCTGCACTTGGCATTGGTCCTACTAAATTTGACATATGCAGTTTCCTAACTCAAGAAATACATGGCCAATTATAAGAGCTTCCATCATTGGAATTGTTCATATACCCTTCCTTCAAGTTATTTATGTTCATTTACCATAAATTTGAGCACTTCAAATGCCTAAACTTAAATATTTCATATGAAAGTGGGAATCAGATCCCTGTATATGATTCACAAGATTTGTTTTTAAGAAGATCCGATAATTCTAACTACATGGAATTCACCAATGAAGTCATGAAGAGAGCTTATGTCAGAACCCGGAATTTCTGAAAAATTTAAATTTTTTATTCATAACAATAAATGTTAACTAGGTAGTTTTTCTGATTTTGTTTTAAATTAAATAACTAACATAATCTGTTGAAAGACTCTGTCTTATTAAAAACTTTGGTTTTGGTGATTGTAATTAATGACTGTTTTGTTTTGAACCGCAAGGGAAGAGCTAGTCGTAGTTGATTGGCTTACTTAGCTTACGAGCTAATGCATATGTCGTCTTTTGTTTCTCAGGTGCGCCAGTGAAATAAGGATCACCGTTGGTTGAACTTGGTGAGCATCAATATTCCCTGTACTTAAAACTTAAAAGATCGTCATGATATTTCTTATGCAGATAGTATCAACATGTTCTACGATAGATTACACAGTTCAGTTATAATTATTGTTTTATGAATATTATGCTATGTTACTGCTGTAACTTATCAATGGAACCATAGTTTGTATCATGAATTATCATCTGTGTAAGCGACTTAGCATCATGTGACATGTTGTCAATTTAATACTGGTGATTACTGTTTTGTTCACATAATGATAATGCGAGTTGAGAAGGTGACGCTTCTAGCGTTGTTTCAATATATACTCCTATGCATCGAAGTCCAATGTCTACTTAGAGTTTAACATATGTTACCTGACTGCGTCTTGATTTGTAACTACCTTTACAATGTGAACCTGTAGATGAAACTCTATTTCAATCATATTAATATTAGAGGTTTATTATTCAAATTAATACTGTTAACATTAGTATTAGTAACAATTCCGATGAGTGCGTATGATAGCAATTGTGTAAAATGTCTGATAGACTTGGTAACATTTCCAGGGTTAAATATCAAGGTATTTCATTTAAGGTTAACTACCTTATTTCTTAAATGATCATGAGAATGTAGTATGCTCATAGCATTAGTCTATGATTTGGTTTTAATATATCTATATCATAAATTGATTGTGCAATAATCTTAATATTCCCATACGTTGGCAAGCTTTATATTCTATATAGTGTTTAGGTTGTATTGATCATAAACTTTATGGTTTTAAATTGACTATATCTCCTTTAAATCGTTGTAGTGATTATACATTCCAAGTGCTTGGGATTCTCGATGATTCATTTGCAAGGCATGCACTATATGCCAAAATGATTATATATCATTGTTATCTTATACGTTGACTTACATATGTAATGATTTGGAAAATCGGTGTATAATGATTTGGTTGGCAATGGAACTATAAGGTCTCGACCCATATTACGTTGATTTATTTGGAGGCTACGTGGTTCACTCTCCTCCATGCAATTTGTGATATATAAGCTGGTTTCATAAACCCTACAGGTTATTATAGTTGCCTTCGGGCTCGGGTCCTAGGGATGAAACCCTCCCTGTCTGAGTTTCGTATTGAAGCCCTGTAACAAAGTGCAGAGTGTGGTGGTTATGGCCTCGTGGTTCCATTCTGTAGCAAGATAAGTCTTCGGCTCTGGTCATGGCGTTTGCTATGGTTTTCAATGTCTCGTGGTCTTGTTCTTCCTTCTTTGTTTAAGTCTCGGCTGTCTACAAACCTTCACTGTACTGGTGCGGATGTGAGATGGAGTTTCTCTATTGTCTTTAATGTTATGAGAGGGTTGAAGCATTGGTTTTTGGGTGTGCTTGTGGACTGGTTCAATTCCAGTGTGAGGGTTTCGACTGTAAGAGTTGTCTGTCGCGGCTGTCATTTGAAAGTTATGAGGGTGTGCTTTACTCTTTCAACCGACGAGGGTTTGGGGTTTCACTGCCTGCTTTCACCGGTGGCTTCCAGATTATCCACGGCTACAAATGCACAGGTAATGAATAACATTACTTTCATTAATTCTGTTTTGCAAGCAAGTGTAAGTTTCCTCTTATTTAAACTCTCGGCAATGAATGTATATTAACATCCCTCTGAAATGAATGTGCAGGTCTCACGGCTTTGTAGGTGTACAGGGTTCTATCTTCAACGCTCTCATACGGGTAAGCCTGGTTATCCACGGCTGTCTCTTCCTTTGCTGGTTTAAGTGGTTAGGGTCGTGTCAAGGAGGAGACTCCTGTGTAGTGAGGTCGGTTGACGACTTGGTGTTTATGGTTACAGTCATATGTATGGAGTTGTTTTGTTTGAAATGAAATGGGGTTTGAAACCCTGTTAAGTTTATGGAGAGCCATTCACGGCCAACTGTATGAGGCCAGGGTTTTCTGTTATTGTGCTTTGTATTTGCTGAGCATGGGGTTCTAACCTCGCTGTATGAGATTTAAACTTAATATAATGTTGGGCCTGATATGGCCGTATTTTGAATTTCGTATTTTGTTAAAATATTACAATGTATTTGTAATGTGTGGATAGATGTATTCTTCGGTACCTACAATGGAAGATAACTATGTTTAATGAAACCCTATAATTGTTGTTCTGCGTTTTACTTCGGTTTGGAGTGTTAAATAAAGATTATGGATAATCCTCGGCTGTGACTGTAATCTTTAAAAACATAGGGTTGCTCTGGTGAATTGGGGTTCTGTTTTATGTTCAAAGCATATGTAGGGTATTGTGAGCTCGATAGTGACTGGGTATGAATTATAATAATATTTGTTTTGATTCTTGTACAGTTGTTAAATGAAACTGTAGATTAAATAATATATACACTTAGAAATATGTGTAAAGTTACTGTAGGTTATAGCTGCCATATAAGGCATTCTTTTCATTTGTTTTTCAGTCTGTCGATGGGATACTGTAAGGCTACGGCCATATAGGGTTTTGGGAACTACTCCAAAGGAGATATTTGTACTGAATAATATTAATACTGTGTATAATTTAAGATGGTTGTAACAGCCAATGATGACTGTGTTCATCGACAGTTTCTCTATTTTATTAATATGTTTGTTTTGTAAATAAAACAACTCTGTTAATTCTATTACAATGACGTGGCTACTGTATTTTAATACTAGGAAGAAAGAAAATAATCTACAGTTTTCTATATGCTTGTACTTGCCTACTGTGTAGAAGATTTAAGATTATGTGAAAGCTTGTAACAATAAAATATTGTTACAGTCACTTCTTTAGTTAGTCGATAACTGCCAACATGTTCTGAGTATAAATAATATATAATGAGATGAGCTTTGTTCATCTGTTAATTTGATATAAGAAAAACCTGTAACTTAAAGTTTACTAAAATATACAATACATTTATATATACAGATAGTTTATTCTAGTAGGAATTATCTCAAGGTAAACACTAAGGTTTGTCTAGATTTGTTCTTATGATTGTTTAATAACTATAATTCTGAATTATCTATTGTCTAATAATTCTGTCTATTATTTAAACTATTAACAGAAATTCTAGCAGGTGCATAAACATGGTATTTGTTAACTATAGCTGTAACAAATAGGTTCTGTATAAAATAAATACTCTATTTAAATAAAAATAGGAAAACTTCTAAATATCTGCATTCTGAATTTTATACGAAAGAAAAGTACAGAGAATGATTTACTGAAGTTGAATACAATCAAAACATAGTTATACTAGTCTATCTCATAGGAAAATTAAATAACCAACAACAGGAAGAGTGGCAGAACCTGTAGCTATGGTAGACAATTAACAGCAATGAGAGGCTGTTCCTCCCTACCAATTCCTGGAGAGTGCCCAGACAGCACTTCTCAGGACCCCCGAGCTTGCTCTGGTCTAACTGGCTGGAATCTAAGTACGGCCAATAATTCCCTCAGCCAAAACAGCTATACTGGAACCAAGTTACTGCAACTTCCTGCTCAAAACACTTCCTTACTGTTTTCCCACTTCCTCAATGGGACTCCTGAATAGCATTCACCTGAATGTATTCTCCCTCTAGAACAAATGCTGAACCCCCAGCTCAGTTCATTGAGTAGTATTTAAAAGATTGCCTAGGTCTTAGTTGGGCTAACTGTCATTAATGAGCCACCTGCTCAGATTCCACTTTCTTGGGGAATCATGACCCCAAAATATAGGGAAGTTGCCACCTGCAACTCAGGAAGTGTTTGAGGATGCTGCCACTTGTCTTTTGTCCTTCCACCTAATTCCATCCACCAGTTAGACCAGTAACCTCTTTTAACAGCTCTCCCATGCTGTTGTCTCCATAATTTATTTATTAATAATAATTATTCAGAATTTACATTCCATTTCTGGAGACTCTGCTGAGTCATCCATTCCTACTTAGCATTAATTTTAACATAATGTTCTCAGGAATATTAAAAATAATTACATTATTTTAATAAAATTGGGGTATGTGACAGCTTATATGTTGATACATGATCCCACACACCTTAGAATGTTTCTAGAGGGAAAAAGCTAGTTATAATTCAGCCCTAACATGAAAGTGGGGGATTATTTCTTGTATGAGAAATGCACAGTAATAAGAGTGTATTGTTTTGAGGAAGAACCTTACAAGCTCACAATCTTCCTTACACTAAGAGTTCTGACCATGGAATATGTAAGATAGAGGTTCATATAAAATGATATGCACTTTACATTTTAGGCAGCACATGACATTCCTCTTACCCAAATAAGTAGGACTCTTCTAAATAATAGGGTTAAATGCATTGCAATACATGGAAGATTTCCTCAGCCATCTAAATCTTGAGAAAACAGAGAAAGGGGCCTATGACCCTCACCATGTCATATTCTAAGAAAAGGGTATCCAATAAGAATTCTCCCTATAAGTGTATGCCTAAGCTAGAGTGGGAGAAGATTGAAAATAAAGAGAGCTAGGAGGAGGTCCTGGAAATTCAGAAAAGCTTAGAAGAGCAAAGGTACCACGGAGCAGTTAGTTGGGAAAAAGAGAGGAGCAGAGGAGCTCCAAAAAGATATGTGTGATAAGATTTTCTACCTACGAATAAGAGGGAAATATCTTGGATATTAAAATGGCTCCCTTAAACCAATCCAAGACAAAAATAAAACAAGTAGGGTTCTATTCTCCAAGATGTAAAGAACCCATGCGAGCATTCGTAATAAGAAAGATGATGAAGATAGATGTCTTACCTTGATCCAAACGATTATCTTCGTTTCTCTTTGTTGATCCAGTCCTTTGCTTGATGATCCAAATAAGAGAACTTGTGGACAAAGAAGAGGAGAGAATCTGCTTTTCTACACAAACATGTTAGGCTAAATCTATCTACTTAAATAAGCACAAATTGAAATATTTCAACATGAAACACACAATTTGGGAGAATAGGCCAAGTTTTTTATTAGAAATCCAAAGAGGAAGTGATACAATATAGCATTATACCTAACAACATTCAGAAAACATCTCCTCTTATGCCTTTCAACAAGACACCTTTGAGAACCTTGAGAACACAAGGACTTCTTCACAAGTATATCTGCAATTGTTTACGGACAATCCGTTGGTGCGGACACCAACCAATCTCCCTAGTCATTTTGTTTGCGGACAATCCATCAGTGTAGACACTAATTGATCTCCCTAGTCCGAATGGTTCAGATCTAGAACAAAAAAAGTACACAATACAAATTACTTTCCTAGATTGATCAAATTGCAAAGGATGTCAGAAGATAACTCACCTTATGAGCGCAATAATATCTCCTTGCTTGAGGTAGATCTTGATCTCTAGATCTATGGATCTCCAACTGCAAAACAATATACCACAAGGGAAACAAGCAAGTATTAATAGCATATAAACATAGATCAATATAAACTAGCAGTCAAATAAGTTAATTCTAAAGATCTTACAATAACAATATGTTTATGGAAAGAATCTGTATTAATGTAATAATAAGAAATACATAGAGAGAGGTTACAACCAAGCTTTGACGTCGTAACTCCTTCCAAATGATCCTAGCCTCAAAGATCCAAGCTTTTTACTCTTGATGGATGAAAGGGATGTGAAATTTCCCACATAAGATCCAAAGAGATGATGTAAACCTCACAATGAAAGAATTTAGGAATAATAGAAGAAGAGACAAGCAATAGAACTTAGATCCAAAGAAACTCTGATTGAGGTAGAATAATTACACATGTTACATTAAACTGAATAGTAAACAGGTAAATATACAATGTTGAGTATGAGGATTCGAATTCACTAGGAGGAATTCGAATTGGCCTTCATGCAAAGATCCATAATCAGTGGAGAGTCATCAATGCCTAAGTAGGAGTCCACCTTCTCATCAGTGAAGTCATCAATGCACAAGTAATGATCAATCGGGAGTCAAACTGAGTCTAATTGAATGTGGTTGGTGTAACTGGCACATGGAAGCACTAATATAGTGAAGGAGGCTCAGTGGAGGGCACCATAAGAGTTAATTGGAGTCAGAATGGTCAATCTAGTCTCACTGGAGGTCCAACAGAGTGATAAACTCAGTAAAGAGTCAGTTAATCCTTAAATTAAGGAAATAACTGAAGATAACTCAATATAACTGAATATAACTGGACTGGTAGGTGAAGAAAGCGCCCTCGTCATGCAGTGGAGCAAAGGAGGGCGCATTAGTCACTGGGAGTCCTAGAAATGATCTGAAAGAAGCTCCGGGGGCTAGTTTGCTGAGGACTAGGTGCTAGGACTGATGACCTAGAATGCATGCAAACCCTAATTTTGCATGCATGACTAAAAATGAAAATGAATGGAAGGCTAGTAGGACTAGGATGGAGTATAGGAATATCCTAACACCCCCCCTTAATCCATCTTGGGCCCTGGTAACTAGGACCAAAGGTCACCCATACAATAAATGAAATGATAATAAAATACATAACTGTCCATAAACTGAGGAAATGGGGAAAACCTCATGGGAAAAATACCCCCCCTCAAAAGAACAGTAAATAACTCAAAGAACCATCATGCAGAAAAGAAAGAAGCTTTCATCAGTGAAAACTTTTGCAAAAGACTTGGCAAGCTGATCCCATGTAGGAAGGTCTCCCACTACGTGGAGGATGAAGCAAGTCTTTCAGGAACTTTTTCTGTATCCAGAGCGAATGGAACATGAGTAGTCTTCCCAAAAGATGGAAGAGAGAATCCCATCATCATGCTGCATCTCTCATGGAGAGATGGATGGCATAATGCAAGGTTAGCATGCTGCTGAAGTCTAGTAGTTCTGTAAGCAAATAAATCATCAACTGTGTTCTCAGTAGTAGCAAGGACTGCGTGAGAACATATTTCTCTTGAATCTGGACTGAGAATAGGTGTTGGTTCTGAATCTTCTTGAACCATGATCTCAACATCAAAATCTTGATCTTCTTCTTCACTAGAATATGAGTCACTGGAAGAGAAGTCACTGTGATCTTCATCAGAATCTGAAGAAATAGTTGGAGAGAAGGGCATGAAGTGTGAGAACTCATATGCCTTTGAGGCATGATTAGCAATCCCATTCGCTATAACCTTTCCAGTGGAGATTTCTGTAATCTCTACTGTGTTTGGACCAAAAATTACTTGTTTTGGAGAACCTGTATGAGTCATTTGATATACTGACAACAAATTAGCTGTAAGAGAAGGAACAAATAAGACATTTTTGAACTTACCATGCTCCATATGAACTGTACCCAAACCTTTGGCAGAAATCTAAGAGTTGTCTCCCATGTGAATGGTAGGCCCATCTTGGAGATCCAAAGAGGAGAAGGATTCTTCTTGTGCCATCATGTGGTTGGAAGCTCCAGAATCTATGAGGAGAGCTTTTGTCTTTGAAAAACCAGCCATCAATGCATGACAATCATCAGATCCACTTCCAAAATCAGACATCTTTGCTTCTTTTGGAACAACAATTTGGTTTTGTTCAAGAAGCTTGGTTAGAAGATCAATCTTCTTATGCATGCAGGCATGCTTAGTATGGTTTCCTCTCTTGCAGTAGGTACAATTAGGTCTCTTTTGTTTGTCATTCTTGGATCTTGAAGGTTTCTTGCCTTTGCCTTTTTGTCCCCCTTTTGCATTCGCTCCACTTGATTCACCAGCTAAAAGAGCTAGATCTCTGGAGGTTTTGATGGCACCCATTTGAAACAGTTTGTTCTCTTCTTGAGTGAGAGCTTTAATAAAGTCACTTAAGGTGGGAAACTTCCATCCAGGGATGGACATTCGAACAGAATGAAAGGTAGATACAAAGACAAAAAATTGAGATCCAAGTTTGCTCAATATAGAGAGTATCAATTGCTCATCACTTTTAGTGATGCCACATTGCTTGCAATGCAAAACCAGATTTTGAAATTTGGAGAAGAAATCTTGGATGCTCTCGAAATTGCTAGGTTGAAGGGCAACCAATTCATTCTCAAGAATGTAGCCTCTTAGTTCGTCTTGTTTGCCAAAAAGACTCCTCAATTTTATCCATAAATCATTTGGAGACTTCAATCCATCAGTATGAAATAATAGATCATCAGATATATGAAGGCATATGCATCCAAAGGCTTCATCCATTTTGTTTAGGTGCTTGATTCTCTTTTCAGCTTGATGTGGTATGACATCCTTTTCCTCAACTATTCTAGTAAACCCTTTTGACTGCAAGATTACTATCATCTTTCTCTTCCATTCGAAATAATTGAAAGGAGTGAGAAGCATAGAAGAAGGAGCATTCAAATTGCTCATCTTGACTGCTTGAACAAGTGCAAAATAGAAAGCTGCTGAATCTGCTGCTGCAACTACTGGAACTTCGAAATACCTGCAAAAAAAACTCTCAAGAATGGAGGTAGAATATACTCTCAAATGGCTCTGATACCATGTGAAATTGCCCACATAAGATCCAAAGAGATGATGTAAACCTCACAATGAAATAATTTAGGAATAATAGAAGAAGAGACAAGCAATAGAACTTAGATCCAAAGAAACTCTGATTGAGGCAGAATAATTACACATGTTACATTAAACTGAATAGTAAACAAGTAAATATACAATGCTGAGTATGAGGATTCGAATTCACTAGGAGGAATTCGAGTTGGCCTTCATGCACAGATCCATAATCAGTGGAGAGTCATCAATGCCTAACTGGGAGTCCACCTTCTCATCAATGAAGTCATCAATGCACAAGTAATGATCAACCAGGAGTCAAACTGAGTCTAACTGAATGTGGTTGGTGTAACTGGCACATGGAAGCACTAATATAGTGAAGGAGGGCACCATAGGAGTTAATTGGAGTCAGAATGGTGAATCTAGTCTCACTGGAGGTCCAACAGAGTGATAAACTCGGTAAAGAGTCAGTTAATCCTTAAATCAAGGAAATAACTGAAGATAACTCAATATAACTGAATATAACTGGACTGGTAGGTGAAGAAGACGCCCTTGTCTTGCAGTGGAGAAAAGGAGGGCGCATTAGTCACTGGGAGGCCTAGAAATGATTTGAAAGAAGGTCCGGGGGCTAGTTTGCTGAGGACTAGGTGCTGGGACTGATGACCTAGAATGCATGCAAACCGTAATTGCATGCAAACCCTAATTTTGCATGCATGAATGAAAATGAAAATGACTGGAAGGCTAGTAGGACTAGGATGGAGTATAGGAATATCCTAACAATGGAAGCAATTCTAGCAGAATTTCACTAGCATTTAAGTGCCCTATCTTCCTCCTCCTTGATCATGGAGAACGGTTTTTTTATTTATAGGCCTAAAAGGATAGGAAAGGTTGAGGATTTGTGGGAGAGGTTGAGGATTTGTGGGAGAATATCAAGGGATCATCCCAAAAGCTAAGGGAACCGAATGCCACCCTTCCCAGTTCGTAGGGATAAGCCCCCATGTAACCAAGGACTCTGGAAGCCGCTTGAAGCTTCTCTTTCTCCTTTTAAACTAACGGCACCACACTTTGCACACAGACAACCCACATCTTTGAAGGGTGACACATCTTGTGCAAAGGCAACTAGCGTCACTGATGCGCTTTGTCAATGTGTAGAGTGTGTCACCAAATGTATAACACACCTTGTTAGAGAGAAGGGCACATCAGGATGACAACAAAAGGTAGTAGGAATAACAACAATTCTCCTTTCAATCATTTGTCCCAGGTGCTTTAGGAATCAAGGAAAATAGAGGACACGTAACTCACGATGACGAGATTTTGGTGTAATAGAATGCCCCCCAAATCATGAATCTAATGAAATAGGGTAGGTGAGATGCTTTGAAATATGAGAGTTTGAGGCAAAGACCATCGATTGGAGTGATGAACAAAGACTCCTGCAGTACAACAGACTCTGAGATATATATCTCAAATGACTCATAACATGGTTGTCGACCAATGCATTGCAAATCAATGGTAGTATCGACTGACTGAACACAATCTTGGCTACTAGACACAAGCGTATATCCATGATGAGATAATTAAACATCCATGACTAATACAAGAGTGGATCCGTGTGATATGACTCAAAAAATATCCATCGCATCCTGGGTAAGATACATAAGTTGACCCGAGGTCTTCAAGCCAAACTCGCAATGATACAAATCTAACCATCTGATTACAATGTTTTGAAGTCGAACATGGTAGAAACCACTTGATTACCTGTCATTGATGTAAACCGTTAACAAGTACGAGGGAAATCATCATTGATGTCAATGATCCCCAAGGTATCATAGTACATACCTCCGAATGTGAATCAAATGAGTTGAGGTCGAACATTCAGTGCAATCTTTCAATCATAATTCAATGACACAAACTTATTGTTCAAAGCGAGGTAACCTGCCATTGAGGCATGCATGCCCAAGGTACTTGAATGGTTTCTAGGTTCAATCCTTGGATGATGTGTTGAAGTCGACAAGGAAAAACTCGTCGAAGGAGGGCCATGATGTTCCCCTCATCATCGACACGAAACAAGATCAAATATGTTTTGGAGTAGATCGGACTGTAGAGTGATGTTTGAGACTGACTTAGGGGTGAATGACACAATGGAAGGTATAATGAATGTAGAGATTGACTCAATCAACACAATTCTCTTGAACATGGAATGGAATGACTTGACAACATTAACATGACGAGATTGACGAGATTGGTGAGACTCGAAGACAAGCAGATTATCCAAGTGGTTCGAATGAGATGCAAACGAGTGCCATGTTCAAGAGTGACTACATACTGCCATTACTACAAGTAAATGCAATCTTTTTCCTTATTCCCCATCATGAGTGATGAGTACCTCTTTCTTTATTTACGAACTTGAGGAGGGTAACAAATTCTCGGTATAGCTCATCCTTAGGACAAGTCCAATTTCACATGTTTAATGAACCTGAGATAGGAGGGGTTTGTCCCTAAAAGGGCCCTTCAATGTCATATTTTAACGAGTCCAAAGAAGGTAAAATCGACGTCATTTCATGTTTAGAGAGTCTGAAAGGACTAAAGAAAAACTCTGGTAAGTACTTTTTCATAAATGTTAGTCTCCTCACCCGAAAAAGGATAAAACAATGTGAGAAAGAACTCTTCCAGTCATGATTAACGAGAGTACTGCTTTTTTGTAAATAGTCCCGTTGGTCCGAAAATGGGTAAACTATCACTAGAAAGATGACCTTTCTAATACTTTTACAAGCGTGAAAGAATCAAGTTCACTTGACGATATTTTCTTATTTAGGGAGTCTGAAAAGAGATTAAAGGAGTCTGAAAAGAGTTAGTTTGGTAGCCTCCAACGACATCTCTGTTGGAAGGCTAGGGCCCACCTCCTCACAGAGATTGCTGAGTTAAGTAGATATTTTAGTTTTAATTTATTCTGGTTGATGTGGAGTTGCAATAGGTAGTATTTTTAGATTGCTGCAATAGTAGTTAATTGGATAACTGCATAATTATAGTTTCCCTTTGGTTTGCTGCAATTGTGTGGTGTGAACACTTGACTGTGTAGAGTAGTTTTCTTTCCTATGCAAGTGTGTTAATTAATACTGTTGTTACAGTCAAGCTCAGCTCAAGCATATTATTTTTATTTATATTTCCTAGAATTTGTTGAATTAGAAAGGTCATGGTTTGAATTACTTTTAATATGATATTTTAGGATTTAACTTTTTGCAAAAGCAATTCTAGTTAATTCATTCTTAGATTAGTTGTTGTAGGATTGATGTTGTAAGAAAATAGGAATCCTTTGAGTTCTTAGATTGATAATTTAGATTGGCTTTCACAATGAGTTGAGTTTGTCTTAGCAGTTAGGTAGGATGAATGTTCTTTATTTATTTAGTCAGCTACTGAAGTGTTTATGCATATACTTTGCTTAGTTACCTTTGAAACAATCAGAATTTTCTGGGTTGACAATTTATATTGAACACTCTATTTGTTAGCTGAAATTAATTAGCATATAGAGTGACCAACTTTTTGGAGCTGCTACCGGGGAAGGTAATTGGTAGACATAGATGGTAGTTGATTAATTTGATTTCATTAGCTATAAATATTTGAAGCTTGCATGAATACAAGAAGAAAAGGTTGGGAACCCCCTCAAAACACTAATCTCCCAGGTGGAAGAGGTCGTGGAAGTAACCAGGGTTCAGGAAGAGTGATGTTTTTTGAAGAGTTGATCCCTAAAGCTGATTCCTCTACCAGACTGCCACGGACATCTTCAGGAAGAGGAAGCTCCATTCTCCCTAACCTTGAAACGTCAGCATCAACCGTGGAGAACGCAATGGGACCTTCACCTCCCATTCCAGAGAAGAGACCTCCTGAAGATAAGGGAAGTGTCGCGGGTGCAGTAGAGATTTATTGAATCAACGTACATAGAGTAACTAAGGAGGAGTGGTTAGATCATCGTCAATAACTAGAGGAAGAAATAATGAGAGAAGAGGAAGAAAGAAGGAGAGAAGAACAAAGGAACCAGGAAAACATGGATAATGGAGATCATGGAGAGCATCAAGAATGCCCCTTAGTTCTGCAATAGTATTGATAATTAGCATGGAGACACTGTTGTCACACTTGAATTTCCTATTCGACAAACACCTGGGGCGGCTCCCATGAAGAATATTTCACCTTCGATTTTTCTGAATTTCCATGGTAAGTCCACCGAAGATCCAGATGAATTTCTTTTCGAATTTGATATCCTCTGCCGGAGCTATGATTATACCTCCAATGCATAGAAGTTGAAATTGTTTCCTGCCACCCTAAAGGGGAATTCCATGCATTGGTTCATGAGTTTGGGTCGTGAGACTATTACTACCTGGGAGAAAATGAAACAAATATTCCTTGCTAAATATCAATACTATTGCAGAACTAAGGATAGGACGGAAGAATTGTTTAAGATGGTCCAAAAAGAAGAGGAGAGTTTGGAGGACTTTGTTGAAATACTTTTATACAATTTGCATAGATATGGTCATGCTGATATTGGGAAAGATGTCCTCAAAATCATTATACTACATGGAATCAGAGAAGACTGCATGGACATGCTTAATTTATTGGGAAAATGAGATATCTCAAAAGAACCTTTTGAACATATCATCGACCTATGTCGAAGATACTCTAGGGGATCATCTTGAACCAACACCCGAGATTGCGATGTCCTCACGAGGGCACAAAAGTCAGCCAGTGGAGGGGCTACTCGGGAAGAGATAGGTAATATTCTTGAAAAATTTAAAACTGACATGATGAGTTCTATTTCCTCGAAGTTGGATATTTTCAAAGCAAAACAGAGGCAAGCAGAAGAAGATCTGGCACTAGGTGTATTTTGTGCTAAATGTAGAAATAAGCACCCATTGAGGGAATGCCCGCTTGATAAGGTGGATGTATGTGGCATGTGCGATCTGGAGCAAAATACGAAAGAATGCCCTTCACTCCCAAAAGTCAAAGCAGTCCTTCAGGAATCCACCTCATTTGTGAAGCAAGCTTACTTCATCTCTCAAAAGAATCCTTGGCAAACTTAGAATCTAGGTATGAATCCAGATCCCTCATCTTTCAATTCTTGGAACAATATGAATAACCCGTTTCCTTCACACTATTCCTATACTAATACCCAATGGCATCCACTGACTCAAACTACAATGCAATATCCTAATCCTTGGACGCCATGGGCACAACACTCAAACCAACAAGCTCCCTGGTCTCCTGGTTGGAGAAATCCTTATCTAGGAAATCAGTTTCCTCACAATCAAACTCCTCACACACAATATCAACAGCCGCAGCTACAAATCCAAAATAACACCACACCAATGAATACACCACTATGACCTTAGCTGCCTGCTCATCCTAACCCTAATCCTAATAATAAGGCAGTACAACAATTCAAAATTGCCAACATGTCAGCTTATTACATTTCCCTTGTCCCTTGCAATGAATTACACTTACGATTAGGGAGGGTAGTGGAACCTATTTTCATTGAGGATGTTCCATCCTCTGTGACCGAAGAGAGAATGAATCAATGATTTGAGAACCCAGTCAGTACATCAATCCCCATTATTGAGGATGTTGAAACACCTATTGAGACATCAGCTGAAACACTTGCAGAAACACATACCGAAACTCAGCCTACACAATTTTTGAGAGAACCGCCATATCCTGAATGTTTGTCCTTACAGAAGGTAGTGGAACAACCTCATTTCAATCTCCTAGGAGAATTGAAGAACCTTTATGTTAAGATTCCACTATTACAAACCCTACACGATGTACCTATCTACGCCAAAACTGTTAGGGATTTGTGTGTGAAAAAGCTAGGAAGGAAACCTAAGGATCCTCCTACAGTTCATGTAGTGGGGAAATTATCTGAACCAATGATGGGAAGGGATCCATTGGCAAAATATGATGACCCAGGTAATCCCACTGTCACAGTATATATGGGGCATACCCAGATTCCCAATGTTTTGGTTGACTTAGGTGCAGCGATAAACGTTATGACCATTGAGACTGTAAAGAATTTAGGACTCACTAATCTCAGGCCTACCCCTACTATACTAGAACTAGCGGATAGATCTACGATCAAACTTGAAGGAATTTTGGATGACTTGGTAGTTTCCGTTGACTCATGGGAATACCTTGCAAACTTCCTTGTTTTGTAGCCTAAAACGCTGTTGGGGGGACACCCATTAATCTTAGGGAGACCATGGTTAGCTACATTAGATGTGTGTATCAGCTGTAGAGCAAGATCCAAGACGATTTTCGATGGAACTGATATTAAAATCCTGACCTTATATCCTCCAGCCCGACCAAGCTCAGATGTTGAAACTCCATTATAGATGGATTTGGAGGAAGAGGAAGGCACTCAGCCTTTGCTAACAATTGGGAGAGCCCTGACTTTCAAAAATGAAACTGAAGATGACACTATCAACATTTTTATTAGTGAGCCAATGTCTGTCACCAAACATGTATATCAAATCTTGGATAGTACCTTAAGCGAGCTGGAACAAGAAGAACTTACCGAAGAGACCCTAGTTAGTAATGTCGAAATAGTTCCCGTAATTGAGAACTCAAAAAGTACCCCAGTAGAAATCGAGCTTGGAAAAACCTTGAATATTAATCCTAATCTTGCACCCGATGAACTGGAACGTATGGTTACTATTGATGTATATGTAACTTCGGAATGTATTTCATATATGTTGTATGTACTCCTATAGAGATGGTATTATTCCTCTATACAGAAGTGTCGTCATTTATATTGTAAATGTTGTAACTTATACTTGATGGGTTATTAGACCACCTTGTTGGGGTCGGCCTTGTATAAGTCATGTGGTTCAAAGGGTTATTAGACCACCCTATTGGGGGTCGGCCCAGTCAGCATTATGTTATGTGGTTAAGTTCGAGCCTACAAATAGAGTGCGGGAGGCACTCTATTTGTTCACTCACTTCTCACTCATGCACTCAAGGAGGAGTGGCGCACTTATGGAGGAGGAGGATCTGCTGCTAGGATATGCCTATCTCTTATGGTTGGATTGTATCATTGCTCTATCTATCTCTGAGGAAGTTATTGGGGTTTTTCACCTTTATGGTTTTCCCCAAGTAAATCTTTGTGTCTCTTGTGTGCTTGCATTATTGTCTCCATGATTGATATGCTGTACATGTTGTTCTCTCAGTTAAGATCCTAGATCAGATTGAAGTAAATTCTGAAAATTTAACATGGTATCAGAGCTAGCCTGAAAGAAGGCATGATATGGCATGTATGACACTTGTTGCACTTGCGATGCTAGGGCTTGATATAGCAAAAACTAGTCATCGTAGCACTTTCGCTATAAATCCGATTTGGCGAAGGTTTCGGATCTGAAATATTTACAGGTCGAAGATTAAATCCCCATGTACCTTGTGTCCAAAGGAAAACCTCTAAATCGTTGTACTTTGTGATTTATGATCTGTACAATATAGGGTTTCTGCCTCTTCCAGATCTGAGTCAAAATTAGGTGACCTTGGGAAAAAGGTCATAAATTGGGCTAGGAAGCTCCAAATGAAATTTCGTAAAAAGTGACAGGTAGTACACAGACTGTACTATCTGAGGAAAATTTTTCAGAGGCCGAAGTTGAACCAGTGACACGTGGAATGCCGTACAAGTTATCTCTCCTGTATTATCCCATAAACAGGTCACGTTGCGGCACTTGGCATAACTCTCTCTCAGAGGGTCCAATTGAGGTCAGACCTATCAGGATGGAAAGATAACAGGGCGAGTTATCTCAAGAAAATTTTTCATAGGCAGAAGTTGAAACAATGACACGTGGCACACCGTACAAGTTCGCTCTCCTGTATTATCCCATAAACAGGTCACGTTGCGACACTTGGCATAACTCTCTCTCTCAGAGAATCCAATTGAGGTCAGACTTATCAGGATGGAAAGATAACAGGTTGGGCTATCTCAGGAAACTTTTTTAGACCCCGTGGATCAAAAATTTCAGAGTTACACCAGAAACAATCAGGTACATATTTCTGTCAAAACAGAATTATTTTTGAGTACCTTCATTCATGGCTTCCGGAATTTAGGGCTTCGAAGAAAGTTGGAATTTTTGTAATCAGAGACCACAGCTGGATACTACTCATCAAAATAGAAATTTAGAGACCAAGATCAGAATTTTTGGTTGGGCAGAAGGTCGAGCTTGATCAGACCCTAGTTCGAGACTTTGATCAGAAAAGTGAAAAATTAGGGCTTCTGTAAAAATGGGAATTTTTGAAATCTGTGACCACGGCTGGAAGCTCCTCAGAAAAATAGAAGCTTAGAGATTTGGATCAAACCTTTTGATTGGGCAGAAGAGTGGGCTTCATCAAACCCCAGTTCAGGGTCATGCCCAGTGAATCCGGAAGTTTCAAAGGCAAAATTGAGGAGTGAAACTTTGCAGTTTTCAAATTCTGAATATACCAGCTTGATTAGCTCATCAAGGCACATATTTCTATCCTTTCGAAAGTTTGAAATTCAAAGTTTGAATTTTTGGGGTTTCTCTGACAAACCCATATCTAGCTCCAGGTCTAGTTCTTGCAAATCAAGTGGATTGGGTTAATCCTAGAAGAAGATGGATTGGTCACCTGCATAAGTAAAGAAGTTCCTGTGTCAGAGGGAGATGAGGCTAAGGCCTTACATAAGAAGATTACAAGCGATCTCGACAGGGATGACTCATCGAGGTATGTTTTGAGATTTGTTCATGATTAAGTTTATGGTATGTTTGTCTTCATGTTATTACGGTTAGTACAATCTTGATTTTAGACTTGTCATATCACCTTAATAAAATTATGAATGCACGATAGAAAATATTCATTGATTAGGGTGTCGACACTTATGATTGTACTAATGCATTATGGTGTTGTATGAGGTTTATGTTGTCTACTAACATGAAAGGTACACCAAGAAAGACAAATCATGTTCTGGTTCAAGAACATATGATCATGATGACATGAGGACAAAGATTCATCCATTATCATGGATCTCATAGAAGATCCATTTACGAGGTATGTATAACTTGGTTTTATAATGGTTAACCTATGAGATATACAGGTTACTAGCACAAGTCATTGAAGAAGAACAAGAAGACATCATGTGAGTATGTTAGACATAACTAGCTAGCATGCTAATCTAGGTATGTTTTTCCTATATCAAGATAGAATCCTACCTTGTGTTAGGATCTTATATTGTTGTGTTGTTGATAATGATTATTCATGAAGTCATAGGTTTGAATAGTCATGGTTGTATGCATATTATGTTTCTTACCATAATTGATGATATGACTAACCAGAAGAATCATGAAGGTATAGGTTTGAGTAATCACGGGTTTTATGCATATTATATCTCTTATCTTGATTGACGATTTAACTAACTAAAAGAGTCCTATGATCAAATAAGAATATGCATGAGTAAAAGAAGACTTCCCTGAAACCTTGAATACTAATGTTTATTATCTGTGTTTGAAATGATCCTGACTATACATGCTTGAGATTATTGTGTTTTGATAATATTAAGATTATACTAATGAATGTTTTATTACGTATGAGACCTAGAGAATAACACAATGATGATACTAACAAGCATGCATAGGGATCGAGAATGAATATAAGTTCAAGGACAAGTAATATAGGAAGCAAAGATCAAGAGGGAGTACACTCCAGTGGTTTCTGCAAGGATGCAGATATTCAGAGGGAGTTGACCATCTCTCTACATTCCACAACAGAAAGGTGTAGAAGAAGCTACTTCAGATTAGGACTCCAGTAGCTCCTGCAAGGAAGCGAAGACTCAGAGGGAGTCCACCCAATGAACAAACAAAGATAAGTATTTGAATTGTCATTTTTTAAATAGTACTGTTCAATAATGTATATATTGATGTTCCTAGAATTAGGTTGCGTACTATGCATATTAGAATAATTGCATTGATGAACAGTATACTACTAATATGCATGGGTAAGTGGCCTATGGCACTGTATAACATTCCATTGCTACTTATCTAGAATGAAACCTCTTTGCTGACATGTTGGGAGTTGTGCACACTCTTAACAATGTTCTGGTAGAGATTGGAAGGCATCTAGAAAGTTACGGGATATGGATAAATGTTGTATTGAGCATTGGCTAAGATAATTGCATGACTGTATGACATATTTCTTTATGTGTAAGAATTTGATCTAAAAACTATGAGATGTTTTCTAATCATGCAATTTAACTTGTTGTGTAGGAAAGATCGTATGCCATCACCTACAAAAAGAAGAACTACAACATTTGTTCAACATCAAAATTATCTATTGAAGATATTGAAGTTCCCAGGATACGGGAAGAATGCCATGATCCATTGATCATGAAGAACAATGTTTGGGATGCAGTCCCAAGAGCTGAAGGGAAGTATGTTGTGACTTCCATATGGATCTATCAAGATCAAGCATGCTGCAGACGGTAGCATAGAGAAATATAAAAGTGATGAAATAGAAGATACACCAGATGGATTTCAAGACAACTTTCTTGAATGGTGTAGTTGAAGAAGAAGTGTATGTGGAGCAACCACTTGGTTCTGAGACACATGATAGGAAATCATATATCACTTGGTATGGTAGGATAGGCAGCTTTCTATCCAGTTTGGTCTTTACCAAGAGTAAAGCGGGTTCCAACCTTTTCTACAAGGTTGAGGAAGGCAATCCAGTGATACTACTTTTGTATGTGGATAACCTGTTTGTTACAGGTGAAGATAAATTGATTGCCGACACGCAGCGGAAGCTTGCTGCCGAGTTCGAGATGAAGAACTTGGGGATGATGCACTATTTGTTTTTGGCATGGAGGTGTGGCAGAGTGCAGATGGAATCTTCCTCGGACAAGGGAAGTATGCAGTAGAGATCCTGAAGAGGTTCGGGATGATGGATTGCAAGGCCATGGCCACACCTATGGCATCGAATCTGAAGCTTCTTTGTGATGCTTCATCTGAGCCGGTTGATGTCTCTATGCATCGTAAGATGATTGGGTCCTTGATGTACCTGACGAACACGAGACCAGACATTTGCTTTGTTGTGAACACATTGAGTCAATTCCTGACAGATCCGAGGAGTGTTCACCTGATTGCTGTAAAGCATGTTCTGAGGTACCTGAAGGGTACAGTGGATTATGGGCTCAAGTATGAAGCGAATCAAAAGCTTAACCTGCAGGGTTATGTTGATTCAGATTGGGCTGGCAGTGCTATAGATAGGAAGAGCACATCTGGATGCTGCTTCAGTATGGGATCAGGTGTGATCTCTTGGTTTAGCAGGAAGCAGTCCTGCGTAGCACTGAGTACAGCTGAGGCAGAGTATGTTGCAGCTTGTTCAGCTAGTTGTGAGGCAGTATGGCTACGGAAGCTACTGCCTGAGTTATTTGATCTCCCGTTGGATGCTACTGGTATCTTCTGTGATAACCAGAGTTGTGTGAAGCTGTCTGAGAACCCAGTGTTTCATGACAGGTCGAAACACATAGAGATCAAATATCACTATATCGGGGATATGGTGCAGAGAGGAGCCGTGAAGCTCCTGTATGTTGAGACGGACGAGCAGATTGCAGATGTGCTGACGAAGCCACTAGCCAGGGTGAAGTTCGAGTACTTCAGAGAGAGGCTTGGCATTCTTCAGATCGAGGACACTTCGAGGAAGAAGTGATGGACACATTTGCTGAAGCCATTCCAAGCATGTTGGAAGGAGGATCCTTCACATGGCTGTGGATGTAAGCGCTGGATGATGAACATCAGGATGATGTTCTGTTTTCTGCTAGATATGATCAGTTGGATCATTTTTATGTATGTATGTACGCATCATGTTGGATGCTGGATATGATCAGTTGGATCATTTATATGTATATACGCATCATGTTGGATGCTGGATATGATCGGTTGGATCATGTGTATGTATTTTGTATATGCATCATGTTGGATGCTTGGACCATGTATCTGTATATGTATCAGGTGGATACATTGTATGATCAGGTAGATCATGTATATTGATATGTATCAGATATGATCAGGTAGATCATGTATGTTGATGGATACATTGTGTGGATCATGTATCTATGTATTAGGTGGATACACTATGTATGATGATATGTATCAGGTAGATACGTGGTGTGCATTAGATGGATGCATTGTATGATCAGGATGATCGTGGATGATGAGCTTCTCCAGATGACATGCAGCAGGATGTTGCAGTGATGTTGATCAGGGTGATCATGTGTACATCAGGATGATGTATGATGAGTATCAGATGATACTTTGTGGCCGTGGATCAGGTTGTGCAGGTAAGCATGTAATTTGTGCCCTGGGAGATTTGCAGATGGTCTTTCGAGGTTTTGCCTATGGCATGTAATTCGGTGCCTTGGGATAACTGGCAAATGCTCTTTCGAGGTTTTTCTCTGGGGGGACATATAATTCGTTGCCCTGGGAGATCTGCAGATAGTCTTACGAGGTTTTTCCTATGGCATGTAATTTGTTGCCCTGGGATATCTGGCAGATGCTCTTTCGAGGTTTTGTCTTATGGCATGTAATTTGTTCCTGGGAGATCTGGACAGGATGCAAAAGGCCTCAGATGCTTCAACCAGGTTTTGCCATGACCACATGTAATTTGCTCTTGGGAGATTTGGACAGGATGAAAAAGGCCTCAGATGCTTCAACCAGGTTTTGTGGTGGACCACATGTAATGTGCTCCTGGGAGATCCGACAGGTAGAGCTGTGTGCTTGTAATAGCCTGGGATGCTTCAGCCAGGTTTTGTGGTGAGATCACATGTAATGTGCTCCTGGGAGATCCGACAGGTAGAGCCGTGTGCTCGTAACAGCCTGAGATGCTTCAGCCAGGTTTTGTGATGGGTCACATGTAATGTGCTCCTGGGAGATCCTACAGGTAGAGCTGTGTGCTCGTAATAGCCTGGGATGCTGCAGCCAGGTTTTGTGACGCACGTAATAAGTCCCGAGGATTCCACAATATGGCCAGTGATGACGAAGACCTGCAGGTGGTGGGCCTACATCCAATATGAAAAAGGACTGGCTCTGTAGAACTTCCTATGACGAGTAGATTCAGAGATTGATTGAGATAGCAGCAGCAGTGACGATGATCCAGAGAAGATGACTTGTGCTAGAAGACTTGTGCTGAGAAATACCTTCCTAGTTAAGAGGGAGTGTTGATGTATATGTAACTTCGGAATGTATTTCATATATGTTGTATGTACTCCTATAGAGATGGTATTATTCCTCTATACGGAAGTGTCGTCATTTATATTGTAAATGTTGTAACTTATACTTGATGGGTTATTAGACCACCTTGTTGGGGTCGGCCCTGTATAAGTCATGTGGGTCAAAGGGTTATTAGACCACCCTATTGGGGGTCGGCCCAGTCAGCATTATGCTATGTGGTTAAGTTCGAGCCTACATGATTTATGTAAAAGGCAAGTCAAGTCAAGTATAAATAGAGTGCAAGAGGCACTCTATTTGTTCACTCACTTCTCACTCATGCACTCAAGGAGGAGTGGCGCACTTATGGAGGAGGAGGATTTGATGCTAGGATATGTCTATCTCTTATGGTTGGATTGTATCATTGCTCTATCTATCTCTGAGGAAGTTATTGGGGTTTTTCACCTTTATGGTTTTCCCCAAGTAAATCTTTGTGTCTCTCGTGTGCTTGCACTATTGTCTCCATGATTGATATGATGTAGATATGCTGTACATGTTGTTCTCTCAGTTAAGATCCTAGATCAGATTGAAGTAAATTCTGAAAATTTAACAGTTACATTGCTGAAAAAGCAGAAGGGGGCCTTTTCGTGGGAGTATAAAGACATGAGAGGTATTCCCTCAGGACTGTGTACTCACCACATTTATATAAAAAATGATTACAGGCCAATATGCCAACCTCAACGAAGAATGAACCCAAACTTAAGAGATATTGTGAAAGAAGAGATTCAGAAATTCTTGGAGGCAGGATTCATCCATCCTATTTTGGACAGCGAGTGGATTCCCCACTAGTGATCGTACCTAAGAAAAATGGGAAGTGGCGAGTTTGTGTAGACTATAGAGAATTGAATAAGGAAACACAAAAATACCATTTCCCTTTACCCTTTATTGATTAGGTTTTGGATACCTTGTCTGTAAAAAGATTCTTTTCCTTTCTGGATGGTTTTAGCGGATATAATTAGATTAAGATCGCCCCCGAATATCAAGATAAAACCACTTTCACTTGTCCCTGGGGCACCTTTTCATACAGGGTGCTTCCTTTTGGGTTATGTAATGCACCAATCACATTTCAGCGAGCTGTAATCAGAATCTTTTCTGAAAATGATTGCATGGAGATCTTTATGGATGATTTTAATCCCGATGGTAGTAGTTTTGATGAAGCCTTAAGAAATTTGGAAAAGGTTTTAGAACGCTGTGAACAGACCCACCTATCCCCGAGTATTGAAAAGTGTCACATGATGATGAGTGAGGGTATCTCTTGGGCATTTTATCTCTACTGCAGGAATCCAGGTAGATCCAACTAAAATAAAGGTAACTGCAAACATTCCTACTCCTGGAACATAGAAGGAGGTACGTAGTTTTCTTGGACATGCTGGTTATTATAGACGATTCATAGAATTTTTTTCTAAATTAGCATTTCCTTTGTTCACTTTGTTAATGAAGGATGCACAATTTAATTGGACAAATGCATACCAAACTGCGTTTGCAGAACTAAAGAGAAGGTTATCCACAACACCTATTTTAAGAGGGCCTAATTGGGCCTTGCCTTTTCACATTTCCTCTAATGCTTCTGATACTGATATTGGAGTAGTGTTGGGACAACAAGAAGGCCATAGCCCATATGCTATCTATTATGTTAGTAAGAATTTGGCCCCTGCTGAACTAAACTACACAGTGATAGAAAAAGAATTCCTTGCTATTGTTTATGACATTAATAAGTTCAGACATTACATCACTGGGTATTCTACTTTCATGCATATTGATCACTCAACCATTAAATATTTAATGAATAAACCTATTACTAATGCTCGAGTGACTAGGTGGTTGCTACTATTACAAGAATTTGATATTACTATTATTGATAGACCAGGTAAAGAAAATGTTGTTGCTGAATTCCTTTCTCGACTAACTAATAATGATGATAATTCACCAGTCGAGGATTCTTTTCCTGATGAGCATTTGTTCGCAATCTCAGCACACTCCCCCTGGTATGCAGATATCGCTAATCATTTGGCTGCAGGTAAGATTCCAGTGCACTTACCAAAAAGAGAAAGACGAAGAATCATAGAACATAGTGCTAGATACTGTTGGATAGAAGGACATCTCTTTTACACAGGGCCAGATTTGGAAATCATACTATGTGTGAGAGAAGATGAGATTCACAGTATCTTGAAAGCATGTCAGGATGAGCCCTATGGGGGGCAGTTTGTTGATAAGAGAACTGGTCATAAGATACTGAGAATGGGATATTCTTGGCCAACCGTGTTCCAGGATGCAAAGAAATATGTTCAAACCTGCGACATCTGCCAAAGGATGGGTCAGCCAAATAGATTGGATGAAATGTCGCTTCAGCCACAGTTGGTGGTTGAACCTTTTGATAGATGGGCTTTGTATTTTGTAGGGACTATCAGTCCTCCTTCAAAACAAAAAGTTTATATCCTGGTTTGCACAGACTATATGACCAAGTGGGTGGAGGCTGTGGATCTAGCAAGATCCAATGATCAAGCTGTGATAGATTTCTTATATGAGGAGACCTTCACCCGCTTTGGGGTACCCAAAGAAATAGTAACAGGCGAAGGATCGTTGTTTGTGTCCCATAGATTGAATCCCTATTGCAGAAATATCATATTCAACATCAGATAACTTTGCCATATCATCCACAAACCAATGGCCAGGTGGAGTGTTGGGCCTGGCCCAAGTGGGGAAATTTTGAGCAAGAAGGAGTTTTGGAACTGCGAAGCTGAGCGCAGTTCAGTTTAAACAATTTTGTATAAATTTTTGGGATGCTGCGAAGTTGTGCGCAACGTAGCGTCGGAAGAGCTGCGAAGTTCAGTGCTGCGAGGAGGGAGTGCTGCGAAGTGTCCAGTCTTCGGGATTCCAGCAAAGCAGAGTGTTGGATGGAAGATGGAACGTGTTCCGGCTAGACCGTCGATGGTCTATTTTTGGTAAAGATGCTCTAGGAGTGCCAAGTGACGGGTAGGATCAAATCAGGAAGAGAGTGACCGGTTGCACACGTGAAAGATACCACTACTTGAACCAGTCGCACGAGACCGTTAGAGGAAGAACGACTCAGTGAAAGTGACCTGTTGGCATGCGTGCAAGAAGAAGGCCGATAGCGACGTGATGCATGCATGGAAGACCACCACGATGGAATTTTCTCTACCAGAGGCCAGAAGTCCAGTTTTGGGGAAAACCGTGACAGTTTTGTAAACCTAAGGGTTTTTGCCTGCATATTGTAAAGACATGACCTATGGGCATGATCTATAAATAAGACATTTTTGTATGGGAAAGGGTTAACTCTTCGTTTTGTTAAGTCTTGAATATTGCTAAATATTTTGAGCTAGATTACTATTGAAAAGGCTCTGCAGCTGTGTGCGCAGAAACCTATCTGAGAGAGAAGAGAGTCTGCAGCTGTGTGTGCAGAGACCTATCTGAGAGAGAAGAGAGTCTGTAGCTGAGTGCGTAGACTAAGAATTGTTGTTCCCTTCCCAAAGACTAATATAACAACAGTTCTTGTGGACGTAGCCTCCATCCGAGGGCTGAACCACGTTAAATACCGTGTAGTGTGATTGTTGTGTTTCTGCATTTACTTATTTGCCTACTTTGAATGTCTGGATTCTCGTTTATAAGTTGTATATTAATGCTTCTATATGTATTTGGCATAGAGGAAAGATGGGAATAATATGTTAAGTCTTACATGGATAGATAAATGATGAAGGTGCAGTATTCTAAGTTGGTAGAAGTATCTATTTATTGAATAATAGAGGTTTGATTGTGTAACCCTTGAATACACCGCACTGGGGGTGCACAACATCATATATTTTGTCTGTTTGTATCCATTCCATCAGCTAATAATCTAAGGCAATATATTAATGGCTAAGTGTTGAAGTAAAATCCTTAAGATCTGTCAAGTCTGGAAGAGGAAGCGTATTAGACCATTGCGCTGTCTTATAAGTGATATCTTGCTCAAATTGTGCAGCTCTTGGCTGTGCTGGTTGCACAACAGTTAGTTTGTGGAAGTGCGGATCGTGACGTAGTCTATCATCGCGCAGTCCTCAGTTCGTAGCGTAGTTCCGATAGTGCGTTGCGCAGTAGTCCTATCTGAACAACTCATCACTTCACTGTGGAAACCTGATTCCGCAGTACCCCCATAGCTACACCTCGAGTGAGACCTCATCCTGTTGGCAGGTTGTTGTCGAAAGGGCCGGTGAGAAGGGGTTTTGTTGGTTAAGTGAAACCGCGAAGAAATTGGGTCTATAGTGGAAAACCTCTAGGTCAGTTTGTTAATCCAACAAATGGTTCCGTTGCCGCACTAAGAATCTGTGATGAGTTGAAGTCATGATGTGTGAAGGAGAAGAAGTTGAGCTGGACGTCGACATTTGGTATCTAGACAAGAAAGAAATCTAGGCTTGGTGTGACAAGATAGAAAGAAACTTTGCAAGGAAATAAAACAGATACCCACATCTCTTTGACATTCAATGGTTGAATAAGTACCCATGGAAAGACGTTCACGAGGTATTCTGGGCATCTTTTGGAAATGAGCTACATAAGTGGTTGTCAAGGTTCGTAGAGCACATAAACTGTTTAGCGCGAAGCGTGCCGACTGAGTGGACACCGGAGCTTATCGAAAGGCTCAAAGCATTGGATAGTCTATTTGTACGTGCATTTGACTTCTGGGTTGACAACACACTACAAATCTTTGTAACGCAGTTCGCTCTGGACATGCTAAAGTCCTACAACGCAGCCGAAAGAGAGTTTTTCAAAGGAATCAGAGGTAAGTACTTGAACAACCTCAGTTTATATATTAAGATGCTCTTAGCTGAGAAAGGTGTTTTTAGATTACTGTAAAGTTTTTGGGAATTTGTAATGGTTAATAGCATTTTTAGTGATTCTGACGAAGAGACGCATAACCTAAGAAGTGGGAAAAGATATAAGTATACCCCTAAGAAGGATTCTAGTCGACCTGGGCTCTGTGTAGATATTGATACAGAGGTTGAACCTGATAGCCAAACCGCACCTCTCTCTGCCACTTGTCATCCTATTATGCCCCATAATCCACCAGTTGTGAACACCGTACCTCTCATTCCACAAACCCAGCCAGTCGTGAACATTCAGCACAATACCACATTCATTTTTGCCACGCAGAACACTGCGTGGAACCCTCCACCACCTAGAAGAAGCATGACTGAGGACATTAAGCTGCTGATATTCAAAGGAACGGGTTTAGAAGACCTTGATCAACATTGGTTTCTATGTGAAGCCGTATGGAGTGTAAAACAAGTGCGGGATGATGTTGTGAAGCAAGCGCAGCTCGTCACCACCTTTAGAGATAAATCCTTGCATTTGTTCATGAAATACTCGCAGGGACAGCCGAGAACCCTGGTAGAAATTAAGGCTGCACTCTTAGCAAAATTTAAGAAGCCGAAGTCAGAGTTGCAGTGTATCACAGAGTTAAAAGAGATCAAACAAAAACCTAATGAAATAGTTTGGGAGTTTGATTAGAAATTTAAGACATTGTTGGACCAAGTAAGCTTCATCATAGACCACAACAGCATAAGGAATGGCTTATAGCTGCGTTGTTGCCCCATATCAGACAGCCATTGATGGAGCAAAAGGTGGCTTCGCAGGCAGAAGCCTTGGAGATCACGATGAAGTTGGAAGCTTCACCGTTCAGAGAAATTAGCACTGGCATGTCTCAGATTCAGAACCAGATAGCTACCCCGACACTCCAATTACAAGATATCAAGTAAGGAAAGCAAGAGAGGAAGGAAGTTTGGTGTACAGGTTGTAAGGGAGAAGGACACACTAAGGATCATTGTCCTTTATTCCAAGAATTCCTTAACATGGGTGGACCAAACCCATTAAATATGCACCCAGGGCCATGGTGTGAGATTTGCAGAACTAGAGGACATTGGCCAGAAGATTGCCACATGATACAGAAATATATGAGAAAACCAAAAAGCCTATATTGTAATTTCTGTAAGTTAGTAGGGCATGATGAGTCTAATTGCCGCGCATATGAGCTCATGTTAGAAAGAAAGAAGGATATTGAGCATATGTATGGAGGAATGTACATAGTCCAAGAAGAGGCTCCGTAGAAACATAATAATGCCCAACCTGATCAGGGCGTATACAGAGGCCATGGAGGATACCGCGGGAGAGGAAGGAATAATGGTTCAGTGCAAGGACGGGGCCGAGGTCAAGTAATCTGTTATAACTGTGGCCAAGCAGGCCATGTATCCAAAGATTGCACCAACCCATGCACTACATGTAGTTACTGTAGCTCATTTGATCATGTTATTAAAGATTGCCCTGTGTTAGAAGTAGAAATGCAGAAAAGGAAGCGGCCAGAGCCGCCAAAGCCAAATATCCAGTTCATTATAGCAGAAAGGAGACATGCGGATCCAAGTATCAACATAGTGACGCGAAGTGGCACTACGACAGGAAGAGATCGAGGGGTAGAAGCTTCAACTTCTTGAGATTTTGACACTAAACAGTCTCCTCTTGAAACAATATGGATAAGAAAGGCTGCTAGGAAAGCACCTCCACTCAATTTGAAAAAGAACAAGGAAGCATTTAAAGAGGCACGGGAGATCCTTAGAGAATCGACACCTAAGTTGCCAAGAATCCCGCTACGTAGTGAAATACCGTATGTAGAGGACAGGCCAGCTGCCTATGACAACACGAGCCCTGCAACAGAGACATGCACCTCTGTTGCGCAGTTCCTATGGAGCTACATGAAGCTGTTGAAAAGTGTAGACGCTATCGTGGAATTGTAAAAACTGTTGAACCAATATGAACCACAGAGCGAGACAGAGATGACCGATAGCACAGTTCACCAGATCAAGAAACATCAGAGAACCGACTGAGAAATGAGGCTCAGTGTGCAGATAGGAGACTATGAAATAAATGAAATCATCCTTGATCTGGGATCTGAAGTAAATGTCTTCACTAAGCATACATGGCAGCAGATGGGGAGACCAAAGCTGTTATGGTCACCTATCCAGTTGAGAATGGCCAACCAGGAAAAAGTCATACATTTCAGGAGCTTAGCCAACGTTCTTGTTGACATCGACGGAGTACAAAGTCATGCAGATTTTGAGGTGATCGAGATTGTCGATGATAGCCAGCCTTATCCCGTGCTGCTGGGGATTGATCGGGCTATGGACAACCTGGCCATAATAAACTTGAAGACGAAGAAGATGATCTTTGAAGGGAAGCATCTCAGGGTCATCGCATCATTGGACCCTGTAGACGGGGATAGATACAGCGAGCTGATTTAGGAGGAATCCAGAGCTCAATATTTGGACAGACTATACCAGATGATCGCTAACCAGGAAGATTATATTAACCTGACTGTGGATGGTACACTTAGCTGGAGATGCGACAGCTCTTGCATCTTAGACTCAGATGCAGGATTGGAAAACTGGGAGAGTCACATGTACGAAGTATCAGCGAGGATATGCACGCAGGTTACCAAGTCACTGCGCTGGATTCGAAAGGAGGTAAGTCCAATCCCTGGCTATGATGGTTTTTCTAATTTTTATTCCTTTATCTAAGAATATACTGCAACTATTGTAGAGGAAGATCGCTTACAAGCATTAGATGTGGCACTGCGCGAGACAACTGCTAGATGGTGGGCTGCACATAATCAGACACTGACCACATGGGATCAGTGTAGAATCAAAATGCAGATCAGGTTTGCTGACAAAGTTACACTACCTTTTAAGAAATATAATGGACAAATAGACCCGAAACAACATATTGAAGTCTGTGCATAAGCATGGGAGGAGAGACCACATACAGAATGGGTGCATCTATTTGTGCACACACTAGAGGATGACATTCCAAAGAAATGGTACCTAGACCTGGAGTTGCGTAGAGGAACCACAGATTGGGCCATGCTGACTGCGAACTTCCAGAAGGACTTCAGTTTCGAGGACGAGAACCTGCTTATACACGACACTTTGCAAATAATTAAGGAACGAGTATTTAGGGAAGATTGCCCACCTAGAAATATCACTTTGGAGGAATTCTTTGGTGTAGGTAGCATACCTGCGAGCCTACAGCCAGAGTGGAAGAAACAAGCAGAGCATGCCGTGGAATGCTATAATCTACCTGAGGGGGTTGAAGAAAAAGAGGACAGTGATGAGGAGGATCCGTGCAACATCAAGATACCTGAGTCAGAAGGTGCGCGTGATGTGGAGGGACCTCCGCTCGAGATTCCAGATATGAGTGGCCTGGTAAAAACAAAGAAAGTGAACATTGGCACCAGTGAAGAGCTAAAGTTCGCATCTATCGAAGACTACTGGGATGATCAGACTGTTGCGGAGATCGAAGATACATTACATGAATATCAGGAGCTATTTCTGACAAAATTTACAGAGATGAAGGGCATTTTGGGAGACTTAGGGGTTATGAAAATACCTCTAAAGCCAGGCGTGAAGCTTGTTAAGCAAAGTCCGTATCGACTGAACCCGCGCTACAAAGAAAGAGTCAGAGCAGAACTGGACAAGATGCTGTAGGCAGGAATCATTGAGCTAGTCGAAGAGTCTGAATGGATAAGCCCTATGATTGTCCACGACAAGAAGACAAAGGGGTAAATCAGGATCTGTGTGGATCTTAGGAAACTGAACGATGCTTCCATGCATGACCCATTCCCTACACCTTTTATGGATGGGGTGCTTTATAATGTGGGAGGAAATGAAGCCTATTCCTTTACTAATGGGTTTTCGGGGTATCATCAAATAAGAATTGATCCCGCGGATAGGCACAAGACTACATTTGCTACAGAATGGGGGTCGTTCCAATATACAGTGATGCCTTTTGGTCTAAAGAACACACCCACCATCTTTTCTAGAGTTATGGTCGCATCATTCAAAGATTTCATGCATAAGTTTCTAGAAGCTTATTTTGATGACTGGACTATGTTCGGACTAGTGAAGAATCATTGCGCAAACCTGAGAATGATGCTAGAAAAGTGTCGACAGCATCAAATCTCCTTGAATTTGAAGAAGTGTGTTTTCTGTGTTCCCTATGGGATTCTACTGGGACACATTGTCTGTAAACAGGGCTTGATGGTTGACCCTGTGAAGATCGCAGTCATAGTAAACTTGCCCACAACAAATTCAGTCAAGCAGCTGCACACTACATTGGGGCACATCGAATATTACAGGAAGTTTATAAAGGGTTATGCGCAGATAACTGAAGCAATGGAGAAGCTACTGAAGGAAGATGCACCATTCATCTAGAATGCAGAGTGCGAACAAGGTTTCGACACCTTGAAGGAGAAAATGGTCATTGCGCCGATCTTAGTTTTTTCGGATTGGGAAAAGCCATTCCACGTACATGTTGATGCATCGTGCATAGTGCCGGGGGTTGTCTTAGCTCAGCCAGGCAAGGGAGGTATTGACCATCCTATCGCATTTTCAAGCAGGAAGCTCTCATCTGCAGAAAATAATTATACTACTACGGAGAGAGAAGGCCTAGCGATGGTATACACACTGCAGAAGTTCAAGCACTATTTACTTGGTGCACACTTCCTTATGTTCACTGACCATTCTTCTTTGAAATACCTGGTCAATAAGCCAGTGTTAGAGGGGCGCATCTGCAGATGGCTGTTACTCTTCCAAGAGTATGATTTTGAGATAGTTGTTAAGCCAGGCAGATTGAACTTAGGACCTAACCATCTGTCACAGATTGAGTCAGGAGAAGAACCTACAAACCTCGAAGATAATCTGCCTGATGCATAGTTGTTTGCTATCAGATAGCTTATGATTATTATAAAGACATCATAGACTTTTTGACTACTGGATTTGCACCCACAGAGTTCACTACGTAGCAAAAGAAGCAGCTGGTAGTGCGAGCAACAGACTTCTCCATTATTGCAGGTCAGCTATACAAATTGGGACCGGATGAAGTACTGCGCAGATGTGTATTAGAGCATGAAAAGTCATTCATATTGGCTGATGCACACTCAGGAGCAGGAGTAGGTCACTATGCAGGAAAGGACACTGCGCAGAAGATATTGCGCGCAGGGCTATGGTGGCCTACAATTCACAAAGACTCGAAAGAGCATTGTCAGAGCTGCGATGTCTGTCAGTGGACAGGAAGGCCACCGCGAAGAGATGAGATGCCACTCAATCCATAGTTGACATTACAGGAATTTGAAAAATGGGCAATTGATTTTGTGGGACTTATAAACCCACCAGGGAAGAGAACTTGCGCGAGGTATATCATCACTGCTACTGATTACCTTACCAGATGGGCATAAGTGAAACCAGTGAAAGACTGCAGCGCAGTTCATTTTTGAATAAATCCTTACAAGGTTTGGATGTCCGAAAATTCTGATGAGTGACCAAGGAACCCACTTTCTGAACAGGACTATAGAGGCATTGACAGAGGAATTCCACATTCATCATCAGCGCAGTATGCCTTATCACCCACAAGCAAATGGAACTGTAGAAGTGTTCAATTAAATACTGGAGAATGCGCTCACTAAAGTATGTAATGTGAATAGGGATGATTGGAACCTGCGCGTTCCCGCTATGTTATGAGCATACAGGACCACATGCAAGAAGTTGACTGGTCGTACACCGTTTAGACTGGCCTATGGGCAGGAAGCCATAATGCCGATGGAGTACATTGTTCCGAGTTTGAGGATAGCAGCGTTTATAGGCATGGCAGATCGCGACACACTGGAAGAACGACTCCTACACTTGGTTGGACTGGAGGAGGATCGCTTCATCATAGGATTTCACCAACAAGTGCAAAAAGAAAGAGAAAAAGCATGGCATGATCGCCACATCAAGAACAAGTCTTTCCAGGTAGGTGATCTAGTCCTCCTATATGATAGCAAGTTTATGAAATTTCCTGGAAAGTTTAAAATGCATTGGCTTGGTCCATATACTCTTGTACATGTTACTAATGGTGGCGCAGCTCAGTTAGCCACATTAGCAGGAGATAAATTGCCCGATTAAGTTAATGGAAGCAGACTAAAACCCTATCGGGATAGTCCTGCTTCGCAGAACCTGTAGTGATCAGAAAGAAGGACATTTCTAAGTGCCAAGTACAGTTGAAATTGGGCACTAGAAAGTTGAAGGAATCTGTACGTGATGTATAATGAGGAAGATGTATATACCGGGAAACATTGTTAGAATATGCTGCTGAAACAAAACAAAAAAAGAAAAGAAAAGAAAAGAGAAAGCGCTCAGTTGCAAAGTCCAAAAGGAAATTGCGAAGACCAAGTTAAATGAGAAAAAGACTTAGTTCAGAAGCCAAAAATCAGGCACCGTGAAGTGACTGCGCAGGAGAAACAATGACTTGCCGTGCAGTTCGGCGCAACACTCAGAAAAATAATCGTTACAATGTCGGTTGATAATATAGCTGTTAATAGCCGTTGCCAACAACCGCTTGGGAATTTAACTCATAGATAGCCATTTTGAACGAGTTTATGAAGAAAAGATCCGAAGGATCCGCCGGATTTGGCCAACGGATACCACAATTAATGCTATATATTCGTTGAGGGGCATGGAGGAGGGTTAGCTGCACCTATAAGTAATTTTGCATTCAGACTCGCGGACGTGATCGAGCACTTAGAATTTTCTTGCGAACATTTATGTGTGAGTTATCTTTCGCAAGCTATCTGAAACCCTGTGAAGTTAGCTAGTGAATGTATGAGTGGTCTCCCATAGAAGAAGATTTCACCATCTAAGAGGCTATGAAGGTATTTCACTACAGAGGGATTGAATGGTTAATGAGAACCCCATCCAAGAAGGGCGTCTTAGAACTAGGTCAGCCGTCTAGACGATCACCGAGACACGGTCCAACGATGCAAGATAAAGGTAAAAATCCAGTAGCACCAAGAACGAAGGTACCCAAGATGGCTTCGACAGTGCAGAAGCCACCAGTAGCGGATAAGGAGATACCTTTGACATTGACCCTAGACTACATTTCACCACGTGCACTAGATGCACCGGTTTTCAGGTTGATGAAGAATGCCAAGTACGACATCCCGCTATCACCAATCTCAAAACATGTCGATGTCGATAAGAACTTGCTGGGTAAAATCCCATATTGTAGATGGGAGGATTATGATATGATCGCAATGCAGAAGGAGGATCCCAATGAACCGAAGTTCCCACAGTTCCAACCGAACCAGTACATGTGCTAGAAGAAGGACGCAAAGTGTGAGCTTAACCTGGTTGCCCAAAGTTGGTTATCTGAAGTAGTCCAATCCGAGCTGCTCAATCTGCTCAAGCTTCCACATTTCGATAGGTCACTAGAGTTGAATGTGATGGTGCGAACACTGATGGTTACTTGTGGCTCGACCGCAATGTGAACCTAACCATTGACGTCATCCACTGCATTACTCGGTTGAGTAAAAGGGGTAAGGATCCCAAGCACTTTTTCCAAGGGAAGAGCAAGGACAAAGAAGTTGTGACAAACATGAAGAAAAATCAGACGGTTGTCAAAGGGAAGAGGATTTTCGAAATAGAAGACATAGATGATAGAGAAACGTGGTTTATTACAGAGCTGTTAGTCGGCAAGATCTTAAGAAAATGCAGGCCGCTGGAGGTAAGTGTGGGCGCAGTACTGCTTGGCGTTGCGGCCGCGGAAGGAGAACAATTTAACTAGTCTCAATATTTGCTGAATGAGTTCATGGAAGAACTCAATGACACGCAGCTCAATGGAGGAAACTTCCATTATACCTGGCTCATAGTGTTGATTGCCTTTGTCGGCTGGAAGGAGCCGAAGGATTACGTTGGCGTAATCACTGATACCAATGAATGCAGAGGACCCCGTTATTCGAATCTCTGGGCAAATTTGAACTCAGAAAGACAACACGTGACAACGAGGTCTTTGTTAACACCCAAAAAGTGCTCACTAGCTCATTTACTTATTCACATGACCCATTTGTCCACTTTTCCACCATTTGAGCCTCTAAAACCATCAAAAGGTCACCAAAAGACCATAATACACCCTTTTTCCCCTCAAAATATATTTTTTTCCTCAAAAAACATAAAAAACCCTCAAAAAGGGTCCATAATTCCCAAAAATATTAAAAGGGAATAAAAATATTAAAAATATTCAAAAAAGGAAAAAAGAGGGAAAAAGGTACCTAAACCATGTTGGTCAATACCATTGGTTTCCTAAAAACCATAATGGTATTCCCCACAACCAAAAACTATAAAAAGGTGGTAGGGGCGCCTCACTTTCCATCCATCCATCATCCTATCCTCATCCTATCAAAATCTCTCATGAGGTCTTGACCATTGTAGCAATCTTGGAGAAGAGACCATTGGAGCCTGGAGCATCTCACCCTTGGAGCTGCTCAACACCACAAATCCTCACCATTTGAGGTATGATAATACAAAACATTCTTTTATTTCTTGTTATTTCTATGAATCATTTTTAGATTTATTTGTTATATGCATATGTTTTTTTTTTTTTTCCTTGGAAAAAGTCCGTAATTTTATTTCAAAAAGATGATTAAAATTACATATTGCACATGTAGTAGAATCAACAAGGATCCCCACATTTTCACATATTTCTGTCCCATATAAGCAAAAACAACAGCTTATTAAGAGCTGAACCAAAAAAGAGAAACCCAAAGTAAAACTTCGCCACAATAAGATGTAAATCTTGAACAACAAAGAGAAACCCAAACGATGCCATAAGAATTCCATCAGTACCGAAACCCTCATCAGAAGAAATAGTAGATCCAAGTCTGTGGACGAGCAACAAACTCGATGGATCTCCCAAACCGGCGAACTCAGCCAGCATCTCCTGATGAAGAAAACGGCCAGACATAACTAGAGCACCGCCGTAGCATGTGCGCCCCGGGCCAAAAGCCCCAGACGCCTCCACCGACACCGACCCAATGGGTGCGCGTCGGCCTCCTTCAGATAGTAGACGAATAGGTGGTCACCAGCACCGATGAAGATGGTTCTTGATCCCTGAGCGTTTGGTGCCCGCAGGCCAATATCGGCAGAGCAAGAGTCATGCACGATACACCACAAAATCAAGAAATCTTCTCGTTCAAGAAAAGGAGGTATCGTCTGGCGAGAGAATGGTGAGGTTCGAATAGACCGTCAACGGGCATAGCAGTAATCCTGCGTTAATAACCTGTAGCGGTGGATTCATAGCCTCCCAAGGATATTCGGGAACGCATTTTTCTTGGTTCCAAATGTATAGACATCCAATTCTTGGACTGTGGATTGAATGATAGACGACGTGACAGAGCCTTTGCTGCGATAAAAGCACCACGAACAACGAACCTTCTCGCCCAGTTTTGGTGCCGCAGGGGATCGATCTCTCGCCCTCTCTGATCAAGAAAATGAATTACTGTAAGGCGCGTTTGACGACCATCAGCTCCATCCTCCCCAAATGCTGATGCAACCATTTCTCGCTTCCGTTCCTGAGACCAAGACTGGCAGCTTTCAGGGACATTATCAAAGAAAGCCATGGGTGAAAGAAACCCTCGCCCAAGATTGTGTGGCCTGGTAAGCCGCTGCAGCCACAGGAAGTCCGCCATTACCGTCGCCGTTGCCAGGAGAACATCGCTCGTCTCGCCGCCATCTGCCACCGCTGCCATTAAACCTCGGGAAGCTGCTGCCGCCGCCACAAAAGCAGGGTGTGCCTGTATCCAATGGAACCGCGCGAAAGAGCCGCCCCGCCCACACCCAGGCGCATGGTACGCCATCGATCCTCAGTTAAACACGGTGTGGTGGCCATGGGAGCCATGGCCGCCGGGCACTTCCCTCAAACCCTAGATCTTGTTATATGCATATGTTAGTTTAGATTTAGATTTAATTCATAATCGTTTTTGCTTTCTATATTGAAACTGCTATCACATTGTTGATAGGTGCCCATTGCACAAGCTTGGTTGCAAAACCAAGCAACAGTTTTTGGCGACTCTCTTGGCTTCGAATTATTAGATTTTGTTTTTTTGCTTTATATCTTAGTTTTTGTTAGTTTTAATCATTTTAATTCACAGATCTGCCATCCTAGACAGCAGATCCATTGTTGTTCTAGATCTTGGCCCTTTCTGTTGCCATTAATAGCCTGAAATTTCCATTTTCAAGTTTGTTTTTCGGCGTCCATTTTTCGGCTTTCGTCTCGCGGCTTTTCGCCCAACAGTCGCGCGGCTCATTGCGAACTCGTGGCACTTTTCTGTGCGGCGTGCCGCGGCTTCGTGACCTTTTTCCACACTGCACATCGTGGTTTCATGACCATTTTCCGCGCTGCACATCGCGGCTTCGCGACCATTTTTCGCGCTACACATCGCGGCTTCGCGGCCATTACCCGCGCTGCACATCACGACTTTGCGGCCGAAACTCGCTCTGCACATCACAGCTTTTTCCCTAAAACCCGCGATGCTATTATTTTGAATTCGGCCAATTTAAAAAAAAAAATTTGCTGTATTTTTTGCCCATTTAGCTTATTTTACAACATTATTTTTTCTGCATTATTACAGTCATAGTGAATTATTTTCTATTTACAAATGCTCCTTTAAAAAAGTCTTTTTAAAAATTTTTAGTAAGTGAAAGAAAGATTTTCAGCATTATTTTTAGATCATAGATTTCACTTTGAATTTGCTCAATAGTTTGCCCAAGCATATTTTTTAAGAGATCCATTTATTTCTTGAAATATTTATGTTATTTGCTTCCCTTTAAATTATTTCAAAAATCCATTATTTTTGAATTATTTTTTCAAGCATTTACATTTCAAAAAGCACCTTTATTTTTTGCAAACTGGAAGCGTCTTTTCTTTCATTTGTAATCAATCGCCCAAGCGAGGAAAATCAATTTCAGTTCAATAATCACACGTGCACCCACTCTGCCACATTATTTAAACTGAGCCTTAAAATCTACCTTAACTCAACAAACTTTTTAACCCCACTTGGGGAGCACTTAAAAGAATCTTGTAGTTAGGTAGGATTGAGGGGATAGGTGTGCCAATAACACCCCTCAATTTTTTACATCTGAGACATAGTGGTTGTCTTTAGGGTTCGAAAAATCCCTTATAATTTTGACACGGTTATCAACCAATTTATCGGGAAGGCCTCTCCCTTAGGAGGGTTGAAGTAGCCAGACTGGTTCCGGAAGCCTGACTGGAATACCGCAATCCATTCGGTAATCGAAGGATACCTTTCGAAGTTCTCGGTGTACACCCGTACGGGGGTACAACGACGATAGAACCAAACTGCAGATTCACCCAACCGAACGTGTTATGAACGGAGTATCCTAGTTGCCACTCTTTAGGATTGTCTACTCGGTGTCCCTCCCGGTAGGGGGATATCTAGCCATTGATTCAACACTCTATATTGTCTGACTTGGATTTCAACACCTTGCAGAGAATATCATTTGTTGGCTCACAATACTTCTATTTAGGTGTTTGCATGATACAATACCCACCTTTGGTCTAGTTAGCACCACTTTTTTCTAGGAATTGTTTGACTTTTGGTATTTTGACCACTTTGTTGGATCCCTCCAATTATTATAGGACAACTATTATAATAAGTGATTTTGAGGTTGGTTGTTGGCCTAAGAGCCATTATTTTTTCACTCCCCTCTTGCACTCATTGTTGCACTAGGGTTTTGAGTTTTTTACATCACCACCTTCCACTGAAATTTTTATATATTTCTCACCATTGAGAATTTAAGACGATCCCACCGTCTTCAGGGTTAACCCCCTCAGTTCGGTACACTTGACTCTACACGTCATAGATGTAGAGCCTTATCCCTTGAATCTACACGTCATTGGCATAGAACACAGTCATCCAATTCTGACGTGCCTCACTTCACATCCGATTCTGAGGCTGAATCCGAACACCCTACTGAAATATCACCAACCAACCCCATGGCTGGATCACAATACGACCCCCTTTTCACCAGTGCTATTGGAGATACATCGAAAAACCCTACTACTACTGTGCCACCCATGGTAACAACAACCCCTTTAGGCATGCCTAATATAGGGGCCACTCCACCTTTAGGTATGCCCAACACAGGACCACCACCTATTATGGGTATGCCCAACATAGGGATCACACCCCCTCTCATTACCACAACCCAGATCCCAGGAATTTCTGGCACTATTCCTAACCCCTCTGCAACCCATGTTGCATTTGGGAGTGCTGGCCCATCCCACACCACAACGGTTGGAGGACACATACCTTCAATACCTAGCATACCCTTAGGGGCCACTGGATAACTACATAATGCCACCATTAACAGTTATGTCCCAGTCACTACGTCACACCCATCTGCTAGTTTACCATACATGGCTAGTCTGAACTTACCAGACCTAGCCAGGTTAACCAACGATCCTATCAGGCACAACCCTACATGGCCACCCATGCCTACAAAGCTACCCTTGGACATCCCCAAGTTTGAAGGAAAACCTGGGGAAGATCCCCAAAACAACATAATGTCATTTCACCTGTGGTGTTCATCTAACTCCATAGTGGATGACTCCATTAGACTAAGACTGTTGCAACGAACATTCACTGGCTCTGCAGCCAAGTGGTACATTGAACAACCACATGGGACCCACCATACATTTACGTCCCTCGCCTCCACTTTCCTTCAGTTTTTTCAGCTAACTGTACGCTATGATGCAGGAGTTGAAATACTGTTGTCTTGCAGACAAAACACAGCTACCCACATCACCGACCATATCCATGAGTGGCGCAAGCGTCGTAGCCTCTGCAAGATAAAACTGGACGACCATATATTTTTGGATTGGTTTCTAAAATCACTCCTACCCCTCATAGCCAAAGATGTAGCTTCCGAAAGACCCCAGTCAGAAGAAGAAGCTATCCTAAAAGCTCAACAGTTCGACCTGATTTACACCTAGTCAGGCTATCTCTACACCATCATACCAGACGCCCCACGAGGCGATTCTTCATGCGGTGACACTCCGGGGGCATCACATGCCGCTGATGGTATTATCGACCAAGTCACAGCACAAAATAAACCTTTTAGCATGGTGAGCACCATAAATGCCCCAGACCTCTCTAGGGCTACATCTAATTCTGGAGCTACGACTTCGTACGCTCCAACAAATCAGACTCATCACACTCATGGACCCTCTTGTCCACCACATTGCTATGGGAAAGCGCCATCGACATATGTACCACCCACATACTATAACCAACTGGCCACCCAGAACCCAATTTACTTAACGGCCCAACCAATGTATTACCCCCACCAAGCTACACCAGCTAACCCAACACTTCCAATAGCTCAGGGTTAGCAACAACCCTAGCAGGCAATTGGACCTCCTCCAACACCACCAGCTTATTATCCACCGCAACCTGCTCCCGCACCTGCGGCACCCCAAAATCCTCCCACTACTCAAGGGCAAGTGTACACACAAGACAATCAACCCCAACACCAAAACAACCAACGCAACCAGGGCGGACAACAAAACCGTGGAAGAGGACGTAACCGCGGTAACAACCAACAACATAATCAAGGTCCACCACCACCCAATCCTCCAAAAAAAACAACGCTTCTCCCCCCAACCAGAATCGTGATCGTCATCCCAAATAGGCGAAAAACAATAACCTGAGAACAAACCATACATGTTCTATATGTGGAGTCTATGGCCACTACACTCACAACTGCCCCCATTTAGAGAAAGCACGTAAGCTTTGGGATAACGACGCCCAATGCCAGGGCCACGCTGGACAGCTAGCTCCACTTAATCAACCGCAACCCATGATATTGCAAAACCCATTACTAAACCAGGGAGTAGTAAATGCTCGCCCAATGGATCCCCCACAAGGATCTACTGCACCTCAGCAGCAAATCACCTATGCCGCAACTGATTATCAACATACGGATTCAGGCACACACCATTTATTAATGATGTCATCCAATGATATCAACCTCCAGACTCACAGAAATCAATACGGCCCACCCCCAGAAACTCCTCCCACTGACGCATCCACCTCCCTTCCATCAGATCAACCACTACACATACCAAATATGCCATTGGATGGAGGACCTAAAATCCCTCGCATCCCTTTGCGAAGGATTAACAACAATCTTAATGCTCACACAACATCCAATTATAACGTCGTGGAAGATTTAGCACAATCCTCCGCTGCTATGTCTGCTTTAGAGGTATTGAAAACATGCCCTGCACAATGAAAACTACTACTATCCGCCATCGGAAGAGTAGACCCTAACGATACACATATGATGACTTTCGACTTAGACCAAGCCAAACCTCGATTGCCATCAAATTTGGCCTTCTAAGTATCCGTAAACATTTGAAACCTTGTTGTGCATCGATGCATCATCGATGAAGGAGCTTCAACCTGCGTTATGTCCACTCTTGTGTGGCAGAAACTTGGCTCCCCGACTTTACAACCATCCACCACAACATTACGAGCTTATGATGGGTGCTCAGCTCAACCACAAGGCCTCTTAGTGAACGTACCCGTAGAACTAGGCGACAAATTAGTTCTCATCGACATCGAAGTGATTAATGCCCAACTCGACTACAACCTCCTTCTTGGACGTAGCTATATGTACAAAATGAAAGCCGTCACTTCATCTGTGTTCCGCCTCATGATGTTCCCACATGAAGGATGTGTTATCAAGATTGATCAACTCACATATTATGATCCTAACGCCCTCACAACCCCTCAAAATGTGCTACCAATGATTGAACAAACTGTTCAAACTGCACCGACATCATTTGTCTGGTCAATTGGTCCTGGAATCTACACTGAGTCACTTATGACTTCCACATTTCCATCGATCCCACCACCTTTACTGATAACAAAAAAATCTGATTTGTGCACCTTGTCTCACACCACACAGCAGCCCTCGTCACTACCACAAACACCCATAGTGCCTACTCATATTGGAACAACGCCAATTCATACTATCCCATTCTTAGTCCTGTTTTCCGGAGTTGTCAGTTCGCCAATAATGGATACACTCAACCTTCCTGGTTTAACATTAGGGTTACCTGTATGGTACTTACCTACTCCGAGCCCCCAGCTAACTCCGACTGTTATTTTACAACCGGTACAACCTATCCCTACTACCAACCACCCACCCCCTCCTGTCACTCATCTGCAAAACAGACCACCCCCAATAGTGACTACGACATCAACATCTAGAAACGCCCCACCTCCATTACTAAACACAGGGGGCAGAGGCCCACAAACTTATAATACTGGACCCATAACTTGCACCCCCCCAGTAACCCCCAAGGTAGTCAAGAACCCCCCAACTATTCACATTCCCCCTAAGTGCTCGTTGTGTGACGACGTAGGCCATGCCACTCATCAATGTCCACAATTACCTGCATTCTAAGAACAAATGAATATGTTGGATGACGACACCAGAATTCCAGTGATAAGACTTGAGCCACCTCCTCAACCTCGCGACAAAACGCTTCGCACTAACCACCCTTGTGCGATATGCGACATTTATGTCCATTATTCACACCGCTACCCTGATCTCCCAGATTATAGAGCAGCTTTATACGAGATGAACAATGCCGACTTAGAGATATCTCCTCCCCTCATCGAGGAGATCTACCCTCCGAAATCATCTTCTTCGGAAGAAATTGATACCATATATATGATTTCAACCACATACAAACCTGAACCAGTTGATTTATGGTCTGATTACTTTCGTACTGATGAGCAAATTCTAGAAGCACTCACTGCACCGGACTACCCTTGGGACGATATGCACCATCGATCATACTTCCTCCCTGAGGCGTCTACATCCACTGCGGAAAACCAACTATCAGTCGAATCAAAGGATTTTTTACCAACTAAGGTTGATTGGTTCAAAGACCCCATCCCAGCACCGAATGCCTTTGAAGAGGGGAATATGTCCATCATTTCCCCTATCATAAAAATTGACATTTCCACCACACTCGAAAAACCTGAGCTCATCTCGCTATGCGCATCATGCACTCAAGCGGAGACTCAGGCATATAAGAAACTCTTCCAAGAGTTTCGTGATGTCTTCGCCTGGTCTTACAACGAGATGCCTGGCCTCGATCCTAACATTGTGGAACATCACATCGACACTTGGCCCCATGTGCCTCTTGTCCGACAGAAACAACGCCCAATTCACTCGTCTAAGCTCCCAGTTGTCAAGGCTGAAATTGAAAAGCTCCAAAAAGCAGGATTCATATATCTTATCGCCTATACCACTTGGGTTTCAAACCTAGTACCAATTAACAAGAAAGTCGGCACCATCCGCGTCTGTACTGACTTCCGAGACCTCAACCTCGCTTGTCCCAAAGACAACTTCCCCACACCATTTATTGACCAACTAATCGATGAATGTGCGGGGCATGAGGTTCTTTCTTTTATGGACGGTTTCTCCGGATATAACCAAATCAAAATCCATAAAGAAGATCAATACAAGACCGCTTTCACTACCCCATGGGGCACCTTCTCCTATCGCGTCATGCCTTTCGGTCTCAAGAATGTTGGAGCCACTTTCCAACGCGCCATGACCTATTGCTTCCACGATCTACATAGAATCATAAAAGTTTATCTAGACAACCTCACCGCTTGATCTAAGAAATGATTTGGCCATTTAGACGACCTTCGACAAGTTTTCTTGCGTTGTCGAAAATGCAACATCCGCTTGAACCCACTGAAGTGTGTCTTTTGCGTTACAGCAGGTTGCCTGCTGGGGTTTGTCATTTCAGAAAAAGGCATCACTGTAGACCCCTTGAAAGTCCAAGCCATTATAGACTTACCGTCACCCCGTACATTAGGACAACTTCAAAGCCTTCAAGGGAGGTCCAACTTCCTCTGCCGCTTTGTCCCTGACTATGCCACGATGGTCCACGGTTTCCTTCGACTACTACGCCTGCATACCCGTTTCATATGGGACCAACAAGCAGAATCAACTTTCACCGACTTAAAGAGAGCACTCATGAACGCCCCGTTGACCTCTCCTCCAGATTTCACAAAAGATTTCATCCTCTATGTTTTGGCATCCGACTATGCCATGTCTGGAGTACTTGTCCAAGAAGATACTGCTCACCAAGAGCATGTCATCTACTATGTGAGCTAGACCTTGTCAGGCCCACCCCTTTACTACCCACATGAAGAGAAGATGGCCCTCGTTGTCGTCTTTTCAGTACAAAAGCTGCGACATTAAATTCTCCTCAGCCACACCACGGTTGAAGCCAATTCCAATCCAATGGTTTACCTCTTGACACGTCGCCTCCTTCAAGGCCACATAGCTAAATGGGTGATTATCCTGCAAGAATACAACCTAACTTTCAAAACCCCAAAGAGAACCAAGGCCCTAGCACTCGCTCAACTCATCACAGATCTCCCCTCCTCTTCGTCATCACCCTCTATCCAAACGAACCTCATTGACGACCACATTTTCGTCATTTCCTCTGATGACCCGTGGTACGACGACATCTTAATCTACCTCCGCACATAAAATTTTTGACCCAACATCGATCATGACGGATGCCGTCGTATACGACACCATGCCCCCCGATATCTCCTATTAGGCGATGTACTTTATCGATGCGGCGTCAATACCATCTTACGACTTTGCCTTTCTCATGAAGAAGAAGAACAAGTCCTTAATGACTGCCATAGCAGTGCCTGCGGAGGCCTTTTCTCTGGCATGGACACCGCCCAAAAGATCATCTGCGCAGGTTACTTTTGGCCCTCATTATTTACTGATTGCATCACTGCAATCAAACATTGTCAAAACTGCCAACTTTTTGCCCCCAATGCAAGAACCCCACCCGCCCCCCTTCATCCAGTCGTCACTGTCGGACCATTCTGCAAATGGGCCATTGACTTCCTAGATTGCAATTCCACGTCAGCCGGCAGTCATAAACACATCATTGTGGCCGTAGATTATTTCACCAAATGGGCGGAAGCCATGCCAATTTACAATTGCAAAGCTGACACCGTAGCACATTTTTTCCTTAACCATGTTATTGCTCATTTTGGAGTGCCAAAGCAACTCGTCTCAGGCCACGGCTCTCACTTTGAAGATGCCGTTTGGAGAGAATTATCAACCCTACTGAAATTTGAACACCATTTCTCCTCCGCCTACTACCCCCAAGGGAATGGCCAAGTCGAAGCGATTAACAAAATTTTGAAGACCATCCTCCAGCGCACTGTTGACAAACACAAATCGAATTGGCATCACATGCTCTTTCCGGCACTATGGGCATACCGCACGTCAACCAAAACCGCCACCGGTTTTACCCCTTTCCATCTAGTTCACGGTGTCGAATCTATCCTCCCCATTGAGTGCTAGATTCCAGCCCTACATATGGCCATTGAACTCCTACCGGACACTTCCCCAATTGAGCAACGCTTACTACTTTTGGAGCAAGCCGATGAAGATCGGCGCATAACCCTCCAAACCATGGAAGCAGCCAAGAACCGATCCAAACTGAGTTACGACAAACATGTCCACCCAAGAACCTTTACTGAAGGGGACCTTTTCCTCGCCTATGATCAAGCTCATGACAAAACTGGAAAAGGAAAGTTTGTGTCCATGTGTCAAGGACCATACATTATACATACCTGCCTCGGATAGGGGGCATACATTTTGACCGATTCAGAAGGCAACCCCCTACGCAACCCACACAACGGGTTGTACCTTAAGCGATTTTAACCATAGAAAATCTGATGGACACCACCGTCCATAATTGTACAGTCTTATTTTGTTTTTTACAAAAAATACAAAAACCTAAAAATTTGTTTTTCTTGCATGATCACAGATGGATCCTGTTCCACTTTGCTACGTTGGTTTCGCTGATGGTGCAAGCCATTGGTCCCCCAATCTCGCCTCCGCAACTTGGGTAATATATTCCCCTTCACATGAGTTGATCCACATTGACAGAGTGTGCATAGGTGCCACCACCAACAACCAAGCTGAATACGATGCCGTGACTGGTCTCCTTGCCATTACTCTCCAAATGAGCATAAGTCACCTTAATGTTTTCTTGGACTCACAGCTCCTTGTTTCGCAGCTCAATAATTATTACCAGGTACGCGATCCCTGTCTTTTCAGAAAATTCCTACGCACTAAACAAATAGTTCGACAGTTTGAATCCATTTCATTCACACATGTCCCAAGGAATCTCAACAATGTAGCAGACCATATGGCCAACAACATTCTTGATTGGCACACCAATCAAGTCATGTAGTAAAAACAAAATTTGCATCCACGTGCATAACATGTGCCTCCACGGGCATACAAACATAAACATACACCAAATAGCTATGACAAGCCTCCACGAGCGAAGAAAATATGTGCCTCCACGGGCATATACAAAAATTAAAATATTGCATCCACGTGCATAACATGTGCCTCCACGGGCATACGAAAACCAAACATGCCTCCACGGGCATACGAAAACCAAACATGCCTCCACGGGTAAACAAATTGACAAGTTATGCATCCATGTGCATACATGACTATATACCAAAACATATATATATATATATATATATAACACCATATAGTCAACATGTCATAGGTGCCCTCAACACCCAATATACAAAAATACATAAGCCGTACAAAAAGGTACTTCCCCATATGCTCATCAGCATTTGGGGGCAGATACAAGATCATCTAATCATCATACTCTCTAGGCTCCTCTGGCGCCACCTCCGCTGGCCCCGCCGGATCATGCCAAGCCCGAACCCTCCTCTCCGTCGGCCCCGCTAGATCATCCCACGCCCGAATCCTCCCCTCCAGCGGCCTTGTCGGATCATGCTGAGCCCCATCCCTCCTCTCAGCCATCACCACTGCTACTCTGAGCAGGATAGAGCACCACTCACGAGGCACATCGAAACAACGCTCGACGATGTCTCGATCCAAGTCCCTCCACCCATCCTCTGGCACTCCTGCCAGGATCATGTCCAGTGTCTCTTGTACGACCTCAACGACATCATCTCGAGGCCCAACTCCTCGAGCATGAGGAGGCAATACCACTACAGGAGGAGGAACAACCAGCATCGCCCATCCCCTACAGCCCACATGATCGACCGGTGGTACAGGACCAACATCTGCACAATCACACAAGTGAACCATCATATAAATATCTCTAACTATACTCATAACAAAAACATCTATAAAACACATGATATAGTAGAGAACCAAACACAAAAACATACCATCTAAACCCCAGGCCTTCCCCTGGGCTCGAGGCATCTCCAAATCTCCTCGATAATCCATACCAGCATATGGATAGTCATCAATCAGCAGGGGGATCTGCTCCCACTGCTCATACATATCCTGTGAAAAGAACCCGTAGATACCACCACCACTGCGGGGCATCATCTGCCCCCACCACACCATGCGCGGCTCACTCACCAACCCATCTTGAACCGGCACCCATGGCCGCAAGGTTGGTACCCACTCAAAGAAGAAACAACACAGGAAGGAGGCATAGCAGAACTCTCCACCCTCTCGACTGACCTTGTCCAGATCTCTCCGGACACCGGCCAAAAACATCTGACCCCACGCGTAGTAGGTCCCTCTCAGCACATAATCCACCATTATCGTTTGTCCCCCAAACAAACGATGTGGCACCGCGGCACCCAACACCCGCAGAACACAAGCCCCAACAGCCCGCATATCCCACTCCTGCAGAGATCTCAGGCTCAATGCGCCGTTCTGCACAATAGCCCCTGGAACAAAGAATGTCTCCAACAGCTCCTCAATATACAAACCTGTCGGGATCCTCGGCAGAAGATCCCCTACCTCCCCTAAGCGAGGCAACCCAGTAAGAAAGTAAACATCAGTGAGGGTGATCTCTAACCTCTCACCCCCAACCATGAAAGCACCCTCTGCAGGAACCCAGAGACCCACCAATTTGTTCAGCAGCGGTACTACTGAACGCATCGGTGGAATCTGTGCGAACTTCAGGAGCCCGCTCAAAGCCAAAGTTTGTTGGACACCCTGATCGGTCTGAATCCGAATCATCAGGTCCTCCTCCATCTCTCGATCCCGCCATGATACCAGCGGTCTCCTCAACATCCTACCAAAAAAAAAGAAAATTTTTAGAAACAGAATTTTTTTTCAAAAAATTTCATCGCGGCTTTTCCATCAAAAGCCGCGATGATCATTGCGGCTTTCATCCGTGAAGCCGCGATGAACATCGCGGGTATTGACCCCATAGTTGCGATGAGCATCGGACTGTTAGCCCCACAGTCACGATGAGCATCGTGACTGTCAGCCCCACAGTTGCGATGAACATTGTGACTATCAGCCCGATAGCCGCGATGAACATCGCGACTGTTGGCCCCAAACCCGTGGTGTTCATCGCGGAAAGGGACACAAAACCCGCGATATTCCATGTTGGAATGCCAACGTGGAATTTCGTGGCCTTCGGGGGCCCACCGTTAACCAAAAAAGACATAATCGAAAAAGCTAAGGCAAATAGGGTTACCTGAAACTCGCAGAATCGAAAACCAACGGTCGAATCTCCCAGAAATCAAGAAAGAGCTCTGATTGCTCTACCAAACTCGCACGTAACAATGACACGTCATATTGGGCCCACACCCTATTTATAGAGATTTGACCATTTTTCAAACAACCATTGCGGTATCATACGATGTCCGTTTCTCAAACCGTTGGTACCATTGGAATCCGCACAGCGAGAACTTCATGATAGTCCTTTCCTTTTCCTGTTTTCACTAGGTCCATTTTTTGAGCATTTTTTCATGCCCTTGTTGCCTTGGTTTGCGTGCCACATTAGCCTTCCTTCATTTTTGACGAGTCTTATATCGCCAATTTAGTTTTCTGCACTCATGATGATGCTTGAGATCATTTCTCGCTCTCACACCCAATTTTTTTGGGCATCTTTCACATGCCCCCTCGTTGCCTCGGTTTGCATATCACATCAGTCGTCATCCATTTCTGACGAATCTTATACTGCTGGATTTAGTTTTCCGCGCTCATGATGACGCTTGAGATCATTTCTCGCTCTCACGCCCATATTTTTCGGGCATCTTTCAAATGCCCCCTTGTTGCGTCGGTTTGCGTGCCACATCGGCCGTTGTCCGTTTCTGACGAATCTTATACCGCCGGATTCATTTTTCCACGCTCGTGATGATTCTTGAGATCATTTCTCACTCTCACCCCCATAATTTTTGGGCATTTTTTCAAAAATGCCACTCATCACCGCGGTTTGCGTGCCACATTGGCCGTTACCCATTTTTGACAATCTTTATGTCACCGGATTCAGTTTTCCGCACTCATGACGATGCTTGAGACCATTTCTCTCTCTCATTAATACATTTTTGTTCAGTACAATATTAACCCTTTTTCGGGTTGAGCAATTCCTTTTACGAAAAAGGCACTTAGGGAGTTTCTGTTAAGCTCTTTTCTGACTCCTACAACAATGAAAAGATTGCCGAGCAATCTTGCTTCCTTTCATGCTCGCTAAACGTATCTGAAAGGGTGTCTACCTGGTATAAGTTTACCCCCTTTCCGGACCTTGTAGACTAATTACGAAAAAGGAATACTCTAGTCACATCGGCTAGAAGAGTTCTCCATTTGCATTATTTTATGCTTTTTCAGGCCTTGGAGACTAACTTACGAAAAAGAACACCAATGGAGTCCACTTACCGCTTTCAGACTCTCTAAACATGAAAGCAACCATGAGCAATCACCATCCTGGGCTCGTAAAAATCCACAGGACGGTACGCCACCACCACTGCAGAGTTTTCTTATCGTTTTTAGATTCCTTAAAAATGAAAGCACTCATGAGCACGAACAGTCCTAGGCTCACAAAATCCACAAGACAGTACCATTTCAGAGCACACTTTTATCCCTTCTTGGAGCTCATTAAAACTACGAAGAAGGACCCAATGGTGATTCTTGGCGCCACAACAGACCATGTCTACTCATATGGTAGCTTCCCCATTTTGGTCGCCTTTGTTCAGAGTATTCTGCACTATGTCATCTTGAGAGTCCCTCTACAGCATCCATCAGCATGTTCCCCCAGAGTCAATACATACCCTTCAGTCCTTAAAGCTATGATTCCCGCACCTACAAGTCAGTTTCCTACGTTACCAGGTCAACCATGTCATCATGCTCTGAACAAAGGAAGTTTGAGTCCACCCACTCTACAATCCCAGTTATTTCCCATCCCCACAGTATGTCAGTCCTACCATTAGTACTACCACACTTTAGTTCTACACCTTGCGCTCCTATCAAGGAAACATCATTGCCTTGTTAGTTGCTAGTATCCCTCTGTCGACACCAACCAAATTTATTCCAAAGGATAGACCTATAGGTCCCTGTGTCTTGGACTCATCACCATTTATGATGAGTGCCTATGAATCATTTCGAGAAGAGTCCTTAGTGCCTCTCCAAATGGTTGTTTCTGACATGCTCGACTTCAACACCTTGATCGCATCGTTGAGACTCGCACATGGTATTGGTCCTTTCAGTTTTTTGTTGAAGACCTCGGATACCACCTGACTCTTCCACATTTGAGAGTCTACTTATGGACACAACCAGTTACATTTTCCTATAGATATTCGGGTTGCGCATGGCGACAGTAATCAAATGTACTCCAGTTTTATACTCCCTCGAGTATACAGTTACATGTACTTCTCAGAGATGACTCACAGTCATTGAGTCCCTACAGATGTTGGACACCTTCAATTTCAGCAGTTCATCAATCCTTCTGAGACCTTATTCAGAACGGTTGTCGCTTTATTCCAGTGTATCATTTATTGAGATCCGTCATGTTATGATCATGAGTACATCCCAGAATAGTGTCCCCTTTGGACCATTATGATGTACCAACAGATTTTTTATGTCTTATTCAGGTCCCCCTTCTTGGGACTAATTGTTATGTATATGTCTTGATACAAGCATGGGTATGCCCGCCTCGTCCATTATCAGAGATTATTCCTCATTTATATTGAGGCCATGTAATATTTTTTTTTGTTTTTGTATCTTCCAAGGGCCATTGATCCAGTCTCCAACTGGTCTCTTCTCTTCCCCAAAACCCAGGAGAAAGACAAAAGAACTATGATGTCTATCATCCATACGATGAGCTCCTGCCCTCACACATCAGGGGGCAATCTGTTAACACCCAAAAAGTGATCACTAGCTCATTTCCTTATTCACATGACCCATTTGTCCACTTTTCCACCATTTGAGCCTCTAAAGCCATCAAAAGGTCACCAAAAGACCATAATACACCCTTTTTCCCCTCAAAAGATGTATTTTTCCTCAAAAAACATAAAAAACCCTCAAAAAGGGTCCAGAATTCCCAAATATATTAAAAGGGAATACAAATATTAAAAATATTAAAAAAAAGAAAAAAGAGGGAAAAAGGTACCTAAACCATGATGGTCAATACCATTGGTTTCCTAAAAACCATAATGGTATTCCCCACCACCAAAAACTATAAAAAGGTGGTAGGGGCTCCTCACTTTCCATCCATCCATCATCCTATCCTCATGGTATCAAAATCCCTCATGAGTTCTTGACCATTGTAGCAATCTTGGAGAAGAGACCATTGGAGCCTAGAGCATCTCACCCTTGGAGCTGCTCAACACCACAAATCCTCACCATTTGAGGTATGATAATACAAAACATTCTTTTATTTCTTGTTCTTTCTATGAATCGTTTTTAGATTTATTTGTTATATGCACATGTTAGTTTAGATTTAGATTTAATTCATAATCGTTTTTGCTTTCTATATTGAAACTGCTATCACATTGTTAATAGGTGCCCATTGCACAAGCTTGGTTGCAAAACCAAGCAACAGTCTTCTACCAGTATTATGACCAGCTGCACGCAGCAATCATACTAATGCTGTGGATAACAAAGCAAGTAACCAGTAGGTACATTTGCATTGTTAATTTTTATGCTGACATGCGTAGTATTCATATTTCAGCCAAAGCGCAGAAGAGGAAGGTGGAATGGTTCACAGGAAACTACCACATGTATGAAGAGGATATTGACAATATCATGAAGGAATGGCTTGCCAAGTTCAGAGTGGAAATTTTTGATGTCCCAAGCGACTCCGCCGAGGATGAACCCATTCCATGTATTATTACTGAAGAGAAGGAGACGAGAAAGAGAAAGGAAGCTGAGAGCCCAACACTGCCAACAGGGCCGAGGAAGAAGCAAAAGGCCGATAAAATCAAGTCAGACGCAATACTCCATGAGGAGGACTATGACAATATTGCGGTTAAGGTCACAGAGAATATGGAAGACATGTGGACTGCAAAGGAGAAGAAAGACAAAGTGATTCAAGACACTCTATGGAAGAATTTGACTGCATTACAGGGGATCATAGAGAAAATAGAAGAAGTACAAAAGAGATTTCACTTGCTGCGGGAGTCCGAGTCTGAAGGGAAGTCGGGATGAACTTCGTAGCAGAAGGAGTCGCAGCTCACCATGACTGTACCTGTAAGGTCCCGCGTCGTTCACCTTGATCCGCTAACAGTACGCTTGCCAATGCCAGAGCAACTAATGTTAGACACGAAGGATGTCGAGCGTGTGGAGCTTGACTTGGAAAAAATACCACTGCCTGGACTGTATTATTTACATTTGCAGTGTGTTGAAGAAATGCATGAGAGAACCACTGACGCGCTGACGGGGCAGGCTGAGCTGCAAGCAGCTAATCGACAGTTGGAGGAGTCTAGCTCGCGAAGAGCTATGAAGCTACAGGATGAGTATGATCATCAGCAAAGACTAGAGTTCACAATCACTACGGTCGCAGATGAGATAGACGAATTTGAAGTCCACGCAGATCCTGCGGATACTATATATTCAAGATTGGAGTGCTGGTTACCAGTCTTAAGATAGAGATGCAAGACATGGAGGTTCTCCACGATGCTAACATTGTTGCCTTGAAGGAACAGATAAATCCACAGACCTCGCCAGACCAGGAACAACTAAGAGCAAAATAAGTGAAGGCCGCAGCAGAGAGTATTGCTGCCAGAGTGGCTAAGTGCCAGAGTCTGTTGGATGCAGCATCGAATTCACTGTTCTCGAAGAAGAGCTGAGATTGATGTAGGTGAAGAATGAAATGAAAGATAAGCAAGCAGCACTGGAGAAGTTGGATGTAGAAGTAAAGGCCCTACTACCATGAGATAGGCTTCAGAAGTTCAGGGAAATAAGCGCCCTAAAAAAGGAAGTCCAAACCTTAAGAGAAAAAGAGACAGAAATGGGCGATAAGTCGCAGCCATTACTGGAGGATGCCAACACGATCTTGTAGGAGATCGAGGAGAAGTTGAAGGAGCTACGCAAGAATCAAGAACAGGTGGAAGGATAGATCGACGATGAGATAACACCTGATTTGTTGAATACAGTCAGGCAAGTTGAGCAAGATACAAAGGACACAGTAGAAAAGCTGATCGGCACATACAACGAGTTCGCTGTGAAGCTAGCTCCGCAGCTGGAGGAACAACTTGAAGAAGTTGCAGGTGGCTCGGGGGAGAGCCACATGTAAGTGTTAGGGGCCTGTTGGGCCTAGCCCAAGTGGGGCAATTTTGAGTAAGAAGGAGTTTTGGAACTGCGAAGCTGAGCGCAGTTCAGTTTAAACAATTTTGTATAAGTTTTTGGGATGCTGCGAAGTTGTGCGCAGCGCATCGTCGGAAGAGCTGCGAAGTTCAGTGCTGTGAGGAGGCAGTGCTGCGAAGTGTCCAGTCTTCGGGATGCCAGCAAAGAAGAGTATTGTATGGAGGATGGCACGTGTTTCGGCTAGACCATTGGCGGTTTATTTTTGGTAAAGATGCTCCAGGAGTGCCAAGCGACGGGTAGGAGCAAATAGAGAAGAGAGCGACCGATCGCACATGTGAAAGATACCACTACTTGAACTAGTCGCACGAGACTGTTAGAGGAAGAATGGCTCGGTGAAAGCAACCTATTGGCATGCATGCAACAGGAAGGCCGATAGCGACATGATGCATGCGTGGAAGACTGCCACGATGGAATATTCGCTACCAGAGTCCAGAAGTCCAGTTTTGGGGAAAACCGTGACAGTTTTGTAAACCTAAGGGTTTTTGCCTACAGATTGTAAAGACATGACCTGCGGGAATGATCTATAAATAAGGCATTTTTGTATGGGAAAGGGTTAACTCTTCATTTTTTTAAGTCTTGAATATTGCTAAATCTTTTGAGCTAGATTACTATATTAAAGGCTCTGCAACTGTGTGCGCAGAGACCTATGTGAGAGAGAAGAGAGTCTGCAGCTGAGTGCGCAGACTAAGAATTGTTGTACCCTTCCCAAAGACTAATATAACAACAGTTCTTGTGGACATAGCCTCCATCCGGGGGCTGAACCACGTTAAGTAATGTGTAGTGTGATTGTTGTGTTACTGCATTTACTTATTTGCCTACTTTGAATGTCTAGATTCTCGTTTATAAGTTGTATGTTAATGCTTTTATATGTATTCGGCATAGAGGAAAGATGGGAATAATATGTTTTGTCTTACATGGATATATAAATGATGAAGGCGCAGTATTATAAGCTAGTAGACGTATCTGTTTATTGAATAATCACAAGTATACGTAGAGGTTTGATTGTGTAACCATTGAATACACCGCACTGGGGGTGCCCAGCATCATATATTTGATCTGTTTGTATCCGTTCCATCAGCTAATAATATAAGGCAATAGATTAATGGCTAAGTGTTGAAGTAAAATCCTTAAGATCTGTCAAGCCTAGAAGAGGAAGCGCATTAGACCATTGCGCTGTCCTATAAGTGATATCTTGCTCGAATCGCGCAGCTCTTGACTGCGCTGGTTGCGCAACAGTTAGTCTGTGGAAGTGCGGACCGCGACGTAGTCTATCGTCGCGCAATCCTTAGTTCATAGCGCAGGTCCGATAGTGCGCTGCATAGTAGTCCTATCTGAACAACTCATCACTTCACTGTGGAAACCTGATTCCGCAGTACCCCCATAGCTACACCTCGGGTGAGACCTCAGCCTGTTTGCAGGTTGTTGCCGAAAGGGCCGGTGAGAAGGGGTTTTGTTGGTTAAGTGAAACCGCGAAGAACCTGGGTCTATAGTGGAAAAACTCTAGGTCAGTTTGTTAAGCCAACATGGAGAGTAAAAATAAGTTAATTGAGGCTATCCTTACAAAGACAGTGAAGTGTCACCGCAAAGACTGGGCTGAAAGACTTCCAGAAGCATTATGGGCATATTATACTACATGGTGTAACACTACAGGTTTCTCTCCATATGAACTGGTATATGGGAAGAACATTGTCTTTACTATTGAATTTAAGATCAAAACTCTAAAGACAACTATAGAAGAAAATCTGGACTTAACGGAGGCTCAGAGGAACCGGTTGAATTAGTTAAATGAATTAGATGAAAAGTGCACAACTGCTGTACATAAGACAACATTAATTCAATAGCAGTGCTCCAAATGGCATGATAGGTTCATAAAAAAGAAAGTATTATGTGAAGGAGACTGGGATTTATTATATGATTCACGGTTCAAGAGGTATTTTAAGGGCAAATTGCGTACAAGATGGTTGGGACCTTACAGAATAGACAAGGTATTCAATAACGGAACCGTCCGCTTAAACACTATTGATGAAAATCAGACGCCTTTATTTGCTAATGGTCATTAGATAGAAATTTATCATAAACCTATCTCAAAGGATGTATTTATCTCCCGTGTTGCTGCTGATCCAAATTGTAAATTGGTACATGAACAAGAATCTCCTCCTGTTTCTCCAACTCTTTGAGTTTGCTGCGTATTTTTCATAAGAAATTTTGTAAATAAATAAATTCATTTTGATTTTCTTCTTTTTTTATTTGGCTTTATTTTATGGACTCCTTCATAGTTTTTATCTTAGGATTTAATTTTTTTTTTAGAAAATGGTGTGCAAGGATGAGATGCGAAGGACCCGAGAGGAACTAGACAGTCGTAATGGGCCAATCGACTGTAAAATCATGGGAAGTCCTCTACACCTACTGGATAAGTCAAGGATCGGAGAAAACCATTGCTGAAACTCCATCAACTTTCTGTTAATATCTCCGCTTTCTTCTGAAACTCTGCCAATCTCTCCGCTTTCTGCCGAAACTCCGCCAATCTCTTTGCTTTCTGCCAAAACTCCGCCAATCTCTTTGCTTTCTGCCGAAACTCCGCCAATCTCTCCTCTTTCTGCCGAAACTCCGCTAATCTCTCCTCTTTATGCCAAAACTCCGTCAAACTTTCTGCTTTTTGGCCAAACTTTATTCGCATTTCCGTTAGTGGTTGTACCTTGTTAATTTTCTGCTGAAACTCTGCCTTATCTTCAGCTAAAGCTTCATTGAGTCTTCTTCTTCTTGCCAAAACTCCACCAATTCTCCGCTGGAACACTGTCAATCCTCCCACTAAATTGATTAGAGTGCCTGTTACAGTTTTTCAAAAAGAATGGAGCTGATGATCCGCTAAACGACCACTTATTCATATAATTGATGCTAACATGGACACACTTTGGGATATGGCCAACCAACTTTATGGATCCGCCTGTGAAAAGCTGTCTTCATCAACTGATTTGATAACAAGGGAATGCCAGCGAGGTGGATGACGATTCATCATGGTAAGTATGGAGGTATGAGTTCTAATCATAAGTCTGACTAGGCATAAAGTGGCAAAATAATCATGATTATATCTTGTTTGTACATCCATGTCATCAAATTTTAACTAACCTATCCACATCACTACCCAATCTGTATTTATTGACCACCGCCACCTTTCCCAATCCACTTGAGAACTTTATAGCACGAGTTTATTCCATAATGCACCAACTTTCTAAAAATACTCAACGAACTCTCCACTGTTCATCACTGTTGCTACATGCTGCAAATCCAGCATCTAAATTAGGAAAGTCCTTGATCGTCTCATCGGAGATTATCAAGGAGAAGGAAGTATGGGGGGTTTTGCTGTTCACCATGAGCCAGAATCAATGGATATCCTTCACAGAAACAGAGAGGTATTTAGCATTTTTGAGGAGGCGGGATGGACTGCATACTTTGAAAGGTTGAGTGAATTTAATGGGGAAATAACACTATAGTTTGCTATGAATTTAAGAGGCGATCATTATGAATTCAGGGGTTTGAGGGTCGATGTTTTGGAGCATGTGTTAGTAGAAGTCATGGGACTACCAAGAAATTGGAGAAGATGGTTCGGCCGGAAGAGGCCCAACCTGAATGCAGTCGAAGATTTCCTCGAAGCAGGTGAGAGTGTTCATCCAAAATGACGCGGCACAACATTGGAAAGCATCCCTCACCCTTGGGACCAAGTGGCCATATTCCTGAAGAAATACATTACATGTGAAGGTAGGTACAAAGTTGTTTACACTTACGATTTTTTGCTACTCACCCACCTGTGTCACAATGCATTGATCAATATGCCCTATTTTATTTTAAAAACTTTACAAAATATGGTTCATTATGCTCGAGGGTATCGCCATCCTCAAGCCTCCATTACCAATGATTGCCTCATTAAACTGCTAGTCCTGAGAGCCCTGGAGAGAAGGAATCAACCTGGCACAATTTCTTGCTGGGGTTAGGGTTGACCAGGTGCCTATAGAAGAAGAAGAGGATAACAATGAGGAAGATGACGCACAAAGCTTGTTAAATTTAGTTGGGGGGGGGATGGAGATCCTGAATATGCTGGTAATGAATAGGAAATGACTTGAGGGGAAGTTGAAACTGTAGAGAACTTGCAAAATTTAAACCCCCTAGAGCCTGTTGAAAACCCATCCCAGCAAGCAGAGGCCAATATAGAGGAGAAAAGGGAGGAAATTGAAAATCGGACTATGAAAATTCATGAAATTGAGTCCTCTACTGAGCAAGGGGGCATAATTCAGGAGGAGGAACTTCATGCTGAAGGGGAGGAATCAGTATCAAAGGATGATTTTCCTTTTTTTGTCCCAGTGGAAATCAAAATTCTTCCAGAAGAACCCACACCCTCTACATCACAAAGAAAGAAGAGGGGGTCCATAATTCTTCCAGAAAAACCTAAACCCTCTATATCAAAGGAAAGGAAGAAGAGGTCCATCACTCATAAAAAATCAAGCAGTCCATTAAAGAAAGCAAGGACCAGAGCCACTACTGTAGCAAAGGCATTAAAAGGAGTCGAGGTAGATATTGAAATTCCAATCTTAAAGCCTCGATCATCCCCTGTAACACAAGAACTAGGGGGTGGCTCAAAATCCTTACCAAAATATGTCGATCCACAAGAATCTGTTGCACAAGAGGGGAGAATCCAAATGGAAACCTTGATCGTTGAAAATGATTTGTTGAAATAGGAAGTACATGTGCTTAGGGAGGAGCTACAAGGATTGAAAGAAGTGTTAAGGAAACATACAATGCAGAGATTAAGCACATTAGCTGATGCAGCTGACCAGGTGGAGAAATTGCCCACTGAAGCAGAAAATTTGGAGCATGAGGAATTTGTGTGCCCCGAATTTGGGGACATTTTTAGAAGGTCGGCATTTAAAGTCACACTTATGGAGTCTTCGGCCGGGAAAGTGGGTCAATCAAGACAGGAAATGGATGTAACAACACAAGCAGAGCCAATGGTAGAGGATGATCAACAACAGAATGAGGGAACAACCCCTTCTACCTTGGATAATAAACAATCACTGAGTGAAGAACATGAAAATGTCATGTCACAGGATTTATTGACCCCCGTTCAAGAATTGCAAGGATTAGAAGAAACTTTGCTGCAACACTCATAAAATGTTGAAACACTTTAGGAAGATGCTGCTGAAACACAAGAATTAGCAACACAGGGAGAAATTTTGGAAGGTTCAGAACTAGCGAGTCTAGAAATGGATGCTGAAACACAAGAACCAATAGTCTAAGAACAAGTTTCCGAAACAGTGGCACAACAAGAAATCACTGGGTTTCTTGAATTGGTGACTAGGAAAGAGGACAGTGCTGAAACAATGGCACAGAAGGAGACTGTCAAGTCTCCTGAAATGCTGGGTCATGAAGGCTTTGATGAGACTGTGGCACTAAAAGAGAAAGTTGTTGAACCACAAGAACCAGCAGTACATGTAGAATTTGTTGATGCTGCGATGCAAGTCCCCGAGCCAATGGATGGAAAGGAAACTGCTGAAACAAAAAAACTAGCAGTACATGTAGAATTTGTTGATGCTATGGTACAAGTCCCCGAGCCAATGGATGGAAATGAAACTGCTGAAACAAAAGAGCCAACAGTACATGTAGAATTTGCTGATGTTGTGGTGCAAGTCCCCGAGCTAATGGATATAAAGGGAAATGTTGAAACACAGGTTCTGGTGTCTTCAGACCAAGCCCTAACAAAGAAACCTGATGATAAAGCAAAAATGCAAGAACCACAAGAGATCATCGAGTTAGATACCGAGGATGAGGAAGATACAAGGGATAAAAGAATGCAAGAGATGGTAGAGGAGCTTTCATTGATGAATCTCGAAGTAAGTAAATGGAAGAATCATGCTGACCTATGCAAGGAAGGAATGGTCCCTCTTTATGAGCATATAAAGACCATTAAAAAAATTAGAGATGAGAAAATTCAAGTCTATGCAGAAGGATAAAGAGAAAATGTACACTTTAGCTCAAGAATTGTTAAGCTGGAGATCCCCATCTCCTTCCTATTCTGTGTTCCTTTATGAACATATGACTTTGTTTAAATTGAGAGCTTTGAAGGAGGGGAAACCTTATCAGATTATGACCTATCCTCAATTTTTGGAGGCCTTTTTGTGGAGTGATTTCAGTGGGAATAATTTATTGTGTGAGTTGTATCTACATGAGATGTCATGCTTTATGGATTTTCATTCTAACCCCGTGCCTCACCTAGGAGATATTCACTTGAGGGATTTCACCTCTTTTGTCACCAATCAGATGCAGTGGTGGAACACTTTCCATACCATTCAGAAGAATGAGGACAACTCCACTCTCTGGAGTAGAAGCAAAACTCAATCCCCCATGGTCCTTATTGCAAAACATGAAAGGTGACTTTCATCTCCTATGAAGGTTCATCACTTGATAGGTTTACAACAGAAGGTCATATCTACTTGTGTTCAAATGATCTCCCAGCAACAACCTTATGCCCTGGAAGGCAGTAAGCATAGGTGGCAAGCCTCTTCTCCATATTTGAGACGAAAAGACCCTTATTGTTTTGAGAACTTCAAGCAGGCTCTGTCTCGGGTGCCTGAGGACGTTAAATGTATGGAGACATGTGGACCACGCTGGTTGGGGCTGAAATTCAAATTTACACTAATTTGGCTGCCTAAGAGGCAATATAGGAGCAATTACAGATTGACCAAGAAAGCACAGAAAAAGTGTTGGGCATAGTTGATTTCCTGCAATGGATTTTTGAACTGTGGTGAGAAGCCTAAAACTTCTTTTAACCTTACTAATCTCCACAAAAAGAGCTTAGAGTTAGATTCGGATTCAGACTAGCTAGAATTTTTTGCATGTGGACATGCAACCGGACAGTTGGGGGGAGATGTTGGGTGCTACAAATGCCCTTTTTGATTACTCCTATTCATCTCTTTTTCCCTGATTTTGTCTTTTATTTACAACCAAGTCATTATCTTTTGCAAGAACAGGCATGTATTCAAACAAGTATAATTCATTATTACATTGCTATCTTAATGCCTAGAAATGATTGTGATTATGAATTTTATTCCTCGTTATTCTGACTTGTGATGAATTTATTAGAAGTGAGTAAAGACCTTAGGGAATCTAGGAATCTCGACTTGCTGATACACGTGGGCACTGAAGCACTTGGAAATAGTTGCACATTTCCAGGGATCGGTTTGGATCGTTGCTGAAACAACTCAGGATATTCCTCTATGCGTCCAGTTGAGACTTGTTTAGCATTGGATCAGTTCCAGTTGTAAAGGCGCAATTGATTATGAGACATAATCCATTCTAATGTAACAATCATTGTAACTGTTTCTATTTTCTGCATTGTATATTCGACAGCCTGAAGATCGAAGATCTTCATTGCTTCTTGAATTAAGGAACTTGAACTATCTTGTATCAGTATATATAGGAAGATGAGATCATACATAAGGTTAGGCTTATTTTCAAGAGAATTGTAATAGGAGTTGGGAGTCTTTTTTAATTGAGCTTATCCATTAATGAAAGAAGCAGTGTTTTCCTAATTCATTATTTGCTGAGTTAGTTTGGTAGCCTCCAACGACATCTCTGTTGGAAGGCCATGGCCTGCCTTCTCACAAAGATTGCCGAGTTAAGTAGATGTTTTAGTTTTAATTTATTTTGGTTGATGTGGAGTTATAATAGGTAGTATTTTCAAATTTCTGCAATAGTAGTTAATTGGATAATTGCATAATTATAGTTTCCCTTTGGTTTGCTGCAACAGTGTGGTGTGAATAGTCGACTGTGTAGAGTAGTTTTCTTTCCTATGCAAGTGTGTTAATTAATATTGTTGTTACAGTCAAGCTCGGCTCCCGCATATTATTGTTATTTATCTTTCCTAGAATTTGTTGAATTAGAAAGGTCATGGTTTGAATTACCTTTAATATGATATTTTAGGTTTTAACTTTTTGCAAAAGCAATTCTAGTTAATTCATTCCTAGATCAGTTGTTGTAGGATTGATGTTGTAAGAAAATAGGAATCCTTTGAGTTCTTAGATTGATAATTTAGATTGGCTTTCACAGTGAGTTGAGTTTGGCTTAGCAATTAGGTAGGATGAATGTTCTTTATTTATTTAGTCATCTACTGAAGTGTTTATGCGTATAGTTTGCTTAGTTACCTTTGCAACAATAAGAATTTCCTGGGTTGACAATTTATATTGAGCACTATGTTTGTTAACTGAAATTAATTAGCATATAGAGTGACCAAAAATGCTTTCCCCTTTCTGAAAGTGCGTCACTCAGCAGTGACGTGCTTCCCCTATGGTAAAAGCACGCCGCTGACGTCCTATCTGCAAAGACGGGGTGCGTCGACACAATTCGACTCACAAAGTTGGGAATGAGGCCAAAAAAACAAATCTTGAAGCATTGGAAAGGACCTAATGCCCGTTATTTTGGTGATCGTGCAAGTTTTAGCCGTCAAAATGGTGCAGCAGAAGGAGCGTGAGCACGAATTAGAATATGCACAAGCCGCAAATGATCCTCACTCCATCAATGTTTTGAGGGGGTGTGGATTTCTCAAATTATTCCACGTCCAAGAAATGAGGGCCCAGATAAGTTACTAGACTATTTGATTCGGTTATGGGATCCATATCAACAATACTTCAGGGTAGGGGCTCATATACTCACTTTGGATGTCAAGGACATTTATTTATTAACAGGATTGTCTAGGTGTGGGTGTGAAATTACACAGGGGTAGATCACTAAGCTTGGACAAACCTCGTAATTTCACTTAGTTAATGGCAGAGAAGAATTTAGCAGAAAGGATGAACAAATTCACTCATGAAACTCAAAAGATATGAGAAAATAATGATAATACATTCATCAGCTGTAAGATGGAAAAAATATGTCAATACAATAGAATGAATTCGATTACCCCAAGGGTGATTCGAATTCTCCTCAAGTCATGGCTTAGTTAGATAGGAACCATCTCCCGATAAGAATCAATGACCACCGATGGTGAATAAATAGTCAACTTAGGTAGAATTGATCCTAATTGAACCATGTGAGCACTGAAATAGGGGAGGAGAATCCATGGTGAGAATAACTGGCTGTTAGTAGTCAAGTGGAGTCCTTCTACTCTCTGAAAAATCAACTAGGAGCTACAGTCAGTTAACTGAGCAATCAATGCATGAACTGACTGATGGAGGGACTAGAACTGTGTAGTAGGGCGCATTAGTAACTGCAGTGATGACAACAATGCACACTAGGTGGGTAGGAGGGCTACTAATGACTATAAATAGGCTCCATGGGGGCCTAAAACAAGGACAAGGTGCTAGGAAACTCCACTGTTGCTGACTGGATGCATGCAGTGACCGGTCAACTAAATACCTTATCGCATAGTTATGTACTCCGGGAATGCAGATGTTACGTGGGAAAATCCCCATAAAAAATGTACGGGACCATCCTTTGAGGACTGTACTATTTACCATCGAGAGAGTGGCGGACAATAGGGCCACACATCAGTCCACCAAGGCCCATATGTTGTAGGCCATAGAGTGTATGGCACCTACTATGTTTAATTAGTGTGAGGGGCTCCTCGCGAAACTAAAATATTGATACGAAATGATACGAACCGTTACACCAAAACCTCGAGATGTTAGTGAAGGCCGCCCACTAGGATCTTAACATCCCACCACACTCTGCAGTCCAGACTCTGGGTTGGATGTGCGCCCGTACGGTGGTGTCCCCTTTGAGCCGTACGAGCCCCGGACGAACACTGCAATGTCGACGTTGCCACTCGCTCTGTGAATTGAACCTGGGTGGAGGCTCTGATACCAAATGATACGAACCATTACACCAAAACCTCGAGATGTTAGTGAAGGCTGCCCACTAGGATCTTAACAAAGATCAACTGACCAAGTGTCGTAGAGGGGAGTTGAAACAGTTTGGGTACGGTTCCATCATGGTCTCTTTCTTCCTGGAAAGGGTTCCACTTCTTCATCCATAGGTTGAGCTTTATGATCTTGATCTGTGAGATCCGTGCATGGAGAGGTGGGATGAGGTGATGGCCTGCCATGGTGGCGGTGGACCTATGATTACATATGGTCCGACCTTCTTCAAGTGGTTACACATACAACTCCTTATGGTTTAGGATTATACTTATGCAGGTGCGGATTTCAGAGGAGATCCTGATTTGGCTCTTCCAGATGGGGAGAAATGGGGAGAGATTGGTAAGAAAGAGACTCTTTTGTTTTTATGTATTTATGATTTTTTCAGTTTTTTTTATAGTACTGATATGTCATATCTTGATTATATAGATATTGTCCCAACTAGACCTGCGGGTTCCTCACCCATTGAGAAGCGAGGAGTAGTTTGGGAGATGGCGATGATCCATCAGGAGGCCGTGGAGGAGCTTGATGAGATGGAGGAGAACATCCAGTGGTTGACTGCTGATATCCCAGACATTTCTCATATATGATCTTCCTCGACATTACCAGCGTAGGACAGGTCAAGTCTCGGTACGTTTTGGTCGGTTACTCCATTGGGTGGCTAAGGCCATTATATGCTATCACAAGCATCCTCGGGGATAGGATGTATATATGATGATGTATTGAAATCCATAGGCTTCGTATTTTGTAGATGTGACCTACTGAAAGCTTATGACCTTCATATTTTGTGTATCTATACCTTTTTCTGTACAACATTTTTCCAGACATGATATATATAAAACACTATCTAGCGGTTTATACATGTGTTTTTATGATGGATTTGGATCTTATGCGTGGTTTCCTATAGACTATGAATAGTTTACGTGTTATGTTGATTTATGCATCCTTGATAAATTTTTTTATGAATGTGTAATATTCCAATCTAACACAAAATTAGACAAGGAATCAAAAACCATATTCATACTCCTTGGAATGTGTAGGTATTGAATGGACTCAAAAAACCTTTCCCTAGATCTATCAAATTACTTGAATAGAAAGAGTGCAGTCCATACCTTATTTACGAAGGCTATCCTCGTGGCTTGAAGCTTTTGCAGTCCTGCTTATTGATGAAGAGATTACCTGCAAAAGACTCAAAAGGACAAAGACAAGAGACTACAAGATAACATGATATATCTAAGCAATTGACTAAGGAGAACTACTATAAATGAAATTACAAATCATTTATGGGAAAGGAAGACATTGATGCATTAATGAAAATAGAGGAAACAATTACAACCAATGAAGCCTTGGTGTTGAAGATCCTTTCCAGTGGAACCTTGCCTCAATTTTCCAATCATGGAAGAATGGATTCCTGGCTTAATTTCTCCAACATTTGTCTACCCCCATTTCATCCCCCCTATCCCATGAAGAGGAGATTCATTTATAGGTCAAAAGAGATGAAGAGGAGAGGAGAGGGTTAGGGAGAAGGAGGAGGCAGGATCCTAATAAACTGGGAGGTGAGTAAGATCCACCCTATATGGAAGGGATAAGCCTCCACGAGGGTCTCCTTTGAGAGACTTCTCGAAACTTCTCTTTTTTCTTTCAGTATGTAATGTCCCCATTTTGAACCCCTTTGTATTAAATCATAAATGATGTAAATATTGTAATTTAATCATGGTGAGGAGCTCAAGGCCAAGGCCCCACCATTGATTTAGCGTTTCATGTATCGGCAATTAAAAATAGATGCCTATGGTTCTTGTGCGAGATGGGCACAATGTATATAAGACATCATGTAATTACGAATTTTTAATGAAAAACCCACAACCGGCTATGCAATGCAACAAAAGAGATGGGGCATGACTCTACAAGGAAAAGGGGGGGGAAATTATTCAAACCCTTGAGCCAATGGTATTAATCCATGTGTCAATGAGGAAACCCAAAAACCACCAACTACCCATTTTGTCTCATGCACCCAATCATTTAATTCTTCCAAGAAATTGGTTAAGGCAGTTAATGCCTTGGGAATGAAGAAGTATGGCAGCCAATTTCGTGCATGGGCAAGCCATCAACCTGGAAATTCGTGTTTTGTCTCCTTGGGCAAGAAATCACCCACGAAATGGTGCCCAAAGCCATTCTGAATGGGCAGTCTTCTCTCATTCACGCAGTTGGAGCTAGCTGGGTCTTTCCCTACACGTTTTTCATCCAAATCCTACATTTTTCAATGCCTGGGAGTTCGTTTTTGCATATACAGTAGCTTGGGAGAGAAGGGCCACGATTTGGGGACTGTATGGAGGTCATTTTTGCCCCCGAATGTCCAGGGACGTTTTTCTAAAAATGGATTGGCTTCCATGGGTTGTTTCCCAACCTCCCATTTCGTTTTTGTGTGTTCCAACGTTTTTCTGAGTTAGTTGAAACCCCATCTCATGCATCTCACTGTAAAAACGTTTTATCCTGCCCCATAATTTTGTTCAGCTATTGTGTGCATCCTCGTTTTTGGTTTGAACCTGTGAGTTGAAGTTTTGGAGTGGTAGTGGACAGAAGTGGCTTGATAAACCTAGTGGGGGAGACAACCTCTCAAGAAGATCAAGAGGGCTTTGGTTACTCTTCTATGCATACCCTGAGAGCACTAGATAGGGAAGGTATGGCTTGAGGGACTGTACAGCAGTGAAAAGAATACTTCCTTGTGCTGGGTGTGTAGGTATTGTGGGTGCCAAGCTAGATAGATCTTGCAAGGTTATCCCTGGATCTGTGCTGGAGCTCGCTAGCTTATCAATTCTTCCCTTCCATCTCCTAGCAGCCTGATAAACCCAATTGCAGATTGGCTTGGCTCATCTTGGTGTATGCTTGGCTATGTGTGAGTCTGTTGTTCCCTGGTTCCTTGTATAGATCATTCCCAGCTCGGGGGTGGCAGTGGTGCTGAGAGATTGAGGAGCACACTGGCCTACGGTTGGGTGGAACGTTGCAGTTGCGTAGCCAGTTGTGTGGGACTACTTTCGTATAAGATAAGTATTCTCTTGTGTAAATTTTCAATTATCATTGGATGAATCTTATGAATGTATGTGGATGTATTAAACGAATTTACTTCCGTTGTGTTTTCAAATGGTTATGCATTTGCATATGTTCATCTTCTTTTAAATGCAATGTTTATTTACTGAGTATGGGGCTAGATGCCCAGTTTTAGCAAATACTGCTTGAATGCTTGGTCAAATTGTTATGGGGATAATTGCCCGAATTGAGCACCACGTCCTCTCTATCATGCTGGTATGGTAGGAGGGGACATTACACAGTATAGGCATTGACGCACCCTAGACACTAGCAACATGCGCCAACAACGTGGTCTGTAGTGGATCGAGGTGCATCGATCAGAAAAGATGCGCTCTGCTGTAAAGCAAGGTGTGTCGACCTCTCTAAACATGGCTTTTATAGGGAAAAAACCTCATGACTCATCTTCCAAGAATTTTGGTCAAGTACTTCAGGTATTTAGGAAAGGATAAAGTGTACATGGTTCGTAATCATGATGAGTACAAAATTTTCGTGTAACAGAATGCCCCCCAAAGTATGAAGCTAGAGTAACAGAATAGGTGAAATACTTTGATGGATAAAGTATAAAGGATCGAGGAAAGGAACCATCGGTTGGAAATGTGTCAACAGTAACCAAGGATATTTTGCAGTACAATAATTTTATCATCCCAATGACTCACAACATGGCTGCCGACTAATACATTGCAGATCCATGTTGATACTGACCGATGATATGGCCACCAAAATACAGTGTGGATCCATATCTGAATGACTGAACACAATCATGGCTACTAAAATACAAGCGTATATCCATGATGAGATAATAACACAGCCACGACCAATATAAGAGTGGATATGTGTGACAGTACATCAATGAGGTTTCCACCATAACATCTGTGTGGGAACCTACTAAAAAATATCCATCGCAACCTGGGTGTAATAATAAGACATCATAACAACCCAGGGTCTTCTACCCGTTCCTAAAATGATACGAATCTAACCATGTGATTACAAAGCATTGAAGTTGAACATGGTAGAAATCACTTGATTACCGATCAATGATGTGAACCGTTAACAAGTGCGAGGGAAATCACCAATGATGATAATGATTCCCAAGGTATCACTAGTACATCCCAACGAATGCGAATGAATGAGTTGGAGTCGAATATCCACGGAATCATTCAATTAGAGGTCAATGATAGACACCTACTATCGAAAGTGAGGAAACCTGCCATTGAGGCATGCAAGCTCCAATGTACTGACTAGTTTCTAAGTCTAATTCTTGGATGATGAGCTAATATCGACAGGAACATACTCATTGAAGGAGGGCCATAATGTATCCCACATCATTGACACGAAACTAACATGGGAGTTGATATAAGATGGTAGATCAAATGAGTGTGAACTGACACAAAGGTGTAATGATAGACAAGGACGACTGACACAAAAAAAGGTTTAATGATTGAGAAGGTTGATTCTGGCCAAAGACTTCCTTTGAACATTTAACGACAAGACAAGTGACTTGGAAGCATTGAATCAACATAGCAGAGACCAAGACATAATGCAACAAATGACTGAAGCATTCTTTGGAGTACCCAAAGGAGTAGAATGACTCATGGAATTGGTATGACTCAAAGATACGCTGACTACCCAACTGTTTGACTAGAATGAATACATGTGCCATGTTCAAAGGTTACTTTAAGATACCATTAATAAAGACTCAAATACATCTTCATATTCCCTTAATTTCCCCATCATGATGGATGAGTGCCTCTTTTTTTTTTAACGAGCTAGAAGAGGGTAACAAACACTCAATGTAGCTCATCATATGATGAGTACAATCTCACATGTTTTACGAACCTGAGAAAGGAGGGGTTCAGTCCAAAAAAGGTTCCTTCCATGTATAATTTTCCCAGTTCAAAGAAGGTAAACTCGGTGACATTTCACATTTAGAGAGTCTGAAATGGTCAAAAGAAGACTCCTAATGGTTCATTTTTCATAAAAGTTAGTCTCCTCACTTGAAAAAGGATAAAACTATGTGAAAGAGAACTCTTCTAACCATGATTGACTAGAGTAATCATTTTTCGTAAATAGTCTAAATGGTCTGAAAAAGGGATAAACTATCACCGGATAGACGTCATTTCAAGTCCTTTTACGAGCGTGAAAGAAACAAGTTCACTCAACAATCTTTTCCTATTTTGGGAGTCTGAAAATGTTGGAGTCATTTTCCAACAACACATCACTATTAGGGAGACAATTGGGGTGATTTGCATGATTAATGCGCCCTACTCAGTCCAACTGGGTGTGTTTCACCTAACAATCAGCTAACTGGATTTAGAAAGCCGCCCTCCTACTTAGTTTGACCTAATTTTGGGTAATTTCACCTAAAAATCAGTTAACTGAAGTCAGAAAGGCGCCCTCCCATAGTTTTGGGCAATCAGTTGAGTTCTAGACTTAGTTAGACTCAGTTTGATAGTTTGAGAGTCTGTTAAAGTCAATTACTTGGCAGTTAAGTGGTTAACTGATGTGCCGAGTGGTGTTAACTAACCAATAAGCCACTCTCATGCATTCAATTTGAATGACCTCTATAGGATTCGAATTTCCTGGCTATTATTGCCATTGTTACACATTGTAATTATCTTTCGAGTTAATGATAATGTATGAACTATTGCAAACCTTTTGCACCAGTGTTTTGACACACAATTTGCCACATGCATCTATAGTAACTGTTATTCTTGTTTCCTAGATCTGTTGTGCTTGAATTTTATAGAAAATAGCTTAAAGAGGAATCCATGTACACATTTTTCATGGTTGATGACCGAGTACGACAAAGAAAAGTAAACTCGACATCGTTCCTTTTCCTTAAGTAGTCTAGCGAGGTCGGATAAAGTGATAAACCTATACTCGTTAGACACACCTTTTTACTCAATTTTTAACGAGCATGACAATGGTATCAAAAGCGCTCAGAATATTTTTCATGTTTGAACTAGAGCACGAAAAATTAAAGAGTAAGCTCAAACCACTTTTCATGTTTCAACCAGAGCACGAAAAAAGTGAAAAGTAAGCTCGACACAGTTCCTTTTCCGTAAGTAGTCTAGCGAGGCCACATAAAGTGATAAACCTATACTCGTTAGAGACACCTTTTACTCAATTTTTTAACGAGCATGACAATGGTATCAAAAGCACTTGAATCTTTTTCATGTTTGAACTAGATCATGAAAAATTAAAAAGTAAGATCAAACCACTTTTCATGTTTCAACCAGAGCACGAAAAAAGTGAAAAGTAATCTCAATATTATCTTATTGTTTTTAACGAGCTCGAAGACAGGTGAAAATAATGCTCATGATTTCTACTTCATTTTTCGACGAGCTTGTAACATAAACTAAACTATGCTCGGTATAATGCCCATTGACAGGTTTCTTCCCAACATGATATCCAGAGGTTGGAAGTTTGCCCCCAGCATAAGAAGCTGATGGCTTACCTCTAGTATGATGTCCAGAGGCTGGAGACATGCCCCCCAAGCTTCATTTCATTTGCTTACTCTTTTCATCATCCAATCAAACTTGTGGTTACTAGTAGGAATACCTTCACCAATAGAGGAAGAAAAAAGAGGATTAAATAGCATAGGTGAATGAAATGAAGGTTCAGATATTAAATCTGGAAAAAAACTCGACTCAATGGGAGGGGATTTGTTTAATTTTTTAACGAGCTTGACATAGGAATAGAACTATGCTCGTGGGGTATTGTTTCATTTTTTAACGAGCTTGACACAAGAATAAAACTATGCTCATGCTCACCTGTTTCATTTTTTTAACGAGCTTGACACAGGAATAGAACTATGCTCATGGTCATCTGTTTCATTTTTTAATGAGCTTGACACAGGAATAGAACTATGCTCGTGAAGATGGTTTCATTTTTACGCAAGCTTGAAACCAAAGGTAAACTATGCTTGAGATTGGTTTTATTTTTACACAAGCTCGAAACCAAAGGTAAACTATGCTTGTGAATGGCTTCATTTTTACACAAGCTTGAAACTAAAAGTAAACTATGCTCGAGAGGACTTGTTTTAGTTTTACACAAGCTTGAAACAGAAAATAACTATGCTTGAAGGGACCCATTTCATTTTTTAATAAGCTTAAAACTGAACGAAAATTATGCTCATGATGGTCTGTTTCATTTTTTAACGAGCTTGACATAGAAAGAGAACTCTGCTCGTACCACTTCATGTCTCCCAGTAGGATGACATTCCAGAAGGAATACATACCAAAGCATAAGTCTCAGCCATGGATTCTAATAGGTCCTCATTGGAAGGAAGATAAGACATGCCAACCCACGAATCTAAGGTTAAAGAAGACGATCATTCAGAGTGAGGCCTGTGTTTAGCGGAAGTTGAAAGCATAGGATAAAATGCCACATAATTGATTTGTGGCAGGAAAGATACCATGTGGGAATAAGTCGGATGATCGGTAGTCATATGAGATTCAACAAATGAAAGCTGGTCGATAGTCACAATGCTTCCATCATGAGGGAAAGACAACACTCGGAAGAGTGTGGACACGAGAGATTTCATCGCATAGACATAATATCATCTGGGGAGCAGATTAAAATCTAAAGGACTCCAAACTACCAAAACATCATTAAAGACCGTTTTTCCACCTAACGAAATAGGTAACTAAGGAACAACCCCCAGAGGTTGACTGATTCCTTTGTTAAAAGCTAACAAATTCTTACTAATGGGAACAAGCTGCGGGGAGCCCATAACCTGCCAAGAATTTAAGGACATAATGATAACTGCGACACCTTCATCAACTATAGTGTGAGGTACATCTATATGACCAACCTTCACAATGATTTCGAAAGGCATATAGGAAGGAAGGCGAGGTGCATAGAGTACTTTCTAATTGATAAAAATCGATTGATTTGGAACCAAAGGTGGAATACCGTAAGTCTCATTACTTGGGGGAGGTCTTGTAATGGAAGGAGAAATTCCCCCTCCTACATGGTAGAATCTGTATTAACAAGAAGAACCTGAGCGGTATTAGATTCACTCTTTGACAGGAGAGTGGGATCGACCGAGGATAAAACTAGATCAACTGCTTGGGTATCACTCTTCGAGGGAAGAGTGGGATTGACTGAGGATGAAACTAGATCAACCACTTGGGTTTCACGCTTTAAGGGAAGAGTGATATCGACCGAGGATGAAACCAGACGACCAATTTGGTTTCACTCTTCAAGGGAAGAGAGGGATCAACCAAGGATGAAACTAGATCAACCACTTGGGTTTCACTCTTCAAGGGAAGAGTGGGATCGACCGAGGATGAAACTAGATTGAACACTTGATCAATCGATGACAAGTCAAGAGGCAATTTACTACAACTCATTGGAGGCTGTGATTGAGACACAGAAACACCTTCCAATAATCGCAAAGCTTCTTCCATGAGAGGACAAAGGTAAGTACGGTGCATGTCTCTACACAATAAGCACGGATTATTGACTTTACTTTTCTGAATCTTAACCAAAGAGTTGTTGGTTGATAAGGTATCATCAATATCATGTCCATAGGCTGACGATACGGGTCGTTCTGAATCTTGCGACCATATTTCTAAAGACCGTGGGAATACCAGGGAAATCCTTAAGAAAATAGGGCCCCTCGCAAAGCCTGCAAGGGACTTAGGTTTACGAAGATTCAAAACAGATACATCAATACTCCCAGCATGATGATCAGTGGCTGGTGGGTTTCCAACATGATGGTAAGAGGTTGTATCTTTGACCTTCTGCTTAGTGTTCTTCTTCTTATCCCTCCTTTTCTTCTTCTTCTTATCCACCTGTGATCCACCTAGAAGTTGTCATTATTGTTGGATGCTAACATCAACTTCGACAAGTTCATCAACTGCGACAAGTTCATCGACTTCGACAAGCTCAACGACTTCAACCAGTTCAACAACTTCGACAAGTTCAACAACTTCGACAAGGTCATCGACTTTGACATGCATTGTCGACACTTCCGACTGATGAACTACGATAGATTGTCTCTCTGTCTTCCAGTTGACCGAAACGGTTGAACTTCTGAAACCATTCTAACTTCTCTTGTAACTGAACGTAACAAGAAGACACCTAAGCGTTCTCAGCACTCTATATAAGCATGCAAAATAATGTAATATAGGAATAACAAGTAATAGAGAAGAATCGAGATCAGTTCGCATTCCTACATATTATCTGTGTGTGTGTTTATGCGTGTAGTGTATTTCCTGCTTTTCTTATTCTTACGCTTATTCCATAACAATACCGATTCATTCATTCAAATTGTTGTCCCCATCATGCACCTGGGTGCGTACGGATCATTGGTATCAGAGCTTAGCTTTGTTCATGCTTAAGTTGTGCATAGACACTTCCATTGAAGTTACCTGATTTATGTCTATTCAAACACACTCGCAAACTCAACAATCCAAGCAGACACTACCTTCAAAGATGGTAGAAGGAACAGACAATAGATATGCAATTGATGAGACAAAGCAACTCGTAGAGCAAGCGTTTGCTCAACAACGAATTGAAATGTTCGCCAAATTCAATGAGATTCTCACGCGATTTGCTTCGACATCAGGAGGAATTCCGACAAGATCTAACTCTGAAAAAATCAGTCAATTCAAGGTGAAAATGAATTTGGACATACCGAATCTAGAAGGAAATATTGACGCGGAATCCGTTGACAATTGGGTACAACAATTGGAATCCTATTACTCTGTGAATCAACTCTCAGAAACTAAAAAGATCACCATTGCATCCTTAAAGATGTCAACATCTTTGCACTTCTAGTGGGAGAACCTATTGACAAAGATGGAGAAAGGTGGAGACCCCATAGAGACATGGGAGAAATTTGTTGAATACGTCCGAAAGGAGTTCTACCTGCTCAAGTACGTTGAACAATAGTATAGGAAGTCCCATCAGCTAAGGCAATGGAAAAACCAGTCCGTACATAGTTACATTGACGAGTTCTATCGACTAATGGCTAGACTTGGCGTTCAAGAAGAAGAGAAATTGCTTGTTCTGAAGTATGTTAATGGATTATCCTCGTACAGTTAGCAGGAGATGGAGTTTCTTACTGTCAATACGCTTGCGGATGCATTCCACTATGCTAGTAAGCTTAAATCCAAACATAAAGGAAAAACATGCTTCACAAGTAAACCAACAGGACGACCACCCGACAAGAAGGCACCAACCGAGTTCGACAAGTCAAGACCTTCTCAGCCGACTCCGACAAAGCAAGATCATGGCAAAAATCATTCTCAGAAAGACAAAAGGGAACGTAGAAAACAACCTCCTACCGGGAAATGGTGTGATTACCACAATTCATCATGGCATGATACATCTGACGGAAAAGATCGGAAGACATTTTTGGCAAAAGTGTTGACATCCGACTTGTTCGACAAAACTATGGTAGAAACTGACCCAGAACCAATGACCATTTTGACATTGACCTCGACCACTCCAGCAACCTTGACTATCATCGACGAGGAGGAATGAGAGCGCCTATTCCATACACATATATGGGTTCAAAACAATCCATTACATCTGATTGTGGATAATGGTAGCCAGAAGAACTTTGTTTCTAAATATCTCGTGAAGAAACTAGCCTTATAACATCGATTGGATGAAGGATGGGCAAGAAATAAGGATTACCCGACAATGCAAACTAAACTACTTCATTAATCCTTTTCAAGATGAAGTACTCTGCGATGTGGCACCTCTCTTTGTAGTCGACGCCTTGTTTGGGAAACCTTACTTATGGGATCGACATGGAATTTAATAGTCATGAACTCAGAAGGTGATTGTCAAAATTTAGAATCAATGGTACAACATACTAGAACGATGACCTACACCAATGGTTGCAATGATATCTGATAAACAGACGAAGAAGCTCATCAACCATGCTCAGAAATTCTCATTGATAATGATTAAGCCGCAACATTCCAGGAAGACTACAAAAACCAGTCAACTCACCAACCTTGCATCTCTTGAAAGAAGCAACAGATCAAAAAATATTCTTTATGAGTACCGGAATCTATTCCAAGATCCAGACGGAGTACCTCTACATTGCCAGCTAAAACACTCTATTGAACTTGCTCCTGGTTCTTCATTACCTAACGCATATGTTTACAGAATATACATTATAGAAAAATGAAGAGATCGACAGACAAATCCAATATTTGATAAACAAAGGTCATATCCAACCTAGCTCCTCTCCTTGTGGAAGTCCAGTCGTCCTCGTTCCAAAGAAAGACGGGACTTGGCACATGTGCATCGACTCCCGGGACCTTAACAAAATTTCAGTAAAGAATAGATACCCTCTACCGCAGATAGACGAGCTCATCGACTATATGAAAGGTGCTAGATTATTTACTAAGCTTGACCTCAAGTCGGGATATCATCAGATTCTAATCGAGCCCGCAGATGTATGGAAAACTGCTTTCAAGACCAAGGAAGGATTGTTTGAGTGGTTAGTCATGCCTTTCAGCTTAACCAATGCTCCTGTGACCTTCATGCAATATATGGATAACACTCTTTGACCTTTCATCGGCAAATGGGTGATTGTCTATCTCGACGATATATTGATTTTCAGTCGATCATGGGAAGAACATGTCAGACAACTTCGACAAGTCCACGACACTCTCCAACAACATCGACTCTACTTGAACATGGAAAAATGTTCCTTTGCGATGAATGACATCAAATATTCAGGGTTTGTAATCGACTCTGCAGGAATTCACGTCGATCCAGACAAAGTACAAATCCTCAAAGATTGGCCCGTTCCTCAAAGCATTCATGAATTAAGAAGTTTTCTTGGCTTGGCTAATTTCTATCGATGATTCATACTCGACTTCAATCACATAACTTGGCCTTTGAATCAGTTGACCAAGGGTGTTACACCTAAAATATTACCATCATGAGACTCAATGTATACATCCCTAAAGATTCCTTGACTAAGTCATTAACCTGGAAGAGATGTAACCCAATCATACTAGGTTTTGAGAGGTCGTCACAGGTTTCCCTCATGCAACCTGTGACGTCGCAGGTTGACCTCTTGCAGCCTGCGACGATGTCAGTTAATGGACACAAATAGCTTCTTCGAGCCCATTCTCGAAGCTTGCTGACATGGATCCCTATCCCTGACCTTTTGGGAGAGTTGACATTCGTTTCCTAACGTCTTTGAAGGATCCCCTATCTCTCTCCTACCATATCTCAACCTACCGTATCCACTTAGTCCTATATAAGTGAGGATCATTCCCATACTAAGGGGAGGAAGTCTATAGTGTCTACATGCTGGTGAAATCACTTTAGAGAGATCTGTACTCATCCATTGAGAGACTCACACTTCCTTGGGAGGTTATGGAATTGGCTTGGATGGAGAAGGATTGCTTCGTTAAGCTCCACTTGTAGTTGTTCTCTTCTATGTACTTTCCCTATTTATACAGTAATATAAACGCTTTCCACCAATATTGTTGCATTGATGATATATTGTGTAGTTTACCTGCTTAACTGTTTACTTAGATCTGTTATTGTTTAGATTCTTTTTTACTTGTTTGTATTGTTCTGTGTGTCTTGGTAGGCCTTTCAGTTGAGATCTAACGACCACAAGGCGTGGAACAACATCCAAGAGAAAGGGCTACAAACTTAAGGTAAGACATCTAATTACTTGATCCTTAACTAGATCTAGGAAAGTGGTTTATATTTTGTTCTATTTGTTCTAGTATCACATTGAGCTAAAGAGATCTAGCTCACGTCCGCTTGAGTGGATTGTCCGCCAAACAAATCTGGTGACCATACTAGGGAAGAACATTGCTTTGTAGTTGTCAATTTGAATGCCATTTTTAGTTGATTTCTTGTTACAAGCCATTTCATTTGTCACTTGCCTCTTAAACTGGTTTCACCATCAGATCTTCACTTTGAAGAGTTTGATTGCCTTCCTTTGAGTTTGCATTTTCATTCTCTAAACCATTTTATTGCTCATTTCTTAGAGACTTGCTGATCCTAGAATTTGGATCTCGCCCGTCGCACCTGGTCAGTGGAGACAGAGCGACACTGTGTCATTTTTGATCTCTGTTCTCTGTCTGTTGGTCTATCGTCGCAACTCCTTCACTGGTCTACTGCGACAACGTCGGACTCCCCGCATTGGTAAATTGTGACGTTGCACTGTGTACAAGCACAGACTGCACCAATTTGTCAAAATTGGCATGAGGGCATCCTTTATCTATTTTATTTATTTGAGTTTTGGTTTAGTATGTAGACCTCTTTGTGCTGCAAGATCCAGTCAGAGACCCCATTTTTTATTTGTATGTGAAGTGTTTGGTTTTATTTGGAGTTGTTTTGGGTTCCATCTTGGACAAGTCTAAGATTCGGTAGTGGAAGACACTTTCATCTCCCCCACCTGCATCCACTCACCCTTGCATTCCCTCCTCTCCTTGATGGATCTAGTCATTGTATTGGATCGGTTTCCAGACCGCATTTGCATACAGTTTTGAGCTTTGCTTGCTTTAGTTTGCTTTCTTCTGATTGTTTTTGAGTATTTGTATGTGTTTTCAGTCCATATGAGTTCTCATCATTTTCTTGAGATGTTATGAGTTATTAGAGTGCTACAAGTGATCTTTTCATTTCAATATTTGTGTTTAAAAGCATAGTTGTCATCAAGTTGTTATTTTGATACTTCCATTGAAAAATCAAAAGTGCTTCATTTCCATCATTTTTTTTCCAACTCATTTGAAGAATTGCACATGCATTGGAATGTCTCATTTATAGATGTTTTGGAAAAGTTGAAAGAAAGTTAAATTGTTTGCATTTTTCACGAATTATGAGTTGCTCATTTTCTTGAAAAATTTCAAGTTGATTTCAAGTTTTTGCAAAAGTAGTTCCGTACTTGGAAATTTACATGCATCTTTTGTTTTTTATGCTTTTAGGCCATCATAGTGAAAGTGAAAAGCTTGCATACTCTACTTAGGAATTCTCTCTTTTCATCACTTAGAATCATTTTTGTTTTGAAAAGATAAAGGAAAAAGAAAAACATGTTTTGATTTGGTTTAGTAGTGTTGTCACCTTTGTGTTTCGGTCGAAAAAGGAAAAGAATACTTCATAATCATTTTTGGTAGATTTGGGATTGTGTTGCATTTTGTTGTTTTGGCAATAATATTGGAAAGAAAAAAAATTTCTCCCTCCCATACAAAGATTTCATCAAAAGAAAAACATATTTCTTCCATGTAGTTAGGACTTGCATTATGTTTACATTTATGTACTCACCTCATGCATTCACCTAACCATCCAGATAAAATTAACAGTAGAACTAGGGTAAAAGTTTTAGTAACTTGTGTGTAAGTTAGAGACATGTTCCAGCGTCGTTAAGCGTGGAAGCTGTCGTTATTTCCTAGCATTGTATTCCGGGGGTATTGCAGTCTTCCACGTACTTATTGGTATATCGAAGCTTTTTTATGTACCCACCAAGTCTCTTAAGTGCTTGGCATATATCAAAAGGTGTTTGATGTACTCGGTAGTATATAGGAAGGTCTCATGCTATATGATTGTGCATTAGACAACACCACTACAGATTTGAGATCCCATGTACCTTGCGCATATCGGGAGACACCACTAGGACTCCTGAGACCAACTGAGTTAACCTTTTGGCCGTCTTGGCAAAGCAATACACCGAGAACAACACTCGGGGAGCTACTACACATGTACTATCAGGTAGTCGAGTTATATGGTCAAGTGTACGGTCCTAATCCTCCATGGTTAGTGCTATGAAAAATTGGGTCGAGTATAACTATTGGACCCTGGAGTATATCATGAGTTGCGAAGCCTTGATAATCCCGTGAGGTTCCAGACCTTTGAATCCACTCTTATCACATAAGTTTGCTTGTGGCCTTAGTTTGTGTAGGGTTTTATCTGGTCTTCTTTTCTTTTGTTTAGCTTTCCTTAGGAGAAAATTTTGTTTCAATCACTCTGGATGACTTTCCTTGGAGAAGGTCCCGTAGGATTCAGAACTTACCACCAGAATATCCCCTTAACCAGGAGGTAATTTTGAAGGTAAGGATGGACCCACAAGCCACAGTCGTGTCACCTGAAGTGGAAAACCCTACATTGAATGTTGGGGCACATATGTTTCCTCCAAATTCACCCGCCTCTCATCCCCCACAGGGTGAATAAGCACAAACTTCTACTTCACAAGACCTACCTCCCATTCTACCGGGGCAGCCTGGATCGTTTGAATGGATACATTCACCCTAGGACAACCCTTCAGCAACTGTTGGTCCAAAAACAACCTATTGGACATCATCTCTAGGCCACCTAGTGGCTCATTTTTCCGTTGCATCACCACCTAGTTGGGCTCAACTGCATGACAGCTTATCGTGAACAATTGGATCGACTACGCGCTATGGCCACAGAGTTCACAAACTGGAGTCTTGCACGTTGAGCTGCAGACCCGACGTTACCTACCTATCAACCACTCCCAAGTTGTTATTTATCTTACGATTCATCGGAATCATCTACGCAACACGTGACCACTTTTGAGGCTGGTGCACATCCATCTCCTAGACAGGAGACCAGTCCTATACCTCAGGAAACCCAACCTATTGAAGGACAACAATCCAACACACCTGTGACTACCACGGTTACATCACCTGCTCCTCCTCCACCCCAAACTTTGTGGGGCGGATACTTTTTACCCCCTACCTTCTTTACAAGTAACTATAATCCTACGGTGGATAATCAACAACCGGTGTTGGGTCAACCTTTACTTAATGGCCAGCAAGTTGTTGTTGGGTCGAAACCCCTGTCTCTTAACCATAATACTGCGGAAGGAGTTCCCATCGGTCCTTCCATTGGAAATTCCTTACCTCCTGGGCCTTCCACTATGGGACTATCCCATGTTGGTGGGCCGTCCAACGTAATTCAACCACCATCGAGTCAAGAGTATCTAGGTCATCTGAACCCTGTGTCGAGACAAATTAATCCTGGAAACGCACTCTACGGGGTACCTTACCCCGAAAATCCTTACACTCTATGGGGAAAAAATGCTTTACAGCATGGACCCCCACTTGCAGTCCCTCAAGTCCCTCCACCCCCGTTTGGTCCACCCCCACCTCCCATTGGAGGAGGTGGGCCCCCACACAACTCTGGAGGAGGCAGAACTCTACCATGTGGCGGAGGACCACCTCATTCCGGCCATCATGGCCTAGCTCCCTAGTGGTGGTGGTGGATGACCATCCCATCCTGGTCATGGTGGTCGTGGACCATCCCATCCCGGTGGCGGTGGTGGAGGACCATCGGTGGTGGTGGAGGACCATCACATCCTGGTGGTGGTGCTGGAGGACCATCCCATACTGGTGGTAGTGGTAATGGACCACCCTACTATGGTGGAGGTGGCAGAGGAGGCCCTTACCCTTCCGACGACAGCGGTGGCCCACCACCCCCTCCCGGCATAGGTGGTGGAGGCCCATCCTATTCCGAAGGTGGTAGTGGACCACCACCCCCTCCCGGCGGAGGCGGTATTGGCTCATCCTATCCTTGCAGTGGCGGTAGACCCCCACCATTTGGAGGCGGACCAACCCCTCCTGGTGGCGGAGGTAGGCCCCCACCTTATGGTAATGGGCCACCTTATTATGGTAATGGAGGACCTTACTACGGCGGTAGACCTACATTTGGTCCGGGTGGTCCATACTCCTATGGCCAATTTTCTCCTGGTTCACCCTATGGTCAGTTGATACAAGGTCCCAATGGTCCTTACATGCCTTATTAGTACTATCAGTACCCACAGCCTAATCTGCAGCTACCCTTTTTGGCTACTTTGGACCTGCCTGACTTATCTCTCCTGACCAACGACACCATCTACCATGGACCTAATTGGCCACCCATTCTGGTGAAACTTCCATTAGATATCCCCAAATTTGATGGCAAGCCGAGTGAAGATCCAAAAAACCATGTGATGACATACCACTTGTGGTGTTCATCCAACTCCTAGATGGATGACTCGATCTGTCTTAGGTTATTTCAATGGACTCTCTTTGGTTCGGCTACCAAGTGGTATATTGAATTACCACCCCATTCTTTTCCCGATTTTGGTTCTCTTGCTATGAATTTTTTGACTCATTTCCAGCTGCCTATACGGTATGAAACTGGTACGGAGCTTTTGACCTCGCTTCGTCAAAATAACACCACTCACATCTCAGATCATATACATGAGTGGTGGAGGAGACGATGTTTGATTAAGGCCCCTATTCCAGACCAATTCCTAGCGGACTGGTTCACGAAGTCTCTCATACCTACCATAGCTCGAGATGTTTCCATGGGAGGAGCTGTCACTGAAGAACAAGCCATCGCCCGTGCCCATTTGCTAGACTTAGTCTATGCCCAATTTGGCACGTTGTTTGATATTCTTCCCGATGCGCCCCGTAACACATACAACCCCGCGAAAAAACCCAAGGGACCCCAAGCTGATGGCATCATTGGATCCCTTAACACCCAGCCTTCTTCTCAAACTGTTGGATCATCTCTAAATTCGCACAAAAAACACAGGGATACATGAGATTGATCAAGAAAGATGCCCCGTTCATTTGGGATGACTAAGCTCAACAATCTTTTGAAGGTTTGAAACATGCCATCATGCATGCCCCTATGCTCCAACCGCCGAATTACTATCGAGATTACATTCTATATCTCTCTGCTTCCGATACCACTATCGCCATGGTTTTAGTACAAGAGGACCAGAATGCTCAAGAACATGTGATATACTACGCCAGTAAAGGTCTTATTGACACTGAAACTCGATATTCCCATGTTGAGAAGCTCGCTCTCGTGGCAGTCATCACTGTGCAGAAGTTCCGACATTACATTTTGCTTCGCACCACCACCATCATCGCTGATTCGAACCCCATGTACCACGTTCTGACATGTCAGGTGCTTGGGGGCAAGTACTCATGCTAGATCGTGATACTGCAAGAATTTGATCTTCTTTTCGAGAAGGCTAAGTCCAAAAAGTTTTTGGTGTTTGCTGAGCTCATCTGCGACCTCCCCCGTAGTGATGTTGAATCTGAGCCCAATGACTCTTTTCTGGATGAGTCATTGTTTCTTATCAGTACGTCTGATCTGTGGTATGGAGATATCTCTTTATATCTTCAGACCCAACGTTTCAGCCCTCAACTTTCTCGTGACGACCGTCGTCGAATACGCCACCATGTAAGGTATTACCTGATAATCAATGATACTTTGTGCCATCATGGTATCGATTCAATTCTTTGACGTTGTCTGACTCATGACGAGGATGAACACGTCCTAAATGACTGTCACGCTGGGTCTTGTGGGAGTCATCTCTCTAGGATGGCTACAGCCCAAAAGATTCTTCGTGCGGGATATTATTGTCCGTCTATCTTTAAAGATTGTATTGAGGCCGTAAAAAAATGTCCTCCATGTCAACATTTTCATACGAAAAAGCACACCCATCCCGCCCCGTTACAACTGGTTATTGCTGTTGTCCCCTTCGCTAAATGGGGCATTGACTTCATGCATTATAAGCCTACCTCGGTCGGGGGGCATAGTTACATCATCGTAGCTGTGGACTACTTTACAAAGTGGGCTGAGGCAATGCCTACATACACGAACGACGGCAAGATCGCCGCACTCTTCATGTTCAACCATGTCATAGTGCGGTTTGGAGTTCCTCAGTCTATAGTTACCGACCATGGTTCTCACTTTCAGAACGACATGGTTGAAGAATTGAGCGATAGATTGGGTTTTTTCCATGAAAACTCAACACCTTACTACCCACAGTCCAATAGACAGGTCGAGGCCATCAACGAGGTCTTGAAAACTATGGTCCAACGTATGGTGGGTACACACAAGTCCAACTAGCATAATATGCTTTTTTCAGCATTATGGACCTACTGAAATTCTGTCAAGACCGCCACTGGATTTACTCTCCAACTAGTGTATGGATTGGAGGCTATCCTACCGATTGAGTGCGAGATTCCGTCCCTCCAACTCGTCATCGAACTTCTTCCTAACATTACTGCCGAGGAAGAACGATTCCTTTACCTAGCAAAGCTTGATGAGTCTCGCCGAGATGCCTCTCTTGCCAATGAGACACACAAGAAACACATCAAAGCACAGTATGACAAGTTAGTAGAACCTTGCATCTTTAACGAGGGTGATTTGGTCCTTACATATGACCAAAAACACGATAAGATGGGGGTAGGAAAGTTCGAGTCCATGTGGCACGAACCTTACATTGTTAAACGTGTTTTGGAAAAGGGAGCCTACGAGCTCAAAGACTACGACATAATATCTTTGGGTGAACCCTGTAATGGGATTTACCTGAAGAGGTACTATGCCTGAACTTTCAATGCATAGTCATTTTGTATATACTGTACATGGCGTGTGTGTTTTTGTGTACTGTGACACATTTATTTTAGTGTGTCTCGATCTTGTTTCCGCTTCTTATACCACGTTCTATGTGTGTGTGCAGATGGTAACTTGCTACGAATTCGCGGATGGCGCCAAACGACATACCCCTAACCTTGCTTCGGCAGCTTCCCCAACAGGTGAGCTCATTAGCTCAGGAGGAAATTGTCTTGGATTCGCAACCAATAATGCCGTAGAGTATCAGGCGGTGATTGGAACCCTAACTGATGCTCTTTCCTCGGGTATGAACCACATTGTCATCCATTTGGATTCACAACTCGTGGTTTCCCATCTCAACCGGGTCTACGCCATCCGTAATACCTCTCTACTCCATCTCTGTAGACGAGTCCGTCTCCTGGAAAGGTCTTTTGAATCTGTTCAATACCTGCACATTCCACGATACATGAACATAGTTGCTGACTCGATGGCCAACTTCATTTTGGATTGGTACATCTCACACACATAATACATTCATAAAGCATTCATAACATGTAAATCATCCATTATATATAAGCAAGCACATAAACAAGATCACATCATTCATCCATTGAAAACACATAATGTATAAAACTGCCGGAATGTCTGTCTATATATATAAAACATCATAAAAAGTAGTATTGGTACAAAATATGAAGCACGATGGCTTTCGGTGAGTCTCTAAAATATATGAAGCCTCATATCTTTCAGTAGTAAAAAATATGAGACTTCTAAGCTCTCAGTACATAAATAATAACAGCATCAGGCTTGACACCTAGCTCGTACACCCCTAGGTCTGGAAGCTCTTGCATGCTGACCATGGAAGCTGTCAACTGCTCTCGCAACCTTGCAAAGCAGTACATTGAAGCGTACAGATGCCCCAACCGCATATCTCTGCATAGGCCATGGTAAATCATCCACTATCGGCTCTGGAACATATAACGTCAACCCAGTCAGGTTCTCGTAGACGTCCTCCATCTCCACGATGGCAGCATGAGCGGCTGGGGGCATGGCTGCTCCATCTCCTCTCCTCGCAAGAAGAGAGACTCCTACTGGTTGCACAGGGCCCACGTCTGCACACACATGTTATTAACTTGTCAGAACTATAACAAAAAATCATAAACACACAAAACTAAAAAGTACAAGGGTTATTATTCTTACCGATGTCTCCCCACTCTGCTCCCTCGGGCAGTACCAAGTCTGGGTCCTCCCTGTAATCCATACCACTATACGGGTAGTCCTCTACCATGAGCAGCTGGCCTTCTATCCAGGTGAAGAACTCAGGAGCATATCCGACAATGGGGCACCCACTGTGGTGGGCCATCACCTCTGTCCATCTGGCCATGTGAGGATCCTTAGGTTCCCTGTCATCCAACGGTACCTGTGGGTGCAAGAGGGCAACCCGCACCAATAGGAAAGAGATCACTATAAACCCATAGACGAACTGCTTGAGCTCTCCCCGCTGACACTTGGTTAGCTAAGCTCAGATGTTAGCAAGGAGTCCCTCGCATTAGTTGAATATTTTCAGAGACATATAGTCCTTCGCATATAGAATCTAGGACCTAGTAGCTAAGTGAGCCGCCTGGCTCCCTGCTATCCTCACAATGGTAAAAATTACAGCATGCATCAGACAATCTCGTACCTCTTTGATGGGAATCTTCCCACTAGAAGCATGAGTATGAGGAGTACAGTACTGTAGAATCATGTCATCCACAGTCTGATCACTTCCCCGTGATTCGACAAGAGCCACATTGTCCCTCCTCTGGGATAATCCAGTCAAAAAGTAGATGTCCTTGACATCTATGGTAAGTACATGCTCATCAATCATGAAATGTTGTTGAGCCGCATCCCAACATCGAAGAATGTGCGTCAACAATGGGATTTGGGCCCTCATGCCCTGGATCTGGAAGAACTTTAGGAGTCCACAGTTCCTCAGTGCCGTCACACATTGTGGATCATTTGCAGCTTGCACGTCATCTACTTCATGTTCTCGTTCATGCCACTCTAAGACCATGTTGGCTGCTACTAACCTTCCACAAGGAGCATTTTAAAATCATTAGCACCCACTTCAATCACTGAAAGGTCATTTTTTGTGCTAGGTTTGATGGTTGGGTTGGACGTTTCCGCCATCGCACCTCGTCATTTATGACAGTGCGACATCGTCGTAGTCCAACTTTACGGGATTTGTGATGACCCGGTCTCGTCGCAGTTCCCGAAAGGGTAGCCTATGACGACCCCAGGACGTAATATCCCTCCACAAACCAACCTAAAAACCCAAAAAATGAACTAAATTCAAAATTGTAAACCACTGGAAATGTGCTAGATGAAGTTTAGGGTTACCTACTCCGAAAGGCTCACGAAATGGTGGCTCGTAGCTCCTGGAATCGGCAAGTGAATTTGTGGCTCCAAACAACACTTCTTCTCCCCAATTTGGCAAATGAACAATGGTGAATATATTTGACCATTTTTTCTATTTATAAACAAAAAGGAATATTCTTTTTCAAATATTTGATGCTTTTTAGGTCATTTGCTATAGTTTAAATCATTTTTTATTGCATTTGAATATCTGGTCGATCTTTGACCTAGTTTTCAAGTGTGCAGGAGACATTAAGTGTTCTATTTACGCCATTTTCACATTGAAGTGATCACTTCAGCTATGAACAACCCCTTGAATTTTTTTGTCATTATTTTGTATCCATTAGATTGTAATTATTTAATGATGACAAGCTTACTCTTTGTTCTTTCTTGTGCTCTTAAAACCATGAGAATAAGTTACCGAGTTACGATTTATCACTTTTCCGGGCTCGTTAAACTCCTATGGAAAAGGACCCCTCCTAGAGTCAGCTCTTTTCAGGCTCTCGAAATACGAAAAGATTGCCAAGCAAACTTGTCGTGCTCACACTTGTTAAAGTATTTGAATGGTCGCCTTCCTGGTGATAGTTCACCCCTTTTTCGGACCAGGGGGCACTACTTACGAAAAAGGTATACTCCAGCCAATCATGACTGGAAGAGTCCTCTCCCGCGTTGTTATACCCTTTTTTGGGCGATGAGGCTAACTTTACGAAAAAGGGCCGTTGGATTCTTCTTTAGTTCTTTTCAGACTCTCTAAATATGAAATGACTACCGAGTTTTACCTTCCATGGACTCGTTAAAACTCAACATTGAAGGGCCCATCATGGGACGAACCCCTCCTATCCCAAGTTCAGAAAATATTTGGGATTGGACTCATCTATGAGATGAGCTACACCGAGCATCTGGTTACCCTCATCAAGCTCGTAAAAAACACATGAGGCACTCATCATTCATGATGGGGAAAAATGAAAGCTTTTGTATTAAACCATTATTAGTGGCAGTACCTAGTCGTTCTTGAACATGGCACTCATTTGCATTAGCATACCACACTTGGATCATCCATTTGTCCTTGAGTTTCCCCTACTTCCTGAGTCTTGTCACTCCTTTGAGTCATTCAAAGAACTCTTCCATCATCAGTTGCATTAGGAGTTGGAGTCTTACTTGTCATGTCAATACTGCCAAGTCATGCCATGCCCATGTTCAAGAATACTCTCACCATTTATTATCTGTAGTCAGTACACCTTCTACCATGTCAGTCTATTATGAGACAGTCTTGCATGTTATTGCACCATTTGATCTACTCTCAACATCATTTGTCGTGTTTCGTGTTGATGATGGGGGATTCATCATGGCCCTCCTTCGACGGATTCATCCTTGTCGACTTCAACACACCATCCGAGGATTGAATCTAGAAACCAATCAAGTACCTTGGCCCTGCATGCCTCAATGGCAGGTTACCTCGCTTTCAACACGAGTTTACATCATTGACTCTTGATTGAAAAGTTTCATCTTGCGTTCGACTTCAACTCATTTATTTGTGTTTGATGATATGTACTGTTATACCTTGGGGATCATTGACATTAATGATGATTTCCCTTGCACTTGTTAACGGTATACATCAATGACCGGTAATCAAGTGGTTTCTACCATGTTCGATGTCAATACATTTGTAATCACATGGATAGATTCGTATTATTGTGGGTTCAGCTTGAAGACCTCGGGGAGTCATGTTTTACCTAGGTTGTGATGGATTTTGTTTTGAGTCATATTACATGGATCCACTCTTGTATTGGTCGTGGCTGTGTTATCATCTCATCATGGATCTACGCTTGTGTATAGTAGCCATGATTCTGTTCAGTCGGTCATTACTACCATGGATCTGCACTGTATTGGTCGGCAGCCATGTTGTACGTCATATGAGACTATGTACTCAAAGTCAGTTGTACTGTAGCAACATCCTTCGTCCAACAAGTCCATTGCCATTCCTTCTGTCAAATCATTTCACCTATCCAATTTCAACAACTTCATGCTTTGGGGGGCATTCTCTTACACCTAAAATCTTACCATCATGAGACTCAGTGTATACATCCCTGAATATTCTTTGACTAAGTCATTAACCTGGAAGAGATGTAACCCAATCATACTAGCTTTTGAGAGGTCGTTGCAGGTTTCCCTCATGCAACCTGCGACGTCGCAGGTTGACCTCTTGCAGCCTGCGACGATGTCAGTTAATGGACAAAAATAGCTTCTTCGAGCCCATTCTCGAACCTTGCTGACATGGATCCCTATCCCTGACCTTTTGGGAGAGCTGGCATTCGTTTCCTAACCTCTTGGAAGGATACCCTATCTCTCTCCTACCATATCTCAACCGAACCTATCCACTTAGTCCTATATAAGTGAGGCTAATTCCCATACTAAGGGGAGGAAGTCTATAGTGTCTACATGCTGGTGAAATCACTTTACAGAGATCTCTACTCATCCATTGAGAGACTCACACTTCCTTGGGAGGTTATGGCATTGGCTTGGATGGAGAAGGATTGCTTCGTTAAGCTCTGGTTGTAGTCGTTCTCTTCTATGTAGTTTCCCTATTTATACAGTAATATAAATGCTTTCAACCAATATTGTTGCATTGATCATATATTGCGTAGTTTACCTACTTAACTGTTTACTTAGATCTACTACTGTTTAGATGCTTTTTTACTTGTTTGTATTGTTGTGTGTGTCTTGGCAGGCCTTTCATCTGAGATCTGACGACTGCAAGGCGTGGAACAACATCCAGGAGAAAGGGCTACAAACTTAAGGTAAGAAATCTAATTACTTGATCCTTAACTAGATCTAGGAAGGTGGTTTATATTCTGTTCTATTTGTTCTAGTATCACATTGAGCTAGGGAGATCCGGCTCACGTCCGCTCGAGGGCATTATCCATCAAACAAAGGGAAATGGGAAAACTGTCTTCAAATGGACATCGACACAACAAGAAGCTTTCGAGCAGCTCAAACACAAGCTTTGTATTGCACTAGTACTTGTGTTACCTTATTTGCATCAGCCCTTTGAGATTGAGATGGACACATCAAACTATTCCTTGGGCGTAGTGATCACTCAGTCTGGTCGCCCATTCACTTTTCATTCCGAAACTTTTAACGACATTGTTAGAAGATATTCGACGTATGAAAAAGAACTATACGTCATTGTGCAAGCTCTTAAGCAATGGAGACATTATATCCTTGGCAAGGAGATGGTCATTCTCACTAACCAAGAGCCTTTACAGTTCACCCCGTCCCAATCAAAGTTACAAACAACTCGACAACTCAAGTGGATTAATTACCTGCAACAATTTTAGTTGGTAATTAAGTATCAGAAAGGTAAAGTCAATGCCTCCGCCGATTGTCTAAGTCGACCACCCATTACTCTCCTTCTTACAATGATGAATATGTAGGGTTATGACACCACCACTTGGCCTCAATTGTATTAGGAAGACAATGACTTTTCATCAGTCTATTAACAATTTCAGATTGACAAGTCGTCGACCTCCGACTATTTACTAAAAGACACCTTGCTATACAAGCTTGGATAGCTTTGTGTACCGACAGGTGAGCATTGACAACAGCTCATTTGGGATGACGCGCACTACAAAAAGACTGCAGGACACTTTGGAGTAGCAAAGAACCTTGTTATTCTCCAGCAGTATTTATTTTGGCCTTCACTTAAAATTGACGTCAACAAGTACATTCGATCATGCGTGGTTTGTGCCATTGTTAAACCGCCTAATCGATGACAGGGATTGTACACACCTTTTCTAGTTCCTAGTCGACCATGGGAATATATTTCTATGGACTAATTGAAGGAATATCCTACTAACAAACATCAGCATGATGCGATCTTAGTAGTAGTTGACAGATTTTCCAAGATGGCCATTCTCATTCCATGCAAGAAGACTACGGCAACGCAATAGACCGCTCAGCTCTTCTTTGAAGATGTCTTGAAACACTATGGTTTACCAAAAACCATTATTTTTGATTAAGATGCCAAATTTGTCAGCATCTTTTGAAAGACCCTTTGACAATAGCTCGACACAAGACTTTCCTTATTGACAGCTTTCCATCCTCAGACAGATGGACAAATGAAATTTGTGAATTGCTTGGTAGTACAACTACTTCGCATGTACAACCACAAGTATCGATGAACATGGGATGACAGTCTTCCATATATACAACACAACTACAATCGTGCTCAGCACAGCTCTATGGGAAAGAGTCCATTTGACATCTGTTATGGATTTCAACCCTCAGCGCCTATTGATTTGATTAGTTCCTCGACACAGTCGAACGATACCGACTATAACTGACGAGAAGTTGACAAAGCATTGAAGTTTCGAGATCAAATCTGTGACATCCAGAGACAAGCACAAGAAATGTTGCAACGAGCTAATGCGAAAGCTAAGGCCCAACACGATAAGCATCGTATCCATAATTCATTTCAAATTAGGGATCAGGTCTGGTTGCATCTCAAGAAGGAATGCTTCACTGGTCCATATAAGAAGACGAAGCCTTTGCGATATGGTCCGTATAGTATTCTTGAACAGATTGGAGAAAATGCTTTCTAGCTTGACATTCCTTCATGCCTAGGTCTACATCCAGTATTTAATGTGGATCTACTTCGACCATACCATGCACCACTATTGGAACATAACGACTTGTAGACATCAGAACCCGAAGACATCCATCCATATGTTCAGGAGCCTCTTCCTTGCGACACCATTGTGGGATGACGAGTACGCCATACAAAGAAGAACACAATTCCCTTGTTTCAGGTGGCCAAAGCTGGATAGATCCCAGCACAAGGAAAATGGTACTCTGCTACTGAACTGACCGACAAGTTTCCTCATTTGTACAATCAAACAATGGGGACCATTGTTTCTTAAGGAAGGAGGTATGATCCACCCAGCAGTTGGCATTATTTTCGGATGCCATCATCGACTTCGACAAGTTCATCAACTGCAACAAGTTCATCGACTTCGACAAGCTCAGTGACTTTGACCAGTTCAACAACTTTGACAAGTTCACCGACTTCGACATGCATCGTCGACACTTTCGACTTACGAAATACGATATATTTTCTCTCTGTATTCCAGTCGACCATAACGAGAAGGATCAATGTGACCATGAAGGGAGGACCAACACCTCCATATGGAGGAGAAATGAAAGACAGACCCTGAAAAGGGGTCTCTTGGTTGGTAGTCCTAGAATATTTTTCCATATCTAAACTCTCTAAGAATCTCTAAATTACCACACAAGTCAAACACTACTCAAATCTAAAATCAACAAGCAGTATGTGAAAGGGATGGATAAATATGCCGAATTCTCACAGGATTATCAAGTTGTCGCAACTCGCGATATACTGTAGGGTCCAACAATTATACTCGGCCTAATATTTCAGAGCACTAACCAGGGAGAATTGGGACCATACCCCTGACCGTATAACCTGAATATGTAGCAGTATGTGCGTAGTAATCTCCTTGAATGTTGTTCTCGGTGTATTGCAACAATAAGATGGCCAATAGGTTTACTCAGATAGTTTCAGGATGTTAAAGGGGTCTCTCAATATACACAAGGTATGTGGGAGCTCAAACCCATAGTAGTGTTGTCTAATGCATAATCGTACGAAAGGGGCCTTCCTATATATCATCGAGTATGTGAAAGAACCTTTTGATATACCATAAAAGTACGTGAAATGTCGTTCGATATACCAACGAGTATGTGGAGGAACCACACAGAACCTGGAATGCAGTGCAGGAAAATAACGACAGCTCCTACGCTTTAAGACGCCAAAACACGTTTCTAACCTATTATTGAAGTTGCTAAATATTTTAACTTAACTAGCGCTTGATTTTATCTTATGCGGTTAAGTGGATGCATGAAGTGTAGACTTGTAAAATAAAAAAAGAATGCACAACTAAGCTAAATGAAGTGCAAGTCTTTCGTTTTTTCGATGAAAACTAGCTAAAGGAAGGAGAAATATTTCTTTTTCCGAGAGAAAATGAACAAGGTACACTTTTTTACTTTCCTTTCCAAATATGCCCTAATTAAAGAGAGAGTAAGAGGTTCTTTTTCCCAAGTGAAACCCTATGCAAATGCCATTTTAATTTTTAAAAAATGATAAAAACAAGCCAATCCACACCAAAGCAAAAATTATTTGGAAACCTTAATATGGGTCAAAGAGACTGTAGGATACACGATTCATGGCCCCCTATGGTAAGAAAAATACTAGTTTTGACTAAAGGGACCAAACATGGCTCCAAATATCAAGAAGACCCAAGAAAAAGTGTTTGACGGACAATCCACTCGAGCGGACGCGAGCCGGATCTCCCTAGCTCAACATGAGTCTAGAACAAATAAAACAGACTATAAACCACTTTCCTAGATCTAGTTAAGGATCAAGTCATAATATGCCTTACCTTAAGTTTGTAGCCCTTTCTCCAGGATGTTGTTCCACGCCTCGCGGTCGTCAGATCTCAGCTGTAAGACCTGTCAAGACACACAGAACAAGACAAACGAGTAAAAGCAACTATACAATAACAGATCTACATAAATAGTTAAGCAAGTAAACTACTCAATATCATCAACACAACAATATTGGTGGAAAGCATTTATATTACTGTAAAAAGTAGGGAAAGTACATAGAAAAGAATGATTACAATCGAGGCTTAATGTAGCAATCCTTCTCCATCCAAGCCAATGCCATAACCTCTTCAAGGAAGTGGGAGTCCCTCAGTGGATGAGTAGAGGTCTCTCTAGGATGATTTCACCAGCATGTAGGCACTATAGACTTCCTCCCTTTGGAATGGGAAGGAGCTTCATTTATATAGGACTAAGTGGATAGGGTATGGATAGGGTAGGTTGAGATATAGTAGGAGAGAGATAGGGGATCCTTCCAAGAGGTTAGGAACCGAGTGCCAGCTCTCCCAAGAGGTCAGGGATAGGGATCCATGTCAGCTTGCTTCGAGAATGGGCTCGAAGGAGCTATTTTTGTCCATTAACTGACATCGTCGCACCCTACAAGAGAGAAAGCTGCGACGTCGCATGTTGCTTGAGGGCAACGTGCGAAGACCTATCAAAACCCGGTATAAATGGGTCAAATCCCTTCCAGGTTGATAACTTAGTCAGGGAAACTTTAGGGATGTATACACTGAATCTCATGATGGTAATATTTTAGGTGTAACAGAATGCCCCCCAAAGCATGAAGCTGTTTAAATTTGGACAGGTGAAATGCTTTGACAGAAGGAATGGCAACGGCTTGTCGGACAAAGGATGCTGCTGCAGTACAACTGACTCTGAGTACACAATCTCATATGGTGTACAACATGTCTGCCGACCAATACAATGCAGATCCATGGTAGTAATGACCAACTGAACACAATCATGTCTACTAGACACAAGCGTAGATCCATGATGAGGTGATAACACATCCACGACCGATACAAATGTGGATCCGTGTGATATGACTCAATACAATCTCCATCGCAACCTGGGTAAAATATGACTCCCCAGGGTCTTCAAGCTGAACCCGCAATGATACGAATCTATCCATGTGATTACAAATGTCTTGGCGTCGAACATGGTAGAAACCACTTGATTACCAGTCATTGATGTATAATGTTAACAAGTGGGAGGGAAATCATCATTAATGTCAATGATCCCCAAGGTATCACAGTACATATCATCAAGCGTGAATTAATGAGTTGAAGTCGAACGCGAGATGAAATCTTTCAATCAAGAGTCAATGATGTAAACTCATGTTGAAAGCGAGGTAACCTGCCATTGAGGCATGTAGGACCAAGGTACTTGGTTGGTTTCTAGATTCCATCCTCGGATGATGTGTTGAAGTCGAAAAGGATGAATCCGTCGAAGGAGGGCCATTATGTATCCCCCATCATCGACACAAAACATGACAAAGGATGTGTAGAGCTGATCGGATGGTACAGTAACATGCAAGACTGACTCAGAATAGACCGACATGATGGAAGGTGTACTGACTACAGATAATGAATAGTGAGAGTATTCTTGAACATGGGAATGGCATGACTTGGCAGTATTGGCGTGATGAATGTGATACCAAATCCTAACGCAACTGATGATGGAAGCTTTCTTTGAATGACTCAAAGGAGTGACAAAAATCAGGAAATAGGTAAAACTCAAGGATAAACGAATGATCCAAGTGTAATATGTGAATGCAAATGAGAGCCATGTTCAAGAACGACTAGGTACTGCCACTGATAAAGGGTAACCAGATGAGTGCCTCATGTGTTTTTTACGAGCTTGATGAGGGTAACCAGATGCTCGGTGTAGCTCATCTCATAGATGAGTCCAATCCCAAATATTTTTCAAACCTGGGATAGGAGGGGTTCGTCCCATGATGGGCCCTTCAATGTTTAAAGTTTAATAAGTCCATATAAGGTAAACTCGGTTGTCATTTCATGTTTAGAGAGTCTGAAAAGAACTAAAGAATACTCCAATAGTCTTTTTTTGTAAAGTTAGCCTCATCGCCCGAAAAAGGGTAAAACAACGCGGGAGAGGACTCTTCTAGTCATGATTGGCTGGAGTATACCTTTTTTGTAAGTAGTGCCCCCTGCTACGAAAAAGGGGTAAAATATCACCAGGAAGACGACCATTCAAATAATTTAACAAGCATGAACACGACAAGTTCGCTTGGCAATATTTTCGTATTTTGAGAGCCTGAAAAGAGCTTAAATATAGAGTCCGGGGGGGTCCCTTTTCCGTAGGACTTTAGCGAGCCCGGAAAAGTGATAAATTGTAACTCGATAACTTATTCTCATAGTTTTAAGAACACAAGAAAGAAAAAAGAGTAAGCTCATCATCATAAAATAATCACAACCTAACGGATACAAAATAATGACAAAACACTCAAGGGGTTGTTCATACCTGACATGACCGTTACAATGCAAGAATGATGTGCAAAATCCACTTGACAACTTCTACACACTTGAAAACTATGTCAAATAGTTAACCACGTGTTTAGATGTGATAAAAATGATCCAAACTATAGCAAATGAGTTAAAAGCATTAAATATTTGAAAAGGAATATTCTATATTGTTTATAAATAGAAACAAAAAACAAAAAACAAAATATAGTCACCATTGTTCATTTACCAATTTGGGAAGAAGAAGTGCCATTTGGAGCCAAAAGTTCACTTGTCGATTCCGGGAGCTACGAGCAACCATTTCACCAACCGTCCAGAGCAGGTAACTCTAAACTTCATCCAACATAATTGTAGTGGTTTGCATTTTTTTTATTTTGGTTCATTTTTTGGGTTTTTTGGTTAATTTGAGGAGGGCTATTGCGTCCTCGGGTTGTCGCAGTTTTCCCTTTCGGGAACTACGACGAACCCGGGTCATCGCAAATCTCGCAAAGTCAGGTTGCGACGATGTCACACTGTCCGTATTAACGAGGTGCGACGACGGAAATGTCCAACACAAAACAAATAAATAACCCAAAAGATGAACTTTTAACGGTTGAAGTGAGTCCTAACATTGCTTAAATGCTCCTCTTAGCAGGTTAGAAACAACAAAAATGGTCTTAGAGTGGCGTGAATGAGAAAACAAGGTAGATGACATTCAAGTTGCAAACGATCCACAATGTGTGGAAGCACTGAAGAACTGTGGTCTCCTCAAGTTCTTCCAGATCCAGGGGGATGAGGGCCCAAATCCCATTGCTGACACATATGCTCCAATGCTGGGATGCGGCTCAACAATATTTCATGATCGGTGAGCACATACTCACCATAGCTATCGAGGACATCTATTTTCTGATTGGATTGTCCCAAAGAGGGGACAATGTGACTCTTACTGGATCACGGGGAAGTGATCGGACCATGGATGCCATGATCTTGCAACATTGTACTCCCAACACCCATGCTTCGAGTGGGACTATTCCCATCAAGGAAGTATGGGAACGTCCACTGCATGCCATCCTCTTTACCATCACGAGGATAGCAGGGAGCCAAGCTCCTCACTTAGCCACCAGGTCACAGATGTTATATGCAGAGGACTGCATGTCTCCGAAGATATTCAACTGGTGCGAGGGACTCCTCGCAAACATTCGAGCTCAGCTGACCAAGTGTCGGTGGGGAGAGCTCAAACAGTTTGGCTATGGTTCAATAGTGATCTCGTTCCTGTTGGAGCGAGTTCCCCTCTTACGCCCATAGGTACCACTGGATGACAGGGATCCTAAGGATCCACACATGACTAGATGGACCGAGGTGATGGCCCGACATGGTGGGGGTCCTATTGTCGGATATGGTCTTGATTTTTTCACTTGGCTAGAGGGCCAATTACTTATGGTAGAGGATTACCCGTACAGCGGTACAGACTACAGAGATGACCCAGACCTAGTACTACCCAAGGGAACAGTATGGGGAGACATAGGTAAGAACAAATAACCCTTGTACTTTTTAGTTTTGTATATTTATGATTTTTTTTGTTATAGTGCTGACAAGTTAACAACATGTGTGTGCATATGTGGGCCCCGTACGACCAGTAGGAGTCTCTCTTCTAGCGAGGAGAGAAAGAGGAGAGGGAGTAGTCATGGCTCCAGCCATACATGCTTCCATTGCTGAGATGGAGGACGTCTATGAAAACCTGAGTGGGTTGAAATTAGATGTTCCAGAGTCGATGGTAGATGAGTTACTGCAGTCTATGCAGGGATATACGGTGGGAGCATCTGCGCGCTTCAATGTGCTGCTTCGCAGGGTCACGAGAGCAGTTGACTGCTTTCATACTCAACAGGCTAGAGCTATTAGACCTAGGGGTGTATAGGCCAGGCGTCAGGCCTTATATTGTTGTTATACATGTACTGAGAGATTAGAAGCCTTAGATTTTGTACTACTGAAAGCTACGAGGCTTCAGATTTTGTACCAACACTATTTTTATGATGATATATATATATACAGACATTTTGGCGGTTTTATACATATATGTGTTTAAAATGGATGCATGATGTGATCTTGTTTATGTGTTTTCTTATAAAATGAGTTATTTACATGTTATGTCTAATTTTAACAATTCATAAATATGCTTATGTGTGTGCAATGTACCAATCTAAGATGAAGTTGGCCATAGAGTCGACAATTGTGTTCATGTCTCGTGGAATGTGTAGGAACTGAATGGACTCGAGGGACCTTTCCAGAAGAAGGACTCGTCTATAGAGACGGAGTAAGGTAGGATCGTGGATGGCGTATACTTGGTTAAGATGAGAGACCACTAGTTGAGAATCCACATGGATGACAACATGGTCCATACCCAAAGAAATAACGTCGGTTAGGGTCCCAATGACTGCTTGATATTCTGCAGCATTGTTGGTTGCGAAACATAGACACATTCCCCGTGAGTTGATAAGATTGCCGGTATGTGAATAGAGTACCCAGGCTGCCGAAGCAAGGTTGCAGGTATGCCGGCTGGCGTCGTCCACGAATCCGTAGCAAGTTGCCATTTTCACATGCAGACAGAACATGGTATAAGAAACGAAACAAGACCTAAGCACGCAAAAATCAAAGTGTCACACCACACAAAAACACACACATGCCATGTACAGTATATACAAAAGTACTTATGCATGAAACACTCAAGCATAGTACCTCTTCAGGTAGAGCCCATTGCGAGGCTCACCTAAAGATATCCCGTCGTAGTCTTCAAGCTCATAAGCTCCCTTCTCTAAGACACGTTTCACTATGTAGGGTCCATGCCACATGGACACAAACTTTTCTCCCCCAGCTTATCATTTTTTTGGTCATATGTGAGGACCAAATCTCCTTCGCTGTAGGTGCGAGGTTCTATCGACTTGTTGTACTGTGCTTTGATGCGTTTCTTATGAGCCTCGTTGGCAAGAGCGACATCTTGGCGAGTTTCATTGAGCTTATCTAAGTAGAGGAAGCGTTCTTCCTCGGCAGTAGTGTTTGGGATAAGTTCGATGGCGAGCTTGAGGGACGAAATCTTGCACTCAATAGGAAGGACTGCCTCCAATCCATACACTAGTTGGAAAGGATTAAATCCGGTGGTGATTTTAACAGAAGTTCGATAATTCCATAAGGTAGAGAAAAGCATATTATGCCAATTGGACTTGTGCGTACCCACCATACGTTGGACCATAGTTTTCAAGACCTTGTTAATGACCTCGACCTGTCCGTTTGATTGTGGGTAGTACGGTGTTGAGTTTTCATGGTGAAAACCCAATCTATTGCTTAACTCGTCAACCATATGGTTCATAAAGTGAGAACCATGGTCGGTAACTATCGCTTGAGGAACTCCAAACCGCGCTATTACATGATTAAACATGAAGGGTGCGGCGGTCTTGCCGTCGTTCATGTATGTAGGCATTTCCTCATCCCACTTTGTAAAGTAGTACATAGCTACAATGACGTAACTGTGCCCCCCGGCCGAGGTAGGCTTAGAATGCATGAAATCAATGCCCCATTTAACGAAGGGGCCAACGGCAATAACCAGGTGTAACGGGGCGGGATGGGTGCGCTTTTTGGTATGGAAATGTTGACATGGAGGACATATTTTTACGGCCTGGATACAATCTTTGAAGATAGACAACCAATAATATCCAGTGCGAAGAATCTTCTGGGATGTAGCCATCCCAGAGAGGTGACCGCCACACGCCCCAGCATGACAGTCATTCAGAACGTGTTCATCCTCATCATGAGTCAGACAACGTCGAAGAATAGAATCGATACCACGATGGTACAAAGTATCACTGATGATCAGGTAATACTTTGCATGGTGGCATATTTGACGACGGTCATCATGAGATAATTGAGGGTTGAAACGTTGGGTTTGAAGATACAATGTGATATCTCCATACCATGGATCAGACATACTGATAAGAAACAATGATTCATCCGGAAAAGAGTCATTGGGCTCAGATTCTACATCAGTATGGGGGAGGTCACAGATGAGTGCAACAAACACCAAACACTTTTTCGACTTGGCTTTTTAAAAAAGAATATCAAATTCTTGCAGTATCATGATCCAGCGTGAATACTTTCCCCCAAGCACCCGATGAGTCAAAACGTGGCACATGGGGTTCAAATTGGTGATGATGGTGGTGGTGCGAAGCATAATGTAATGTCGGAACTTCTGCACAGCAATAACTACCACGAGAGCGAGATTCTCAACATGTGAATAGCGAGTTTCGGTGTTAATAAGTCCTTTACTGGCATATTATATCACATGTTCTTGGGCATTCTGGTCTTCCTACACCAAAAACATGGCGATAGTGGTGTCGGAAGCGGCAAGATATAAAATATAATCTTGATAGTAATTCGGCGGTGGGAGCACAAGGGCATGCGTAATGGCATGTTTCAAACTATCAAAAGATTGTTGAGCTTGGTCGTCCCAAATGAACGGGACTTCCTTTTTCATCAATCTCATGTAACCTTGCGTCTTTTGCACAAAATTACAAATGAAGCACCGTAAATATGTTGCTCTTCCTTGCAGACTCTGAAGTTCCGTAATGTTAGTTGGAGGTGGAAGAGCAACGATGGCTTCCACCTTTGAGGGATCAATACGGATCCCATATTTTGAGATGATAAATCCTAAGAGGCATCTGGACTCGACACAAAAAATAATCTTATGAGGATTCAGATGGATATTGTACCTCCTCTGTCTAAGGAAAATGACTGTCAGATGATCTAAGTGGAACTCGCGTTGCTTTGAGTGGGTAGGGAGGTCATCCAAGTAGGGTTCCACAAAGTCCTTCACGCCATGGAAGGCGTATGACATGGCCCGCTGGAATGTGGCACCAACATTTTTAAGACCAAATGGAAGTTTATGATATGAAAACGTTCCCCAAGGATAGATGAATGTAGTCTTGTGTTGGTCGGCGGGGTGGATCTCAATTTGGTTGTATCCGGAAAAGCCATCCATGAATGAAAAAATGACACTTCTAGCACAATTGTCGATAATTTGGTCGATGAAGGGAGTCAGGTAGTTTTCCTTGGGACAAGCTTTGTTGAGATCCTGATAATCGACATAGACACAGATGGTCCCTTGCCTTTTATTAACAGGCACGATGTTTGAGACCCAATCTGTCAACGGGACAGGGTAAATGATGCCGGCCTTCAAGAGTTTCTCAATCTCTGCCTTGATTGCCACAGTCTTCCGAGGGTGTACCGGTCACAACTTTTAGCGGATAGGTTTGACTTCGGGATAGGTTTTAATCTCATGTAGAACAATGGAGGGGTCTATCCCAGGCATATCCTCGTAGGTCCAAGCGAACACGTCTCGAAATCGCTTGAATAAGGCCGTGGTGGCGATGACTTCTTTAGGGGAACATTTCTGGCCTAACTGAATGTGTTCCACTACACCAAGAGTAACTGAAATGTCTATCAAAGTGGTAGGCTCAATGTTGGCTAAGTTTCCTTCAGAGTCCGTTGGACACGCGAGTATCGAGGAGAGGGAGCCAGAGTAGACGTCCGGTGTGAAGATGGAGCTAATGTTATCCTCCATAGTATCCAAAAAGGGAAGGAAAGACGAACGATGATGGAGGTATTCCCACGGAGGATCATCCGCGCTCATGATTTCCATGATGGACTCGTCAGAATGAAAAGTCTGTAGCAGGGGGTCGGATGATGTCCACTGTAGAGAACATGAGGTGGAGGCCACAACTAAGTGGTCCTATGGCGTTGACTGGATAGCCTCATATGTGAGTTCAGTGGGTGAAAAAGGCATGGTGTCTCCAATCAGGTGGGTGGTGGATTCATCAGGTACAAGCCATGAATCAGTGGAGTTGGGGATAGATGAAATATGTGAGGATATCATGTTCACCGTGGCAACATGATTTTGGGGATCCGAAGTAGGAAATATGCCCATAAGGGATGAGTCCTTAAGGAGGCCGATCCCCACACTCTCATATTGATGCGAAGATTGTCCAATTGAAGGAACGTTATCGCCCAGGTGAGTAGTGGTGTCAGGTGTGCAGAAATCCAATTGGTTGACTGTGACAATCCAGCCTTGATGGGGGAATTGTACTATGTGGAAGACAGATGATGCGACCACAGTCGGTATGGTGACATCAGGCATCGAGGTGGGAGCTTTTTTAGTATTACTTCCAACAGGTTCTTTGGCTAGAACGAAGTCATACGAACGAGAGCGGGTGTTCAAGTTGATAGTCTCGCTATGCATCATGAGAACATGTGCAGTGGTGGATGCTTTTCCTTGGGAAGAAGAAGTGTGAGCGATCGACTACTGATTTTGAGAAGGGAAGGGATCGTTGAGAACTGTGGGTGTGGGTTTTCCCTTAAGAAACTTTTGAACTTCGTCTCTATGGGGGAACTCTTTAGAAAAGTGGTCATCACCACATAGCAAACAAGGATACTTCAACTTCCTTTTCTGTTTGGTATCATTAGGGGTGCTCTTTTGTTCCTGTTGGGTGGAAGACTTCTTAGGTTTCCCTTTGTTCTTCTTCTTACCACCAGACTTTTTAGGTGAAGCTGATGAAACAAAATTCACTTCTTCAGTGACAACAGGAGTGGATGATTTGGTGGTGCTGTGACCAGCCTGTGTTGGTGATGGGGAAGAACCTTGTGGGTTCAATGATCCAACAGTTTGAGAAGAAGGCTGGGTGTTAAGGGATCCAATGATGCCATCAGCTTGGGGTCCCTTGGGTGGTTTCGTGGGATCATAGGTGCTATGGGGGGCGTTAGGAAGAATATCAAACAACGTGTCGGATTGGGCATAGACTAAGTCTAGTAGATGGGAATGGGCGATGGCTTGTTCTTCGATGACAACATCTCCCATGGAAACAACTTGAGCTATGGTAGGAATGAGAGACTTCGTAAACTAGTCCGCTAGGATTTGGTCTGGAATAGGAGCCTTAATGAGATGTTGTATCCTCCACCACTCATGTATATGATCTGAGATATGAGTAGCTGTATTTTGACGGAGAGAGGTTAAAAGATATGTACCAGTTTCATACCGTATAGGCAGCTGGAAATGAGTCAAAAAATTCATAGCAAGAGAACCAAAATCAGGAAAAGAATGGGGTGGTAGTTCAATATACCACTTGGCAGCCTACCCAATGAGAGTCCGTTGAAATAACCTAAGATGGATCGAGTCATCCATCAAGGAGTCGGATGAACACCACAAGTGGTATGTCATCACACGGTTTTTAAGATCCTCACTCGGCTTGCCATCAAATTTTGGGATATCTGATGGAAGTTTCATCGGGATGGGTGGCCAATTAGCTCCATGGTAAATGGGGTCATTGGTTAGGCGAGACAAATTGGGTAGGTCCAAAGTAGCCAAAAAGGGCAGCTGCGGATTAGGCTGTGGGTACTGATAGTACTGATAAGGCATGTAAGGACCTGTGGGACCTTGCATCGATTGACCATAGGGTGTTCCAGGAGGAAACTGGACATAGGGGTACAGGCCGCTCGGACCAAATGTAGGTCCACCGCCAAAGTAAGGTGGTCCATTACCATAATAAGGTGGCCCATTACCATAAGGTGGGGGCCCACCTCCGCTGCTGGGAGGGGGTGGGCCGCTTCCAAATGGTGGGGGTCCGCCACCACTGCCAGGGTAGGATGGGCCGCCACCGCCTCCACCGGGAGGGGGTGGTGGTCCGCTACCACCACAGGAATAGGAAGGGCCTCCACCACCTCTGCTAGGAGGGGGTGGTGGGCCACCGCCTCCGCCAGAATGGTAAGATCCTCCTCTTCCACCTCCACCATACTGGGGTGGTGGTCGACCACCACCACCACCAGGATGAGAGGGTCCTCCACCACTGCCACTAGGATGGGATGGTCCTCCATCACCACCACCAGGATGGGATGGTCCTCCGACACCACCACTAGGGGGTGTGGACCATGATGACTAAAATGAGGTGGTCCTCTTCCAGAAGGTAGAGGTATGCCTCCTCCAAAGTTATGTGGGGGCCAGCCGCCTCCAATGGGAGGTGGGGGTGGACCAAACGAAGGTGGAGGGACTATAAGTGGGGGTCCATGTTGTAAAAAATTTTGTTGTCCCCATAGAGTGTAAGGGTTTCCAGGGTAGGGTACCCCGTAGAATGCGTTTCTGGGATTAAGTTGACCTGGCACAGGGTCAAGATAACCTGGATACGCTTGAATCGATGGGGGTTGAATTACGTTGGGCGGTCCCCGAACATGGGATAGTCCTAAAGTGGAAGGTCTGGGAGGTAAGGAATTTCCAATGGAAGGCCCGATGGGAACTCCTGCTGCAGTATTATGGTTAAGAGACGGGGGTTTCCTCCCAGCAACAACTTGCTGACCCAACACTAGTTATTGATCATTCACCATAGGATTACCGTTACCTGTAAAGATGGTAGGGGGTAAAGAGTATCCTCCCCTTGAAGTTTGGGGTGGGGAAGAGCAGGAGACATAACCATGGTAGTCACGGGTGCGTTGGACTATTATTGTTCAACATGTTGGGTTGTGATAGGTATTGAACTGGTCTCTTATCTAGGGGACATATGTGCAGGAATGGATGGTTAACCATTTTCAGCAATGGTCACGTGTTGCGTGGGTGATTCCAGTGACTCAAAAGATAAAGAGCGACCTAGGATTGGTTGGTAAGAGTATAACGGTGGGTCTTCTACCCTTTGTGAAAGACTCTGTATTCGAAGTTCATCACCCCTAATACGTAATCATTCCAAACGATCATGAATAGGTGTGAATATTTCTTCGGGGGTAGGCCAACTAGGTGGGGATGTAATGGAAAAATGGGCCACTGGGTGGCCTAGAGAAGATGTCCAATAAGCTGCTGAAGAACCAACAATTGCTGTGGGGTCATCCTGGGGTTGATTTATCCATCCCAATGATCCAGGATCTCCCAGCGAGATGGGAGGTAAGTCTTGTGAAGTAGAATTTTTTGCTTCTTCACCCTGCGGGGGGTGAGAAGCAGGTGAATCTGGAGGAGTGTGAGGAAACGAAAGTCCTCCAACATTCAAAGTGGGGTTTTCCACTTCATGTGACCCGACCTTGGCTTGTGGGTCCATTCTTACCCTCAAAATTACCTCTTGGTTAAGGGGATATTCGGGTGGCAAGTTCTGAATCCTGCAGGACCTTCTCCAAGGAAATTCAGCCAGAGTGACTTAAACAAAAGTTTCTCCTAAGGAAAGCTAAACAAACGAAAAGCAAACCAGACAAACCCTAGACAAACTAAGGTCACAAGAAAACTTATGTTATAAGAGTGGATTCAAAGGTCTGGAACCTCACAGGATTTTCAAGGCTTCGCAAATCGCTATATACCGCAAGGTCTAACAGTAAAACATGACAAGGAGAATTGGGACCATACCCTTGCTTGAATACCCGATTACCTGGATTGTACATGCGTAGTAATCTCCCCGAGTGTTGTTCTCAGTGTATTGCTCCGCCAAGGTGGCCAAAAGGTTAACTCAGTTGGTTTCAGGAATCCTAGTGGTGTCTCCCGATATACGCAAGGTACGTGGGAGCTCAAATCCGTAGTGGTGTTGTCTAATGCACAACCGTTCGACAAGAGACCTTCCGATATACTACCGAGTACGTGAAACACCTTTCGATATACGCCAAGTACGTGTGGTACTTGGTGGGTACATGAAAGATCTCGATATACTGATAAGTATGTGGAATACTACAATACCTCCGAGATACAGTGTTGGTAAATAGAGAAAGCTGCCACGCTTAACGACGCCGGAAAACGTCTCTAACTTACACACAAGTTACTAAAAAATTTACCCTAGTTCTACCGTTAATTTTATCTGGACGGCTAGGTGAATGCATGAGGTGAGTACATAATCGTAAACACAATGCAGGCCCTAACTACATGCAAAAATACACTTATCTTTTGTTGGACTCTATGTATGGGAGGGAGAAACTTATTTTTCTTTCCAATTTTACCAAAGCAACACAATGCAATGCAATCCCAAATCTACCAAAAAATGACAATGAAATATTCTTTTCTTTTTTGAGCGAAACATAAAAAACACAACACTACTAAACCAAATCAAAGCATGTTTTTTCTTTTTCTTTTGTCTTTTCAAAACAAAAATGATGCTAATCGATGAAAAGAGAGAGTTTCTAAGTAAAGTATGCAAGCTTTTCACTTTCACTACAATGGCCTAAAAGCATAAAAACCAAAAGACGCATTTAACTTTCCAAGCATGGAACTACTTTTGCAAAACTTGATATGAGCTTTGAGTTTTTCAATAAAATGAGCAACTCATAATTCGTGAAAAACACAAATAATTTAACTTTCTTTCAACTTTTCTGAAAGATCTACAAATGAGACATTCCAATGCACATACAATCTTTCAAATGAGCTTGAAAAATGATGGAAACAAAGCACTTTTGACATTTCAATGGATGTAACAAAATAACAATTTGATAACAGTGATGTTTTTAAGCATAGATACTGAAATGAAAAGATTACTTGTAGCACTCCAATAACTCATAAAATCTCAAGAAAAGATGAGCACCCAATGGACTGAAAGTACACACAAACACTCAAAATCAACCCATAACAAGTAGCACTAAAGCAAGCAAAGCTCAACAATGTATGTAAATGAAGTCTGGAAACCAACCAAATACAATGATCAGATCTGGCAAGGAGAGGAGGGAATACAAGGGTGAGTGGATGCAAGTGGGGGAGACCAAAGTGTCCACCGCTACCAAATCTTAGAATTGTACAAGATGGAACCCAAAACAACTCCAAACGAAACCAAACAACTCAATCACACAAACCAAAATTGGGTCTCTGACTGGATCTTGCAGTACAGAGGGAGTTCATACACAAACCAAAACTCAAATCAGAAATGGAGAAGGGGTTCCTGTATGGCAATTTTAGCAATCGACGCAGTCTGTGCTTGTACACAGTGTGACATTGCAGTTCACCAATGCGGGAAGTGCGACAGTGTCGCAAAATACCAATGAAAGGGTTGCGACGACAGACTAACAGGAAAAGAATAGAGATAAAAAAATAACACATTGTCGCTCTGAGTCCACTGACCAGGTGCGACAGGCGAGATCTGAGTTAAAAAATGAACCAATTCTCCAAACAATGAGCATGAAATGGTCCGAAAATGAGAAGTACAAACTCAAAGGAAAATAATCAAACTCTTCAAAGTGAAGATCTGATGGTGAAACCATTTTAAGAGGCAAATGACAAATAAAATGGATTGCAACAAGAAATCAACTGAAAATGACATTCAAATTAACAACTCCAAAACAATGTTCTTCCTTAGTATGGTCGCCAGATTTGTTTGATGGACAATCCACTCGAGCGGACGCGAGCTGGATCTCCCTAGCTCAACATGAGTCTAGAACAAATAAAACAGACTATAAACCACTTTCCTAGATCTAGTTAAGGATCAAGTCATAAGATTCCTTACCTTAAGTTTGTATCCCTTTCTCCAGGATGTTGTTCCACGCCTCGCGGCCATCAGATCTCAGCTACAAGACCTGCCAAGACACACAGAACAAGACAAACGAGTAAAAGCAACTATACAATAACATATCTAAGTAAACAGTTAAGCAGGTAAACTACTCAATATCATCAACACAACATGTTGGCACGGGACAAATTTGCTGGAAGTGTGGAAGCCGACAGATGCGAAAGGGTCATCCCACAGAAAAAGGACCTTTCGCCACGTTTTGAGGAAATATAAGAAGTATTATATTAGTTGAGTTGGTCATGTGGACCAGATTGTAATAAGTGTAGCTAGGGTTTTACCCCTAGCTTGTGCAAATGAGCACCTACTAAGGAGAATGGACTCCTTAGTAGCAGTTCAGTAAATGTAAAAAATTAAGCTAAAACAGAAATTAAATTACTTCTAAAACATGCATGGAACATAAACAACAAATTTAAATAATGGGTTTTTTGTATTGATATTACCTTCAATGTGAAGGTTTGATGAAGCCCTTTGCAATGTCCAAGAGGATGCTCCAAGCTTCAATATGCTCCTTCTCCTTCTCCAATGATGGGAATGGGCCAAAAGTGGCTCTCAAGGTGAAAGTAGTTCAATGGTGAACTAGGGTTTCGAGAGAGATTTTGGCAGAGTAAGGGTGCTTGTGATTGTGGATATGGAATAATGGATCTCCATCACCTATTTATAGTTTTTTGGTGGTGGAGTGCTGATCCATGGTTTTAGGAAACACATGGTTTAGAGCAGCTGTATAGGGTTTTTTCCTCTTTTTCCTCATTATTTTATATTTTTCTTCCCTTTTTAGGGGGTTTTTGCTATTTTTGGAGGAAAAAGGGGGTTTTTTAGCCTTTTTTAGGCTATTTTGATGGTTTTGTGGCCTTTTGGAGGCATTTTAGGCCTTTTAGAGGCTTTTTAATGGGATTTTTTGGGAAATATGGTAGGAAAATGGACAAATGAGCCATATAATGTGGTAGATGAAGTAGTGAGTACTTTTTGGGTGTTAACAGATTGCCCCCTGATGTGCGAGGGCAGGAGCTCATCGTATGGCCGATGGACATCATAAGTCATGAATGGTTTTCCTGGGTGTGGATAGAAGAGAAGAAACAAAATGAGGCCCGGAACAACGATCCCGAACAACTGCAAGAACGAAAAGTACATAACCTCAATAATGGATGAGGAATCATCTGATCATATGGACAAGGCGGGCATTCCCATGCTCGTATCAGGATATAACATAATAACAACAATGGGGTCCAAAAATTGGGGACCTGAAGTATACATGACCTCAAATACTGACTGAGGAATAATCTCAATATATGGACGAGGCGGGCATACCCATGCTCGTATCAAGATACATAAACATAACTGTGAGGCCCAAAAAAAGGGGGACCTGTAAGATACATGACCACGGTGTACATCATAGGTGTCCAGAGGGGACACAAATTTGGGACATACTGCTAGGCGATCATGCGGTAACTGAAGAACTGGTGCACTGGAACAATCAACAGTGCTACTGAGTGTGGTACCAAAGGAACTGATGAGCTGCTGGATCATAGTGACAGGGGTCATACTCTCAATGGTACGCTGAGCTGGAACTGAAATGGGTACTCAAGGAAGCATATAACTGGATGGCTTCCGAATACAATCGCCAACGCAGCCCGGACATCCACGGGAACATATAACTGGGCGTTTCGAAGTGACTCACCAATGTGCTAGAGTCGGGGGAAATCCGGGGTCTTCGACTAAAAACTGATGGGATGTAATCCTACGCGATCCTCAACGATGCGATCAAGGTGCTGAAGTCGAGCATGTGAGGATCAACCACTCAGAGAGGCAATGATGATTCCTCTCAGAATGATCCGTAGGCACTTACCACAGATGGTGATACGTCCAAGGCGTAGGGACCTCTGGGCCTATCCTCTGGAATAGAGGAGCTGTCGTCGACAGAGGGAGACCTGCAACTATCAAGGCAATGATGTTTCCTTGACAGGAGCGCAAGGTACAAGACCGAAATGTGATAGTGCTGATGGCATGACTGATAAATTGTGGGGGGACAACTGGGCAAGCAGAGTGGGTGGACTCAAACTTCCTTTGTTCAGAGTATGATAATGGGAATGATCTGGCAGCATATGAAACTGACTGAGGGGAAAGGGATCATAGCTGTAATGGATCTGGGAGGATAACTGGGCTGAGGGAGACTCAAGCTGGTATAAAATGGCAGGAGACTGCAGAATACTCTGAACAAAGGCGACCTAATTGGGGGTGCTGCCGAGATGATAGATCAAAGTGCCAGGAGGCACGGGGGAAAACTTCTTCATGGGTTAAGGAACTAGAAGAAGTGTGTGTAAAATGGTACTGTCGTGTGGATTTTACGAGCCCAGGATAGTTCATGCTCGTGGTTGCTTTCAATTTTAAGGAGTCTGAAAGCAAATAAGAAGACTCTGAAATAATGGAATGGTACTGTCGTGTGGATTTTACGAGCCCAGGACAGTGCATGCTCGTGGTTGCTTTCAATTTTAGAGAGTCTGAAAGCAAATAAGAAGACTCCAGGGGGTTGCTTTTTCGTAGATTTAGTCTCCAAGGCCCAAAGAAGCATAAAAGGATGCAATGAAGAACTCTTCTAGCCGGTGTGACTAGAGTATTCCTTTTTCGTAATTAGTCTACCAGGTCCGGAAAAGGGTTAAACTTATACCAGATAGACGCCCTTTCAGGTACTTTAGCCAGCATGAAAGGAAGCAAGATTGCTCGGCGATCTTTTCATTCTTTTAGGAGTCAGAAAAGAGCTTAACGAAAACTCCCTAAGTGCCTTTTTCGTAAAGGACTTGTCCGGCCCGAAAAAGGGATAAAATTATACCGAACAAAAGAAATGGCCAGGTAAGGAGGAAGTGTTCGATCAAGGCAGATTTTATGGTGACCAAGAACGAGGGTAGGTGGGGAACACTGGTGGGCCTCCTTGCGGGGTAGATGAAATGGTGGCAAAATAACGAAACATTTGCAGTATGACAGGAGTGAATGGCTCATGTACAAAAGTGGAACAATCCGATGGCGGCCGATGTGGCGTGCAAACCGAGGCAGCAAGGTGTCGGGACACAATGTTGAAATTGTACCACGTGAGAGCGAGAAATGATCTCAAGCTTCATCACGAGCTCGGAAAGATGAATCCGGCGATATAAAGGGTGTCAAAAATGGGTAACGGCCGATGTGGCACGCACACCGAGGTGACGAGGCTGTTTTGGGGAAAATACCCGAAAGATCGGGGGGTGAGAGCGAGAAATGATCTCAAGCATCATCACGAGCTCGGAAAAATGAATCCGATAATATAAAACATGCAAAAAACGGAGAACGGCCGATGGTGCACGCAAACCGAGGCGACTAGTGGCGTCTGAAAAATGGGCAAAAAATGACTGGTCAAAAATAATGCAACGAGGTGACCATCATGACGGTCTCGTCGTGCTGATCCTAATGGTGGAAACGGTTCGTAAAGACAAAAACAACAAGAAATACACTGTACAACGTAGACCAATGAGGTCGCGGGTTTCTTTTATGGGTAAAAGCGCTTGAGATACAACCCATTACGGGGGTTGCGCAAACGACGGCCTTCGGAGTCAGCTAAGATGTACGCCCCCTTGCCGAGGCAGGTCTGCACAATATAAGGGCCTTGCCACATAGATTCGAACTTCCCTTTACCGGTCTTGTCATGGGCTTGGTCGTAGGCGAGGACGAGGTCCCCTTCATGGAATGTTCGAGGGTGAACATGCCTGTCATAACCAGCTTTGGAGCGGTTTTTGGCAGCTTCAATGTTCTGGAGAGTGGTATGACGGTCTTCATCAGCTTGTTCGAGTTGCAGCAAACGCTGCTCGAGGGGGGAGGTGTCAGGGAGAAGCTCAACAGCGATCTGTAAGGCAGGAATCTGACACTCAATGGGGAGGACAGACTCTACACCGTGAACTAGATGAAATGGTGTAAAACCAGTGGCGGTCTTAGTGGATGTGCGGTAAGCCCACAAGGCAGGGAACAACATGTGGTGCCAATTGGACTTATGCTTGTCAACCGTTCGTTGGAGGATAGTTTTTAGGATTTTATTGATGGCCTCTACTTGGCCATTCCCTTGGGGGTAGTAAGCAGAGGAAAATTGGTGTTCATACTTAAGGAGGGTGGATAACTCACGCCAGACAGCATCTTCGAAGTGTGAACCATGGTCAGAGACTAACTGATTAGGAACCCCGAATCGAGCGATGACATGGTTGAAAAAGAAACGGGCAGCAGTGTCGGCGGTACAATTGAAGGTAGGCATGGCTTCCGCCCATTTGGTAAAGTAATCAACAGCGACAACAATATATTTGTGACCGTTGGCAGATTGGGGTCTACATTCCATGAAGTCTATGGCCCACTTACAAAAGGGACCAACGGTAACGACTGGGTGTAACGGAGCAGGAGGTGTCCGGGCCTTAGGGGCAAAAAGTTGGCAATTATGGCAGTGTTTGACCGCAGTGATGCAGTTGGTGAAAAGTGTGGGCCAGAAGTATCCGGCGCGGACGACCTTTTGGGCGGTGGCCATCCCTGAGAAATGGCCTCCGCAGGCACCGCTATGACAGTCATTAAGGACGAGTTCCGCTTCCTCGTGTGTAAGGCAACGACGAAGAATTGTGTCAATCCCGCGTCGGTAAAGGACATCACCTAAGAGGAGATATCGAGAGGCCTGGTGACGGATGCGACGGCGTCCATTACGGGTAACTTTGGGTTTGAACTTCTGCGTGCGTAGGTATAACAAGATATCACCGTACCATGGGTCATCGGACGAGATAGTGAACAGGTGATTGTCGGGTAACTCATCGGAGATTGATTTGGCCGGGAGAAGGGAAGGGAGATCAGTAATGAGCTGGGCCAGCGCGAGGGCTTTAGTGCTCTTAGGTGTTTTGAAGGTAAGGTCATATTCTTGGAGGATAATGACCCATTTAGCAACACGACCTTGCAGGAGCCGCCGGTTTAAAAGATATACCATGGGGTTAGAGTCGGCGACGACTGTGGTATGACTCATTAAGATATAGTGTCACAATTTTTGGACGGAAAAGACCACTGCGAGGGCAAGTCTCTCCTCATATGGGTAACGTAGGGGTGGACCAGACAGGGTCTGGCTGACGTAGTAAATGACGTGCTCCTGGTGAGAAGCATCTTCTTGAACCAAGAATCCAGATACGGCATGCTCGGATGCCGATACGTAAAGGATGAAGTCTTGGGTGAAATCCGGAGGGGAAATCAGAGGAGCTTGTGTGAGAGCCTTCTTGAGAGCTTCGAATGCAGCTTCTGCTTGCTCATCCTAGACGAAGGGTATGTGGGTACGGAGCAGGCACAAGAAACCGTGAACGGTGGTGGCGTAATCAGGAACGAAGCGCCGAAGGAAGTTGGATCGCCCATGCAGACTTTGGAGCTGCCGGAGCGTGCGAGGAGGGGGAAGGTCTAAGATAGCTTGGAATTTTAGAGGGTCAACAGTAATTCCTTTCTGGGAAACAATGAAACCCAACAATCGGCCTGCCGGAACACAAAAGACACACTTGTGTGGGTTCAAGCGAATTTGATATTTGCGACAACGCAGAAAAACTTGCCGAAGGTCGTTAAGGTGGTCGGATCGTTTCCGGGAACGAGCTGCGAGGTCATCAAGGTAGACTAACAGGATATGGACCAAGTCGTGAAAGCAATAGGTCATGGCCCGCTGGAAAGTGGCACCAGCATTTTTGAGGCTGAAAGGCATGACGCGATAGGCAAAGGTGCCCCATGGGGTAGTAAAGGCAGTTTTGTACTGGTCTTCTTTACGGATCTGAATCTGGTTGTATCCGGAAAAACCATCCATGAAGGAGAGGACTTCATGCCCCGCACACGCATCGATGAGCTGGTCAATAAATGGCGTGGGGAAATTGTCCTTGGGACAAGCACGGTTTAAGTCACGGAAGGCAGTGCATACTCGGATAGTGCCTTGTTTTTTGTTAACGGGAACGGGGTTTGAAGCCCAGGTGGTATAGGCAATAGGATAAATGAACCCTGCCTTGTGCAGTTTCTCAATCTCGGCCTTGACAGCGGGGAGCTTTGAGGGATGAATGGGGCACTGTTTCTGACGAACGGGGGGTACATCAGGCCATGTGTCAATGTGGTGCTCTATAATGGAAGGGTCAAGACCAGGCATTTCGGTATAGGACCAGGAAAAGACATCACGGAATTCTCTGAAAAGGTTTATGTAGTCCTCAATCTCTTGTTTACTGCAGAATGCTCCTAAAGTGATGAGTTCAGGGGCACGTCCTGGGGCAGCGATATCAACTTGGATGACAGGTGAGATGTTGGCCATGTTTCCTTCCTCGAAGGCATCAGGAGCAGGAATAGGGTACTTGAACCAGTCGACCTTGGTGGGGAGGAAGTCTTTGGATTCAACTGTGAATTGGTTAGCTGTGCTAGAGGAGGATTCTTCTGGGATGAAATAGGAACGATGGTGCATGTCATCCCAGGGATAATCCGGGGCAGTAAGGGCCTGTTGTTGAGGCAACACCCCCCCCCCCCAAATTTTGTACATATTTGGGGCCCCTCCTTTTTGTTTTTGCAGAAAGTTTGCTTAAGAAGCCATCCCAGCCGTCAGCTCTGTTTTCAACATAAAGTTTTACTTCCCTGCTGAACATCTTGCCATCAATCCTTCCATGTTTTCCCCAAAGAGCCAAAGAGGAACTTAGAACTTTTCCCAACATTTTGTAATCCCTCAGGCTGTCTCCCCGAGATTCCAAAAAAACCAAACGTCCAACCTTTCCGGAGGAAAGACTTAGATTTCCTTTGTCAAAAGCATAAACCGTGAGAAAAGTTACGGAAACCTTCCGGTTTTCCTCCCAAAATGACGGGGCTCATTCACCTTAATCTCCCGAAAGGGACTTAGATTTTTTTTCGATTAGAAAACTGCGGGAAAAATGGGACAATGGTCTTGAAACGACGGGGGAATTCAGCGAAACCGCCCGAAACGGTGGAAGCCGCCGTGATATCCCTCCGAAAAGAAACTCAGTTTTGGGCCATAAGTTGCGAAAACCGTTGGTGAAACCTTGCCGAAACGGCGGAGCGATTCAAGTCTGGCTCCCGAAACAGCGGAATCGTTCATCATTTGCTCCCGAAATAGCGGGACTCATTCGCCTCAATCTCCCGAAAAGGATCTGGAATTTTTGGTTGAAACTCTGCGGAAACCTTCCGGTTTTGCTCCCGAAATGGCGGAGGCCATTCTCATAAAGCGCCCGTCTAAGCCTCCCGAAGTAAATAACACTTGGAAACTTTTTCAATGTTTAAGATCTGCGGAGCAATTCAAGCTACCCTCCCGAAACGGCGGAAGCCATCCGCATAAGTCCCGCGGAAGAATTCACGATTCCCTTCCGAAGCTTTGAAAAGAACTTAGAAATTTTTCCAAGAAACTATCACGGAAGCCTTCAGCCTTTGCTCCAGAAACCGCGGAATCCTTCGGCCTACCTTCCCGAAACGGCGGAACCCAATCGCTTAAACCGCTCGGAAAAGGACTTCGAAACGATCCCGGGAAACTGTGCGGAAGAGTATAAGATTTGCTCCCGAAACGGTGGGAGCTATTCGTCTAAAACGCCCGAAGAGACTTAGAAAAAAACTTCGAAAAAACATGCGGGAGCCTTCAAGTCTTCCTTCCGAAACGGCGGAAGCCATTCACAAAAGTCTTCCGAAACTAGCGGGAGCCTTCGCCATACCTTCCCGAAAATCAACGAGACTTTGAAAGTTTTTGGTTTGCGGAAGCTTTCGCAAATAGCTCCCGAAATGGCGGGAGCCTTGGTGTTACTCGTCCGCAACGCGGGGGTCTTTCGCGGAAGGCTTCGAGTTTCCTTTCCGCGATGCGCCCCAAAACGGAGGGAACTTTCGTTGAACCCTTCCGCAATGGCGGATACGATTCGCAATCTGGTCCCGCGAATGGCGGTCGCACGGAAATCGAGGTATCTTGACATGAACGCGGCGGGCGGCGTATTTAAGCCACGGTCTAATTGCGCCAACTACCAACCTTAATGCTCGCACGTGCCCATTTTTTATAAAATACGCTAGGGGCTCGAACCAATGCACCATTGTTTTCGAATTGGCCAACGACGTGCGACGCCGTGCAAATCGCTCCAGCTCACGTCGCTCATCCGTGCTCGCGGCCACCTCGCTCAAGCGATCCCCACGGTGCCAGGTAGGATTCTAACCTGGAATTTCGCCATTGGGTTATCTTTTGTGGGAAAACAATGGGTTTTAGTGGGATTTTGACGGGCAAAACACCCGTAAAGGGCTATGTTTTACCCGTCAGATACAATTGAATGTAGTTTTCATCATATAAAATCGTCATGGGCATTGGTTAAAACAGTAACATTTTATTATTGAGTAGTGATGGTAAGTGCGGGCGGTTAATCGTGTCCCATTTTAAACCCCGGGCCGCGCCCCTCATTTTGGGAGAATTTGTCGAAGCCCCATGGGCTTTCCATGTCCCCGGCCATAAACTCAGGACTTAAAACCCTGGGCCCTTCCATAAGCCTCAGCCCCAACACGCCCTCTACCCAAGGCAAAACCTGGTCTCAGCCGCCATTGTCCCGTTCAAAACCCGTGAACGTTCAAGCCGCGCGAGCCGAAACCTGAAGCCATGGCCGCCCTAGCACTCCCCGTCGGCATATCCCAGGCGCCGTCACCTTCGCTCGGACTAGAGTCTCCCGTAGAGCACCTCGGTGGGTGGCCGCGCGTGACGATAGCATTCAAAGCCCTCACCGAGTCGAAAATGCGAAAGGGGCTCCCTTGTCGTCACAAAGTCTTCTCAACCCGCGTCTCCCCGCCATTAACCTCTCCGACCGCAGCTATAACGAAAGACACGTCCTTCCGCAGGGCGGAACCGGAAGCCAATTGCTTCCGCAAATCGCCTATCGGTCCGAGAACAAAATGTATCCGCAGCATAGCCTACCCCTCAGGAGCATTCCAAACTCGTCCTTTTAGGAAATTCAAGTGTTTCAATTTTTGTCTCATGTTAAAATAACGTTTTGTTTCCTAAATATACAGCTTCACTGCATTTGTTTCATTGATATCTTAAAACAATGATACTCTCTGATTGAAACCTCACAGTATGTTACTCAAGTTCATGATGACTTGTATATGGGTGTTATCAGGGATAAATCAAGATGCCGAAAACCGGTAAGAAGAAAGCTAAGATGACAGAAAAGAAGCCTGCCCCTCTCAAGATTGAAACCTCGCTCCAGGACACTAGGTGCACCACTGGTGTCCCTCCAGAAATCAGATGGGATGACATCTATAGAATGATCAGGGACCAATAAATCCCAGATATGTTGCTGGAGGAAGCACCAATCTATCAAAATATTAGAGCCTCAGGCATAACTAGAGCCGCTACCCGCCCTGAGCTGTTCCCCTATGCTGAAGTGATCGGATGGATACTCCAACATGCCGATGCTGAAGGAAGAGTGATAAATGATAGCGGGAAAGTGGATATCGCCTCATTTCAACCCGCATATCTTGCGGCAGCTTACAGGTTTCCCCGTGTCCAGCAAGCTCTGACTGATGAATGGTTAAGCCAGATGAACAATATTGAGATGGCCAAGAAGCTACTGGTGGCAGGGAAACATTTGAGGAAGAAAGGCAGTGAGGAGTATGACGTACAGAATCTAAGAGCTCCTTATAGATTGATTGCCCTGATGCTGTGTAGAATCTTCGGCATGCCCGATGGCACAGTATACAAGATTCAGTGGGTCCCTATCATTCATTATGTGGCATTTCAGGGAACAGTGTTTGACTGGGCCACTATCCTGTCAGATAGTCTGGCCTCGATGATAAGTACTGCTAAGCCAGGGCTAGCCTTGAAGAAGGCTGAATTCTTCATGTCCTCATATCTGATAGATTGTATTTTGGCCAAGATAGAGTTCCCCAAATTGGGTTGTACATGGGATAGGGCCACCGCCCCGGTCTACATCGCATTCAAGATGTTGTGGGCTCAGAACTACAAGCCCAGCTACAAACTCATCTGTGAGGGGTTCATCATGCCCCTATACGAGAAAATGTTTAAGGAAGAACCAAACTGCCTGTCAGAAAATGCTTTGGAAGTCCTTGAGGAGTATGGGGACTTTTACTTTTCAGAACAAGGTACCTACCTGAGAATGTTTGGAGGGACTAAGCCCCCATACATATTGCCGCAGTATGCCACAGACTATGTGGTGCTGAAGGAAGCAGTAAGACAACTCTTCTTGGATGGGTTTGGAGCATTGCTCCACAAGCAGCACAAGGCTTCCTTTCCCCCTCTGCCTTTCTGCATCGGCGCTTACAAGTTTTCAGGGGTTGCCTCGGCCAATGAGTTTGTTCAAGAGTTGAAGGCCTTCCACTACGGTGAGGTCATCTTCCACAGGAACGACAGAAAGGGTAAAGTGGCCTAGCATTGCAAGGGGAACTATGCTCACTTCGAATACTCCCACTACCCTGATGCCGAGGAGGAAGCATTCAGAGGCATCAGCAACATGACTGAGCTACGGATCTGTCGCCAAGGTACTGGAGCGGGCTCTAGCTCAACCAAGGCCCAGAAGACCGTCCAGCAAAAGGAGAAAGAAGCTGAGGATGCTCGAGCTCAGGAAGAGCTCAGATTAAGAGAAGAGGCAAGGTTACAGCAGGAAGCCGAGGAAGCAAGAAAGCAGCAAGAAGCTGAAAATGAAAGACTGCGAAAAGAAGCTGAAGAAGCCCAAAAGAAGAAAGAGGCTGAGGCAGAAAAGAAGCTGAAGAAGCCCAAAAGAAGAAAGAAGCTGAGCAGGCTGAGGCAGAAAAGAAGGCGGAAGAAGAATTGAAGACAAGGGAAGATGCCCAAGCAGGTGGGTCCGGTGTCCAAGACATGGAGATAGACACCTCTCAAGCAGGTGGCACTGGTACCCAAAAGGAAGGAGTAGACTTTTCTGTTATGTATATTTTGAATATGTAAGGCGTAAGCCATGGGACAGCTGTCCCTAATTTTGTCAAAATATTTTTGTAAAGGAAGTGGCCATTTTGGTGGTCGATTATAGTGAAAATTCCTGTAAATGACAGGTGGAGAATGCTAGGTGTCAGCCCAAAGGGAAAATTTGTAGCTATAAATAGCATCTAGGAAAGATTAGAAGGGACTTTTTGCAGGGAATGAAAATTTTGGGGAAAACGATATGAGCTATCTTGTATCGGGTCTGTAAATTGAATTTTCTAATAGAAGCCACAGGAGATGGACGTTTTGCCTGGGATGTTGGATTGCTCTATATTGGACTATTCTAATGACTGCAGTTCTGCAATGTGAGATTATTCTTGACATCTGAATTATTTCTTTGCATTAATGATTCTTCTCTCCTCTGTGCATGCGTTCTCTCTATTTTGTGAACAATGAAATGTATTGCTGTAGATTTCTTTGTCTAGATCGAATGGCTAACTGTTCTTTCTTCAGGGTAATTCATGTGGCTCATTGTTCATGACTTTAAATTGCTCCTTGCAGGGATCTTTGAGTTTAATTCCAGTTTTGTTACGTTTAGATCTGTTTCTTTATTCTTGTTACATAGATTAAATAATTTTGCTTTCTTCTGTTTATGACCAATAGATGCGTTCTTAAAGTTTCTTTTCAAATCTGTTTCTTTATTTGCTTTCTTCTGTTTATGAGCAATAGACGCGTTCCATGTTGAATGAGAAGCTATCTTCTCAAGATCTGTATCTCGCTGTAGCTTTGGTTGTGAGAAATAATAGCTATCTATTCTTTGTTTACGATACTTGTTACAGCTGATTGCTCCTCCCTTTAGCGTGTTCCCTGCAGGGATAGATAGATTTGTTCCATTTTTAGGCTTAGATCTGTTTTAATTGCATTCAGATTAAGTATAATTTAGGCACTTGCATCTCATATAAAAGGCATAAAAAAAAAACCCAAAAGAAGGGTGGATCGGGCCATAACCGGTAAGATCGGATTTAAAGTCCAAAACCACGGTTGCCGGAACCGCTAACCGGACGGATTCCCTACACCAAACGGGAGATAGTCTAATTAGGACCATCTCTCGGGGAGAATCCCTTTCTGATTGATGCTACGATATCCGAGGCATCAACAGTTTTTGGCGCTAGAAGGAGGGCCTAAAGTGCATGGCTGATAGATGAAAGTCTTCCGCGGTCATAGATAACACTGAAATCCCGCTTAAAGAAAACATTTCAAACATCCCAGATCTTGGATTAACAGACCAAGAACGCCTCATTTATGACCTTGAGCCTCAAGAAGCTTTATACGCTGTCCCTTTTACAGAAATAGAGGATTTGAGAAGACATACCAGGTCCTACGTTAGACAGCTAGGTGGTTTAAACGCTGTCAAATTCCTCCCTAAGAAAATTACACCTAGAAAGGAGCCACAGTACACCCGGGATTCAATTATCGTTCAAAGTTTTGAAGAACTGGTAAATATGACTTTGGAAGAAATTTTCGACACTCTTAACAAGACAGACCAAGAAAATCTTGAAGAAATTACCACTCCCAAAAGTACTCCACAGGATTCACCCTACAATTCTCCTCCGGGGTCTCCACATCCAAACCCAAACATGGCTGTACCTGCTTGGAGAGCAAGGGGGGCGCTGAACCTAGCTGGACCATTCCATAATCTGCCTAAAAACCCAGAAAAGGTCTTGCCTAAGTATGATCCAGGGAAAGCCATCTCGGCAGAAGATCACCTCAAGAGTTTTTACCTAGCTCTGAACCTTTTGAACGTACAACATGAAGACGTGGTCTACAGGTTGTTTCCATACACTTTCGAGCCAAAAGTATCCTCATGGTACTTTAGCCTACAACCCATCTCAATCTCTAGTTGGGATGAATTCGAAAAATGTTTTCTAAAGAAATACGGAAACCAAAAGACTGTGGCCACACTTATGAAAGAGCTCCTATCCATGAGGATGGAGAAGAAAGAAAAGGTTCAAGATTTCAATCAAAGATTCACTACGCTGTTGAATAACTTCAGTCAAGCTAATAAACCAGCCGAGGAATCTCTAATTGAATACTATACGACCGCTCTTGATGGACCCATAGCAATGTTCGTGAAGAGGTCCAAGAAAACTACCCTGATAGAGAACTTTGAGGAAGCTAGAAAGGTAGAGGAAGAGGCTGATAGCATTGCTAAACATGCCTTAGATATGGAACCAAAACCAGCAGCTAGCAAGAAACCTTTGCTCCTCACGAGAGGCAAAGAAGAGCCATCTACGGACATGGAAAATGTAGTTAAAATGATGCAGAAATTATCTAACAAAATCGTAGATCTCGAGAAAGACAAGGCCGCTAGCACATCTAGGAAACCTTTCAAGCCATTCTACAAAAGAAGGGAAGACGGGGAACAGTCTCATCCACCAATGAACACTGCCCCTGTTTTAAACTTGAATGAGATTGGGATGGAAAATTTCTGCACCTTTCACCAAGAACCACACTCGAAGAAGAGCTGCCCACAATGGATAAATTCCATGAGCTTAGTCATGAACCAAATGTTAGATTCTCAGATCCCAGATCAGGATGATCCTCCGGAAGAGTCAAGTCCTGAGTTAGAGGAACCAACCCCGGACACTACTATGGTGTTGTGGGATTGGGTACCTATGACTGAATTGGTAGAAGAAGATCATGTAGATAGCTCTCCCTCTACCATAAATGTTGCCACTCGCAGCAAGGGCCCAATTGCGGATCCTATGCCAGTCACCGTTCCCCATAAGCATAAAATTTCGAAAGATCCACCTAGGAGGCATATACCGATCATCCCACCACAGCCCAAAGTAAACCAAACAACGGCCAAACAGCCAAGTGCTGATAACACAGTCCAGCCAAAGGTCACCATGAACAAAACAGATCAGCCAACTCGAGTTGGGAATGAATCCGATATAGGGTATGATATTATCGAAGATATCAAAAAGGTCAAAGCGAACATATCAATATTTGACATGTGTAGCTTGCCCCATCAACGAGACAAACTGCTGCATGTTTTACAACCAAAACCCAGCACTACATTAACAGATTCTCAAGACAATCCTGAAATTAATGAGGCTAGCATCGGTGGGAAATCCAAATCCCAAACATTGCCATTCTTGTTGACATTTGAAATTTTTAATCACAATGTTCACAACTGTTTGGTAGATTCTGGAGCTTCTTCAAACGTTATGCCACTGTCAATTTGTAGGAAAATTAATGGGCAGCCCGTTCCATCTCCAGCTCAAATTATCCAATTGGACAGGACTGCTGTCAAGGTTATTGGGGAGATGAAAGACGTTCTAATTAGATTGTCAGCTGATCCTAGAGTCTGCCAATTTATTGACATAATGGTGGTCGACATTCCTGAAGCTTATGGGCTGATTTTGAGTAGGGATTGGTCTACCAAGCTGAGTGGCTACTTCGCTACCGATTGGTCTCATCTATGGCTGCCTTATCAAAACAGACAGAATCAGATCAAAGTTCTTAGGGAACCTCATATGAAACAAAACGTAACCCAGTTAGAAGAAAAAAATGAAGCCGTAACTTTCTCATCTTCAGTTCTGGGGAATTATTTCTTGGAAATGGACCCGGGTAATTACCAATCTGAAACCATCAGCCATGAATTAGATAAACAGTCCGATCTCCTTCATTTCTCTCGGACTGATGATGTTGATTGTAACATAGTCGATTTAGTTGCTAACATAGACCATAAAGAAACTAACTTAGTTGAATCTGAAGATGTTTTTTGGACATTATACTTTGATGGTTCTAAAACTCTGGAAGGATCCGGAGCCGGTTGTGTTCTAATGGATCCAAAAAGGAACAAGTATTTTTTTTCTTGTAGATTAGAATTCGATTGTACTAATAACACCGCTGAATATGAAGCTTTGGTACATGGTTTAAAGAAGGCCATCGGCTTAAATGTAAAGTACCTGAAGGTTTTCGGTGATTCCGAGATAGTTGTAAGACAGGTAAGGGACACCATTCATTGTCTCTCACCTCACTTGAAAGGTTATCAGGCTGAGGTATGGGATTTGATCATGCATTTTGACGCTTTCAATATAAAATCAATTCCTAGATTGCAAAATTCTGCTGCTGATTTGTTAGCAACATCCGCTTCTAGATTGGTGCCGTCAAATAATAAATGCTCAATTGAATTGATTTTCAGGCCTTCCATTCCCAATAACATCACAAATTTCAGAGTCTTCGATGATGATGAACAAATTATCAGCTTCCTGACAAACGAAGACAGTTTCCAAGGAGCTGCAATAGATGAGGAAGAACACGATGCTGATTTGATGAAGAAAGATGACGAGAAAGGAAATTTCATGCCAAAGGGGGTCAGGTCCCTCGAAATGCTTTTCGATCTTCAAAATAAGTTTAAAAGACCAGCTAATACCAAAACTAACAGCTCATCAATGCAACATGAGTTGGTTAATTTGGGCACCGAGGCAGAACCGAAATTTGTCAACCTTGGCAAATGTTGTTCACCAGGAGAAAGAGACAGGTTCATTAAATTGTTTAAACAGTACAAGGATGTTTTTGCATGGACCTATGAAGATCTGAAAACATATGACGTCTGCATCATTCAGCATGTTATACCAATGAAAGCGGGTGTCAAGCCATTTCAGCAGCAGCTAAGAAGGATGCATCCCACCCTTGAACCGCTGATCCAAAAGGAATTAAAGAAGCTCCTGGACGCTAAGATAATCTTCAAAGTTCGGCATTCTGAATGGGTTGCAAACTTGGTTCCCGTAAGGAAGAAGTCGGGAGAGATTAGACTATGTGTAGATTTCAGAAATTTAAACAAAGCCTCGGATAAAGACAACTACCCCGTACCTTCAATGGAGCAAATTCTACAAATGGTGTCAGGATCCGAATTGTTTTCTCTCCTCGATGGTTTCTCGGGCTATAATCAAGTGTTAGTAGCCGAAGAAGATCACCTCAAGACCACTTTCAGGACTAAGTGGGGAACTTTCGCCTATAGAAGGATGCCATTTGGTCTGATAAATGCAGGAGCTACATTCCAAAGGGCGATGGATATTGCCTTCCGAGGATTGGGTGGGCAATGTGTTGTTGTTTACTTAGATGATGTGACGGTCTTTTCGAAGAAAAGGGAAGATCATGTTGTTCATCTGAGGCACATCTTTGATCGTTGCCGGAAGTATGGTATTTCTTTGAATCCCAAGAAGAGCGTGTTTGCTGTACCCGAAGGTAAGCTTTTGGGTCATATCATCTCCAAAGGGGGAGTGTCAATCGACCAGGAAAGGGTCCAAGCTATTAATAAGATTCCAATGCCTCACAACAAAAAATCTATGCAGTCTTTCATGGGCACCATCAATTTTGTCCGCAGGTTTGTTCCGGATTTTGCACAGATCGTTAAGCCATTGCAACAGATGGTTAAACAAAGCATACAATTCAAGTGGACAGATGTGGAGAAAGACGCATTTAGAGATATCAAGGCAGCGGTAGCTAAAGCTCCTTCCTTAAGAAGCCCAGATTTCGATAAAGATTTCATCTTGTATACTTTCGCTTCGGATGACTCTCTCGCGTCCGTACTCACGCAAAAGGTGGAGTCGGGGGATGAATGCCCAATTTCGTTTATGAGCACTGGTCTGCAGGGGGCCGAGCTGAACTATCCCGTGGTGGACAAGCATGCCTATGCGGTCTTCAAAGCAGTCAAGCAGTTTAGGCCATACATTTTGAAGAATAGAACTAAAGTCATAGTCCCCCATCCAGCTGTTAGATCCCTTTTCGTTCAAAAGGAATTGGGAGAACGGAGAGGGAACTGGGTCACAACTCTGCAGGAGTATGATTTGGAATTTAAACCAGCTACAATCATTAAAGGACAAGGTCTATGCAAGTTACTAGCGGGAAACTCGACTGATGAAGAACACCATTGGAGAAATGAAGCTGAGCTCAATTCGGTTGAGGTATGTCATATCTTTACAGTTCCCCAGTCATGGTATAGGGATCTAGTGCACTATTTACAGCAGGGATATCTACCCGAGCACTGGAATTCTAAACAAAGAAGGGCACTCCGCTTGAAATCAACACCCTACCAGATCATTGATGGGATTCTTTTCAGAAAGAATTATGATGGAGTCCTTCTTAGGTGTTTGGAAAAGGAGGATGCAAACAAAGTTGTCAAAGAATTGCATGATGGCCCCGCAGGGGGCCATTATTCAGGAGAGACGACAGCACACAAGATACTGAGAGTTGGTTATTATTGGCCCACTTTGTTCCGAGATGCCCACTCATACGCACGGAACTGTGATGTATGTCAAAGAAGCGCTGGGAAGTTACCCAAGGCCGCAGGCCCATTGCAGCCGGTCATCATCTCTGAGCCTTTTGAGCAATGGGGCATAGATGTTATCGGAGAAATAAATCCAAATTCTTCATTGCAACATCGATACATCCTAACGGCTACCGACTACTTCACTAGGTGGACGGAGGCCACCCCATTGCGCAAGATCAATGAAGACGCAGTCATCAGCTTCTTGAAAGAAAACATCATAACCAGGTTTGGGGTTCCAATTTCCCTCGTTTTTGATAATGCTACTTATTTTTCATCTTGCAAGATAAATGAATTTGTTTATGAATGGGGAATTAAGTTGCATTACTCAGCCAATTACTACCCTCAGGGAAACGGATTAGCTGAATCCTCGAACAAGAATATGATTCGAATCCTTAAGAAAACTGTGATAGAAAACCAGAGAAATTGGCATGTGGCTCTCCCAAACGCCTTATGGGTAGATAGGGTAACCCCGAAGAATGCTTTAGGTGTCTCCCCTTTCACTCTTGTCTATGGCAAGGAAGCCATACTTCCCCCAAACATCTTGCTGCCATCCTTGCAATTGTCCCAAGCCTCGCGGGGTTCTGGTAGCCAAGCCTTACAATCCAGAATCAACACCCTGCTTCAACTGGAAGAAGCCCGACACAAAGCTAAAGATCGATTCCATCAACACCAGGATATAGTTAAGAGATGGTTCGATAAGAGGAAATCCGGCAAGAGGGATTTTGAAGTCGGGGATTTAGTCCTGAAATGGGACCATAATCATGAAGGCAAAGGAATGCATACGAAATTTCAACATCTATGGGTAGGCCCGTACCAAATTTCTGCAAAATTAGTCCCATCCACTTATAAATTGACAAATCTTGAGGGAGAGGAAGTAGCCCTTCCTCTCAATGGCCTCGCTCTGAAACAATACTTCGCATAGTCTCCTCGAGACTTCCTGTACTTAAATAAAGTTGTCTTTTCGCTTTCGCTTTTAGCTGTTCTATTTTTCGGCCATGTTGTTGCTTTCTTTTTTGAACTTTTTGACAAGTTTTGTTTTCTGAAGGCCCCCTTGTTGTTGAGTTTCCCGTTGAAGATAGCTCTCTCGAAGAAAACTTGCAACCCATGAGTCTGGAACCCTGCTCACTAAACCCGGTCTGCTGTGCTCTCGCTGAAATGTTCAAAAAAGGGGGGAAGCCTACCCTGCAAGTCACACTAATCCTGTTTAATAGCAGAGATCCATGGCCATCTTCACTACTATCGTTGGGCTCCACCCACTCTCACACTTTAAAGGCATCTCAAGAAGGTTACCTAAGTTGGACCCATGGAAAGTGGCACCTCTCGAGGACATAGGGTATTGAGATGACTCCATGCTGCAGATTTAAAAGCCAAAATGGCCTACATTCAAGAGTCTATTTTCCAGGGATTCTCGCCTCAATTAAAGCATGGCTGAGACAAAAGCAAAAAAGACATGTAAAATCAAGAAGGCTGTCCAAAAGGCCCAACTCAAAATGGGCTCCTCTCCGTCCGTGAAGTTTGATCAAATCAATAAAATCTCTAACTCACACAAAAGGACATTATGGATTGAGGAGCCCAAATCAAAGATCATGTCCAAAAGAAAATATCCCTGGAAGACTCAAACAGCTAAGCTGTCCAAAGTACAAGCATCCCAAAGGGTGCCAGCAGCATGGGAATGAGGAACAAGAACAATAATGTCCACGAGAAAGTGTTGCAAATCCTGTGGAGTCCGACAGTAGTGACCATTTGAGAGATGACCCTCCTAAAATGAATCTCATATGCTGGCCCTCTGACAGTGGTGAAGATGTCTCGGTCAAAGCTCCCCTTTCCCCAATGGCTAGCAGGAAAAGTGCCTCTTTCCCCCCGCATGAGTATAAAATGCTCAGTTGAGTAGTGCACCCGAGGTGGATTTTTTAATGAGGTTCCGGACCGTGAAGAGGAATTTTTCAGAGATCTGTGTTCGCCAGCGACTTGCCATTGTTGTTGAGGCAACACCCCCCCCCAAAATTTTGTACATATTTGGGGCCCCTCCTTTTTGTTTTTGCAGAAAGTTTGCTTAAGAAGCCATCCCAGCCGTCAGCTCTGTTTTCAACATAAAGTTTTACTTCCCTGCTGAACATCTTGCCATCAATCCTTCCATGTTTTCCCCAAAGAGCCAAAGAGGAACTTAGAACTTTTCCCAACATTTTGTAATCCCTCAGGCTGTCTCCCCGAGATTCCAAAAAAACCAAACGTCCAACCTTTCCGGAGGAAAGACTTAGATTTCCTTTGTCAAAAGCATAAACCGTGAGAAAAGTTACGGAAACCTTCCAGTTTTCCTCCCAAAATGACGGGGCTCATTCACCTTAATCTCCCGAAAGGGACTTAGATTTTTTTTCGATTAGAAAACTGCGGGAAAAATGGGACAATGCTCCTGAAACGACGGGGGAATTCAGCGAAACCGCCCGAAACGGCGGAAGCCGCCGTGATATCCCTCCGAAAAGAAACTCAGTTTTGGGCCATAAGTTGCGAAAACCGTTGGTGAAACCTTGCCGAAATGGCAGAGCGATTCAAGTCTGGCTCCCGAAACAGCGGAATCGTTCATCATTTGCTCCCGAAATAGCGGGACTCATTCGCCTCAATCTCCCGAAAAGGATCTGGAATTTTTGGTTGAAACTCTGCGGAAACCTTCCGGTTTTGCTCCCGAAATGGCAGAGGCCATTCTCATAAAGCGCCTGTCTAAGCCTCCCGAAGTAAATAACACTTGGAAACTTTTTCAATGTTTAAGATCTGTGGAGCAATTCAAGCTACCCTCCCGAAACGGCGGAAGCCATCCGTATAAGTCCCGCGGAAGAATTCACGATTCCCTTCCGAAGCTTTGAAAAGAACTTAGAAATTTTTCCAAGAAACTATCGCGGAAGCCTTCAGCCTTTGCTCCCGAAACTGCGGAAGCCTTCGGCCTACCTTCCCGAAACGGCGGAACCCAATCGCTTAAACCGCTCGGAAAAGGACTTCGAAACGATCCCGGGAAACTGTGCGGAAGAGTATAAGATTTGCTCCCGAAACGGCGGGAGCTATTCGTCTAAAACGCCCGAAGAGACTTAGAAAAAAACTTCGAAAAAACATGCGGGAGCCTTCAAGTCTTCCTTCCGAAACGGTGGAAGCCATTCACAAAAGTCTTCCGAAACTAGCGGGAGCCTTCGCCATACCTTCCCGAAAATCAACGAGACTTTGAAAGTTTTTGGTTTGCGGAAGCTTTCGCAAATAGCTCCCGAAATGGCGGGAGCCTTGGCATTACTCGTCTGCAACGCGGGGGTCTTTCGCGGAAGGCTTCGAGTTTCCTTTCCGCGATGCGCCCCGAAACGGCGGGAACTTTCGTTGAACCCTTCCGCAACGGCAGATACGATTCGCAATCTGGTCCCGTGAATGGCGGTCGCACGGAAATCAAGGTATCTTGACATGACCGCGGCGGGCGGCGTATTTAAGCCACGGTATAATTGCACCAACTACCAACCTTAATGCTTGCATGTGCCCATTTTTTATAAAATACGGTAGGGGCTCGAACCAATGCACCATTGTTTTCGAATTGGCCAACGACGTGTGACGCCGTGCAAATCGCTCTAGCTCACCTCGCTCATCCGTGCTCGCGGCCACCTCGCTCAAGCGATCCCCACGGTGCCAGGTAGGATTCTAACCTGGAATTTTGCCATTGGGTTATCTTTTGTGGGAAAACAATGGGTTTTAGTGGGATTTTGACGGGCAAAACACCCGTAAAGGGCTATGTTTTACCCGTCAGATACAATTGAATGTAGTTTTCGTCATATAAAATCGTCATGGGCATTGGTTAAAATAGTAACATTTTATTATTGAGTAGTGATGGTAAGTGCGAGCGGTTAATCGTGTCCCATTTTAAACCCCGGGCCGCGCCCCTCGTTTTGGGAGAATTTGTCGAAGCCCCATGGGCTTTCCATGTCCCCGGCCGTAAACTCAGGACTTAAAACCCTGGGCCCTTCCATAAGCCTCAGCCCCAACACGCCCTCTACCCAAGGCAAAACCTGGTCTCAGCCACCATTGTCCCATTCAAAAACCCGTGAACGTTCAAGCCGCGCGAGCCGAAACCTGAAGCCATGGCCGCCCTAGCACTCCCCGTCGGCATATCCCCGGTGTCGTCACCTTCGCTCGGTCTAGAGTCTCCCGTAGAGCACCTCGGCGGGTGGCCGCGCGTGATGATAGCATTCAAAGCCCTCACCGAGTCGAAAATGCGAAAGGGGATCCCTTGTCATCACAAAGTCTTCTCAACCCGCGTCTCCCCGCCATTAACCTCTCCGACCGCAGCTATAACGAAAGACACCTCCTTCCGCAGGGCGGAACCGGAAGCCAATTGCTTCCGCAAATCGCCTATCGGTCCGAGAACAAAATGTATCCGCAGCATAGCCTACCCCTCAGGAGCATTCCAAACTCGTCCTTTTAGGAAATTCAAGTGTTTCAATTTTTGTCTCATGTTAAAATAACGTTTTGTTTCCTAAATATACAGCTTCACTGCATTTGTTTCATTGATATCTTAAAACAATGATACTCTCTGATTGAAACCTCACAGTATGTTACTCAAGTTCATGATGACTTGTATATGGGTGTTATCAGGGATAAATCAAGATGCCGAAAACAGGTAAGAAGAAAGCTAAGATGACAGAAAAGAAGCCTGCCCCTCTCAAGATTGAAACCTCGCTCCAGGACACTAGGTGCACCACTGGTGTCCCTCCAGAAATCAGATGGGATGACATCTATAGAATGATCAGGGACCAAGAAATCCCAGATATGTTGCTGGAGGAAGCACCAATCTATCAAAATATCAGAGCCTCAGGCATAACTAGAGCCGCTACCCGCCCTGAGCTGTTCCCCTGTGCTGAAGTGATCGGATGGATACTCCAACATGCCGATGCTGAAGGAAGAGTGATAAATGATAGCGGGAAAGTGGCTATCGCCTCATTTCAACCCGCATATCTTGCGGCAGCTTACAGGTTTCCCCGTGTCCAGCAAGCTCTGACTGATGAATGGTTAAGCCAGATGAACAATATCGAGATGGCCAAGAAGCTACTGGTGGCAGGGAAACATTTGAGGAAGAAAGGGAGTGAGGAGTATGACGTACAGAATCTAAGAGCTCCTTATAGATTGATTGCCCTGATGCTGTGCAGAATCTTCGGCATGCCCGATGGCACAGTATACAAGATTCAGTGGGTCCCTATCATTCATTATGTGGCATTTCAGGGAACAGTGTTTGACTGGGCCACTATCCTGTCAGATAGTCTGGCCTTGATGATAAGTACTGCTAAGCCAGGGATAGCCTTGAAGAAGGCTGAATTCTTCATGTCCTCATATCTGATAGATTGTATTTTGGCCAAGATAGAGTTCCCCAAATTGGGTTGTACATGGGATAGGGCCACCGCCCCGGTCTACATCGCATTCAAGATGTTGTGGGCTCAGAACTACAAGCCCAGCTACAAACTCATCTGTGAGGGGTTCATCATGCCCCTATACGAGAAAATGTTTAAGGAAGAACCAAACTGCCTGTCAGAAAATGCTTTGGAAGTCCTTGAGGAGTATGGGGACTTTTACTTTTCAGAACAAGGTACCTACCTGAGAATGTTTGGAGGGACTAAGCCCCCATACATATTGCCGCAGTATGCCACGGACTATGTGGTGCTGAAGGAAGCAGTAAGACAACTCTTCTTGGATGGGGTTGGAGCATTGCTCCACAAGCAGCACAAGGCTTCCTTTCCCCCTCTGCCTTTCTGCATCGGCGCTTACAAGTTTTCAGGGGTTGCCTCGGCCAATGAGTTTGTTCAAGAGTTGAAGGCCTTCCACTTCGGTGAGGTCATCTTCCACAGGAATGACAGAAAGGGTAAAGTGGCCTAGCATTGCAAGGGGAACTATGCTCACTTCGAATACTCCCACTACCCTGATGCCGAGGAGGAAGCATTCAGAGGCATCAGCAACATGACTGAGCTACGGATCTGTCGCCAAGGTACTGGAGCGGGCTCTAGCTCAACCAAGGCCCAGAAGACCGTCCAGCAAAAGGAGAAAGAAGCTGAGGATGCCCAAGCTCAGGAAGAGCTCAGATTAAGAGAAGAGGCAAGGTTACAGCAGGAAGCCGAGGAAGCAAGAAAGAAGCAAGAAGCTGAAAATGAAAGACTGCGAAAAGAAGCTGAAGAAGCCCAAAAGAAGAAAGAGGCTGAGGCAGAAAAGAAGCTGAAGAAGCCCAAAAGAAGAAAGAAGCTGAGCAGGCTGAGGCAGAAAAGAAGGCGGAAGAAGAATTGAAGACAAGGGAAGATGCCCAAGCAGGTGGGTCCGGTGTCCAAGACATGGAGATAGACACCTCTCAAGTAGGTGGCGCTGGTACCCAAAAGGAAGGAGTAGACCCTTCTCAGGAAGTCCGGACCCCACCTATGGAAGAAGACATAGACATCATAAACCGACCAATTGTCCCGTACACTCCATCAGGTAAGCGTACGGTGTCCAAATGGAATGAGTTTGTGTATGATAAGAAAAGAAAAGCGATGGTCCTCCAATCAGAAGAGAGGATTAAAAGTCCCTTCCATGAAGACATTATTACTCACCGGGAGGTCACCGTCATGCAAAACACGGATCAAGATCCCATTGCTATGGCATCCGCAGTTATAGCAACAGCAAAGGCATCATTTGCCAATGTAGACGGTATAGTCAAAGAAAATATATTGACAAAGAAGAGAGCACGCATGCTGCAACAAAATGTGGCTAATGAACAAGCCCAAAGAGATCTGGCAGTAAATAAATATAATTGCTTGTACGTTGAGCATAAGGAGCTGTCAAACAAGTACAGCCAGCTGGAGGAGGAAAAGGACCAGCTAACACTTCAAATGATGATTGTGGAAGCAGAGAAGAATGGTGCAGAAGAAAAGGCATCTCTGCTAAAAGCAGACAAGCAAGCGTTAGTTGAGCGATTAGAGCAAGCGGAGAGCAGAACCATAGACCTATCTCCCTTCCACGAGCTGTCGTGCAATATCCTGCAGCAAGTGTATGGCTCCCAAGAGCTAATCACTGATGAGGTATGCAAACTCAAGGCCATGGTGGTTAGGCTAAAAGAGGTTAATACGGAAGCCCACAGGCTCAAAGCTAAGAACACCCGTGTCAAGGCAAATGTCATAAGTCAGATGGCATGGAGAGAAGGGAAAGGAGGTTTCCCCCCGCATCTTCCTTTTAAGGCCGTGGAAGATTTTAATGAAGATATCGCCTTGTTGGAGTTTGGCAGGAACTGTGCCAATAAGCTGGTAACCAGCGTGCAGAGGACAACAGATAGAATCAACAACCTATACCAAAAGCTCAAAGAAGTCCATGACAACTGCACATTGAGCTTCCCTCAGACCCTAGAAGACTTCCCGGAAAAGGAGCAGCGGTTGTCTCAACTGAAAGAAGAGCTAGGCGTCCAGATGGAGTATGTGAAAAGGATTGATGTCCTAGCCATGGATGATCTCCAACATTACATCGGTTCATCAACACTTCACAACCATCTGCTGAAGGAAGCGCATCAAGTTGCTGAAGCAGAAGTACAAAGCATTAAAACAGAGCTCGGGAAGAATGTGACTTCTCAGAAAATCCTGTTTCCTGCTGCAGCAAACATAATCATAAGGGACACAGGTGTGTGGCACAGCTACATAGCAGAGGATGACAGGAAAGCCGCAGTAGCAGCAGAAGCATCAGTAGATCCGGCAGCATCTCTCCCAGCAGCCTCTTCCCCAGCAATGGCAGAAAATCTGGCCAGTTCAGTTCCCCCTTCCCAATTAGGAGCGGCATCAGCAAGGGATTCGAGGGCCTCTTCCCAGGCAGCATCAGTGACAATTAACTTAGGCGACCCTTTGCCAGGAGAAGCTCACGCACAGGAATGAAGAGGCTGAATTCAGTCGAACCACTCTCTTCAGCCAGACACGTGCCCAGCAGGGAAAGCTTTGATGTTAGCAAATTTTCTGTTATGTATATTTTGAATATGTAAGGCGTAAGCCATGGGACAGCTGTCCCTAATTTTGTCAAAATATTTTTGTAAAGGAAGTGGCCATTTTGGTGGTCGATTATAGTGAAAATTCCTGTAAATGACAGGTGGAGAATGCTAGGTGTCAGCCCAAAGGGAAAATTTGTAGCTATAAATAGCATCTAGGAAAGATTAGAAGGGACTTTTTGCAGGGAATGAAAATTTTGGGGCAAACGATATGAGCTATCTTGTATCGGGTCTGTAAATTGAATTTTCTAATAGAAGCCACAGGAGATGGACGTTTTGCCTGGGATGTTGGATTGCTCTATATTGGACTATTCTAATGACTGCAGTTCTGCAATGTGAGATCATTCTTGACATCTGAATTATTTCTTTGCATTAATGATTCTGCTCTCCTCTGTGCATGCGTTCTCTCTATTTTGTGAACAATGAAATGTATTGCTGTAGATTTCTTTGTCTAGATCGAATGGCTAACTGTTCTTTCTTCAGGGTAATTCATGTGGCTCATTGTTCATGACTTTAAATTGCTCCTTGCAGGGATCTTTGAGTTTAATTCCAGTTTTGTTACGTTTAGATCTGTTTCTTTATTCTTGTTACATAGATTAAATAATTTTGCTTTCTTCTGTTTATGACCAATAGATGCGTTCTTAAAGTTTCTTTTCAAATCTGTTTCTTTATTTGCTTTCTTCTGTTTATGAGCAATAGACGCGTTCCATGTTGAATGAGAAGCTATCTTCTCAAGATCTGTATCTCGCTGTAGCTTTGGTTGTGAGAAATAATAGCTATCTATTCTTTGTTTACGATACTTGTTACAGCTGATTGCTCCTCCCTTTAGCGTGTTCCCTGCAGGGATAGATAGATTTGTTCCATTTTTAGGCTTAGATCTGTTTTAATTGCATTCAGATTAAGTATAATTTAGGCACTTGCATCTCATATAAAAGGCATAAAAAAAAAACCCAAAAGAAGGGTGGATCGGGCCATAACCGGTAAGATCGGATTTAAAGTCCAAAACCACGGTTGCCGGAACCGCTAACCGGACGGATTCCCTACACCAAACGGGAGATAGTCTAATTGGGACCATCTCTCAGGGAGAATCCCTTTCTGATTGATGCTACGATATCCGAGGCATCAACAGGGCCTCAAGAATCTCCTCATCGGTACGGAATGTTTGCGTCGTTAAATCGGTTGACGAGGGGGAAGTGGTGGAAGAAATCATATAGATGGTATTAATCTCTCCAGAAGGTGAAGAGTCTGGGGGGTAGATCTCCTCAATGGTAGGTGGTTCCGTCTCAAGATCCAGATTGTTCATCTCATAGAGAGCCGCTCTGTAATTCGGGAGATCGGGACAATGATGTGAATAATGCCCGTAAATACCGCATATGGCGCAGGAGTGGTTGGTACGTAGGGACTTATCTTTAGGCTTGGGAGTGGGGTTTAGTTCGACAATTGGGATGTTAGGGTCATCGTCGAGCATCTGCATGTGCTTCTGCAATGCTGGTAACTGTAGGCATTGGTGAGTCGCATGGCCTAACTCGTCGCACAGCGAGCATTTGGGAGGAGCACGAAATACTGGAGGGTTTTTTACTGTCTTGGGAGGTGGTACAGCAGTGTAAGGTTGTGGACCTCTGCCCCCACTGGGTTTGGGAGGAGGAGGTGGAGTCGTGGAGGACGAAGGGGTAGAGACACCGGGAGGTGGCTGAGTGGTAGTAGCCATGGGTTGCACCGGTTGGAGGACGACATCGGGTGTCGGCGGGCGAACGGGAGGCGAAAGGTACCAGACGGGTAATCCCAAGGTTAACCCCGGGAGGCTAAGGGTAGCCATAACCGGGGCGCTTACTACTCCCGATGGAGGGACTAGAAAGGGGATGGTATGGATCGGTGTAAAACCAATGTGGTTAGGTACCAATGGTGGTTTAGGCAACAAGGGTGGTTGATTATTAGGTGGTTGGTTGTCGTGGGACAAGGTGCATAAGTCAGACACGTCGGTGGGAGAAGACGGAGGAGGAATAGATTGAAAGGTGGAGGTCATCGGCGCGTCTGAATAGACTCCAGGCCCCGTAGAGGAAACAAACGAGGTGGTGGCACGAGACACAGGTTGTTCAACCATGGGGAGAACATTTTCAGGTGCCGCAGGAGCACTGGGATCATAGTAGGTGAGTTGGTCAACCTTAACCACGTGTCCCTCATGGGGGAACATCATGGTGCGAAAGACGGAAGAGGCAACCGCCCGCATGGCATACATGTAGCTGCGACCAAGTAAAAGGTTATAATCCAATTGGGCATTTATTACCTCAATGTCAATGAGTACAGTTTTTCCGCCTAACTGGATGGGGACATTGGCTAGGAGGCCTTGGGGCTGAGCCGAACGGCCGTCGTAGGCGCGTAATGCAGTGGTGGACTGCTGGAGAGGAGGGGATCCCAGCTTCTGCCATACGAACGTAGACATAACGCAGGTGGAGGCACCCTCATCGATGATGCACCGATGGATGACAAGATTCCTAACGGAGACAGTAACTTGGAATGCTAAGCTGGAAGGTAGGCGTGGTTCAGACTGGTCTAAATAAAATGCCATCAAATTCGAGTCATTTGGGTCAATCCCCCCAATGGCGGAAAGTAAAGTCTTGCGCTGGGAAGGGTAGTTCTTCAAGACTTCTAACGCAGACATGGCTGCGGGAGATTGGGCTAGGTCATCTACAATGCTGTAGTTTGACGCAGTGCGCGCATTGGGGTTATTGTTGATACGGCGAAGTGGGAAACGAGGGGCTTTTGCAGCGCCATCTATGGGAGGCGGAGGTATACGTAACGCCTGATCGGTGGGATGAGCGTTAGTAGGTTTATCCGTGGGAGGGGCTTCAGAGGTGGAGCCATATTGGTTCCGACGGGTCTGGAGGTTGACGTCAGCAGATGACATCATCAGCAGGTGATGGGTACCTAAGTCAAACATGGGTTGATCAGGAGCAGCGTAAGTGATCTGTTGTTGTTGGGGCGCGTTGGCTTGAGGGGGAGCCAACGGTTGAGTGTTCACTACGCCTTGGGTTGGTAAGGGGTTTTGCAGCACCAAAGGGGGTTGTTGAGGTTGGGGGGGTTGGGCGGCGCTTGGGGAGCCGCATGCCCTTGGTAATGGGCCTCGTCAACCCAGAGTTGCCGAGCTCGCTCCAAGTGTGGGCAAGCATGTGTGTAATGGCCATAGACCCCGCAAATAGAACAAGGATGGTTTGTTCACAAATTGGGGTTTTTAGCCTGCTTGGGCGGGCGATCAGGGTTTTGATTAGCGGGGGCCGCATTGTTGTTGTCGGGGGGATTAGCCAGTTGACCAGCTTGGTCTGTAGGTTGGTTGTTCCCACGATTACGGCCTTTGCCGCGGTTCTGTTGGCCCTGGTTACGTTGGTTGTTCTGGTTTTGCTGCGGGTTTTGTTGGGCGTAAACTTGCCCTTGGGCAGCAGGTGGATTTTGAGGTTGCGCAGGTGCTGGAGCAGGCTGCGGTGGATGGTATGCAGGTTGAGCCTGAGCAGGTGCAGCAACTTGGGGGGGTTGCTGATATGGCTGCGGAGCAGGTTGTGGGTGTGCCACAGGGGCTTCCTGTGGCGGATAATAAGCGGGTTGGGCTTGTGAAGGCGCAGGGGCTGGGGCAGCCTGCTGATGGTAGTAAGGCTGAGGTGCGACTAGGGAAGCATAAGCAGGAGTCGCATAACCGAAGCATTGAGGTGGACATGAGGGTCCATGGTGGTGTGTCATGGGAGCATAGGAGGTGGTTGCTCCAGACTGTGAGGTAGCCCGTGACAGGTCGGGGCCAGGGGTAGGTCGTGCTATAGAAAATGGTTGGGGATGCGAAGAAACACGACCAATGATACCGTCTGCAGCGTGGGATGCCCCCGGCGCATCGTGCTGGGAGGACTCGCCGCGAGGGGCGTCAGGTATAATGGTATAAAGGTATCCCGATTGGGCGTAAATGAGGTCGAACTGTTGGGCCTTAAGGATGGCTTCTTCTTCAGACTGGGGTCTTTCTGAGGCCACATCCTTAGCAATAACAGGGAGAAGGGATTTGAGGAACCAATCTAGGAAGATACGGTCGTCTAGTTTGATCTTGCATAAGCTACGGCGTCGACGCCACTCATGGATGTGGTCCGTGATATGGGTAGCCGTGTTTTGTCTACAAGATAAAAGGATCTCAACGCCCGCGTCATAGCGGACAGGCAACTGGAAGAACTGCAGGAAGGTCGAGGCAAGGGAAGCAAAGGTGGCATGAGTCCCATGAGGTTGCTCGATATACCACTTGGCTGCAGAGCTAGTGAAGGTGCGCTGTAAGAGACGGAGGTGAACAGAGTCATCCACGATGGAGTTAGAGGAACACCATAGGTGGAAAGACATGATATGGTTTTGTGGGTCCTCACCGGCCTTCCCCTCGAACTTAGGGATATCAGAGGGGAGCTTGGTAGGCATATGAGGCCACGTAGGGTCGTGTCGAATAGGATCGTTGGTCAATCTGGCCAGGTCAGGTAGGTTGAGGCTAGCCATGAATGGCAAACTGGAAGGAGGACGTGACACAGTAGTGGGTTGGACCAAGTTGGGGCCAGTGCCCCCAAGTGGAGGGACAAGATGTGGGGTGGTGCCCCCAAGTGGGGGAACTGAGGTAGTGGAGGATGGTCCAGCACCACCATGGGTAGTGTGAGCTACGGACGTAGTGGGGATAGGTATTCCTGCTGCGGGAATAGGTACCGTGAGGGGAACGGTAGATGGGGGCCCCATGGAGGGCATACCCAAAACAGGTGTAGTGACTGGTGTAGTGGTGGATGTGCCACCAATGGTCCCTATGACAAACGGAGTGGAAGTCGTGCCAGCAATGGGGCTAGTAGGGGCAGTATAAATAGGGTTCTCAGACTCTGTCTCAGAATCGGAGGTAAAGTAAGGTGCGTCACTATCTGGGGATGGAGACCTACGTCGCTGACGAGTGGAGTCGAGTGACAAGGCTCTAGATCTATGATAGGTGGTATCAACGGATGATGATCGGAATCTATGATGAGTGGTGTCAAGAGAACCATGCTGTGGGGGCTCGCCCCTGAGGCGCCGAGAATGTCTCGGGGACTCAATGGTGACAGATGGTGTCTAATCTCTGTGGGTTGAGGTGAGTAGAAAAACAGCTCAAAAAGGCCTAATGCAACCGAGTGTGCAGAAGGAGAGATAAAAAACAAGGCACTCAGGCCAACAACCAACTCAAAACACCCACTGCAACAGCTGTGCTACAATAGGTGGAGTAACAACAAAGATGGTCAGAATACCAACAAGCAGCAGGTTGCCTAGAAATATAAAATGGTGGACTCACTAGACCAAAGGGAGGTAACGGAGCATGCAAACACCTAACTAAAAGTATTCTGACTCAACTAAACATATCCTCTGCAAGGTGATGAAATCCAAGTCAGACAATATGAGTAGAAAAGCCAAGTGGCTATGATATCCCCCTACCGGGAGGGACACCGGGTAGTTAATCCTAGAAGAATGGCAACTAAGATACCCCGTTCATGACACGTCCAGAAAGGTGAATCTGCCGTTTAGTTCGTTGACCGCAATACCCCTATACAGGGATATCCCGCGAACCGCGAAAGGTAGCCCTTCGGTTACTGAATGGAGTGCGGTATTCCACTCAGGCCTCCGGAACCAGTCTCCCGACTTCAACCCTCCTAAGGGAGAGGCCCTCTGATAAACTGGTCGTGAACGTGCCAAAAGGTACTAGGGGATTTTGGTTCCCTATTTGGACAACAACTATGTCTCAAGTGAAAGTGACCGAGGGGTGTTATTGGAAGCCTATCCCCCGACCCTACCTAACTACAATGATTCTTTTGTGTTCCCCAAGTGGGGTTAGAATGTTGGTTCAATTAGGTACTTTTTAAGGCTCACTTGATTTATGTGACAGAGTGTGTGCTCGTGAGGTGATGAACCTAAAAATAGAAGTGCCACAAGGGGGGCAACTTCCAACTATCAATAATGCTGAAATTGAAAGTTTAACTTGCAAAATTTTCTGAATTAAAAATACTGAAATTTTAAAAAGATTCTGTAAAGGGAACAGAAATTGTGTTGCAGAAAGGCTGTAAGGGAGTGAGGCTGCAGGTAGGACAGAGGGCTGTTCAGATGCAGAAAATATTGCAGCAAAAGGGGCTGGGCTCAAGTTAGGGAAAAATGCAGAAATCAGACCGCGGGTCTGTGGCAAAGCAGAACAGGCGGACCGCGGGTTTGAGGGAAACAGACGCGGCCGAGTCGCGGCTTTCGGGCCAACAGAGGCGGTCGCGACGCAGGAAACGGGGAAAAAGACGCAGTCGGGTCGCGGCAAAAATGCTAACAGACGCAGTCGGGACACCGGAAAGAGGCTGAAAGCCGCAGTCTGGACGCGGGAAAATGGCCGACAGGCGCAGTCAGATCGCGGCAAACAGGCTGATTAGCCACGGTCGGATTGCAGGTAACAGACTTGAATCCACCGGCAGAGCGTCGAAAACAGTCTGAGAGCCGCGGTCGGGTCGTAGGTAAAGGCCTGAAAGGCGCGGTCGGGACGCGACTGCAGAGGGAAAATACGCGGTATGCGGCGGCCGAAAGGGACAGCCGAAAGGAAAAAATTTTAAAAACGGAAACCAGAAATTCAAAATCTAGGGGAGTCGCCAAAACTGTAGCTAGGGTTTTACCCCTAGCTTGTGCAAATGAGCACCTACTAAGGAGAATGGACTCCTTAGTAGCAGTTCAGTAAATGTAAAAAATTAAGCTAAAACAGAAATTAAATTACTTCTAAAACATGCATGGAACATAAACAACAAATTTAAATAATGGGTTTTTTGTATTGATATTACCTTCAATGTGAAGGTTTGATGAAGCCCTTTGCAATGTCCAAGAGGATGCTCCAAGCTTCAATATGCTCCTTCTCCTTCTCCAATGATGGGAATGGGCCAAAAGTGGCTCTCAAGGTGAAAGTAGTTCAATGGTGAACTAGGGTTTCGAGAGAGATTTTGGCAGAGTAAGGGTGCTTGTGATTGTGGATATGGAATAATGGATCTCCATCACCTATTTATAGTTTTTTGGTGGTGGAGTGCTGACCCATGGTTTTAGGAAACACATGGTTTAGAGCAGCTGTATAGGGTTTTTTCCTCTTTTTCCTCATTATTTTATATTTTTCTTCCCTTTTTAGGGGGTTTTTGCTATTTTTGGAGGAAAAAGGGGGTTTTTTAGCCTTTTTTAGGCTATTTTGATGGTTTTGTGGCCTTTTGGAGGCATTTTAGGCCTTTTAGAGGCTTTTTAATGGGATTTTTTGGGAAATATGGTAGGAAAATGGACAAATGAGCCATATAATGTGGTAGATGAAGTAGTGAGCACTTTTTGGGTGTTAACAATAAGAGATAAACATATAAATAAAACAAGATTATAAGCCTACGGGCAACTAAGTTTTTGGAGATTAATGTGATCTTTTGGATTCTGTTGTATCTGCGATAGGAATGACTTGACGATTCTCTACAAGGTTTGTTCCGTAGATGTTAATGAATGAAGATGTTTGGTTATGAATTCTGTTGTTATGCAATGATGGGTTATTTAAATACTTTCGGTTGATTTGTGTCGATACACATTGTTGATTAATGTGAATGTGTTGTTAAATATGCTTTGAGATATATATGTGAATGATGGGTTAAATAGACTGTGGTAAATATTGTAATCTCTGGGTAAATGTGCACATATCTTCTCCACAACTGCGGAAGCTTGGTTCCTACAACACCCTTATTCACTTCGGGTGAGACCTTGTCTACATCGTAGACATTGTTGGAAGGGAAACCCCTTTCCCGGCCAGTGCGTAAGGGATGTTGGTATCTGTTGACGACAGTGTGAACCCCTGTCAAGAAGAGTTGTGTCAACAAATGGTTCCATTTCCGGGACCCTAAGTGGAAGGAAGGGGATATGCTGTGGCACCTGACAAAACTAGAGATCCAAGAGTGGTTTGAAAAAAAAGTAGAAGAATTTGCAGGAAGTGAGAAGAGGGACCCTAAATAGATAGCAACTGAGTGGTTACAAAAATACGTGTACTTGGATATCCATGAAATTTTCTTCTGTGAATTCCCAATTGTATTGCACGAGTGGCTGGCGCAGTTGACGTATCACAAAAACCACTACCAGAAGACTAGACTAGAGTGCTGGACCCCAGAATTGGTGCGACGACTGAAGCAGGTTAACAACAAGGTATCACGAGCTGTTGACTTTTGGGTAGACAACATCCTTGAAGGATATATAACTGAGTTTGCAGTAGATACAATTAAATCATACAACGACGCTGAAATAAACTTCTTCAGGGGACCAAGGGAAAGATTCTTGTCATCACTGAAATTGTGGATTAAAATGTTGGTCTATGAAAAATGAATATTAAGGATGTCCGCTAATGAGCAGAAAACCTGGTGTGCGAGGGTGAAGGTACTGCGTACAGATGGGCCTCATGAAAAGATGTGGTAGATGGACATGAGCGATGACGAATTGGAAAGGGAAGCTAACAAAGAGTGTGGTCTCCTGAGGAGTGGAGTAATATTTCGGCCTCCTGAGAAGAAGAGGAGGACTGAGAGAGAGTCTCCTGAGAGGACCGGAAGAGGAAGTCACGAGGTAGGATCACAAGGAAGGAAGTGGCCTTATTGCGAGGAAGACGTCGACTAGGCTACCCTAGAGGCAGAACAAGGTCAGGTTGTAAGTTACCACGTACCTCCAACCCCGTACACTAGTCCAAATTTTATAGGACGAAACCAAAATTATTCGCGAAGTTTCCCTACTTGCAGTGCTAAGCATAGTGCTTTGGTAAACACCAATACTAGCAGCGTTAAGATGGAAGATGAGGCAAAGATGCCTACATTTCAAGAAAATGGGATGGAGAATCCCAAACAGTATTGGTTTGTATTGGAGGCAGTATGGAGCATGAATCAGGTTCAGGATGAAGTGATAAAATTGGGACAGCCAGCGACGACCCTGAGGGGCCATGTGTTAGATTGGTACATGAAATTTGTGAAAGTTCCAATGGGAATAGCAGCGAGAACGTTGGCTGAGATTAGAGCTGCGACGATTGACGAGTTTAAAAAACCAAAATCGGAGTTGCAATATGTCACTGAACTTAAGGAAATTAAGCAATTTCTGAATGAAACAGTATGGGAGTTCGATCAGCGTTATAAGACGCTAATAACGAAGGTGATTTTTCTGGTAAATGAATTGCAACATAAAGAGTGGTTTATCGTAGGACTGGTACCCGCACATACGAGGACCACTGATGCAGCAAAAGGTTGCGACACAAGTAGAGGTGTTGGAAATTGCAATGAGATTGGAGGCTTCACCGATTGGCGACGTAAGGATCGGCATGGATAGAGTATAAGCGCAAATGGCTAATCTAACAATCCAATTAGAGGATATCAAGAATGGCAAGGAGAATCGTGGAGACATATGGTGTACAAGATGTAGGACCGAGGGACACCACAAAGACAACTGCCCAGAGTTTCAAGAATATCTGTAGTCAGGGGCCCCAAACCCCCTTCAGCAAGAAGGAATGCCATGGTGTACTGTATGTCTGACCAGAGGGCACTGGCTCGAAGAGTGCGTATACCTTCAAAAGACGGTGTCGAAACTAGTGAACTTATACTGTAAGTTCTGCCGATCGGTGGGACATGATGAGAAGAACTACAGGGCCTATGACCTACTGCAAGAACGAACGGCTGACGCATACTTTATGAAAGGGGAGGAACCGCTGGTGATGCAGCAACACCCACAGTACAACCAGCAGTATGAACAGGAGCAATATAGGCACCCGTGGTATCCCCCACCACCATATGGACAGTCGGGGTACGAACCTCAGCAGTATCAACAACCACAATACGGGAAACGACCGTATCAACAATATGGACCACCGCGTGGAGGATACGGTGGAGGATTCCGTGGAGGAGCCGCTGGAAGGGGACGAGGCCCAATCACCTGTTATAATTGTGGTCAACAGGGGCATTACCAAAGGGACTGTCCGAAACCTACACTGCAATGTACATATTGCAGCACTACGGAGCATAGTATCAAGGATTGTCCTCAGCTTATAGCGAAATAGAAATCGAATCAGAACCAAAATCCAAATACTCCAAAACCACCACCTATGGTACATATGATTTTGACAGAAGCCCAAGATAATCATGCAACAGTAGGGATCATAACACAGGGAGGAGTGGTAACAGGAGCCAATAAACCCAACACTGACATCAAACCAACACAAACACGGCAACGGAAGGGTAAGGACGGTGCGAATACGAAACATGGTGTCTTCTTGGAAGCGGAGAGTGCAACAAAGAATCGGCAACGGTCAGCTGTGAAAAAAGAAGTCTACGACATGCCACCAACATTTGACCCAAGAAGGTCGCAAAAGAAGGCGAATACCCTCAAAGCCTTCTTAGGAAGTTGCCTCGAGTTGGAAAAAGACCCAGAAGTATTGGAGGACATAGCGGGCCTACTACAGCGAAGGGGAGGTGCACGGCTGGAACAGAAAGTCAACCATATACATAAGAGGAAGACGGGCAGAGAGATGCGGATGTCTGCGCAAATTGGAGAATTCGATGTCGACTCCATCATCCTAGATTTAGGATCAAATGTAAATATCTTGAAAAAACAGACGTGGGAGATGATGGGGAAGCCACGGATGACCTGGTCACCAGTACAGCTGCGATTGGAGAACCAAATCAAAGTCACTCCTCTTGGACGGGTATGTCAACTACCGGTTGAAATTGAAGGGCTCCGAACATATGCAGATTTCGATGTCATTGAAATTTTGGATGACACCAGTCCCTATCTAGTACTATTGGGTATAGACTGGGCTATGGAGAATCAAGCCATCATTAACTTCAAGAACAGAATAATGTCTTTTAAAAAAACATGAGCTAAGAGTCATCGCACCATTGGATCCAGCGGAAGTCCAATACTACACAGATTCAACCAGAGACGAATTTACGGAAGGATGGGACAATCTGTTCAACATTTCAGAAGATCATGTGAACCCCACCATGGAGGGAGAATTAGAATGGCGCAGCACCAGTTCTGCATCCTCCGACTCAGACGAGGCCTTGGAGAATTGGCAGAACCGATTACACGAAGTATCCTTTCGAAGATGTGCACGGATCACACAAGTCGTACGAATGGTGACCCAAGAAGAGTATGTGTTACCAACCTATGAGGGCTTACCCAACTTGGGTATGTTTCTCGTGGAATTTGAAAACAAAGTAGCAGAGCCACGATGTCTTATGGCCCTAGAAGCGGCCCTAAAGGCCACTCCCGCACGATGGTGGGCAGCACATAAACCAAACATAACATCTTGGCCATTATGTCGACGCCTCCTAGAGGTTCGGTTCGACAAAACTATGGAAGACGACCAGGTGTGATATGATGGACGCAGAGACCCTAAAGCACATCTAAATGCCTATCAACATCGATGGGATTCGAAAGCACGATAAGAAAGGGTACATGCATTTGCACACACACTAGATGAGATACCACGGAGTTGGTATGTCGCTGCGGAAATGCGACACGGAACAACATCTTGGGAATAGCTTACCATTGGGTTTAGTCAGACATTTTCATTCGCCGACAGCAATCCCTGGATTCACGCCACATTAGAAGCAATCTGTGGAAAAAGATTCAAAGAAGGACCGGTCGGGAAACCGATGACAAGGCCATGGACTACCACACCAGGAATGTTAATGGAATGCTATAATATCATGGGGGAACCAGACGATGATGATGACCCTAGGGCAACGAATATACCAGAATCAGAAGGTAGCCGTGGAGTTAGGGCACCAGAAATATCATTGGGCAAATTCCAGCAACCACTAAAGATAAAAAAAGGTGAACATTGGATCGGAGGAAAACCCAAAATTCGCAAACATTGGGGACTACTAGGATGAAACGACCATTGCAACAGCGACCGACATACTACACGAATTTCAGGATCTATTCCCAACGAAATTTTCAGAGATGAAGGGAATTTCCGGTGACTTGGGAGAAATGTGGATCCCCTTGAAACCAGACGTGAAACCAGTGAAATAGCGGACATATAGATTGAACCCACAACATAAGGAATGTGTACAAGCTGAGATCGAGCACATGTTGGAAGCCGGCATAACAGAACCAGTGGTGGAATCTGAGTGGATCAGTCCAATGGTTGTTTGGGACAAGAAAACTAGTGAAGTACGCATATGTGTTGATCTAAGGAAATTAAATGACGCTTGCCTACATGATTCATTCCCAACTCCATTTACTGATGAGGTACTTGAAGGTGTAGGTGGCCAGGATATATACTCGTTCACAGACGGGTTTTAAGGGTACCACCAAGTCCGGATTGTGAAAGAAGATCGACATAAGACCACATTCGTCACGGAGTGGGGATGTTTCGGGTCGCGATATATTATCACAGGAACTGACTATCTGATGTGTTGGACGGAAGCGACACCAGTAAGAGACTGCTCAGCTACGACATCGGCCCAATTTCTATTTGACAATGTGGTTACTCGGTTCGGTTGCCCAAATATTTTACTCAGTGATCAAGGAACACATTTCATCAACCAAATGATTGCAGCAATGATGGACGAATTTCAGATCCAGCACAAAAAGAGCACACCTTACCATCCTCAGGCGAATGGCACCATTGAGGCGTTTAATAAAATCATGGAGAATGCACTCACTAAAGTGTGCAATGTGAATCGAGACGACTGGGACCAAAAAATATGAGTGGTCCTTTGGGTGTATCGCACCACCTGCAAGCGACTAACTGGCCAAATGCCATTTAAACTCATATACGGCCAAGAAGCTGTCATGCCAATGGAATACATAGTACCTAGTTTAAGGATTTCCACAGCAACATACATGAACGACGATAACGCACTCAACGAACGATTGACAAAGTTAATACAATTAGACGAATATCGGTTCGTCGCAGGGTTTCACCAGAAAGTAGAAAAGGATCGCTAGAAAGCGTGGCATGACTGCTACGTCAAGACGAAACACCTACAAAAGGGGGATACAGTGTTGTTGTATGATAGCAAATTCGCCAAACACCCTGGCAAACTACAAATGCACTGGCTGGGACCATACATTATCACTTTTATTACGGATAGGGGGGCAACACAGTTACAAAGCTTGGATGGGGTACTGTTACCCAAATTAGTAAATGGGAGTAAGCTGAAGCCCTATCACCATGATCCGACACAGAGCGGATGAAAAAAAAAAACGGATTGTTTTGCAGGATAAGGAAGGTTTGTTTCTCCACTTCAGATATGGCATCGCAGCCGAACCGTGATGATATCAAATCAGCACAAATGCGGCCTTTTTGGGTGACAGGTCTGACAGACACGATGATGATTAGCAATAGCATGGCCGGCGGTAACAATGTGGACAATTCACACAAATGACATTAGAAGCAGATGAGGGGGATAGTATGGTCACCCATCTCACATGCTGGAACCTAGTCGCCCACACAGATGAAATGATGACCGAATCGGTGTACCAAACCAAACAAATCCACCGTAGAGGTCTCAATAAAAATCCCAGACGACGAAAATGCATAAATACAAGAACCAAACATCGTGCAGACCCTCGAAGTAGTTGCTAGAGATAGAAGACCCATGCTAACAGGCAGATAGGTTTTTGCATAGCTTAGGAATTTCAAGGAGGCTGTGGAAATGCTCCACTGCATTTCGTGCAATGGCGCACCTGGAGTACACCTGGCCCGAACAATGAGTATACATCAATGCCTAGAGCAACCGGAAGTCAGGACACCCAGATATCATGACACTTAGGTCTCATCCAAGACAATTAGGCACATGGTAGTAGTTCGAAGCTCCCTGGTCCCAGTGAACACCAGAAGAACCAGGGTAGCAGGTCTCTAACCTTGGGAGGATATCATCCAAGGTGCGAAACAGATGTGCTGGAGTACGCGGCCTGTTTCCCACCTTGGCGTCGTCGAAAACTCCTTTCTCAAGAGAAGATAGATGGAGGATAACTCAGCAGACTCTGACGAGGTAGATGATCAAGGTTCCAAGAGATTGGAGGATGAGTGCAGAAACTCCAGAACAGTGAACCAACAACCGACAAACGGGCAGACGAAGTACCCAACAGCGAGTTCCAGACAGCAAGAACAGTTTCAAGTCGACCAACACAGAAGTATACCAACAGAAGCCCGCTGAAGTGGCTCGGGATGAGCCAAAATATTGTGTTGGGGGCTTGTTGGCACTGGATAGATCTGCTGGAAGTACGGAAGCCGACAGATGCGAAAGGGTCATCCCGTAGAAAAAGGACCTTTCACCACGTTTTAAGGAAATAGAAGAAGTTATAGATTAGTTGAGTTAGTCATGTGGACCAGATTGTAATAAGAGATATAAACATACAAATAGAACAAGATTGTAACCCTAAGGGCAGCTAAGTTTTGGAGATTAATGTGATCTTTTGGATTCTGTTGTATCTGCGATAGGAATGACTTGACTATTCTCTGCAAGGTTTGTTCTGCAGATGTTAATGAATAAAGATGTTTGGTTATGAATTCTGTTGTTATGAAATTATGGGTTATTTAAATACTTTATGTTGATTTGTGTCGATACACGTTGTTGATTAATGTGAATGTGCTGTTAAATATTCTTTGAGATATATATGCGAATGATGGGGTAAATAGACTGTGGTAAATATTGTAATCTCTAGGTAAATGTGCACATATATTCTCCACAGTTGCGGAAGCTTGGTTCCTGCAGCACCCTTATTCACTTCGGGTGAGACCTCGTCTGCATCACAGACGTTGCTGGAAGGGAAACCCCTTTCCAGGCCAATGCATAAGGGCTATTGGTATTTGTTGATGACAGTGTGAACCCTTTTCGAGAAGAGTTGTATCAACACAACAATATTGGTGGAAAGCGTTTATATTAATGTAAACATTAGGGAAAGTACATAGAAAAGAATGATTACAACCGAGGCTTAACGTAGCAATCCTTCTCCATCCAAGCCAATGCCATAAAATCTTCAAGGAAGTGGGAGTCCCTCAATGGATGAGTATAGGTCTCTCTAGTATGATTTCACCAACATGTAGGCACTATAGACTTCCTCCCTTTGGAATGGGAAGGATCTTCATTTATATCAGACTAAGTGGATAGGGTATGGATAGGGTAGGTTGAGATATAGTAGAAGAGAGATAGGGCATCCTTCCAAGAGGTTAGGAATCGAGTGCCAGCTCTCCCAAGAGGTCAGGGATAGGTATCCATGTCAGCTTGCTTCGAGAATGGGCTCGGAGGAGCTATTTTTTTCCATTAACTGACATCGTCACACCCTGCAAGAGAGCAAGCTGCGAAGTCGCATTTTGCATGAGGGAAGCCTGTGATGACCTCTCAAAACCTAGTATAAATGGGTCAAATCCCTTCTAGGTTGATAACTTAGTCAGGGAAACTTTAGGGATCTATACACTAAATCTCATGATGGTAAGATTTTAGGTGTAACAAAAAGGAAAATTATTTTGCTTTAAAAAATAATGAGATAGTAGATATTTAATGAAAAGAAGAAGGGATTTGATCACTATTTCCAAACAAGAAAGAGCATTTCTAACCCCTAACTATGCAAAGCTAAAAGTGGTTATCTTTTCTTTTATAAAACTCAAATCTGAACCAAGACAAGACTAGCTAAAAGAAAGATTATTTTTGGAAATTTCATAAATATTTCAAATCTAAGAAAGAAATCGAAAATAAAGCTCTTTCTTTAGAGTAATATGAAAAAAAAATATTTTCTTCTCTTAAACTGTAGAAAGTAGAAAACATTGCACCAACCCAATCACGAGCCAAGAAATAGGGCACCAAAAATTATGGGCAGAAAATCAAGCTAAAAATCAACAGGTCGACGCGGGTTGCAAGCATACACCAGAGCGTTAGAACCTCAGTGACATGGTTTGCTAAAGAGAAACGTGTGGCAGTGATGCACTTTGTCCGAGAGAAGAGCACGATAGTGATGCACTCTGTCCGAAGGCAAAGCGTGTCAGGATGACAACGACACATTGTACATGAAGGTAAAGTGCATCGGGTGACCCAAAAAATTGAAAAAAGAAAGATTTCCAATTCAATCAACAGACTCCAAGGTGTGAGAGCTAAAGGGAATTATACAGTGACATATAGACAGTTGGATCTACTAATTGGATGTGACCTACAAATTGAAAACTAAGCCAAATCTAATCAGAAATAAGGCAAGCAAGGAAGATCTACAACTTAAATAACTCGTCCCCAGTATAGGCACCAATTTTGTTTACAAACAATCCGTCTGTGTAGACACCAACCGATCTCCCTATTCCGAATCGTTCAGATCTAGAACAAATCAAAACAAGAATGAAAACCTTTCCCTAGATCTATCAAATTAATTGAATACAAAGAGTCCAGTCCATACCTTATTTATGAAGGTTGTCCTCGTGGCTTGAACCTTTCGGAATCCTTCTTGTTGATGAAGAGATTACCTGCAAAAGACTCAAAAGGACAAAGACAAGAGACTACAAGATAACATGATATATCTAAGCAATTGACCAAGGAGAACTACTATAAATGAAATTACACATCATTTATGGGAAAGGAAGACATTGATGTATCAATGAAAATAAAGGAAAGAATTACAACCAATGAAGCCTTGGTGTTGAAGATCCTTTCCAATGGAACCTTGCCTCAATTTTCCAATCATAGAAGAATGGATTCCTGGCTTAATTTGTCCATCATTTTGCTACCCCCATTTCAACCCCCCTATCCCATGAACAGGAGCTTCATTTATAGGCCAAAATAGATGAGGAGGAGAGGATTAGGGAGAAGGAGGAGGTGGGATCCTACTAAGATGGGAGGTGAATAAGATCCACCCTATATGGAAGGGATAAGCCTCCACGAAGGTATCCTTTGAGATACTTCTCGAAACTTCTCTTTTTTTATCTCCGTACAAGCATCGATGCACCCTATACACTAGCAACATGCGCCAACGACACGGTCTGTAGTGGAGCAAAGTGTGTCAATTAGGAAAGACACACTCTACTGTAAAGAAAGGTGTGTCATCCTCTCTAAACATAGTTTTTACAGGGAAAAAGTCTCATGACTCATCTTCCAAGGATTTTGGTCAAGTACTTCAGGTATTTAGGAAAGGATAAAGTGTACATGGTTCGTAATCATGATGAGTACACAATTTCCGTGTAACAACAACTATAGTTCAGACTTAGTCTCTATGTGTCTAATCCCAAAACCAAAGAGCAATGGCCTTGATATAGAGTGAAGGAGCCCAACCAACATGGAGAAGAGTGTGGATCAAGAGAGGAAGATGTGGATATAGGTAGGATAACATGGATCTCATAACTCCCAACATTCTTCATAGGGAAAAACAAGATTGGATCTTGAAGGCATGATAGGATTCTCGAGATGAGGGATCCTATATCCAAGGAAAAATAAGATGACAAAAATTATCATTCCCTAAACACAAAGTAAGGCACGAAATAGTTGTAATTTTTGCACCCCTTCAGTTAAGCAAAGCGTGAAAATTTGGACTTTTTCACGCCTCCATAGCTCAGTAGGGTGCGAAAATTCCTCCATGAATGGTCGAAAGTGGTTAGGTGAGGTAAGATTCGGATTCAAGAAGTTAAGTGACTTCTCCAACTTAGGTGTATGATGATTTTATTACACAAAAATGGGTTTAACACACCTAGGAGGTCATGGAATTCAGGATCCCATGGTGGTCAAGCATGCATGACCGAAAATGGGAAAATGAGGTACAAAGTGTGAGGTCATAAAATTATGATGGTCAAAATCTTTTACCAACTTGCAAATTCGCAAAGGTGACCTAAAGAAAATGTTGGAGGAGAGCTGTAGAAAGCCAACACACTGATCATCCCCGAGGCGGGAATTCCCATGCTTGTAACATAGTATCTGAGAACATGGCTGCCGACCAATACATTGTCGATCCATGTACATATTGACCGAGGATATGACTCTTGACTCACAATATGGAAAAAATCATGGCTACTATGAAACAAGCACAGATCCATGGTGAAATAATGAGTACACAACCACGACCAATACAAGAGTGGATTTGTGTGACAGTACATCAAACATTCTCCATCACAACCTGGGTATGACATGTGAAGATGACCTAGGGTCTTCTACCTGATCCAAAGTGATACAAACCTAACCATGTGATTACAATGTGTTGAATTCAAACATGGTAGGAACCACTTGATTTACCATTCAATAATGTAAACATGTTAACAAGTGCTAGGGAAATCAAAGATGATGGTAATGATCCCCAAGGTATCATAGTACATCGCATCAAAATGTGAGTAAATGAATTGGAGTCAAACATTCATGAAATATTCCATTCAAAGGTCAATGTTGTGAACCTACTGTTGAAAGTGAGGAAAGCTACCTTTGAGGCATGCAAGTCCCAAGGTACTGAATTGGTCCCTAAGCCCAACTCCCGGATGATGGGATGATGTCAACAGGAGTGGAATCATCGAAGGAGGGCCATAATGATTCCCACATCATCGACACAAAACTGTCACAAGGTGATGATGAATGAAGATATGAGTAAATAATGACACAAGGATGAAAGGTTGATGATATTGCAGAAGGTTGACTCAGGCTAATACTTTCCTTTGAACATACAATAGAATGACATATGACTTGGCAGCAATGACATGAAGAGGCAAGCATCAAAATGTAGCACGGAAAATACTATAGTGTTCTCATGACTTTGATTATGACTCAAGGACAAGCTGAATACCCAACCGTAAGACAAGATGCAAACATATGCCATGTTCAAAGGTAATGACTCATTGGATGCCGTAATAGACAAACTCGACCCATTCTCCCATTTCCCCCCATCATGATTGACGAGTTCTTCTTTGTTTTTTAATGATATTGAGGAGGATAAAAAATGCTCGATATAGCTCATCTTCAGATGAGTCCAGCCTTGCACTTTTTATGAACCCAGGGAAGGAGAGGTTCGGTCCCAAAAAGGGTCCTTCGATGCTTAGTTTTACGAGCCCAAAGAAGGAAAACTCGACAATTTTTTTTTTATGTTTAGAGAGTCCGAAATAATCTAAAGAAGACTCCAAGATTTGACTTTTTCCTAAAATTTAGTCACTAGGCCCGAAAAAGTATAAAAAAATGCCTAGATGAACTCTCCTAGTCAATGGTTGACTAAGGCATTCCTTTTTCGTAAATAGTCTACACGTTCCGGAAAAGGGATAAACTACCACTGGACATATGACCTTTCAAATACTTTTACAACCGTGAAATAGATAATTTCTCTTGGAAATATTTTCCTATTTTGAGTGTCTGAAAAGAGCTTAAAGGAAACTCCACGGGTTTCCTTTTTCGTGAATTAATCACCCTAGTCCAAAAAAGAGATAAAATAATACTAGGTCGATACTTTCCTCATCGTTTCACGAGCACAAGTAAAGTCGACTAAGCTCGACACTTTTTACTTAGTTTTACCAAGGATGACTAAAGTGTGAAAAGCACTTGGAATCTCTTTCGTGTTTTCAGATCCAGAGCACGAAAGAGAGAAAGTGAGCTCGAAAAGGTCATCAAACTTTTCCACTGGTATGAACACCCTTAATGAACCTGCTCAAACCTGCTCAAAACCCTAGAAAATAACATTAGAAAACAAAAATATGTGGAAAAGGTCTTAAAACAAAGGTCATAAATGTGAAAATAGCTAAAAAATGACTAGTTCAACTAGTATAAAAGATAGTAAAATGTAAAACAAGTCATTTTCACTTTACCATTTTCACCTTGAGAGGACTTTTACCTTGTTTGGAGACCAAATTTCAAATGAAGATTTTGGGAGATCCAGGGGATCATTCGAGCCGTCGTTCAAATCAGGTTAGTCCTCTTGCTCTACTCTTTCATTTCATTTCATGTCTTGTTTTTTGGATTTCATGCTAGTTTGGTGGGTAGGCAAGCACCTTAGGGCACAAAATTGCGCGCCCAGGAATTTCTGCCCCCTCGCTATATCGCAAAGTGCGGAAATTCTTTATTTTTTGCGTTATGGGTTGTGGTAGTGGCTTGAAAATTGATAATTTTTGCGTTATCGGCTATTTCTAGGGCGCAAAAATACGTAGATTGAATTTTGATGAGTTTTCCTCTCCATTGGGAAAAAAATTACTTCAAGGCTCTAATCATATCTTCCTTTGATGTTTTTTAGGAGTTTCCAAGAGACATGAGAGACAATGATTGAATGGAAAGAGAGAGAGAATGAAGGGGATGACCGAGATACCCTCAATGATGATGCTACTTTTTCCACACTTAGAGAGTGTGGATTGTTGAAATTCTTCAAGACAAGAGGAATTAGAAAACAACAGACACTTATAAACCACCTAATAGAAATGTGGGACCTAGATCTACAAGCTTTTAGAATATGGGAGCATATCCTCGAGATAGAGATCGAGGACATATACTTCTTGACCCGTCTCTCTAGGAGAGAGGCACAAATAAATCTAGCTGGGCATCATAGCACCGAGGAGAACACAGAGGACTACATAGCTCGGTATTGCAAATAGGGATCCCACAAGAAAAGTGGGAAGATACTCAAATCCGATGTGAGAGATCTTCCTTTGAGAACGGTTTTGTACACCATTGCTCAAGTGGTTGAGAGTGTGGGGCCTCATCATGCTACAAAGGCCCAAATTACCTATGCCTTGGAGTGTATGGAGCTAAGTTTTTCAACTAGTGTGAGGGTGTTCTGGTCAACATTAAGGATCAGGTCACCAAGTGTCGCACGGGACAGATTAAGCAGTTCGGGTATGGAAAAATTATAGTCATCTTCTTTTTACAGAGGGTGCCACTACTACGCCCACAGATAGATAGACCCCGCTGTCATCCATTTGAGCCATGGATGGGGTAGTGGAGTGATTATGTTGGGAAGATGGATTGGCCGCAACTCTTATCATTCAGAGCCAACTTCTTCTCATGGCTAGAGGAACAGATTACGATGATCGAGAACTACCCTTATGTTGGGGTAGACTTCTGTGGAGAAATTGACTTGGATATACCAGAGGATGACGACTGGGATGAGTAAGGTATGTGACCTTTAAATGTGTTTTTAAATTTTTAAATATTATATATATTTTTTGTTGCGCAAAAGAACTAATATGTACACGTGTGATGATGCATATCATGGACCAGCGAGGCCAGTGGGGTCTTCACCATTGCGACGAGGAGGAGAGGAGTTCGAATCATAGGAGGACGAGGCAGGAGGACTCCACAATATAGAGAGAAACCTCGAGGGATTGACCATGGGGATCCCTCCTATGAGGCTTCCCAAGATCCCATATCATATGCAGAGGCATACCATGGGTGTGCCAGAGCGTATAGGTTGCCTACTCCGTCATGTTGCTAGGGCAGTAGTGTGCTATCACGAGCACCATGATCCTCATGACTAGGTATAGGAAGTGGATATTTTAGTATTAGCGGCATTTATATGATGTACGAGCGGTAGTCCTGATTTTGTACGAGCGGTAGTCCCGATTTTGTACGAGCGGTAGTCCTAATTTTGTACGAGCAATAGTCCCAATTTTGTTCTTTAGCAGATTTTGATATTTTTGTGACATGATTAAACTTTTTACATGATATATACATGGACCTATATCTCATCTATTTACTTATGATGATTTGTACTTTGCATTATTTACATGTTTTCAATGATGATGATATTTGTTATGTATGAGCTAGATGCCAATTTAACATCTAGTTAGCTAATAAATCAACCACTTTGTTTAATTGTCTTGGTATGTGTTGATATGAAATATAATCAAACAATCTTTCAAGGAGGCATATTCTTTGATGCAAAAGAAGTAATGTGGGGTCACGGATGGTGTAAACGCAATTTAGTTGAGACACCACGAGTTGGGAATCCAAGTGGACTATGAGATGATTAATATCAAGAGAGAATGCTTCAGTGAGAAGCCCAATTACCGCACAATATTATGCAATGTTGTTAGTTGCTGAACCTAAGCAGATTTCGCCTGAGGTGATTGACTCGTCAGTAGGGGAATAGATCACCCATGTTGCAGAAGAAATATTTTGTGCGTGTCGACTAGCTCCGTCCGTGAATCCGAAATACACCGACATCTGCGCATGAAAGTACAAATCGACATAAATAGTTACGGATGAGATAAGACACTAACATGCAAAAAGAAATCAAAATCACACAAATAAATACACTATTGTTAGGAACCCATATCTTTACTTTGTTAGTATGTTGTTGTTGGATGCATATGCTTTGTAAGTCGTCCCATAGTAATTTGTTGATCAATAGTTTGTGTTATTGTTGTTGGCGCATATGCTTTGTAATTCACCTGTAGTATTGTTGATCCATAGTTTATAACGGCCCATGGTTTCGACCCATAGTATTGGCACCTAGAATTAGTATATAAGTGTGTGTTGAGACCTATGAAGGCACCGTGAAGTTATTTGTATTGAGCTTGCTCAAAGGAGGTTGCCCCCTCGAAGTGGCCTGTGATCAATACAAAAGTGATTCTGAGTTCTGTCATTTCTGCTATTTCACGTATTCTTGTTAATTAATTGTTGCAGGTGCCTCACATCTGGTATCAGAGCACTTTCTTGGGCTCGCTGGGTGAAATTTCTGCCAATTTTTTTTTTTTGCATCTGTTGCAGGTTCGGATTTGGGAATAATCCCTATCCGCTTAACTGTGGGAAGTACTTGGGCATAAGCCCTAAAACTCATTGTGAGGAGTACCACAGGAACCCCGAAGTAGCTGGCCCATTGAGAGGACCTGCCGGCGAAAAGGGCAATGACCCCTACCTGATTGACTAGTTCCCACCCGTGAGGTAAACCAAGAGCTGTCGTTTGTGGCAAAGCGGTTATCAGTTTTACCTGATCCGTGGAGTGAGGGGTACTGCCCCAATACGCAAGCCGTCAAACAGCATTGGTGGCCGAGTGAAAACCCTGAACTGTTAGGAAGCCGCACATACCTGGGGTCCATATCTACTTTCAGCTGAACTATTGTCGATCACTGCTGTGCCGTTTCAGATTCATTTTGCAAGCCGTTCTAGATCCAGCCGTTCGGCGTTGTTCCAGAATCCTTCGAACCGGAGATCCCACTCTGCAAGCAGAGCCGTAGCCGCTCCAGTCTGTAAAAAAAAAAAAAAAAAAGTATAAAATTCTGTTTTTTCTCCATATCTCTCTTGTTTTACCTCTGTTTTCCTTGAAAATTTCAGGGAACCCCTGTCATTCCATTCTGCATATTTAATCCCTGAGGACCCTATCCTCAATTCCCTTTCCAACAGCCCGAAATCCCACATTTGTCTATTTTTAGGGTTTGCCATAACTTCCTCCGATTTCACCCAATCACCTTCAATTTTTACCACAGAGTTCCTTTCTGAATTCTGCTTCTTTGTTCCCCTCTGCCAAATTTTCCCATCCTTTCACCCCGCTGCTGAAATCCTCATTTTTGCTTCCCTGTCTATCCAACAGTGTCCAAAAAACGAGTCAAACCCCAATTACCCTTCTGATTTTTTCCCAAATCCAAATTTTTCTTTACTGAAGTAGTTCCTGTTTTTGTTTTCCTACCCAGTCAAAAAAAATAAAAAATAAAAAAATCCCTGGTTATGGTTGTCACCCGTGCAGGAGCAAAAACCATGGAGGAAGCCCTTGCAGCCATCCAAGCCAAACTCCAGGACCTGGATGAAAAATTTCTTGGTCTCCATCTTGAACATTCAGCTATAAACAACAAACGGCAGTCCGAGTCTTCAATAGACAATGGGTTCTCTTCTTCCAGCTATTTCTGTGGTCCGAAGCTTGATTTTCCTCGCTTCAATGGTACCGATCCAACTGGATGGATCTATCGTGCAGAACAGTATTTCAGTCTGCATAATACTTTTGATGTCAACAAAGTTCCGTTGGCATCCTTTCATTTGGAACAGGAAGCTCTTCAATGGTACCGTTGGTACATCAAGGCTCATCCAGAGCCCAACTGGCCAGACTTTTGCCAGCTCCTTTTGCAACGATTTGGTCCTAGTGCTTTTGATGACTTCACAGGAGCCCTCACTAAACTTCACCAAACTGGCACTGTGAGAGAGTATCAAACCGAATTTGAGAACCTAGACAACCACACCGAAGGATTGTCTGATGAATTTTACCGGAGTTGTTTTATCAGTGGTCTAAAGGATGCCATCCGATCTGAGGTCAAAATGTTCTGTCCCAACACAATGATGGAAGCACTCGGGTTGGCTAAATTGGCAGAAGACAAGATTGCAGCCCAACAACGCTCCAAGCCCCCCTTTGTTCCATTCCGAAATATGGGTTCTCAGCGACCACCTATACCGCAGGCTCCTCGACCGACTCCTATCAAGCGTTTGTCTGAAACAAAGATGCAAGCATGCAGAGAAAAGGGTCTTTGCTATAATTGAGATGAGAAATTCATTCGGGGACATAGATGTGTTCAGCAAAAGCTCTATCTCTTGGATGTGGAGTCTCCGCCTGCCTCTGAAATGGGTGACGAAGATCCAGAAACACTGGATGCCCCGGTCGACATTCAGGAACCGCCTATTGACCCTCCGTCTCAGGATGACCAGCCAGAGATATCTCTCCATGATTTAGCGGGAATCACCACCACCCAAACAATGCGGGTCAGGGGTTACTTCAAGAAGCTTCCTCTTACAATCCTCATTGATTCTGGTAGCACTCATAATTTCATTGACCCTCGGATCGCCAAACAAGCTGATTGTTTTATCCATCCTTGCTCCAACTTTGAAGTCATGGTTGCCAATGGGGGCACCTTACCTTGCAAAGGGAAGTGTCGAAATGTGCGTATCTCTATGGGACATTATACCTTGCGCTCTGACATGTTTGCCTTGCCCTTAGGCGGATGTGATGTGGTTTTGGGCGCTCAATGGCTACGCACACTCGGCCCTATCTTATGGGATTTTGCCGAACTTTGGATGCAGTTTTCTCTCAATGGACACAAACACACATTGACAGGATTACAACCAGGTTCTCTCAGCATCATCAGTTCACATCGCATGGAAAAACTCCTCAAGAAGAATTCACATGGTGTCATCGCTCAGATCCATTCCATCCAGATGCAACCATCAGCGGTCTCCACTACTCCTTTGGATCTACAACAAATTCTGGATCGATATACAGGTGTCTTTGCTGAACCAGTGGGATTACCACCTTCCAGGCCAGAAGACCATCGTATTCAGCTCCTTCCTGGCAGTGCTCCTCCCAACATCAGGCCCTATCGCTACCCATTCCACCAAAAAATGGAGATTGAAATGCTCGTTCGGGACTTATTGAAGCAAGGTATTATTCGCCCAAGCACTAGTTCCTTTTCTTCTCCAGTTATTCTCATCTGCAAAAAAGATGGGTCATGGCGCCTCTGCATTGACTTCCGAGCACTTAATCACCTCACCATCAAGGATAAGTTTCTAATTCCTGTTGTTGATGAAGTTCTTGACGAGCTTCATGGGGCTCACTTTTTCTCCAAGTTGGATCTTCGTTCTGGTATCATCAAATTCGGGTTCATGAGGATGATATTCCTAAAACAGCTTTCCGCACACATGATGGCCATTATGAGTTTTTGGTCATGCCCTTTGGCCTCACTAATGCTCCTTCCACATTCCAGGCCTTAATGAATAAAATATTTCGACCCTACTTGTGGAAATTCATTCTGGTATTCTTTGATGATATCCTCATCTATAGTAAAACATGGGATGAACATCTCCAGCATCTGGATCTTGTCATGCAACTTTTCTCTGACCATCATCTCCATGCCAAGCAGTCTAAATGTGTTTTTGGACAAAAGGAAGTTGAGTATCTCGGGCACATTATCTCAGCACAAGGGGTTCGCGTGGATCCTGCCAAAATCGACGCCATGAACAATTGGCCACGTCCTCAGACACTCAAGAGCCTTCGTGGTTTTTTGGGGTTGACTGGCTACTACCGCAAGTTTGTCAAGGATTATGGGAAGATTGCAGCTCCATTAACTGCTCTATTGAAAAAGGATGCTTTTACATGGACACCTGCTGCTCAGTGTGCATTTGACAAACTAAAACAAGCTATGTGTACTACACATGTGCTAGCTATGCCCGATTTTTCCAAGCCCTTCACTATTGAGAGTGATGCTTGTGGCAATGGACTTGGTGCTGTTCTCCTTCAAGATGAACACCCCATTGCGTTCACCAGCAAAGCCCTTTCAGGTAAGAATTTAGCTGCCTCTACCTATGAGAAGGAAATGATGCCTATTTTGCATGCAATACAGAAGTGGCGTCCATACCTATTAGGGAATCATTTTTGCATCAAGACTGATCACCAGAGTCTGAAATATTTCTTGGACTAGCGTGTCTCCTCCCCAACACAAAAGAAATGGGTTAGCAAAACTCATGGGTTATGACTATGAGATCACTTACAAGAAGGGTAAAGACAATATTGTGGCAGATGCTCTTTCTCACACATTTGGTGCCCAAGGTTCTCTTTCAGCTATTTCTATGCCTGTTCCAAATTGGTTGCAATTTGTTCAACAAGGTTATGTCAATGACTCTTCCTTATCTCAGATCATCCAACACTTGACCAACAACCCTTCTGCTGTACCACATTACTCTTGGGATGGTGCTTCTCTGCGATACAAGGGCCGTCTGGTGCTTCCCCAGAGCACAGATCTTCAACAGGATGTCTTCTATGAACTCCATGCTTCTCCATCGGCCAGGCACTCTGGGTTCCTCAAAACATATGAACGAGCACGACGTAACTTCTTTTGGCAGGGCATGAAAAGGACAATTCAACAGATGGTGGCCGAATGTGATACCTGCCAGCACAATAAGGGTGAAACAACACTCGTTCCAGGATTGCTTGAACCCTTGCCCATACCTACACGGATTTGGACAGATATTTCTATGGATTTCATTGAAGGGATCCCTAAATCTGGCGGGAAGACAGTGATTCTCGTTGTGGTTGATCGCCTCTCCAAATATAGTCATTTTTGTGCTCTAAGTCATCCCTATACAGCCTCCTCAGTTGCTCAAATTTTTATGGACCAGATCTTTCATCTTCATGGCATCCCTTCTTCCATTGTCTTGGATCGTGATGCGACTTTCACCAGTCATTTTTGGACAGAACTATTTCGCCACACTGGCACCAAACTGAAGATGAGTTCAGGGTATCACCCACAAACAGATGGTCAGACTGAAATTGTTAATAAATGCTTGGAAACTTATCTTCGTTGCTTCACCTCAGAACAACAACATCAGTGGGAAAAGTGGCTCCCTCTCGCTGAATGGCGGTACAATACCTCTTACAACACTGCCTCTAAAATGACCCCATATGAAGCAGTCTATGGTCAAGCACCTCCAGCTCTTCTTCCATACACCCCCACCAGTTCACCAGTTCAGGAAGTTGACACGGTCCTTCGCAACCGCGATCAGATTCTTCGCATTTTGCGGGACAATCTTCACATGGCAAGAAATCGCATGAAGCAACAAGCGGATCAGCACCGTTCAGAGCGCACTTTTCAAGTCGGCGATATGGTTTTTCTTCGTCTCCAGCCGTACAAACAATCCTCCTTGAAACTCAAAGGGCGTCGTAAGCTTGCTCCAAAGTTCTATGGGCCATATCGGATTCTTCAGAAGATTAGGTCCGTTGCTTATAAATTGGAACTTCCTCCTTCTTCCCGCATTCATCTAGTCTTTCATGTCTCTTGTTTGAAGAAAGTTCTTGGCACCAACATCAGCGGCCAAACGATTTTACCCGAACTGGATAATGAAGGATCCATCCTTTTGGAGCCAGAGGCCATCCTCAATCGGCGCACGCGTCAGCTTCGCTCTCGCTCTATCACAGAGGTCTTAATTCAGTGGCACGGCATGCAACCAGAGGATGCTACATGGGAACCACTCCTTCAGATTCAACAACAATTTCCACATCTAAAGCTTTGAGGACAAAGCTTTTTTTAAGGGGGAGGGGATGTTAGGAACCCATATCTTTACTTTGTTAGTATGTTGTTGTTGGACGCATATGCTTTGTAAGTCATCCCATAGTATTTGTTGATCAATAGTTTGTGTTATTGTTGTTGGCGCATATGCTTTGTAAGTCGCCCGTAGTATTGTTGATCCATAGTTTGTAACGGCCCATGGTTTCGACCCATAGTATTGGCGCCTAGAATTAGTATATAAGTGTGTGTTGAGACCTATGAAGGCACCGTGAAGTTATTTGTATTGAGCTTGCTCAAAGGAGGTTTCCCCCTCGAAGTGGCCTGTGATCAATACAAAAGTGATTCTGAGTTCTGTCATTTCTGCTATTTCGCGTATTCTTGTTAATTAATTGTTGCAGGTGCCTCACAACTATGTACAGAGTGCATACGCAGGATATCCCTACGCATAAAATATCTTCAGGTAGATCCCATTGCGAGGATCTCCTAAAGGCACTCCATTATAATCAACCAGCTCGTAGGCCCCCTTTCTCTGAAACGCATTTCACAATATAGGGACAATACCACATAGAATCAAGCTTACCTTTCCCTAGTTTGTCAAGCATTTGTTCATAAGTCAAAACTAGGTGACCTTCATTAAAGGTACGAGGCTGAACGTATTTATCATATTGTTCCTTAATACATTTTTTATGAGCTTCGTTAGCGAGCGCAGCATCGCAATGAGTTTCATCAAGTTGAGTCAGGTGCAGGAATCGTTCCTCCTCTGTAGTTGTGTTTGGCAAGAGTTCTACGACTAGTTTAAGGGATGGAATTTAACATTCAATCGGAAGTATCGCTTCCAAACCATAGACCAGTTGAAAGGGCGTGAACCCAGTTGAGTTTTTTATGGAGGTCCTATAGGCCCATAAAGCTAGAAAAGAGAGCCAAGTTCCAATTTGAATTATGTGTTCCCACCATGCGCTGGATCATTTTTTTCAAGACATTGTTAATTGCCTCTACTTTCCCATTGGCCTAGGGGTAATAAGGAGACAAATTTTCATGACGAAAACCCAATTTAGTGCTTAGATAAGCCATCATACAATTCCTAAAATGGGAACCATTTTCGGTTATGATGGATTGAGGGACTCTGAACTTGGAAATGATGTGATTGAACATGAAGAGTGCTGTCATTTTTCCATCTTCAGCATATGTAGCCATAGTCTCAACCCACTTAGTAAAATAGTCAACTGATACGATGACATAACTATGCCCCAAGCTGAGGTAGGATTACAATGTATGAAATCAATGCCCCATTTTGCGAAAGGGCCTACGACAATCACAGGATTTAGCAGAGCTGGATGAGAGTGCTTCCTTGAGTGAAAGAATTGGTATGGTGGACACTTATTGACCACTTCAATACAATATTTAAAGATAGATGGCCATAAGTATCTAGTGCGTAGAATCATCTGGGTTGTAGCCATCCCAAAAAGGTGACTTCCACAAGCTCCGTAGTGACAGTCATTAAGTACATGTTCGAATTCATCTATAAAAGTCAAGCATCGACGCAAGATGGAATCAATACCATGACGATACAAAGTATCACCAATGATCAGGTAATATTTGGCATGGCGACAGATGCGACGACGCTCATAGCGAGAGAGACTTGACCGAAAGTGTTGGGTTTGGAGATACAAAATAATATCTCCATACCATGGATCAAACGTGCCTGTCATATCCCCAGATTTTTTCTATGGTCCATGGGATAATTTTGTCCTAAGTCACCTAGGCAATAATTATTTAATTAATGAGTAAGTATGGAAACTATCTTATGGAAGATGCCTAAGGTTGTATTTGGGTATTAAATGGATAAGGTGGGCCCCCGGAAGATATTATTTCCCAAACTAAGGATCTAAGGAAACTAATGGAGTTATCATTATATTAACGGGGTTAAATTTTGAGACAGAATACTATAAGAATTAATTAATTATTAAATAATTAATTATATTCAGAGTTGGATTACTTTTAATGAATAAATGCATCATTACTAATAAATTTGGTGGCAAGTTGGTGATGAGAAGGCTAGGAGGTCGAATTTGGATCAAGTGGGCCAATCCTAAGTGGCAAACTTAGAAAAGCAAGGAATCCAAAGGAGGAAAGAAGACAAAGAAAACAAATTGGAAACTGACAAAAGAAAACACAAAAACTGGCAAAACCAAAAAAAAGGAGAAAAGAAAGAAAGTGGTAACATCCAAAAAAGCAGTCAGAAAAGAAATGGAAACATCCCGAAAAGCTCCCTAAAGTGCACTTGCCAATTTCAGTGAGGGAGAGTGAAGGAAGGAAAGTTTTTCAAATCCAAGAGTTGTTATTCCTCTCAAGGAATGTTCCCACCTCACCCACACGTGTGGCTTAGCTTGGTAAACAAGTCAAATTCTCTATTTAAGAATGTTCTCAATTCCATTCAAGAACTTTTTGATCATTGTGAAATTTGTGCACGAGAGCTCTGAGCCCTCTAGTTGAGTGATGTGCCTCAACAAGTCTTTCTTGGGAGATGCGCCCCAAGGTACTATGAGTTTCTAGTAAGTGTTATGCAGGTCCATATCAAGCTATTACATCCATTATCAGTCACTTCCATCTTTCATTGAAGATCTCCAGTCCATTGGAAGAGCAGGTTTCTCATACAGTGAAATTCTAGTTAGTTTTGGTGAAGGTTCTCCAGTTGAAGATGAATGCTCCAGTGATTGCACCCAAAGATTGATGGAGAGTTAGTTCAGCCATATATTTAGTCAACACAGATGTCTAGTATCAGAAATCAGCTTCAAAATTAATTCATCCTCTTCTTCTCACTCATTCTCACAACTGTTAGTTTTTCAGAATTTACTTCAATCTGATCTAGGATCTTAACTGAGAGAACAACATGTACAACATATCTACAGCATATCAATCATGGACACAATAATGCAAGCAAACAAGAGACGTAGAGTTTACTTAGGGAAAACCATAAAGGTGAAAAACCCCAATAAGAGATAGAGCAATGATACAACCCAAGCATAAGAGATAGACATCTCCTAGCAGTAGCTTCTCCTCCTCCACAAGTGTGCCACTCTCCAAAGAGTGCGTGAGAGAATAGAATGATCAAATAGAGTGCCTCCCGCACTCTATTTATACTTGACTTGACTTGCATAATAAACTTTACTAGGTCGGCCTCAACTTAACCACATAACACAATGCTAACTGGGCCGACATCCAATAGGGTGGTCTAATAACCCTTTGCCCCACATGACTTACACAGGGCCGACCCCCAATAGGGTGGTCTAATAACCCTTCGACCCACATGACTTATACAGGGCCGACCCCAACAAGGTGGTCTAATAACCCATCTAGTATAAGTTACGACACTTCTGTATAGAGGAATAATAACATCTCTATAGGAATACAAACACTTCCGTATAGAGGAATAATACCATCTCTATAGGAGTACAATATACATATATGAAATACATTCCGAAGTTACATATACATCAACAACAACCTCAGCTAGATTTGAAGGTGTTTTCACTGTAAGAAGGAGAAGAGTTGTGAATAGCGCCCCATTCTTCCTTAGAGACTCAGAGCACAGCCCATAATATGTTTAAGACATGTAGAAGACCATAATACACTTTCAGAATTGATATTTGATCATTCCATCTCTTCTTACAGCTCTTTTGTGGCTCTATGTATGGATTTTCTAGTCTATAAGACATTGTACTGTTGAGGAGCCATTTAATGAGTACAAGCTTGGTTCAATGAGTTATATTTCGACTTTCTTTTGTTTAATATATTGTATCATAACATTATAATATTTCAGAACATAGCATTTCAATTAAATAAGTCATTTAATAGCCAAGATTAAGATACTAGCACATTGAGTACTATTTTATGACTCGTTTTACAGTAATGAATGCCAAATCCATTCTGAATGTCAGATTTAATTTATGTAAGTTGTAGATGGTTGATAATACATATATTATCCATATCATCCCCTGTTTCAAGAACTTGGAAGCATTTCACCCCTATTTGTAAAGCTTGGAAATTAACTAGTTCTGTCATCCTGGCTGGGCCTAAAACTTCCAAATCACTCCTACTCTTCCCAAATATTTCTGAATGTTTTCTAGTACATCCATTGAAATTATTTGACTGATATTACCTCTTCCATTAACTTCCAGTATCCCCCACCTGTATAGTATGCATATTCTAGATTCCCAGGAAGCCTCGAAGTAACCAACAATGCACACTATTGGTGAAAAGTGAATGGTTCTAGTACATGGTGCATAGGACTTACCTGATCTGACATCCTGACCTGATTCTGCACCTCTGTCCATACATTTTCCAGAATTGAATGTTCATCCTACCATCCTCACATTTAGCCTCAGTCCCCATCACTTACTTCCTACTCTGCAAAGAAAATTGTCAAAGAAAATCACTAGTAAATTTTATAAAAATTTGAATTAGAGTTAATATCTTGGTCGAATCTTCCCAAGGATATTACAGTGGTATCAGATCACTTTCCTCTACCCCTGTGGAAAGAAAGAAGATCACTTATCGAATGAAGATTGAATATCTTCTCATAGATTCAAAATGTGGCTCCTACCAGTCAGCGAAGAAGAAGAATTTATTTTTGAGCAATATGAAGAGGAGCCTTTAACGCCTCTTGGAAATTTTTATTTGCAGAAAGTTGAATATGATTTCCTTGTTGAACCAATGTTTAAAGAGGACACATGAGATGAACTACCTATAACTAATTGGGATTATGAAGGAATACTCAAAAGAGGGAACCCAAAGAAATCATATGAGTACTTCATGGAGTACTCTGCTTCGAAGAAGGAGGTTCAGAAGTCCCTGACCTTTGGAGACTATTGTGATTTAGAGATTCAGAATTTGTTCAAAGACCCCTACAACAGTGATAGCAAAAGAAGGATTGCACATATGGTTGATGGTGTGTGCAAATAATTCGAGGCAATATTTTTACCCCTAGGAGCTAAGATAGAAGGGAGGGATAAAGATGTTGCTATGAATATTATATGTATGTTAATTAAAGTTATTAGTTATTAAAGTGAAAGGGTGTAACCCTTCACTATACACGCTCAAGCCTATAAAAGCGAGCCTCATTGTAATTATTAATCATCTTTATATCATCGATTATATATTATTATTTTATCAAATGGAGTTATTTTCCATTGGAGGATTATTTGCTTGAATAATCATTGAGTATACCCGGACACGGATATAGCATTGGTATCAGAGCCAACAGTTCGTAGCCCCTGCTGATTCTGGCTTTTAGCCATCCATCTTGGAGCTTTCTCCAAATCTAGCTTTTAGCCATAATTTCAGAATTATCTGAATAAGGTTTTTGACCTCCCATCCTCCACGCCTACCTCATCCACGCAGCACCATCCTTCGTGGCCACCTCCCATCCTTTACATCTCTCCATACGCAGCACCCACTCTGCGCCCCTCGCTGCCCCCATTACTTCCACCCTCATTCTCCAGCTCCAACGCGGCCTCCTCCCACACTGCGCCCCCACACCTGCTTCCACACCACCAAACTCCTCTATGTCTCCCATATACCTGCGTCCTGCTCCCTGCACATCCACTCTCTTCCCACAACCACGCTCTCCCATGCTAGCCCATGGCCACTCCCACTCTCGCCCTCCTGCCCCCACGGCCACACTCCCCCCACGCCCGACGCTGCTCCACTCCCCACCTGCGCCCACCTTCCGCCCACATCCCGCTCTCTCTTCCTTCCTCCTCACGTGCCACCAGCTCTCCCTTTCAGGCCTCGGCTCTGCCACTCCCTTCTCCTTCACTCTTCTGCACCACCTGAGTCATCGCGGCTGCTATCCCCGTGCCTCCTGCTCCATACACCACGTCTACCCCCACTCCCGACCTCATCCACGCACCACGCGTCTACCTCCACCACGCGCCACCCTGCATCCATCTCCTTTCCCTCCACCGCCTTCTCACCGATCACCTCTCACGCCTCCACCCTAATCCACCAACTTCCGCCACCATCGACCACCCCTTTCACTCCACGAAAACTTAATTTAAATTTTTTAATATTAAACATTATTACATTTGTTTAATATTTTTAATATTTGAAAAAAAGAAATATATATATATATAGTTTATAAAAATATTATTAATAATAATATTATGAAATAATAATAATTATTATTAAAAATAGTAATTATTTTTGGAAAAAAAAAAAGGTTATTTAACCTAATAAGAGAAGAACAAAATCAAAGAAAAAACAACATCAAAGAAGTCAAAGGAAGACTCGTTGGTCAAAAGAAGTCGAAGACCAAATCGAAAAAGTCCAAGCAAGACTCCTTATTATCAAAAAAGTCGAAGAACACTTATCATCAAAGAAATCAAGTCAAGAACAAATCAAGAAGAATTCAAAGCAATCATCAAGAAGTCGAGACGCGCTATCATCAGAAAAATCAAAATCAAAGAAGATCATTCCACCGTCAAAGAAAACAAACACCATGGAAGCCGATTTGCGAGAGAAATTAGAAGCCAAGTTAAAGCGTTATCAAAAAGACAATGAAGAATTACGAGACATTAATAGACAATCAGAAATAAAGATTGAACTACATAAGATACAAGAACGGTTCAATGAACAAATAATGTCCAACCAGAAAAATTATGTGCGCAAATCAAGGAATTAAAAGATGAAAGTGATTTCAATCAGAGATTGAAAAATCAAGATATAAAGAAGGAAAATTACGAAGCAGAAATAATACGCTTGAACAAAATCGTTAGTGACAAAGATGAAGAACTAATGCAGTTACGACATAAATTAGAAAGTCAAGAATCAAAGGTCGGCCAGTGTCGACAACAGATAAAAGTTCTTCAACAACAAAATGACGACTCTAAAAAGACACATAAGTCAGAGATCGCGAAGAGTAATAAAGCATTATCTAACAATGCTGAAGAAATTTTTAGACTAAGAAATCATAACAAGATACTAGTCACAAAAATTAAGAAGTTGAAAAATAGCCGAAAGATAGAACAATCTATGGACGACATTGAAGGGAAACTTCTAGACAAACAGGAAGAAAATAGTTGTATCAGAATTCATAATGAAGATCTTAAGGAACAACTTAAGACATCTGAAGATGACAGAAAATCACAAGTCGAATTGATTAAGAAGTTTCAAAATGATAATAGGAAGTTAGAAAACAAGTTGGAAAAGATACAGAAAATAAACTTAAATCCTCAAGAGACGAAAATACAACTTCCAACTCAGATCAATGATCTAAAGGCGACATTCGTAAACAAAAATGACATTGTGAAAGTTCCTTATCGACACCCCAACCATAAAAACCAATATTTGAATAAGTGGGAAATGTCGAAAAATAATGGTACTAATGTGATCAAATCTCCTGACGACATATCAGTAGGAAATCCCATCAGTCCACAACAAATCAAATTGGGATGGATTGATCTGTCGATGTATCGGAAGTAATGCTCTACACTTAGCAGTTCGTATCGACATGTTTCATCAGCCATGGCATCGCAAAGAACAATTCAACAAAATTATAAGGCTTTGAGGACAAAGCCTTTCTAAGAGAGTGGCAATGCTATGAATATTATATGTATGTTAATTAAAGTTATTAGTTATTAAAGTGAAAGGGTGTAACCCTTCACTATACACGCTCAAGCCTATAAAAGCGAGCCTCATTGTAATTATTATATGTTATTATTTTATCAAATGGAGTTATTTTCCATTGGAGGATTATTTGCTTGAATAATCACTGAGTATACCCAAACACTGATATAGCAGATGTGGCCTCACATCTAGGAAAAATCAAGGGAGGAAATCAAGAGCCACCTAGTTCCTCAGGTGGAGAAGAAGTAGGAAAAAATAAAGATGAAGTTGCAGCCCTACATATGGATCCATCCCAATCTCAAGGAAAAGGAATCAAGAAGGAAGTTTCATCAAGGCCATTGGCAGGGCCAAGCATTGTGAGATTGTTTGGTTTTCCTTCAAGAAGGAAGTCCAAAGGTTGTGATCTGAGCACCACACAATGTAGAGAGACATCAAGTTTCTTGGAAATAAATGACCAAGAAGACCTTGCTGGTGCCCCATTACTCCAAGAAGGGGATGCATAAGGTCAATGCACAGTAGAAGATCCAGTAGTCAAACACTTGATTGTTGGTGATGAGGGACGTAAAATCACTCTCGATCTTTTGATGGTTGATTTCAAAATTAGTGCAGAAGAAATGGGACAGATTGATAAAGGTGAGACATCTTTTGGATCTGATCCAAAAGAGGAACATAATTCAGATTTACAATCACCTCTTGAGCCTCATAAGGAAGCAAAAATTGAGCACACCTTAGTAGAGTGTGAAGCAGAGAAATGGGTGGATGAAAACGCCATCATAATTCCACCACATAAGGAGGAGAACATGACACATGGTGAATTAGTAATTTCTGATTTTTATGTGTCATTATGTCAATCTGATGTGGCAGCCACTTCCATTGAAAATTTTAGAAGGGTTGGGCCCCATAGTGATGAGATTCATAATTCTGGTGTAAAAAATGAAAGAAGTATGAAGGCTGAAACCTTGAGAGAAGATCTTTATGTTGCACCAAGGATGAATGAGCACTTATGTTGCAGCCCAAGTTATGTTTTTGAGGACCTTAAAGATGAATATATTGCATCAACAACATATATATCAGATTTGAAAACCTCAAGCGCACAGCATGAAATTGATCCAGTGATGGAAAATGAAGAGGAGGAACATCTGCAAGAACCTCATCTTCTTGCAGGATCTTTAAAGATGGATGAACAGAAGATCCAAGAGGACCTGAAAATTCTCCATGAAACTCATGCTTCAGTGTCAAAGTTGTGTTGGGAATATGCTTTAATGGAAGACCAATATTCCTTTGAAGCCATGGAGAATATCTAGAAAACAATGTCCACAATCAAAGGTAATTTCTCACAGTTGCTTTTAGATAAAAAATTACATGTTTGAGCTTGTTGAGTTAGTGGGAAGCAACACTGCATGATGAAGAGAGTATTAGAATATATGAAAAAGAGAACTACAAGCTCAAAGGTGAGTTGTTGGCCACCCTATATTCTTTGAGATACACTCAAACTGCTCTCTTAGAATCACAAATGAAGATAGAACAATTCCAACAAGATTGGCAAGAATTGACCGAATACTCAATTTTTCCTAAGACATCCCTTTTGGGTAAATGACATAAAAATTTCTATGGAGGAACCTCATGAGTGGGTGGACCATGAGGAGCAATCTGTTCAGTATGTGCTAGAAGAAAGTGCAGAAAAAGTTGATGAAATGTTCAAAAGCATGTCTCACCACCCTTCATTCTCCACTTCACATTCAACCACAAATTGTGGGAATGAAAATTGGGTAAAAGGATTCTTCCTCTTGGTGTCACATGATGAGCAGGAGGATCCTAAAATCAAGGTTGATGACATGTTCTTTAACCTGCAGCAGTGGAATCATCCCATGCATGTGTGTGAAACCACTTTTGATAAGGAGGTATCTGATCCACACTTAATTTCAATGTGTGGGTCATTTGATGGATTTTTGCACCCTTGGATCAATGGCAGAGAGTTGAGCCATTGGATGAAGAGGGGAACACCTGTGGAGTCCCATAGGGATCACGAGTACTCTTTATGTGAGAAGGACATGCATATGGCTGATCACATTTCATATGATTCATCAAATAAAAGTGCTTGTCCATCCATTGGTGCGATGGGTAGGGGCAACATTGCAGTGAAGACCTTGGAAGGTAAAAGGTTCACTTGTTTCTGCAACAAAGTTTTTGTTATAACTAACATTGTCTTGAATTATGAGTAGCAACAAAGATGTATTTTTCAACCATTTGATGTCACTCATCCACATATGGATTGGGTGAAAGATTACCTGACAAGCATTAAATCTCTTTGCAAAAATGTTTCTGCTTATGGTCAAGGGAAGACAACTAAGCATGCAAGTTGTCAAGATAAATTTATGATTACTTGCAGAAGTTGGGCTATGTGGAGGGAATCCACATGCTTGGAGGTGATACTTTGGGATCCTGGCATTCATGGGAGTGACAGATTGCCAAAGGTGAAAGAAATTTTTTTTCCTTACAGGAGAAACAGTGGGATCCAGGAATTCTACTCAAGTTATCCTATCTGGGTTGAAAATTTTGTTCATTGCTGGTTAATTGCAGATATAGATTACAGTGCAGTTGTTCTTCATTTTTTTGAAGGTCCAAGTTTAATTTTTAGACTATTCAATGGATGGGGACAAATTTAATCAGAGTGGTGCAGAAGAAGCTTGGTGGGATCCTAAAATTGCTTGAGGACAAGCAATCTTGGGAAGGGAGGACTGTCATATCCCCAGATTTTTGCTATGGTCCATGGGGTAATTTTGGCCTAAGTCACCTAGGCAATATTTATTTAATTAATGAGCAAGTATGAAAACTATCTTATGGAAGATGTCTAAGCTTGTATTTGGGTATTAAATGGACAAGGTGGCCCCCCAGAAGATATTAATGCCCAAACTAAGGATCTAAGGAAACTAATGGAGTTATCATTATATTAATGGGGTTAAATTTTGAGGCAGAATACTATAGGAATTAATTAAATATTAAATAATTAATTATATTCAGAGTTGAATTAATTTTAATTAATAAATGAATCATTAGTAATAAATTTGGTGGCAAGTTGGTGATGACAAGGCTAGGAGGTCGAATTTGGATCAAGTGGGCCAATCTTGCCTAAGTGGAAAACTCAGAAAAGCAAGGAATCCAAAGGAGGAAAGAAGACAAAACAAACAAATTGGAAACTGACAAAAGAAAACACAAAAAATGGCAAAAGAAAAAAAAAAAGGAGGAAAGAAAGAAAGTGGAAACATCCAAAAAAGCAATCAGAAAGGAAATGGCAACATCCAAAAAAGCTCCCTAAAGTGCACTTGCCAATTTCAGTGAAGGAGAGTGAAGGAAAGAAATTTTTTCAAAGAAAAGAGTTGTTATTCCTCTCAAGGAATGCGCCCAACTCACACACACATGTGGCTTAGCTTGGTAAACAAGTCAAATTCTCTATTTAATAATGTTCTCAACTCCATTCAAGAACTTTTTGATCATTTGTGAAATTTGTGCATGAGAGCTCTGAGCCCTCTAGTTGAGTGATGTGCCTCAACGAGTCTTTCTTGGGAGATGTGCCCCAAGGTCCTATGAGTTTCCAGTAAGTGTTAGTCTAGTCCATATAAATATATTACATCCATTATCAGTCACTTCCATCTTTTATTGAAGATCTCCAATCCATTGGAAGAGCAGGTTTCTCATACAATGCAATTCTAGCTAGTTTTGGTGAAGGTTCTCCAATTGAAGATGAATGCTCCAGTGATTGCACCCAAGGATTGATGGAGAGTTAGTTCAGCCATAATATTCAGTCAACACAGATGTCCAGTATCAGAAATCAGCTTCAGAATTAAGTCATCCTCTTCTTCTCACTCATTCTCACAACCTCAGCTAGATTTGGAGGTGTTTTCACTGTAAGAAGGAGAAGAGTTGTGGATAGCGCCCCATTCTTCCTCAAAGACTCAATGCGCATCCCATACTCTGTTTCAGACCTGTATAATACCAGAATACACTTTCAGAACTGATATTTGATCATTCCATCTCTTCTTACAGCTCTTCTGTGACTCTATGTATGGATTTTCTAGTCTATAAGACATTGTACTGTTGAGGATCCATTTAATGAGTACAAGATTGGTTCAATGAGTTACATTTCAACTTGTTGTTGTTTAATATATTGTATCAGAACATTATAATATTTCAGAACAGATATTTTCAATTAAATAAGTCATTTAATAGCCAAGATTAAGAGACTAGCCCATTGAGCACTATTTTATGACTAGTTTTACAGTAATGAATGCCAAATCCATTTTGAATGTCATATTTTATTTCTGTAAGTTGTAGATGGTTGATAATACAATATATTATCCACATCAGCCTTGTTTTAAGAATTTGGAAGCATTTCACCCCTGTTTGTAAAGCTTGGAAATTAACTAGTTCTGTCATCCTGGCTGGGCCTAAAAATTCCAAATCACTCCTACTCTTCCCAAATATTTCTGAATGTTTTCTAGTACATCCATTGAAATTATTTGAATGATATTACCTCTTCCATCAACTTCAAATATCCCCTACCTTTCTAGTATGCATATGCCAGCTTCTCAAGAAGCCTCGAAGTAACCAACAATGCACACTGTTGGTGAAAAGTGAATGGTTCTGGTACATGGTGCATAGGAATTATTTGATCTGACATCCTGGCCTGCTACTACACCTCAGTCCATACATTTTCCATAATCGAATGTTCATCCTACCATCCTCACATTTAGCCTCAGTCCCCATCACTTACTTCCTACTCTGCTCAGAAAATTGTCAAAGAAAATCACTAGTAAATTTTATAAAAATTTGAATTAGAGTTAATATATTGGTCGAATATTGGTCATAGAAAATGGATCTAATATGGTCGGGATGACCTTCTCGCTGAATGGAACGAGTAGGTAAGTCATCCAAATAAGGATCCACAATGTGCTTGATATTGTGAAATACGTAAGACATGGCTCGTTTAAATGTAGCCCCAGCGTTCTTTAGGCCAAAAGGTAACTTACGATATGTGTAATTTCCCCACGGGAAGATGAGAGTCATTTTATGAAGGTCGGTCGATAGTATCTCTACCTGATTGTAGCCAGAGAAGCCATCCATAAAGGGGAAGATGACACTTTCGGCACAGTTATCGATGATTTGGTCGATAAAAGGGGTAGGATAGTTTTCCTTAGGACAAGGTTTATTTAGATCCCTATAATCAACACAAACCCTAAGAGTGCCATGTTTCTTAGCGACAGGGACAATATTGTACACCTAGTCTGTCAATAGGACAGGATAAATCAAACCAACTTTGAGAAGATTTTCCACTTCTGCCTTTATGGCTGCAGTTTTCCTAGGGTGGACGGTCGAAGTTTCTGTCGAACAGGTCGTGTGTTGGGATAGGTTTTGATTTCATGGACCACTATAGAGGGGTCAATGCCCAACATTTCTTCATAACTCCAAGTGAATATGTCGTGGAACTCCTTAAACAAGGCTATATAAAATTAGACCTCTATTGGTGTACATGTTTTGCCTATGTGGATGCGTTCCACGATACTAGGAATCACTGATATGTCAATGAGGATTGTTTCTGTAATGTTGCCTAAATTTCCCTACGAGAGTAGATTATGAGTGAGGATGGGAGATTACGTATTTGGTAAATTGTCAGATGAAACAAGGGATGTGATATCCGTTTCCACCATTTGGAGATCAGGGAGGAAAGAGGATCTATGATGGTGATATTCCCACAGAGTATCATCGATGCTCATAATTTCCATTATTGACTCATCCGAAGGAAAAGTATGTAGGAGCTAATCATAAGAAGCAAAGGATGAATCTATCCAAGATAGTGGGGGATCCGGTTTTGATGCCACAAGATGGTGGTCATTAGAGGTAATGCAGTTTGAAGCAGTTAGGATTGCGTGATATGTCACATCATTTAAGATAAGAGCCATGCAGTTGCCAATGGTTTCACATTCATAGGGACTCGATACTACCCAAGAGTCGTGAGACTCATGGGATCGAAGTACACTAGAAGAGGTCATATTGATAGTAGAAACTGGGGCTGGTAGCTCCAGGAAGACTCTGATAATGGAAGATTATTTCAACAGTCCAACACCAACGTCTTCATAATGATGTTGAGATTGTGTCAACAACATGACATTCTTAGTGTTGTTGGAATGAATATTTGGGGTGCGAAAGTGAAGTTGGTCGATGGTGACAATATTTCCTTGATGAGGACACTACACCAGGCGAAAGACTAAATATGCTACTGCAATCATAGCACAAAACCAATTTCGACCAAGTAGGATATTATAATCTAATGGACAATCAACTATTTCCACAGGGATGGAGATAGTCTTCCCCCCATTTCTATGGATAATGATGGTATGATTCCGTATGGTTGGAAACCACATCCGTCGAAGGCTTTTAAAGTAGTAGGAGACTAAGTTACTTTAGGAGAGTGTGAAGAAATTGCAACAATTAATTGATGAAATACACGATATATCAGATCACATAATATTTTTATTGATCGCGGGCCACTTCGAGGGGGAAACCTCCTTTGAGCAAGCTCAATACAAATAACTTCATGGTGCCTTCATTGGCCTCAACACAGACTTATATACTAAGTCTAGGTGTCAATACTATGGGCAAATACCATGGAACATATAATACTACAGGACGACTTACAAAGCATATGCATCCAATACTATGGGATAATACAAACTATGGATCAACAAATACTGCGGGACAACTTACAAAGCATATGCGTCCAACAACAATATACTAACAAAGTAAAGAGAACGGTTGACACGGGTTCCTAACATCCCCTCTCCCTTAGAAAAATCTTTGTCCTCAAATCTTTACATGTGGAAATTGATGCGGAATCTGAAGGATTGGTTCCCATGTAGCTTCCTCTGGTTGCATTTTGTGCCATTGAATTAATACCTCTGCGATAGATCAAGAGAGAAGCTGACATGTTTTGAGTTTCAGGGAGGATTGCTTGGAAGGCTGTAGACGAAGAAGAACCATATCACCTGCTTGAAAAGTGCGCTCAGAACGATGTTGATCAGCTTGTTGTTTCATTCGAATTCTTGCCATGTGAAGATTGTCCTGCAAAATGAGAAGAATCTTATCACTGTTTCAAATAACCGAGTCAATTTCCTGAACTGGTGAACTACTGAGGGTGTATGGAAGAAGAACTGGCGGTGCTTGACCATAGATTGCTTCATATGGAGTCATTTTAGATGTAGTATTGTACCATCAGAGCCATTCAAGGAAATCCAGAGAAATATCTATCCAAATCCATGTAGGGATGGGAAAGGGTTCGAGCAATCCCGGAAGGAGTGTAGTTTCACTCTTGTTGACCTAGAAAGTAGCACATTCATCCACTATCCGTTGAATTGTCATTTTCAGTCCTTTCCAAAAGAAGTTACATTGTTCCCGCTCATACATTTTGAGGAACCCAAAGTGCCCTGCCGATGGAGAAGCATGGAGTTCATAGAAGACATAGCCATGTTGAACAGATTGCAACCAATTTGGAACAAGAATAGAAATAGATGAAAGAGAAACTATGTCATCAAATGTGTGAGAAAAAGCATCCGCCACTAGATTGTCCTTACCCTTCTTGTAAGTGATAGGATCCTCAGGAATGAAATATGCAGAATGGAATTGCAGGGGTGTCCTTACCCTTCTTGTAAGTGATAGGGTCCTCAGGAATGAAATATGTAGAATGGGATTGTAGGGGTGTCAGTGAAGTTTCAAGGGAAACAGAGCTAAAACAAAGGAGATATGGCGAAAACAGAATTTTATAGTCTCTCTTTTTTTCTTTTTTTTCTTTTTTCCAGATAGGATCTGCAACAATGCGGAAGTGACCGAAAACAGATGGATCTACAACGACGTGGAAGTGATCGTAAATATATGGATCTGCAATGGTGCAGAAGTGATCAGAAATAGTTCGTCTGAAAATAGATATGGACCCCAGGTATGCTCGGCTTCCTAACAGTTCAAGGGATTCACTCGGCCACCAATGCTATCTGATGACTTGCGTATTGGGGAAGTACCCCTCACTCCACGGCTCAGGTAAAATTGATAACCACTTTGCCACAAACGACAGCTCATGGTTTACCTCACGGGTGGGAACTAGTCAATCAGGTAGGGGGTCGTTTCCCTTTTCGCTGGCAGGTCCTCTCTCAATGGGCCAACTACTTCAGGGTTCCTGTGGTACTCCTCACAATGAGTTTTAGGGCTTATTCCCAAGTACTTCCCATAGTTAAGCGGATAAGGATTATTCCCAGATCCGAACCTGCAACAGATGCAGAAATTGTTTTGGGGAAAAAATTCCACCCAACGAGCCCAAGAAAGTGCTCTAACGCTAGATGTGAAGAACCTGCAACAATTAATTGATGAAATACACGATATATAGGATCACAAAATAGTTTTTTTGATCGTAGGCCACTTCGAAGGGGAAACCTCCTTTGAGCAAGCTCAATACAAATAACTTCATGGTGCCTTCATTAGCCTCAACACAAACTTATATACTAAGTCTAGGCGCCAATACTATAAGCCAATACCATGGAACATATAATACTATGGGATGACTTACAAAGCATATTCGTCCAATACTATGGATCAATACTATGGGCTAATACAAACTATGGATCAGCAAATACTACACGACGAATTACAAAGCATATGCGTCCAACAACAATATACTAACAAAGTTAAGAGAAGGATTGACACGAGTTCCTAACATCCCATCTCCCTTAGAAAAAGCTTTGTCATCAATGCTTTAGATGTGGAAATTGATGCGGAATCTGAAGGAGTGGTTCCCATGTAGCATCCTCTAGTTGCATTCTATGCCACTGAATTAATACCTATGCGATAGATCGAGAGAGAAGCCGTCTCCTTTTGAGTTTCAAGGAGGATTGTTTGGAAGGCTGTAGATGAAGAAGAACCATATCACTTGCTTGAAAAGTGCGCTCAGAACGATGTTGATCGGCTTGTTGTTTCATTCGAATTCTTGCCATGTGAAGATTGTCCTGCAAAATGAGAAGAATCTGATCATGGTTTCAAAGAACCGAGTCAATTGCCTGAACTGGTGAAATACTAAGGGTGTATGCAAGAAGAACTGGTGGTTCCTGACCATAGATTGCTTCATATGGAGTCATTTTAGATGCAGTATTGTACCACCGAATCCCTTCAAGGAAATCTAGAGAAATATATATCCAAATCCGTGTAGGGATGGGAAAGGGTTTGAGCAATCCCGGAAGGAGTGTTGTTTCACCCTTGTTGACCTAGAAAGTAGCACATTCAACCACTATCCGTTGAATTGTGATTTTCATTCCCCACCAAAAGAAGTTACACTGTTCCTACTGATACGTTTTGAGGAACCCAAAGTGCCATATCGATGGAGAAGCATGGATTTCATAGAAGACATAGCCCTGGTGAACAGATTGCAACCAATTTGGAACAAGAATAGAAATAGCTAAAAGAGAAACTGGGTCATCAAATGTGCGAGAAAGAGCATCCGCCACCAAATTGTCCTTACCCTTCTTGTAAGTGATAGGGTCCTCAGGAATGAAATATGCAGAATGGGATTGCAGGGGTGTCCTTACCCTTCTTGTAAGTGATAGGATCCTCGGGAATGAAATATACAGAATGGGATTGCAGGGGTGTCAGTGAAGTTTCAAGGGAAACAAAGTTAAAACAAGGGAGATATGGCGAAAAAACATAATTTTGTACTCTCTCTCTCTTTTTTTCTAGATAGGAATTGTAATGATGCGGAAGTGACCGGAAATAAATGGATCTGCAACAACGTGGAAGTGATCGGAAATAGAAGGATCTACAATGGCACGGAAGTGATCGGCAATAGTTTAGCTGAAAATAGATATGGACCCCAGGTATGGTTGGCTTCCTAACGGTTCAGGGGATTCACTCATCCACCAATGTTGTCTGACGACTTGTGTATTGGGGCAGTACCCCTCACTCCACGGATCAGGTAAAACTGATAACCACTTTTCCACAAACGACAGCTCTTGGTTTACCTCACGGGTGGGAACTAGTCAATCAGGTAGGGGTCGTTTCCCTTTCGCTGGCAGGTCCTCTCAATGGGACAACTACTTCGGGGTTCCTGTGGTACTCCTCACAATGAATTTTAGGGCTTATTCCCAAGTACTTCCCACAATTAAGCGGATAAGGATTATTCCCAGATCTGAACCTGCAACAGATGCGATATTTTTTTTTTGGCTGAAATTCCATCCAACGAGCCCAAGAAAGTGCTCTGATACCAAATGTGAAGAACCTACAACAATTAATTGATGAAATACATGATATATCGGATCATAGAATATTTGTATTGATTGAGGGCCACTTCTAGGGGGAAAACTCCTTTGAGAAATCTCAATACAAATAACTTCACGATGCCTTCATTGGTCTTAACACAAACTTATATACTAAGTCTAGGTGCCAATACTATGGGCCAATACCATGGAACATATAATACTACGAGACTACTTACAAAGCATATGCGTCCAATACTATGGATCAATACAATGGGCTATTACAAACTATGGATCAACAAATACTATAGGATGACTTACAAAGCATATGCGTCCAACAATAATATACTAACAAAGTAAAGAGAAGGGTTGACATGGGTTTCTAACAGAGAGATAATAGATCTCCAGTAGGACAATGACATAATGGAAGTGGAGGCCCCTTCATCCAAAATGGTATGATGGATTTTATTCCCACAAATATTAGTGTGGATATGGAAGCTAATTGATGGGAAATCCTCGGTTTGAAATATTACAAATTAAACATTATAGTGTTGGAATTTTCGGGTTCCATGGATCCAAGTGCTGACAACAAGATTCAACACTAACTAGGACAATGCTTTAGAACTTTGAGAGTTGACGTGGCACAGGGTGCTTGAGCTAAGTCCTTAACAATATTGTAATTTTGAGCAGCTCGCGCACTGGGATTGGATTTCACTTTTCGAATGGTGTCCATTGGTGGGCGCACCACACTGTAAAGAATAGGCCTTTCAGTATGAAGAGAGCCAGAGGGTGGAGGGGTGGGGGAAGAATATTCCAAAGGATATTTGTCTTTAGATCTCCCATCTTTGTTCGAATTTGGAACCGAATCGTAAGTCTTTGTCTTGGTGGAAATATGAACAATCTTATTACTCATCATGAGGATATCTAGGGTAGTGGATGACTCGGCTTGACTAGAGTCATTTGTAGCGCTCCCCTGCGTGTTAATTTTTTGATAATTTCATTCAAAACATTACCTTAGGATCCTACTAAGAGAATAACATGCACAACATAATAATCATAAGCACAAGAGACACATAGTTTCCTCGGGGAAAACCAAGAAGGTTAAAAACCCCGTAAATTCCTCAGAGATAGAATAAGCCCCAATACAAAGATCACAAAGATCAATCCCCAAAAGATATGTGACTCCAGCAGCTACTCCTCCTCTAGTTGTGTGCACTTCTCTCTCAACTAATGCAAGTTGGATGAGTGAGTGAATGAGTAAAATGAGAGAGACACAGTCTCTATTTACACTCCCTCTTAACTAGGAAGGTATTCTCTTGACACAGGTCATCAATACATATAGGCACAAGTCTTCAATTCTGGAGCTGGATCATCGTCACTGGATCACGAAGCATCATCGTCACTACTGCTGTACTCGTCATCTCGATCACTCGGCTATCTCTCAATTCTTCTCGTCATAGGAAGTTCTACAAATACAACCCTTTTTCATGCTAGATGTAGGCCTAGCCTCCTGTAGGTCTTCATCATCTCTGTGAGCTGTCCATCCTGTGGAATCCTCAGGACTGATTACGTGAGTCAACAAAACCTCGAAAGAGCATCCCAGGAATTTTACGAGCACGCAGCGCAACCTATCATATGTCCTAGGTGTTAACACCCAAAAAGTGTTCACTACCTCATCTACCACATTATATGGCTCATTTGTCCATTTTCCTACCACATTTCCCTTAAAAACCCAAAAAATCCCATTAAAAAGCCTCCAAAAGGCCACAAAACCATCAAAATAGCCTAAAAAAGGCTAAAAAACCCCCTTTTCCTCCAAAAATAGCAAAAATCCCCTAAAAAGGGAATAAAAAATATAAAATAATGAGGAAAAGGAGGAAAAAACCCTATATAGCTGCATAAAACCATGTGTTCCCTAAAACCATGGGTCAGCACTCCACCACCAAAAAACTATAAATAGGTGATGGAGATCCCTTATTCCATATCCACAATCACAAGCACCCTTACTCTGCCAAAATCTCTCTCGAAACCCTAGTTCACCATTGAACTACTTTCACCTTGAGAGCCACTTTTGGCCCATTCCCACCATTGGAGAAGGAGAAGGAGCATCTTGAAGCTTGGAGCATCCTCTTGGACACTGCAAAGGGCTTCATCAAACCTTCTCATTGAAGGTAATATCAATACAAAAAGCCATTCTTTATATCTTTTGTTTATATTTTATGCACAATGTCTAAAGTAATTTATTTTCTGTTTTAGCTTAATTAGTTTAATATACTGAACTGCTACTAAGGAGTCCATTCTCCTTAGTAGGTGCTCATTTGCACAAGCTAGGGGTAAAACCCTAGCTACAGTTTTGGCGACTCCCCTAGATTTTGAATTTCTGGTTTCCTTTTTGAATTTTTTACTTTCGGCTGTCCCTTTCGGCCGCTGCATACCGCGTCTTTTCCCTCTGCAGTCGCGTCTCGACCGCGCCTTTCAGGCCTTTACCTGCGATCCGACCGCGGCTCTCAGACTGCTTCCGACGCCCCACTGGCGGATTCAAGTCTGTTACCTGCGATCCGACCGTGGCTAATCAGCCTGTTTGCCGCGATCTGACTGCGCCTGTCGGCCTTTTTCCGGCGTCCCGACTGCGGCTTTCTGCCTCTTTCGTGCGTCCCGACTGCGCCTGTTAGCCCTTTTGCCGCGACCCGACTGCGTCTTGTTCCCTATTTCCTGCGTCCCGACTGCCTCTGTTGGCCCGAAAGCCGCGACCTGACCGCTATTGTTTCCCCGAAACCCGCGGTCTGCCTGTTCTGTTTCGCCACAGACCCGCGGTCTGATTTCTGCTCTTTTCCTGTTTTGAGCCCAGCCCCTTTTGCTGCAATATTTTCTGCATCTGAACAGCCCTCTGTCCCACCTGCAGCCTCACTACCTTACAGCCTTTCTGCAACATAATTTCTGTTCCCTTTACAGAATTCTTTTAAAATTTTGTTATTTTTAATTCAGAAAATTTTGCAAGTTAAAATTTCAATTTCAGCATTATTGATAGTTGGAAGTTGCACCCCTTGTCGCACTTCTATATTTTGGGTTCATCACCTCACGAGCACACACTCTGTCACATAAATCAAGTGAGCCTTAAAAAGTACCTAATTGAACCAACATTCTAACCCCACTTGGGGAACACAAAAGAATCATTGTAGTTAGGTAGGGTCGGGGGGATAGGCTTCCAATAACACCCCTCGGTCACTTTCACTTGAGACATAGTTATTGTCCAAATAGGGAACCAAAATCCCCTAGTACTATTTGGCACGGTCACGACCAGTTTGTCAGAGGGCCTCTCCCTTAGGAGGGTTGAAGTCGGGAGACTGGTTCCGGAGGCCTGAGTGGAATACCGCACTCCATTCAGTAACCGAAGGGCTACCTTTCGCGGTTCGCGGGATATCCCTGTATAGGGGTATTGCGGTCAACGAACTAAATGGTAGATTCACCTTTCTGGACGTGTCATGAACGGGGTATCTTAGTTGCCATTCTTCTAGGATTGACTACCCGGTGTCCCTCCCGGTAGGGGGATATCATAGCCACTTGGCTTTCCTACTCATATTGTCTGACTTGGATTTCATCACCTTGCAGAGGATATGTTTAGTTGAGTCAGAATACTTTTAGTTAGGTGTTTGCATGCTCCTTTACCTCCCTTTGGTCTAGTGAGTCCACCATTTTTTCTTTTTTAGGAAACCTGCTGCTTGTTGGTATTCTGACCATCTTTGTTGTCACTCCACCCATTGTAGCACAGCTGTTGCAGTGGGTGTTTTGAGTTGGTTGTTGGCCTGAGTGCCTTGTTTTTTAGCTCTCCTCCTGCACACACGGTTGCATTAGGATTTTTTGAGCTGTTTTTATACTCACCTCAACCCACATAGATTAGACACCATCTGTCACCATTGAGTCCCCGAGACATTCTCGGCGCCTCAGGGGCGAGCCCCCATAGCACGGTTCTCTTGACACCACTCGTCATAGATTCCGATCATCATCCGTTGATACCACCCATCACAGATCTAGAGCCTTGTCACTTGACTCCACTCGTCAGCGACGTAGGTCTCCGTCACCAGATAGTGACGCACCTTACTTTACCTCCGATTCTGAGACAGAGTCTGAGAACCCTATTTATACTGCCCCTAGTAGCCCCATGGCTGGCACGACTTCCACTCCATTTGTCATAGGGACCATTGGTGGCACATCCACCACTACACCAGTTACTACACCTGTTTTGGGTATGCCCTCCATGGGGCCCCCATCTACCGTTCCCCTCACGGTACCTATTCCCGCAGTGGGAATACCTATCCCCACTATGTCAGTGGCTCACACTACCAATGGTGGTGCTGGACCATCCTCCACTACCTCAGTTCCCCCACTTGGGGGCACCACCCTAAATCTTGTCCCTCCACTTGGGGGCACTGGCCCCAACTTGGTCCAAAGCACTACTGTGTCACACCCTTCTTCCAGTTTGCCATTCATGGCTAGCCTCAACCTACCTGACCTGGCCAGATTGACCAACGATCCTATTCGACACGACCCTACGTGGCCTCATATGCCTACCAAGCTCCCCTCTGATATCCCTAAGTTCGAGGGGAAAGCCGGTGAGGACCCACAAAACCATATCATGTCTTTCCACCTATGGTGTTCCTCTAACTCCATCGTGGATGACTCTGTTCACCTCCGTCTCTTACAGCGCACCTTCACTGGCTCTGCAGCCAAGTGGTATATCGAGCAACCACATGGGACCCATGCCACCTTTGCTTCCCTGGCTTCGACCTTCCTGCAGTTCTTCCAGTTGCCTGTCCGCTATGACGCGGGCGTTGAGATCCTTCTATCTTGTAGACAAAACATGGCTACCCATATCACGGACCACATCCATGAGTGGCGTCGACGCCGTAGCTTATGCAAGATTAAACTAGACGACCGTATCTTCCTAGATTGGTTCCTCAAATCCCTTCTCCCTGTTATTGCTAAGGATGTGGCCTCAGAAAGACCCCAGTCTGAGGAAGAGGCCATCCTTAAGGCTCAACAGTTCGACCTCATTTACGCCCAATCGGGTTACCTTTATACCATTATACCTGATGCCCCTCGCGGCGAGTCCTCCCAGCATGATGCGCCGGGGGCATCCCACGCTGCAGATGGTATCATTGGCCGTGTTTCTTCACATCCCCAACCATTTTCTATAGCACGTCCTACCCCTGGCCCCGACCTGTCGCGGGCTACTTCACAGTCTGGAGCAACCAACTCGTATGCTCCCATGACACACCACCATTCCCATGGACCCTCATGTCCACCTCAGTGCTTCGGGTATGCGACTCCTGCTTATGCTCCTCCAGTCGCCCCTCAGCCTTACTACCATCAGCAAGCTGCCTCAGCTCCTGCGCCTTCACAAGCCCCACCAGCTTATTATCCGCCACAGGCAGCCCCTACGGCACATCCACAACCTGCTCCGCAGCCATATCAGCAACCCCCTCAAGTTGCTGCACCTGCTCAGCCTCAACCTGCATATCATCCACTGCAGCCTGCTCCAGCACCTGCGCAACCTCAAAATCCACCTGCTGCCCAAGGGCAAGTTTACGCCCAACAGAACCTGCAGCAAAACCAGAATAACCAACGAAACCAGGGCCAACAGAACCGCGGCAAGGGCCGTAATCGGGGGAACAACCAACCTGCAGACCAAGCTGGTCAACCGGCTAATCCTCCCGACAACAACAACGCAGCCCCCGCTAATCTAAACCCTGATCGCCCACCCAAGCAGGCTAAAAACCCCAATTTGTGAATGAACCACCCTTGTTCTATTTGCGGGGTCTATGGACACTACACACATGCTTGCCCACACTTAGAGTGAGCTCGGCAACTCTGGGTTGACGAGGCCCATCGCCAAGGGCATGCGGCTCCCCAAGCGCCACCCAACCCCCCCCAACCTCAACAACCCCCTTTGGTGCTGCAAAATCCCTTACCGACCCAAGGCGTAGTGAACACTCAGCCGTTGGCTCCCCATCAAGCCAATGCGCCCCAACAACAACAGATCACTTATGCTGCTCCTGATCAACCCATGTTTGACTCAGGTACCCACCATTTACTGATGATGTCATCTGCTGACGTCAATCTCCAGACCCGTCGGAACCAATATGGCTCCACCTCTGAAGCCAATCCCACGGATAAAACTACTAACGCCCATCCCATCGATCAGGCGTTACGTATACCTCCGCCACCCATAGACGGCGCTGCGAAAGCACCTCGTTTCCCACTTCGCCGAATCAACAATAACCCTAATGTGCGCGCTGCGTCAAACTACAACATCGTAGACGACCTAGCCCAATCTCCCGCAGCCATGTCTGCGCTAGAGGTCTTGAAGAACTGCCCTTCCCAGCGCAAGACCTTACTCTCCGCCATTGGGGGCATTGACCCAAATGATTCGAATATGATGGCATTTGATTTAGACCAGTCTGAACCACGCCTACCTTCCAGCTTAGCATTCCAAGTTACTGTTTCCGTTAGGAATCTTGTCATCCATCGGTGCATCATCGATGAGGGTGCCTCCACATGCATTATGTCTACATTCGTATGGCAGAAGCTAGGATCCCCTCCTCTCCAGCAGTCCACCACTGCGTTACGTGCCTATGACGGTCGTTCGGCCCAGCCCCAAGGCCTCCTACCCAATGTACCCGTCCAGTTAGGTGGTAAAACCGTCCTTATTGACATAGAGGTAATCAATGCCCAATTGGATTACAACCTTTTACTTGGCCGCAGCTACATGTATGCCATGCGGGCGGTTGCCTCTTCGGTCTTTCGCACCATGATGTTCCCCCATGAGGGACGCGTGGTTAAAATTTATCAGCTCACATACTATGATCCCAGTGCTCCCGTGGCACCTGAAAACGTTCTCCCCATGGTTGAACAACCTGTTTCTCCTGCCACCACTTCGTTTGTTTCCTCTTCGGGGCCTGGAGTCTACTCAGACGCGCCGATGACCTCCACCTTTCACTCCATTCCTCCGCCGTCATCTACGCCCGCAATGTCTGACTTATGTACCTTGTCCCATGACAACCTACCACCTAATACTCAACCACCCTTGTTGCCTAAACCACCATTGGTACCTAGCCACATTGGTGTTACACCGATCCATACGATCCCCTTCCTAGTCCCTCCATCAGGAGTAGTAAGCGCCCCGGTCATGGCTACCCTTAGCCTCCCTGGGTTAACCTTGGGATTACCTGTATGGTATCTTTCGCCTCCCGTTCGCCCGCCGACACCAGATGTCGTCCTCCAACCGGTGCAACCCATGGCTACTACCACTTAGCCACCTCCCGGTGTCTCTACCCCTTCGTCCTCCACGACGCCCCCCTCCTCCTCCCCAACCCACTAGGGGAAGAGGTCCACAACCTTACACTGCTGTACCACCTCCCAAGATAGTCAAAAACCCTCCAGTATTTCGTGCTCCTCCCAAATGCTCGCTGTGCGATGAGTTAGGCCATGCCACTCACCAATGCCCACAGTTACCAGCCTTGCAGAAGCACATGCAGATGCTCGACGATGACCTTAACATCCCAACTGTCGAACTAAACCCCACTCCCAAGCCTAAAGATAAGTCCCTACGTACCAACCACTCCTGCGCCATATGCGGTATTTACGGGCATTATTCACATCATTGTCCCGATCTCCCGGATTACAGAGCGGCTCTCTATGAGATGAACAATCTGGATCTTGAGACGGCACCACCTACCATTGAGGAGATCTACCCCCCGGTCTCTCCCCCTTCTGAAGAGGTTAATATCATCTATATGATCTCTTCAACTACCACTTCAACCACTACCCCCCTCGTCAACCGATTTGACGACGCAAACTTTCCGTACCGATGAGGAAGTTCATGAGGCCCTGACTGCCCCGGATTATCCCTGGGACGATATGCACCATCGTTCCTATTTCATCCCAGAAGAATCCTCCTCTAGCACAGCTAACCAATTCACAGTTGAGTCTAAAGACTTCCTCCCCACCAAGGTCGACTGGTTCAAGGACCCTATCCCTGCTCCTGATGCCTTCGAGGAGGGCAACATGGCCAACATCTCACCTGTCATACAAGTTGATATCGCTGCCCCAGGACATGCCCCTGAACTCATCACTTTAGGAGCATTCTGCAGTAAACAAGAGATTGAGGACTACATAAACCTTTTTAGAGAATTCCGTGATGTCTTTGCCTGGTCCTATACCGAAATGCCTGGTCTTGACCCTGCAATTATAGAGCACCACATTGACACATGGCCTGATGTACCCCCCGTTCGTCAGAAACAGCGTCCCATTCATCCCTCAAAGCTCCCAGTTGTTAAAGTCGAGATTGAGAAGCTGCGCAAGGCAGGGTTCATTTATCCTATTGCCTATACCACTTGGGTTTCAAATCCCGTTCCCGTTAACAAAAAACAAGGCACCATCCGAGTATGCACTGACTTCTGCGATTTAAACCGCGCTTGTCCCAAGGACAATTTCCCCACGCCATTTATTGACCAGCTCATTGATGCGTGTGCGGGGCATGAAGTCCTTTCCTTCATGGATGGTTTTTTCGGATACAACCAGATACAGATCCGTAAGGAAGACCAGTACAAAACTGCCTTTACTACCCCATGGGGCACCTTTGCCTATCGCATCATGCCGTTCGGCCTCAAAAATGCTGGTGCCACTTTCCAGCGGGCCATGACCTATTGCTTTCACGACTTGGTCCATATCCTGTTAGTCTACCTTGATGACCTTACAGCTCGTTCCCGGAAACGATCAGACCACCTTAATGACCTTCGGCAAGTTTTTCTGCGTTGTCGCAAATACCAAATCCGCTTGAACCCACACAAGTGTGTCTTTTGCGTTCCGGCAGGCCGGTTGTTAGGTTTCATTGTTTCCCAAAAAGGAATTACTGTTGACCCTCTAAAAGTCCAAGCCATCTTAGACCTTCCTTCTCCTCGCACGCTCCGGCAACTCCAAAGTCTGCAGGGGCGATCCAACTTCCTTCGACACTTCGTTCCTGATTACGCCACTACCGTTCACGGTTTCTTGAGACTGCTCCATACCCACATACCCTTCGTCTGGGATGAGCAAGCAGAAGCTGCATTCGAAGCCCTCAAAAAGGCTCTCACACAAGCCCCTCTGATCTCCCCTCCGGATTTCTCCCAGGACTTCATCTTATACGTCTCGGCCTCCGAGCATGCCGTGTCCGGAGTCTTGGTTCAAGAAGACGCTTCCCACCAGGAACACGTCATTTACTACGTCAGCCAGACTTTGTCTGGTCCACCACTACGTTACCCATATGAGGAGAGACTTGCCCTAGCAGTGGTCTTTTCCGTCCAAAAATTGCGGCACTACATCTTAATGAGTCATACCACAGTCGTCGCCGACTCTAACCCTATGGTATATCTGTTAAACCGGCGGCTTCTGCAAGGTCGTGTCGCTAAATGGGTCATTATCCTCCAAGAATATGACCTTACCTTCAAAACACCTAAAAGCACTAAAGCCCTCGCGCTTGCCCAGCTCATTACCGATCTCCCTTCCCTTCTCCCGGCCAAACCAATCTCTGATGAGTTACCCGACAATCACCTGTTCACTATCTCGTCCGATGACCCATGGTACAGTGATATCTTGTTATACCTACGCACGCAGAAGTTCAGACCCAAAGTTACCCGTAATGGACGTCGTCGCATCCGTCACCAGGCCTCTCGATATCTCCTCTTAGGCGATGTCCTCTACCGGCGCGGAGTTGACACAATTCTTCGTCGTTGCCTTACACACGAGGAAGCTGAACGCGTCCTTAATGACTGTCATAGCGGTGCCTGCGGAGGCCATTTCTCAGGGATGGCCACTGCCCAAAAAGTCATCCGCGCCGGATACTTCTGGCCCACACTTTTCACTGACTGCATCACTGCGGTCAAACACTGCCATAATTGCCAACTTTTTGCCCCCAAGGCCCGGACACCTCCTGCTCCGTTACACCCAGTCGTCACCGTTGGTCCCTTTTGTAAGTGGGCCATAGACTTCATGGAATGTAGACCCCAGTCGGCCAATGGCCACAAATATATTGTTGTCGCTGTTGATTACTTCACCAAATGGGCGGAAGCCATGCCTACCTTCAATTGTACCGCCGACACTGCTGCCCGATTCTTTTTCAACCATGTCATCGCTCGATTCGGGGTCCCTAAGCAGTTAGTCTCTGACCATGGTTCACACTTCGAAGATGCAGTTTGGCGTGAGTTATCCACCCTCCTTAAGTATGAACACCAATTTTCCTCTGCTTACTACCCCCAAGGGAACGGCCAAGTAGAGGCCATCAATAAAATCCTCAAAACCATCCTCCAACGAACGGTTGACAAGCATAAGTCCAATTGGCACCACATGTTGTTCCCTGCCTTGTGGGCTTACCGCACCTCCACTAAGACCGCCACTGGTTTTACACCATTTCATCTAGTTCACGGTGTAGAGTCTGTCCTCCCCATCGAGTGTCAGATTCCTGCCTTACAGATCGTCGTTGAACTTCTCCCTGATACCTCCCCCATCGAGCAGCGTCTGCTGCAACTCGAACAAGCCGATGAAGACCGTCGGGCCACTCTCCAGAACATCGAAGCTGCCAAAAACCGCTCCAAAGCCGGTTATGATAAACATGTTCACCCTCGAACTTTCCACGAAGGGGACCTCGTCCTCGCCTATGACCAAGCCCATGACAAAACCGGTAAAGGGAAGTTTGAATCTATGTGGCAAGGCCCTTACGTCGTGCAGACCTGCCTTGGCAAGGGGGCATACATCTTAGCTGACTCCGAAGGCCGTCCTTTGCGCAACCCTAGTAATGGGTTGTATCTCAAGCGTTTTTACCCATAAAAGAAACCCGCGGCCTCATTGGTCTGCGTTGTACAGTACTTTCGTTTTCTTTTAGTCCGTTTTTTCAAACCGTTTCCACCACCGGAATCAGCACGACGAGACCGTCATGATGGTCGCCTCGTTGCATTATTTTCGTTTCGTTATTTTTTGCCCATTTTTCAGACGCCATTAGTCACCTCGGTTTGCGTGCCACATCGGCCGTTCTCCGCTTTTCACATGTTTTATATCATCGGATTCATTTTACCGAGCTGGTGATGATGCTTGAGATCATTTCTCGCTCTCACCCCCCGATTTTTTGGGTATTTTTTCAGACGCCACTAGTCCTTCGGTGTGCGTGCCACATCGGCCGTTAACCATTTTTGACATCCCTTATATCGCCGGATTCATTTTTCCGAGCTCGTGATGATGCTTGAGATCATTTCTCGCTCTCACTTGGTACAATTTCAACATTGTGTCCCAACACCTCGTTGCCTCGGTTTGCGTGCCACATCGGCCGCTATCGGATTGTTCGATTTTTGTACATGAGCCATTCACTCCTGTCATACTGCAAATGTTTCGTTATTTTGCCACCATTTCATCTACCCCGCAAGGAGGCCCATCAGTGTTCCTACCTACCCTCGTTCTTGGTCATCATTATTGATCCTTGATTGAACACTTCCTCCTTGCCTGGCCATTTCCTTTGTTCGGTATAATTTTATCCCTTTTTCGGGCCGGACAAGTCCTTTATGAAAAAGGCACTTAGGGAGTTTCCGTTAAGCTCTTTTCTGACTCCTAAAACAATGAAAAGATCACCGAGCAATCTTGCTTCCTTTCATGCTCGTTAAAGTACCTGAAAGGGCGTCTATCTGGTATAAGTTTAACCCTTTTCCGGACCTGGTAGACTAATTACGAAAAAGGAATACTCTAGTCACACCGGCTAGAAGAGTTCTTCATTGCATCCTTTTATGCTTCTTTGGGCCTTGGAGACTAAATCTACGAAAAAGCAACCCCCTGGAGTCTTCTTACTTGCTTTCAGACTCTCTAAAATTGAAAGCAACCATGAGCATGAACTGTCTTGGGCTCGTAAAATCCACACGACAGTACCATTCCACTACTTCAGAGTCTCCTTATCGCTTTCAGACTCCTTAAAATTGAAAGCAACCACGAGCATGAACTATCCTGGGCTCGTAAAATCCACACGACAGTACCATTTTACACACACTTCTTCTAGTTCCTTAACCAATGAAGAAGTTTTCCCCCGTGCCTCCTGGCACTTTGATCTATCATCTCGGCAGCACCCCCAATCAGGTCGCCTTTGTTCAGAGTATTCTGCAGTCTCCTGCCATTTTATACCAGCTTGAGTCTCCCTCATCCCAGTTACTCTCCCAGATCCATTACAGCTATGATTCCTTTCCCCTCAGTCAGTTTCATATGCTGCCAGATCATTCCCATTATTATACTCTGAACACAGGAAGTTTGAGTCCACCCACTCTACTTGCCCAGTTGTCCCCCCACAGTTTGTCAGTCCTGCCATCAGTACTACTATATTTCGGTTCTTCACCTCGCGCTCCTGTCAAGGAAACATCATTGCCTTGATAGTTGCAGGTCTCCCTCTGTCGACGACAGCTCCTCTATTCCAGAGGATATGCCTAGAGGTCCCTACGCCTTGGATTTATCACCATCTGTGGTAAGTGCCTACGGATCATTCTGAGAGGAGACATCATTGCCTCTCCGAGTGGTTGTTCCTCACATGCTTGACTTCAACACTTTGATCGCATCGTTGAGGATCGCGTAGGATTATATCCCATCAGTTTTTAGTTGAAGACCCCGGACTTCCCCCGACTCTAGCACATTGGTGAGTCACTTTGGAACGCCCAGTTATATGTTCCCATGGATGTCTGGGCTGCGTTGGCGATTGTATCCGGAAGCCATCCAGTTATATGCTTCCTGGAGTACCCATTTCAGTTCCAGTCCAGTGTACCATGGAGAGTATGACCCCAGTCACTATGATCCAGCAGCTCATCAGTTCCTTTGGTATCACACTCAGTAGCACTGTTGATAGTTCCAGTGCACCAGTTCTGCAGTTCACACATGATCCGCTCAGCAGTATGTCCCAGATTTGTGTCCCCTCTGGACTCTTATGATGTACACAGTGGTCATGTATCTTACAGGTCCTCCTTTTCGGGCCTCACAGTTCTGTTTATGTATCTTGATACGAGCATGGGTATGCCCGCCTCGTCCATATATTGAGATTATTCCTCAGTCAGTATTTGAGGTCATGTATATTCCAGGTCCCCATTTTTTGGACCCCATTGTTATTATGTTATATCCTGATACGAGCATGGGTATGCCCGCCTCGTCCATATGATCAGATGATTCCTCATCCATTATTGAGGTTATGTACTTTTAGTTCTTGCAGTTGTTCGGGATCGTTGTTCCGGGCTCCAGTTTGTTTCTTCTCTTCTCTCCACATCCCAGGAAAACCATTCATGACTTATGATGTCCATCGGCCATACGATGAGCTCCTGACCTCGCACATCAGGGGGCAATCTGTTAACACCCAAAAAGTGTTCACTACCTCATCTACCACATTATATGGCTCATTTGTCCATTTTCCTACCACATTTCCCTTAAAAACCCAAAAAATCCCATTAAAAAGCCTCCAAAAGGCCTAAAATGCCTCCAAAAGGCCACAAAACCATCAAAATAGCCTAAAAAAGGCTAAAAAACCCCCTTTTCCTCCAAAAATAGCAAAAATCCCCTAAAAAGGGAATAAAAAATATAAAATAATGAGGAAAAGGAGGAAAAAACCCTATACAGCTGCATAAAACCATGTGTTCCCTAAAACCATGGGTCAGCACTCCACCACCAAAAAACTATAAATAGGTGATGGAGATCCCTTATTCCATATCCACAATCACAAGCACCCTTACTCTGCCAAAATCTCTCTCGAAACCCTAGTTCACCATTGAACTACTTTCACCTTGAGAGCCACTTTTGGCCCATTCCCATCATTGGAGAAGGAGAAGGAGCATCTTGAAGCTTGGAGCATCCTCTTGGACACTGCAAAGGGCTTCATCAAACCTTCTCATTGAAGGTAATATCAATACAAAAAGCCATTCTTTCAATTTGATGTTTATGTTTCATGCATGCTTTAGAAGTAATTTAATTTTTGTTTTAGCTTAATTAGTTTAATATACTGAACTGCTACTAAGGAGTCCATTCTCCTTAGTAGGTGCTCATTTGCACAAGCTAGGGGTAAAACCCTAGCTACACTAGGATATTTTACATGTGACCACCACAAAACCTCGAAAGAGCATCTTAGGACTTTTACGAGCACACAGCTCAACCTATCGGATCTCCCAGGATCTTTTACATGTGGTCAGGATAAACCTTAAAAGAGTGTCTTGCAACCTGCAAGATCTCTAAAGAGCATCCTAGGACTTTTACGAGCACACAGCTCAACCTATCGGATCCCCAGGACTAATTACATGCCTCATGTAGCAAAACTTCGAAAGAGCATCCCTGGACTTTTACGAGCACACAGCTCAACCTATCGGATCTCCCAGGATCTTTTCTATGCTACCTATAGCAAAACCTCAAAAGAGCATCCCAATACTTTTATGAGCACACAACTCAACCTGTCGGATCTCCCAGGATCTTTTCTATGTACTTGCATAACCTGTCCATGGCCACGGAGTATCGACCTGATACTCATGATCCACCTGATCATCCTCGCATGGAGCATCCTATTGATGCTCATGATCATACTGATCATCATCATACAAAGAATCACCCTGATGCAAATGATCCAACTGATCATCATCACATCATCGTCCTGATGCATATCATCTGGAGCATCATCCTGATGTTCATCACACATGATCGAACTGATCATAAAAAGCATCCACCTGATGCATAACATCACACATGATCATCCTAATCATCGTCATATAGAACATCATCCAGAGCATTATCCTGATGTTCATCACATAGCTCTTACATCCACAACCATGGGAAGGATCTTCCTACCACCATGCTTGGAATGGATCCTGCAAGTGTGTCCCATCACTTCCTCCTCAAAGTATCTTCTATCTGAAGAACACCAAGCCTCTCTCTGAAGTACTCGAACTTCACTCTAGCTAGTGGTTTGGCCAATACATTTGCAATCTGCTCATCTATCGCAACATACTGGAGCTTCACTACTCCTCTCTGCACCATATCCCTGATATAGTGATATTTGATCTCAATGTGCTTCGACTTGTCATGGAACACTGGGTTCTATGAAAACTTCACACAACTTTGGTTGTCACAATAGATACAAGTATCATCCAATTGGAGATCAATAAATCAGACTGTAGCTTCCTTAGCCATACTGTTGGGCCTGGCCCAACAGGGCCATTTTGGGTGACATTTTTTATGATGAATGGACCTGAGCTGTGCGCAGTTCAGAATATGGAATTTTGCCTAAGTATCAGGAGTGTTGCGAAGATGAGTGCAGTACCAAGTTTTGAAGTATGCCGCGAAGATCAGCGTGGTGCAGTTTTAGTGATGCGAAGATAGTATGCCACGTGGAGCCAGTAAAGTTATGTACTGGGCGGAGGATGGCCGGATATAGTGGATAGACTGGCGATGGTCTATTTTTGGTAAGACTACTGAAAAGATGTCGAGTTGCGGGCATAAGAAGATCAGGAAGGCGGCCTATTGTACGAGTTCATTAAGCAGAGGATGGATCAGGAAAGTGATAGTTCGGCGTACAGCAGGGTACATGACCGTTAATAGGAAAACGACGGAAGGAAAGTGACTGGGAGCTGAGTCGGTTGTATGTGTCCGTTAAGGGATGGAAGACCTGCAGATAAAGCAACTGGGAGTTGAGCCAGTCACACGAGTCAGTTAGTGGAAGGGCGTCTCGAAGTGGGTGACCTATTGGAGTGCGCGCAACAGGGAGGCTGAAAGCAATGGCTCTAAGGCATGGAGGACCGCCATGACAGCAGGATTGCTATCAGAAGCTGGCACGACGGTTCAGAGGGACTGTAGTGGTTTGGAAACCCTAAGGGTTTCGCTCTTCAATATTGTAAAGACACAACCTTCGGGCTTGATCTATTTAAGAAGACCATTTTTGTATAGGAAGGGTTGGACTTTTGTTGTTCGTTGTTGATAATTGCATTGGTGATAATAATGTATTGTAATATCTTTTGAGTTGAATGTAGATTGTAAAGGCTCTGTAGCTGAGTGCGCAGAGACCTATCTAAGCAATAAGAGAGCCGTAGCTGAGTGCGCGGCTAAAGAACTGTGAGCCCTTCCTTGAAAGAAATATCAAACACAATTCTTGTGGACGTAGCTTCCCACTCGGGGGAGTGAACCACGTTAAATAGTGTGTTGTGAGACTGTATGTTTATGTGTTTGCAATTACATTTATCTATTCTATAGTTGTATGTGGAATGTTTACTTACAGCCTATTATGAGGAGGCTTTTATATGCATTTGCCATCAAGAGAGTATGGAATGATATGTTAAGTCTGCATGAATAGAGGTATGGTTAATATTAGCAACGCTTCTAAGGACAGTGAATCTATCATCTGCTTGAGCATAGAGGAATTGTTTACCTAGTGAATGGATGCAGTCGATGAATGTATAACCGTTATTTCACACCTGAGGGTTATGCTTAAAATAGTAACACTTAAGGGTATGACCTGAGCATTAAATAGTCAGCTAGTTAAGTGTATACTGAGTGGATAGTTGACACTTAACCCCCTTTGCCTTAAGTATTCTGCGAACGATCCAGTGTAGGAATTCAAGCAGCAGTGTTCGCAGAACTGTATTGAGCCCCGCAGTAAGGAAGAAGGTAGTGGTGTGAACCACGGTGCTGACCAGCACCGCGTAGTTCGACCTTTGCAGCGCTCGACTGGTGTGCTACCGTGAACATCGTCACAATCATCAACTCATCATTCAATGTGGACATCTAAGTCCGCAGTGCCCCATTAGAAACACCTCGGGTGAGACCTCGGCCTGCTCATAGGCTGTTGCCGAAAGGGCCGGTGCGAAGGGGTTTTGTTGGTTTGAGGTAACCGCACAGAACCTGGGTCTTCATAAAACCTCTGGTCAACATTTGATAAACCAACAAATGGTTCCATTTCCATGCTAGAATCCGTGATGAGCTCCAGCCGTGATGAGTGATGAAGAGTCTGAGGTCCTGAAAAGTGCATTGAACTGGCATCCTAAGAAGACAGAAATCCAGGCTTGGTGGGATAAGACCATAAGAGACTATAAAAGACAAGAGAACAGACAACTGCATCTAAGCGACACACAGTGGTCGGATACCTATCTGTTGGACGACATTCACGAAATTTTCTGGGCCACATTTTCGGACGAGCTGCACGCGTGGATCTCGTGGCTCGCAGAAAAGAAAACTTGCTTTCAAGGAGGAATTCCTACAGAGTGGAATCCTGAGCTCATAGCACAGCTCAAAGTGATAAATAGTCCACTGACGTGCATAATTGACTTTTGGGTCGATCATATGCTAGAAGGCTTTATCATAGAGTTTGCTATGGATACGCTCAAATCCTACAGCCAAGCAGAGGCACACTTTTTCAGAGGTTTCCAAAGTAAGTTCTTGAACAATCTCAGTCTATACATTAATATGCTCTTATCTAAGAAAGGTGTTTTAAGAATGCAGTAATATTTTTAAGTTGTCATGGTAAATATCATTTATAGCGATTCTGACGAAGATACTCACAACTTAAGGAGTGGGAAGAGATACAAGTTCAATAAGAAACTTGGAGGATCTGGACTCCATGTAGATACTGAAATTCCTTTTGATACTGAAAATGAAGCCGCACCCCCATTTACTCCTCAGAATCCTCCACTTGCAGAGCCAACCCTATCGAATACGCAGCCTAGTACATCTACCCCTATACGCCCATTTGTTTTTACTACGCAGAGTCCCGTACGACAACCTAGCACCCCTTAGGGCACACCTCAAGGTGCCCCTTCGAGTTCTATACCTCCCCCCAGAGCCATGGCCCATACGGACATGAAGTTGCCTATATTCAAAGGGACGGGTCTAGAAGACCCTGACCAGTTCCTTTGCGAAGCTTTCTGGAGTGTCAGATAGATCCGAGATGATGATGAGAAGAAATCCCAACTTGTTACTACATTCAAAGACAAAGTGCTGCTCTAGTTCATGAAGTATTCTACCACATATCCCAAGACCCTGGAAGAGATCAAAGCTGCGCTAATAGCAGAGTTTAAGAAACCAAAGTCTGAGTCTCAGTGTATAACTAAGCTGAAGGAAATCAAGCAGAGATCGACAGAATTAGTCTGGGAATTCGACCAGAAGTTCAAGACACTCTTGGACCAAGTGAGCTTTGTCATAGCACCTGAATAGCATAAAGAATTCTGCACATCAGGTTACCATTAATGCAACAAAAGGTTACATCCCAGGAAGAGGCCTTGGAAATCACGATGAATTTGGAGGCTTCGTCGATTGGTGAGTCTAGTTCTGGGATGATGCAAATTCAGAACCAGCTTGCCACCCTGACACTAGAGCTAAAGAGCATGAAGAATGGAAAAGAGTAGCGATATGAACCTCGTCACGAGATCTGGTGCATGAGTTGCAAAGGAGAAGGTCATGATCGGGACCATTGTCCCCTATACCGCGACTATCTCAGCAATGGTGCGCCTAACCCCATCAATCAAAATCAGGCACCCTAGTGTGAGATCTATAGAACTACTAGTCATAGACCTGAATATTGTTACCTGATACAGAAATATGTGAAGACACCTAAGAATCTATATTGCAACTTCTGCAAATCAGTTGGACATGATGAGTCCAATTGCCGCGCTTATGAACTAATGAATGAAAGAAAGCATGACATGGATTCAATGAGAGGCATTGGCTTGTACAGAGTGCAAGAAGATAACCAGCCAAAATAAGAAAACATGCACTATGATCAATCTGCTTACAGAGGCCGTGGTGGTGGATACCGCGGTAGAGGAAGAAATACCGGCCCGGCACAAGGAAGAGACCGCGGTGGGGTCATCTGCTATAACTTTGGCCAGCCAGGTCATGTATCCAGAGACTGTGTAAACCCATGCACCACATGTAATTATTGTAAATCATTTGACCATGTTATAGAAGATTGCTCGGTGCTAGAGGTAGAGATGCAGAAAAGAAGAAGAACAGATGCACTATCTCCGAACATCCAATGGATCGCAGCAGAGAACAGACCTGCGGATCCTAGCATTAAAGTAGTCACACGCAGTGGCATGGAGACAGACCGTGATAGGAGAGCAGAGGCTTCCACTTCAGGAGAGGCTCATGCAAAGCAGGGCCCTCTTGAAACAATATGGGTAAGAAAATCCCCAGGAAAGACGCCTGCTCTGGATCTAAAGAAGAACAAAGAGGATTTTGTTGACGCACGGGATACCTTCAGAGAACCAGCACCTAAATCACCAAGGATCCCACTGCGCAAGAAGTACCATGTGTTGAAGACACGCCTGCTACTTATGACAAGACAAGACACACAGCGGATGTTAGCACCTCTGTTGCGCAGTTCCTAAGGAGCTGCATGAAGCTGCTGAAAAATGAAAACACGATAGCAGAGCTAGAGAAGCTCATAAATCTATACGAACCATAGACAGAAGTAGAAACTTCTGATGGCACACTACATCATATAAAGAAATAGAAGAGGATAGGCCGCGAAATGAGGCTCACTGCGCAAATAGGAGACTTTGAGATGGATGAAGTTATCCTTGATCTGGGATCAGAAGTAAATGTCTTGACCAAGCAGACATGGCAGTATATGGGTCGATCAAAGCTGTCGTGGTCACCTATCCAGCTGAGAATGGCCAACCAAGAGAAATTTATCCCATTTGGCCGCTTAGCCAATGTTGTGGTTGATATTGACAGAGTACAAAGCCATGCGTACTTTGAAGTCATCAAAATTGTTAATGATAGCCAGCCCTTTCCTGCACTATTAGGAATTGATTGGGCTATTGACAATTTAGCCATTATAAATTTGAAAACAAAGAAGATGATATTCGAAGGTAAGCATCTGCGGGTGATTACACCATTGGATCCTATAGATGAAGACATATATAGCAAGCCGATTCAGGAGGAATCTAAGGCCCAGGATTTGGACCGACTGTACCAGATGACTGCGAACCAGGAGGATTACATCAATCCTACTGCGGATGGTGTACTCATCTGGAGATGCGATAGCTCCTATGTGTCTGACTCCGATGCTGGACTGGAAAATTGGCATAATCGCATGCACAAAGTATCAGCTAGAAGGTGCACGCAGGTCATGAAATCATTGCGCTGGATTGGAAAGGAGGTAAGTCCGATCCCTACATTTGATGGTTCTGCTAACTTTTATACTTTTATTCAAGACTATACTACAGCAGTTCCAGAAGAGCACAGATTACCAGCATTGGATATGGCTCTCTGTGGCATACCCACCAGATGGTGGGCTTCGCACAAGTGGATATTGATCACTTGGGATCAATGCAGAACTAAGATGCAGATTCGGTTCGCAGAAAAGGTTACCTTACCCTTTGACAAGTTCAATGGGAAGATAGATCCTAGGCAGCATTTGGAAGTCTGTTCACAAGCATGGGAAGACAGGCCACCTGAAGAGTGGGTGCACTTGTTCGTACATAATTTAGAAGAGGATATTCCAAAGAAATGGTATCTAGACCTAGAGTTACGCAGGGAAACCTCATATTGGGAAACATTAACTATGAACTTCCAGAGAGATTTCAGCTTCGAAGATGAGAACCCTTTGATACATGAGGAACTGCAGATAATCAAGGAACGTATATTCAGAGGAGATTGTCCTCGCGAAGATATGTCATAGGAAGAATTCTTCGACACAGATGACAATCCTGCAAACACATACTCAGAATGGAAAGAACATGAACAACTTCCAATAGACTGTTATAACTTAGCTGAGGATGATGAGCATGGAAGAGAGGAAGATGAAGATGACCCGCGCAATATCAATATACTAGATTCAGAAGGCGCGCACGATATAGAAGGACCACCATTGGAAATCCCGTACATGAGCGGACCAGTTAAGACACATAAGGTAAACATTGGCATGAGTGAAGAGCCAAAGTTCGCATCTATTGGAGACTACTGGGATGATCAGACTATCGCGGAGATTGCAGACACTCTACACGAATATTAGGAACTATTTCTGACCAAGTTTACAGAGATGAAAGGAATATTGGGTGACTTAGGAGTCATGAAAATCCCTTTGAAGCCAGGCGCTAAGCCTATGAAGCAGCGACCATATAGACTGAATCCACGGTATAAAGAGAGAGTCCGTGCAGAGTTGGACAAAATGTTGGAGGCAGGGATCATCGAACCTATCGAGGAATCTGAATGGATCAGTCCTATGGTTGTTCAGGACAAGAAAGCAAAGGGTGAGCTCAGTATATGTGTCGACCTCAAAAAACTTAATGATGCATCAATGCACGACCCATTCCCTACCCCTTTTACGGATGAAGTACTTGACAATGTTGGAGGGAATGAGGCCTACTCTTTTACCGATGGTTTCTCCGGTTATAATTAGATCAGAATTGATCCCGTGGACAGGCATAAGACAACATTTGCTATAGAATGGGGGTCATTCCAATATACAGTCATGTCGTTTGGTCTGAAGAACGCACCTGCCATCTTCTCCAGAGTCGTCGTTGTGGCATTCAAATATTTCATGCATAAGTTTCTCGAAGCATATTTTGATGACTGGACTGTCTTTGGTTTGCTGAAGAACCATTATGAAAATTTGGGAATGATTCTTGAAAAGTGTAGATAGCATCAGATCTCGCTGAATTTGAAGAAGTGCATCTTCTATGTTCCATATGGAATCTTACTAGAACATATTGTCTGTAAGCAGGGCTTGATGGTGGACCCTGCGAAGATTGCCATTATTGTGAATTTACCTACACCAACTTCAGTTAAGATGCTACGCTCTACCTTGGGTCATACAAGTTATTATAGGAAGTTCATTAAGGGTTACGCATAGATAACCGCAGCAATGGAGAAGCTGCTGAAGAAGGATGTACCGTTCATTTGGAACGAAGAATGCGAATAGGGTTTTGACACCCTTAAGGAAAAAATGGTTACCACGTCGATCCTAGTCTTTCTAGACTGGACAAAACCATTTCATGTTCATGTGGATGCATCATGCATTGCCCTAGGCATTGTGTTAGCTCAGCCAGGAGAAGGGGGTATTGACCACCCCATCACATTTTCTAGTAGAAAGCTATCAACAGCAGAGAAGAACTATAGCACTACTGAGCGGGAAGGACTTGCGATGGTATATTCCCTTCAGAATTTCAGGCATTATCTACTTGGTGCACACTTCCTCATGTTCACTGATCATTCTACATTGAAATATCTGGTCAATAAGCCAGTGTTAGGGGGGCACATATGCAGAAGGTTGTTGTTGTTCTAGGAGTACGACTTCGAGATCGTTGTTAAACCTGGTAGGCTGAATTTGGGACCTGACCACCTGTCTAGAATAGAGTTAGGAGAGGAGCCAACGAACATCGAAGACAGTCTGCCCGATGCGTAGCTATTTGCTATATAGGTTGTAGATGATTACTATAAGGATATCATTGATTTTCTGACAATAGGGCTGACACCACAAGAGTTTTATGTTCAGCAGAAGAAGCAACTAGTAGTGCGCGCCACGGATTTCACTATCATTGCAGGTCAGTTATACAAACTCGGACCAGATGAAGTTCTCTGCAGATGTGTACCACGAAAAACCATATATACTCGCAGATGCGCATTCAGGGATCGTGGGAGGTCATTACACAGGAAAGGCTACTGCGCAGAAGATATTGCGCGCAGGGTTGTGGTGGCCTACCATCCATAAAGATTCTAAGGAATACTGTAGGAACTATGATGTCTGTCAGAGGACAGGGAAGCCATCGCGGAGAGACGAAATGCCATTAAATCCACAATTGACCTTACAGGCCTTTTAGAAATGGGAAATTGATTTTGTGGGACCTATAAACCCACTGGGAAAGAGAACTGGTGCGAGGTATATCATTACTGCAACATATTACCTCACCAGATGGGCAGAAGCTAAACCAGTAAAGGAATGCAGCGCAGTTCATTTTTGAGTAAATTTTGATGTGATCAGGGCACTCACTTTCTAAATAAGACCATAGAAGCCTTGATAGAGGAGTTCCACATTCGGCATCACCGTAGTACGCCATATCATCTGCAGGAAAATGGAACTGTTGAAGCCTTCAACAAGATACTGGAAAACGCGTTGACGAAGGTGTGCAACGTAAACAGGGATGACTGGGACCTACACATCTCGTATGTACTTTGGGCATACATGACAATCTGTAAGAAATTAACGGGACAGACACCTTTTCGTTTGGTTTATGGGCAGGAGACCATAATGCCAATGGAGTACATTGTCTCCAGTCTGAGGATTGTTGCGTTCACCAGAATGGTAGACCGCGAAGCATTAGATGGAAGACTTCTACATTTAGTTGGCTTGGAAGAGGATCGTTTCATTACAGTATTTCAGCAGCAAGTCCAGAAGGATCGTGAAAAGGCATGGCATGATCACCATATCAGGAACAAATGCTTTCAGGTAGGTGACTTAGTCCTCTTGTATGACAGCAAGTTCATGAAATTTCCTGGCAAGTTTAAAATACATTTGATTGGTCCATATACTGCTATGTATGTCACTGACAATGGTGTTGTTCAGTTAGCCACTTTAGCTAGTGATACCCTACCCACTATGATAAATGGAAGCAAACTTAAGTTGTACCGCGATAGTCCTGCTTCGCAGCATGCAGAAAGATAAACATCAGGAGAAATTTCTAAGTGCCAAGTACAGTTGAAATTGGGCACTAGAAATTTATAGAGTTTGTACATGTATCATAAAGGGAGAATGTATGAGCGGCACAGCACTGCCGAAGCTGCGCAGGATCCAGAAGAAGAATAGTGGAAAAACAGCTGCTCAGTTCAAAGATCAGTACCATGAAGAAACTGCGCAGGAGTTGAAATGTTCCGCCGCGCAGCTTGGTGCAGCATTCAAAGAAAAATAGTTGTTCCGTGTCTTTTGAGAAAATAGTCGTTAGATGACCGTTGCAGCAACTGCTCGAGCATTTAAAGGGAAGATAGCCGTTCTGGACATACTGATGGATGAAAAGACTGAAAGATCTAAAGTATTTGACCGCAAGAGGTCGCATTTAATGCTTATCTAGTCGTTGAAGGGCGCGGAAGGGGGTTTGTTGCACCTATAAATAACACCAAGTGAAGACTCGTGGGTGTTACCAAGCACTTAGAATTTTTTTCTGTAATTGACCTCTCCGAGCTAGTAGGCATCTGTATTCTCTCTGCCATAGCCGCTATCTCATTAAGTGAATGTCTGAACCCTTCTACACAGAGCAAGAGCTTACTATTGTAGAAGCACTGAGGATATTTCAGCATGGAGGGATTCAGCAGTTAATGAAAACCCCAGTTAAGAAGGTCATTGTAGAACAAGGTGAAGGATCCCGCAGATCACCAAGGATTAATCCGACAATGCAGGATAAGGGAAAGGACACTGTAACTGGACTTCTGTCAAAGCAATCCAATCTGAGTTCGGCGAGCACAAGGCAACCCATATTCACCAAGGAAATTTCACTCAAGATGACACCAGATTATGTATCACCGAGGGCGCTGGATGCCCCTGTGTATAAGCTCGTAAAGAACACCAAGTACGATATCCCTCTGTCACCAGTGTCTAAGCACGTAAAAATTACAACAAACCTTATGGGGAAGATCCCAGACTGCAAATGGGAGGATTATGACCTCTTGGCAGTAAAGAAGGACGAGCCACATGATCCGAAGTACCCATATTTTCAACCAGATCAATATATGTGCTGGAAAAAGGATGCAAAAGGAGAACTAAATCTGGTGGTCAAAAGCTGGTTAACACTGGTGGTGCAGTCAAGACTGTTAAACCTACTGCGACTGCCCCATTTTGAAAGATCGACCGAACTAAACGTCATGGTTCGCACCTTGATGGCACGAATCCACCAAGGTTATCTATGGATGGAAAAGCCCATAGACATCAGTATCGACCTAATCCATGTTATTACAGGATTGAGTAAGCGCGGCGAGGATCTGAAGCAATTCTTCCAAGGGAAGGCCAAAGAAAAAGACGCCATGGCAAAGATGAAGAAGAGCCACGCGTTGGTGAAGGGAAAACTGGGTTTTCCTACCGAAGAGATTGACGATCGAGAAACAAAGTTCATTATGCAGATGTTCATGGCAAAGGTATTGAGAACAGCAAGACCCACCGAGGTGCCTGCGGGCGTAGTGCTACTTGGTGTCGCAGCAGTAGAGGGCACAGAGTTTAACTGGTGCCAATATCTATTGAATGAGTTCATGGAGGAACTCAACGATATTCAATGGAATGGGGGAAACTTCCATTTTACATGGTTGATTGTCCTCATCGCATTCATTGGATGGAAGGAGCCGAAGGATTTTGTTGGCGTCAGTGTTGATAGATCTGAACCCAGAGGAATCAGGTTCATGAACCTATGGGAAAATATAAATCCACAACGCCAGCACGCTAACCAAGAAGTCTTCCATCAATATTACACGCAGTTGCGCGATGTGATCACGCGCACACCAAGAATAACGAAGCAGGTAACAAGAAAGTACATAGGCATTATCAATTTTATGGCTGACATGTGTTGTGTGTTTATCTCTCCAAAGGAAAAGATGAAGAAGCCGCAGTGTTTCCCTGGGCACTACCACATGACAGAAGCAGATATAGAGCTCATTATGAAATATTGGCCCGCCGACTACTGCGCCGAAGTTTTGGACGTCCCGACAGACTCAGAAGATGATGAGCCGATTCCTCCACCATGTCCTATTATTGAAGAGAAAGAGGCGGAGAAGGGAAAGAGAAAAGAGCCAGAAATCCCATCCCAACCGAAGGTGATAAAGAGACAGAGAATGGAAAGAGAAAAGAGCCGGAAATCCCATCCCAGCCGAAGTCAAGAAAGAAGCAAAAGGCGATGAAAACTCCTACGGATACGGTTTTAAAAGAAGACGACTTTGACATGATTGCGGACAAAGTGAATGAGACCCTCGAGGAATTTATGTCAGATAAGGAGAAAAAATATAAGGCCATCCAGGATGACCTTGCGAGGAACTAGGTCGCAATGCAAGGGCTCATGAAGAAAATGGAGGATGTCCACAAGAGCCTGCCCTTACCGCATGACACGAGGGCTGCAGGGGCTGCAGAAGCTTCATAGCAAGCACCATCTCCCCTCGCTGTCGCGCTGCCACCCAAAATGAGACTTGTCCGTCTTGACCCAATCACAGTCACATACCCTACGTCAGAGCACATCGACGTGGTTGAGCTCGACTTAGCAAAGGTTGCGTTACCTGGTCTACATTATTTGCACACGCAGGTTGGTGAGGAGATGCGTGACAAAGCTGCGCAGTCCATGAGAGCAAAAGCTCAGTTGCAAGCCTCGAACAGGAAGCTTGAGGGGTCGAGCACGTGCACCTTGCTGATGATGGGAGATGAACAATAGCGCCGACAGAAGCTGGAGGCTACAATCAATTCTATTGCAATAGAGATCAAAAGAGTGCAAATCCAAGATAATCCCGAGGATACCATAAACAGAATAGCGGATAGGGTGCGGACCCTAAAGTCAGAAATGGAGGAAAAGGTAGTCCTATATGAGGCAGATATCAGTCTGCTTAGGGAAAAACTGAAACCGCGGGCTCAGTTAACTGAGAAGCAGCATAGAGAAGCTGAAGTAAGGACTGCAGCAGAAAGCATCGCAACAGAGGCTACAAAGTGCCACCAATTACTTGATCAGTCCTTGAAGGCATTTATAGACCTTGAGGAAAATCCACAGCTGCAGCAGACAAAGACCGCGGTGAAGGAAAAACAGACCGCATTGGAAGCCATGCCAGTAGAGGTGAAGACTCTGCCACCACGAGACAGACTGTAGAAGTTTAGAGAAATATCTACCCTCAATAAGAAAGTACATATCTTAAGAGAAAAGGAGACTGTGCTAGACAATCAGTCACAGCCACTCCTCGAAGACGCCTCTAATGTCTCGCAGTGCATAGAAAATAAATTGAAATAGCTGTGAGCCAACCAAGAAGCGGTAGAAGCACAAATTGGCGTGGAGACAACACCTGAAGAGCTTGCGATTGTCAAACAAATGGAGAAGGAGGGAAAAGAAACAATGAAGGAGCTGACGGACGCTTATACTCAGTTCGCAACCAAGCTGATGTTAACACCCAAAAAGTGCTCACTACCTCATCTACCCCATTACATGATTCATTTGTCCGTTTTCCTACCATATTTGCCTTAAAAACCCTAAAAATCCCACTAAAAAGCCTCCAAAAGGCCACAAAACCATCAAAAAAGCCTCAAAAAGGCTATAAAACCCCTTTTCCCTCCAAAAATATCCAAAATTCCTCCAAAATAGCAAAAACCCCCTAAAAAGGGAATAAAAAATATAAAATAATGAGGAAAAAGAGAAAAAAAAGAAGGAAAAAACCCTATACAACTGACCTAAACCATATGGTTCCCAAAACCATGGGCCAGCACTCCACCACCAAAAAACCTATAAATAGGTGATGGAGACCCCTCATTTCATATCCACAATCATAAGCACCGTTACTCTGCCAAAATAGCTCTTGAAACCCTAGCTCACCCTTGAGCTACTTTCACCTTGAGAGCCCCTTTTGGCCCATTCCCATCATTTGGAGAAAGAGAAGGAGCAAGTTGGAGCTTGGAGCAACCCTCTTGGGCCATTGCAAGAGCTTCACCAACCTTCACATTGGAGGTAAAATCAATACAAAAACCATTCTTTATATATTATTTTTTCTGTCTCATGCATATGTTTAGAGTAATTTACATTTCTGTTTTAGCACTTTAATTTACAATTTATTGAACTGCTACTAAGGAGTCCCTTCTCCTTAGTAGGTGCTCATTTGCACAAGCTTGGGGTAAAACCCTAGCTACAGTTTTGGCGACTCCCCTTGGTTTGAATTTCTGGTTTTAGTTTAAATTTTTAGTTTTCTGCAATAATTTCCCGTTTTTTCCTTTCGGCTGTCCCTTTCGGCTGCCGTAAACCGCATCTTTAACCTCTGCAGTCGCGTCCCGACCGCGTCTTTCAGGCATTTACCTGCGACCAGACCGCGGCTCTCAGACTGTTTCCGGTGTTCAGCCGGTGGATTCAAGTCTATTACCTGCAATCCGACCGCGGTTAATCAGCCTGTTTGTTGCGATCCGACTGCGGCTGTTAACCCTTTTTCGGTGTCCCGACCGCGGCTTCCAGCCCTTTTTCTGCAACCCGCCTGTGTCTGCGGGCCCTTTTTCCGCGTCCCGACAGCGAATTTAAGCCCCTTTTCCTGTGACCCGACCGCGCCTGTTGCTCTGTTTCCTGCGACCTGACTACAGCATTCGGCCAGAAACCCGCAACCCGCCCGCGCCTGTTGTTCTGTTTCCCGCGATCCGACCTCAGCATTCGGCCAGAAATATGCAACCCACCCGCGCCTGTTTTTCTGATTCCCGCGATCCGACCGCTTTGTTTTGCCACAGACCCACGGTCTGATTTCTGCATTTTTTCACTGTTTTTAACCCAGCTCCTTTGCTGCAACATTTTCTGCACCTGCACAGCCATCTGTCTTACCTGCAGCCATACTTCCCTACAGCCTTTTCTGCAGTTTTATTTCTGTTACATTTACAGAATCGTTTTTTAAATAATTTGAAAAAGAGAAAATTTTGCATGCTTAAGTTTACATCCTGTCTTGTTATTGTTAGTTAGAAAGTTGCCCACCCTGTGGCACTTTTACTTGGGTTCATCACCTCACGCGCACACACTCTGTCACCTAATTCAAGCGAGCCTTAAAAACTACTTAACACAACCAATATTCTAACCCCACTTGGGGAACACAAAAGAATTTTTGTAGTTAGGTAGGATCGGGGGGATAGGCTTCCAATAACACCCCTCGGTTGCTTACACTTGAGACATAGTTGTTGTCCAATTAGGGAACCAAAATCCCCTAGTATTTTTTGGCACGGTCACGACCAGTTTATCAGAGGGCCTCTCCCCCAGGAGGGTTGAAGTCGCCAGACTGGTTCCGGAGGCCTGAGTGGAATACCGCACTCCATTCAGTAACCGAAGGGCTACCTTTCACAGTTCTCAGAGTATCCCTATATAGGGGTATTGCGGTAAAAGGACCAAACGACAGATTCACCAAACTGGACGTGTCATGAACGGGGTATCTTAGTTGCCATTCTTATAGGATTGACTACCCGGTGTCCCTCCCGATAGGGGGATATCTTAGCCACTTGGCTCTCCTATCCATATTGTCTGACTTGGATTTCATCACCTTGCAGAGGATATGTCTAGTTGAGTCAGAATACTATTTAGTTAGGTGTTTGCTTGCTCCCTTACCTCCTTTTGGTCTAGTGAGTCCACCATTTTTTATTTTTAGGAAACCTGCTGCTTGTTGGTATTCTGACCATTTCTGTTGATACTCCACCTATTGTAGCACAGCTATTATAGTGGGTGTTTTGAGTTGGTTGTTGGCCTGAGTGCCCTATTTTTTGAGCTCTCCTTCTGCACGCTCGGTTGCATTAGGGTTTTTTTTTTTTTTTTTTTTTTACTCACCTCAACCCCCATAGATTTGTCACCATTGAGTCCCCGAGACATTCTCGATGCCTTAGGGGTGAGCCCCCACAGCACGGTTCAATTGAAACCACCCGTCATAGACACAGATCTTCTTCACTTGATACCACTTATCATAGATCTCGAGCCTTGTCACTTGACTCCACTCGTCAGCGGCATAGGACTCCGTCACCCGATCTTGACGCCCCTTATTTTACCTCTGATTCGGAGGCAGAGTCTGAGAACCCCATTTACACTACCCCTACTAGCCCCATGGCTGGCACGACTTCCACCCCTTTCTTTGTAGGGACCATTGGTGGCACATCCACCACTACACCAGTTACCACACCCATTTTGGGTATGCCCTCGATGGGGGCCACGTCCACCATTCTGGTCACCGTACCCATTCCAGTAGCTAGCATACCTATCACCACTCCACCAGTGATTCACACTACCCTTGGTGGTGTAGGACCATCCTATACCACCTCCATTCCCCCACTTGGGGGCAACATCCCAAACTTTGCCCCTCCACTTGGGGGCATTGGCCCCAACATGGTCACACCCACTAGTATGTCACATCCTTCTTCTAGTTTGCCATTCATGGATAGCCTCAACCTACCTGACCTAGCCATACTGACTAACAATCCCATTAGACACGACCCCGCGTGGCCTCACATGCCCACCAAGCTCCCCTCTGACATCCCGAAGTTTGAGGGCAAGGCAGGTGAGGACTCCCAGAACCATATTATGTCCTCCCATCTATGGTGTTCCTCCAACTCCATAGTGGATGACTCTGTCCGCCTCCGTCTGTTACAGCGCACCTTCATTGGCTCTGCAGCTAAGTGGTACATCGAGCAACCCCATGGGACCCATGCCACCTTTACTTCCCTTGCCTCAACATTCCTGCAGTTCTTCCAGTTACCTGTCCGCTATGATGCGGGAGTTGAGATTCTCCTGTCTTGCAAACAAAACATGGCTACCCACATCACAGACCACATTCATGAGTGGCGTCGACACCGTAGCCTTTGCAAAATCAAATTAGACGACCGTATCTTCTTAGATTGGTTCCTCAAATCCCTTCTTCCTGTCATTGCTAAGGATGTAGCATCCGAAAGACCCCAGTCTGAAGAAGAGGCCATCCTTAAGGCCCAGCAATTCGACCTCATTTACGCCCAGTCGGGTTATCTCTATACCATTATACCGGACGCCCCTCGCGGCGATTCCTCCCAGCACGATGTGCCGGGGGCATCCCATGCTGCAGACGGCATCATCGACCGTGTTTCTTTGCATCCCCAACCCTTTTCCATAGCGCGTCCTAACCCTGGCCCCGACCTTTTGCGAGCTACCTCACAATCTGGAGCAACCAACGCGTATGCTCCTATGACACATCACCACCATTCCCATGGACCCACCTATCCATCTCAGTGCTTCGGTCATGCGCCCCCCGCTTATCCCCCCCCAGTCGCACCTCAGCCCTATTACCACCAGCTCCTGCGCCTTCCCAGGCCCAACCCGCTTATTACCCGCCACAAGGAGCCCCTGCGGCAAACCCACAACCTGCTCCACAGACATATTAGCAACCCCCTCAAGGTGCCGCACCTGTGCAGCCTCCACCTACATATCACCCACCGCAGCCTGCTCCAGCACCTGCGCAACCGCAGAACCCACCTGCTACTCACGGGCAAGTTTACGCCCAACAAAACCCACAGCAAAACCAAAACAACCAACGCAACCAGGGCCAACAAAACTGCGGTAAGGGCCGTAATCGTGGAAACAACCCTCCTCCTGACCAAGGTGGTCAACCTCCTAATCCCCCAGACAACAATAATGCGGCCCCCGCTAACCAAAACCATGATCGCTTGCCCAAGCAGGCTAAAAACCCTAATTTGTGAACAAACCATCCTTGTTCTATTTGCGGGGTCTATGGCCACTACACACATGCTTGCCCACACTTGGAGGGAGCTCGGCAACTTTGGGTTGATGATGCCCATCGCCAAGGGCATGCGGCTCCTCAAGCACCGCCCAACCCCCCACAACCTCAGCAGCCACCTTTGGTGCTGCAAAACCCCTTACCAAACCAAGGCGTAGTGAACACTCAGTCGTTGGCTCCCCCTCAAGCCAATGCGCCACCCCAACAACAGATCACTTACGCCGCTGCTGATCAACCCATGTTTGACTCAGGTACCCACCACTTGTTGATGATGTCATCCACTGATGTCAACCTCCAGACCCGTCGGAACCAATATGGCTCCACCTCTGAAGCCCCTCCCGTCGATAAAAACACTAATGCTCATCCCACTGATCAGGCGTTACGTATACCTCCGCCTCCACTAGATGGTGCTCCCAAATCACCTTGTTTCCCACTTCGCCGTATCAACAATAACCCCAATGCGTGCGCTATGTCAAACTACAACATTGTAGATGACTTATCCCAATCTCCTGCAGCCATGTCTGCGTTAGAAGTCTTGAAAAACCGCCCTTTTCAGTGCAAGACTTTACTCTCAGCCATTGGGGCTATTGAACCAAATGATTCGAATTTGATGGCATTTGATTTGGACCAGTCCGAACCCCGCCTGCCTTCCACTTTAGCATTCCAAGTTTCTGTTTTCGTTCGGAATCTTGTCATCCATCGGTGCATCATCGATGAAGGTGCCTCCACATGCGTTATGTCAACATTCGTATGGCAGAAGTTGGGATCCCCTACTCTTCAGCAATCCACCACTGCATTACGTGCCTACGACGGTCATTCGGCTCAACCCCAAGGTCTCCTAGCCAATGTCCCCGTCCAGTTAGGTGGTAAAACCGTACTCATTGACATAGAGGTCATCAACGCCCAGCTTGATTATAACCTCTTACTTGGTCGCAGCTACATGTATTCTATGCGGGCGGTAGCTTCCTCTATCGTTCGTACCATGATGTTCCCCCATGATGGACGCGTGGTCAAGATTGACCAACTCGCCTACTACGATCCAAATGCCCCTGCTGCACCTGAAAATGTTGTCCCCATGGTTGAACAACTTGTTAGTGGTACCGCTACCTCATTTGTTTCCTCCTTGGGACCTGGAGTTTACTCAGACCTGCCGATGACATCCACCTTCCAATCCATTCCTCCCCCGTCATCTGCGCCCGAAGTGTCTGACTTATGTACCCTTTCCCACGATACCCAAACACTTAACAATCAACCACCCTTGTTGCCTAAACCACCATTGGTACCTAGCCACATTGGTGTTACACCCATCCACACAATCCCCTTCCTAGTCCCTCCCTCGGGAGTAGTAAGCGCCCCGGTTATGGTTACCCTTCACCTCCCTGGGTTAACCTTGGGATTACCCGTATGGTATCTTTCACCTCCCATTCCCCCGCCGACACCAAGCGTCGTCCTACAACCGGTGCAACCCATGGCTACTACCACTCAACCACCCCCCGGTGTCGCTACCCCTTCGTCCTCCATGAATCCCCCTCCTCCTCCCAAACCTACTGGGGGCAGAGGCCCCCAACCTTACACTGTTGTACCACCTCCCAAGACAGTCAAAAACCCCCCCGTGTTTCGTGCTCCTCCCAAATGCTCGTTTTGCGATGAGTTAGGTCATCCGACTCATCAATGTCCCCAGTTACCGGCATTACAGGAACACATGCAGATGCTTGACGACGACCCCAATATCGCGGTTGTCACACTCAATCCAACCCATAAGCCTCATGATAAATCATTACGCACTAACCACCCTTGTGCAATATGCGGTGTTTACGGCCATTATTCACATCACTATCCTGATCTCCCCGATTACAGGGCAGCTCTCTACGAGATGAATAATGTGGATCTTGAGACAGCACCTCCCACCATTGAGGAGATTCACCCCCCGATCTCACCCCCATCCAGAGAGATCAACACCATTTATATGATCTCTTCAACTACCATTCCCTCATCAACCGATTTGACAACCCACACTTTCCATACTGATGAGGAGATTCTCACGGCTCTCACTGCCCCGAATTGTCCCTGGGATGACATGCACCATCATTCCTATTTCCTCCCAGAAGAATCTTCCTCTAGTGCAGCTACCCAATTCGCGGTTGAGTCCAAATATTTCCTTCCCACCAAATTCAACTGGTTTAAGGATCATATTCCTGCTCCTGATGCCTTTGAGGAAGGTAACATGGCCAACATCTCTCCTGTTATCCACATAGATATCTCTGCCCCCGGAGGTGCCCTTGAACTCATCACTTTAGGAGCCTCCTGTAGTGAGTCTGAGATTGAGGGGTACAAAAAACTCTTCCAAGAATTTCGTGATGTCTTTGCCTGGTCCTATACCGAAATGCCTGGTCTTGACCCCGCCATTATAGAGCACCACATTGCCACAATAGATTACCTAGACCCTGGGATAAGGGGCATGATCAATCATTTTGAACCTTCCCCATCACATCTATCTCAGCACGTCAATGATCCCCTTGTTCAAACCCACACATATGTGATCCATAATCACAAACCCCATGCACATAGCATGGGGGCAAGTCATTAACCCTGCTCACTTTTTCACACTTGTGATCTCAACCATTTTTTAGGTCACATATCACTTGTAGATTTGATTGGATTTGATACACCTAGTATTCTTCCCCCATGGGTCATCATTTCTCCCCACCAGTGCATCCTTTGCTTGGTGGGCTCACCTTTATTTGTAGCCATTTTTTAACCTAGTTATTTTCTTTGACCATTCCGGAGTCCTTATGACCTCCGTTTTTCGCACCATTTGCACTGCCGGATTCATTTTTCCGCGATCGTGATGATGCTTGAGATCATTTCTCGCTCTCACCAGGACACATATCAACATTGTGTCCCGACACCTTGTCGCCCCAGTTTGCGTGCCACATCGATCGTAGCCCGTTTTTTATATACCTTATATCATCAGATTCATTTTTCTGAGCCAGTGATGATGCTTGAGATCATTTCTCGCTTTCACCCCTCGAGTTTTTGGGTATTTTTCCAAAACACCCCCTGTCGCCTCGGTTTGCGTGCCACATCAGCCGTTATCTATTTTTGACACTCTTTATATCGCCGAATTCATATTTTCGTGCCCGTGATGATGCTTAAGACCATTTCTCGCTTTCACCAAGACCAATATCAACATTGTGTCCCGACACCACTAGTCACCTCAGTTTGCGTGCCACTTCGGCTGCTCTCCATTTTTTATATATTCTATATTGTCGGATTCATTTTTTCGAGCCCGTGACGATGCTTGAGATCATTTCTCACTCTCACCCCCAGCTTTTTTGGGTATTTTTTCCAAAACGCCCCCCGTCGCCTCAGTTTGCGTGCCACATTGGCCGTTATCCATTTTTGACACTCTTCATATCGTCGGATTCATTTTTTCGAGCTCATGATGATGCTTGAGATCATTTCTTGCTCTCACTTGGTATAGTTTCAACATTGTGTCCCGACACCTTGCTGCCTCGGTTTGCGCACCACATTGGCCGCCATCGGATTGTTCCACATTTTTACATGAGCCATTCACTCCTGTCATACTGCAATTATTTCGTTATTTTGACACCATTAATTACCCCGCAAGGAGGCCCACCAGTGTTCCCCCCCACCCTCTTTCTTGGTCATCATAAATGTTCCTTGATTGAACACTTCCTCCTTGCCTGGCCATTCCTTTTGTTCGGTATAATTTTATCCCTTTTTCGGGCTGGACAAGTCCTTTACGAAAAAGGCACTTAGGGAGTTTCTGTTAAGCTCTTTTTTTACTCCTAAAACAATGAAAAGATCGCCGAGAAATCTTGCTTCCTTTCATGCTCGTTAAAGTACCTGAAAGGGCGTCTATCTGGTATAAGTTTAACCCTTTTCCGGACTTGGTAGACTAATTACGAAAAAGGAATACTCTAGTCACACCGGCTAGAAGAGTTCTTCATTGCATCCTTTTATGCTTCTTTGGGCCTTGGAGACTAACACACGAAAAAGCAACCCCCTGGAGTCTTCTTATCACTTTCAGGCTCTCTAAAATTGAAAGCAACCACGAGCATGAACTGTCATGGGCTCGTACAAATCCACACGACAGTACCATTCCATTATTTCAGAGTCTTCTTATCGCTTTCAGACTCCTTAAAATTGAAAGCAACCACGAGCATGAACTGTCCTGGGCTCGTACAAATCCACAAGACAGTACCATTCCATTATTTCAGAGTCTTCTTATCGCTTTCATACTCCTTAAAATTGAAAGCAATCACGAGCATGAACTGTCCTAGGCTCGTATAAATCCACACGACAGTACCATTTTCCACACACTTCTTCTAGTTCCTTAACCCATGAAGAAGTCCCCCGTGCCTCTTGGCACTATGATCGATCATCTCGGTAGCACCCTCAATCAGGTCGCCTTTGTTCAGAGTATTCTATAATCTCCTACCATTTTATACCAGCTTGAGTCTTCCTCATCCCAGTCACTATCCTTGATCCATTACAGCTATGATCCCTTTCCCATCAGTCAGTTTCATATGCTGCCCGATCATCCCCGCCATCATACTCTGAACAAAGGAAGTTTGAGTCCACCCACTCTACTTGCCTAGTTATCCCCCACAGTTTGTCAGTCCTACCATTAGTACTATCACACTTCGGTTCTCTACCTCGCGCTCCTATCAAGGAAACATCATTGCCCTGCTAGTTGCAGGTCTCCCTCTGTCGACGACAGCCCCTCTATTCCAGAGGATAGACCCAGAGGTCCCTACGCCTTGGACCCACCACCATCTGTGGTGAGTGCCTATGGACCATTTTGAGAGGAGTCATCATTGCCTCTCCGAGTGGTTGTTTCCCACATGCTCGACTTCAACACCTTGATCGCATCGTTGGGAATCGTGCAGGGTTTATATCCCTTCCATTATTGGTCGAAGACCCCGGATTTCCCCCAACTCTAGCACATTGGTGAGTCACTTCGGAACACCCAGTTATATGTTCCCGTGGATGTTCGGGCTGCATTGGCGATTGTATTCGGAAGCCATCCAGTTATATGCTTCCTTGAGTACCCAGTTCAGTCCCAGTTCCGTCGCAGTTCAGTGTACCATTGAGAGTATGACCCCTTGTCACTCTGATCCAGCAGCTCATCAGTTCCTTTGGTACCACACTCAGTAGTACTGTTGTCAGTCCAGTGTATCAGTACTTCAGCTCTGACATGGTCAACCCAGCAGTATGTCCCAGATTTGTGTCCTCTCTGGACCCTTATGATGTACACAGTGGTTCTCTATGTATCCTACAGGTACCCCTTTTCGGGCCTCGCAGTCATTTTTATGTATTTTGATACGAGCATGGGTATGCCCGACTCATACATATATTGAGATTCTTCCTCATTCATTATTTGAGGTTATGTATATGTCAGGTCCCCATATTTTGGACCCCATTGTTATTATATCTTGATACGAGCATGGGAATGCCCGCCTCGTCCATATGATCAGATTATTCCTCATCCATTATTGAGGTTATGTACTTTTAGTTTTTGCAGTTGGTTCGGGATCGTTGTTCCGGGCTCTAGTTTGTTTCTTCCCTTCTCCACACCCCAGGAAAACCATTTAAAGACTTATGATGTCTATCGGCCATACGATGAGCTCCTGCCCTCACACATCAGGGGGAAATCTGTTAACACCCAAAAAGTGCTCACTACCTCATCTAGCCCATTACATGACCCATTTGTCCATTTTCCTACCATATTTGCCTTAAAAAACCTAAACATCCCACTAAAAAGCCTCCAAAAGGCCACAAAACCATCAAAAAAGCCTCAAAAAGGCTAAAAAACCCCTTTTCCCTCCAAAAATATCCAAAATTCCTCCAAAATAGCAAAAACCCCCTAAAAAGGGAATAAAAAATATAAAATAATGAGGAAAAAGAGGAAAAAACCCTATACAGCTGACCTAAACCATATGGTTCCCAAAACCATGGGCCAGCACTCCACCACCAAAAAACCTATAAATAGGTGATGGAGACCCCTCATTTCATATCCACAATCATAAGCACCCTTACTCTGCCAAAATAGCTCTTGAAACCCTAGCTCACCCTTGAGCTACTTTCACCTTGAGAGCCCCTTTTGGCCCATTCCCATCATTTGGAGAAAGAGAAGGAGCAAGTTGGAGCTTGGAGCAACCCTCTTGGGCCATTGCAAGAGCTTCACCAACCTTCACATTGGAGGTAAAATCAATACAAAAACCATTCTTTATATCTTATTTTTTCTGTCTCATGCATATGTTTAGAGTAATTTACATTTCTGTTTTAGCACTTTAATTTACAATTTATTGAACTGCTACTAAGGAGTCCCTTCTCCTTAGTAGGTGCTCATTTGCACAAGCTTGGGGTAAAACCCTAGCTACAGTTGAACACTCAGATTGGTCAGTAGACTCCAGTATTAGATGTTGAAAGTGGCTCGGGGACGAGCCACAGGTAAGTGTTAGGGGCATGTTGGGCCTGGCCCAACAGGGCCATTTTGGGTGACATTTTTTATGATGAATGGACTTGAGCTGTGCGCAGTTCAGAATATGGAATTTTTCCTAAGTATCGGGAGTGCTGCGAAGATGAGCGCAGTACCAAGTTTTGAAGTATGCCGCAAAGATCAGTGTGGCGCAGTTTCAGTGATGCGAAGGTAGTAGGCCACGTGGAGCCAGTAAAGTTATGTACTGGGCGGAGGATGGCGGGATATAGGGGATAGACTAGCGATGGTCTATTTTTGGTAAGACTGCTGAAAAGATGCCGAGTTGCGGGCATAAGGCGGCCAACTGTACGAGTCCGTTAAGCAGAGGACAGATCGGGAAAGTGACAGTTCAGCGTACAGCAGGGTACACGACCGTTAAGAGGAAAACGGTGGAAGGAAAGTGACAGGGAGCTGAGTCAGTTGTATGTGTCCGTTAAGGGACGGACGACCTACAAAGAAAGCAACTGGGAGCTGATCCAGTCGCACGAGTCAGTCAGTAGAAAGGCGGCTCGAAGTGGATGACCTGTTGGAGTGCGCGCAACATGGAGGATGAAAGCGATGGATCTAAGGCATGGAGGATCGCCATGACAGCAGGATCGCTATCAGAAGCTGGCACGACGGTTCAGAGGGACCGTAGTGGTTTGGAAACCCTAAGGGTTTCGGTCTTCAATATTGTAAAGACATGACCTTCGGGCATGATCTATTTAAGAAGACCATTTTTGTATAGGAAGGGTTGGACTTTTGTTGGTCATTGTTGATAATTGCATTGGTGATAATACTATATTGTAATATCTTTTGAGTTGAGAGTAGATTGTAAAGGCTCTGCAGCTAAGCGTGCAGAGACCTATCTGAGCAAGAAGAGAGTCGCAGCTGAGTGCACGGCTAAAGAATTGTGAACCCTTCCTTGAAAAAAATATCAAACACAGTTCTTGTGGACGTAGCTTCCCACCCAGGGGAGTGAACCACGTTAAATAGTGTGTTGTGAGACTATATGTTTATGTGTTTGCAATTATATTTATCTGTTCTGTAGTTGGATGTGGAATGTTTACTTACAGTCTATTATGAGGAGGCTTTTATATGCATTTGCCATCAGGAGAGTATGGAATGATATGTTAAGTCTGCATGAATAGATATATGGTTAATATTAGCAATGCTTCTAAGGACAGTGAATCTATCATCTGCTGGAGCATAGAGGAATTGTTTACCTAGTGAATGGATGCAGTCGATGAATGTATAACCATTATTTCACACCTGAGGGTTATGCTTAAAATGGTAACACTTAATGGTATGCCCTGAGCATTAAATAGTCAGCTAGTTAAGTGTATACTGAGTGGATAGTTGACACTTAACCCCCTTTGCCTTAAGTATTCTTCGAACGGTCCAGTGTAGGAATTCAAGCGGCAGTGTCTGCAGAACTGTATTGAGCCCCGCAGTAAGGAAGAAGGTAGTGGTGTGAACTGCAGTGTTGACCAACACCATGTAGTTTGACCTTTACAGCGCTCGACTGGTGTGTTGCCATGAACATCGTCACAATCATCAACTCATCACTCACTATGGACATCTGAGTCTGCAGTGCCCCATTAGAAACACCTCGGGTGAGACCTCAGCCTGCTCGCAGGCTGTTGTCGAAAGGGCCCGTGCGAAGGGGTTTTGTTGGTTTGAGGTAACCACACAGAACCTGGGCCTTCATAAAACCTCTGGTCAGCATTTGATAAGCCAACACATACTGGCTCACAACTAGCCAAACAAGCTGTGACATACTCTGCTTTAGCTATACTCGGTGCTACGTAGGATTGCTTCCTGCTAAACCAGGACATCACACCTGATCCCATACTGAAGCAACACCCCGAAGTGCTCTTCCTATCTGTAGCACTGCCTGCCCAATCTGAATCAACATAACCCTCAAGGTTAAACTTTTGATTCACATCATACTTGATCCCATAATCAATTGTACCCTTCAGGTACCTCAGAATATTCTTCACAACAATCAGGTGAACATATCTAGGATCCGTTAGGAATTAGCTCAAGGTGTTCACTGCAAAGCAAATATCTGGTATCTTGATTCTATGATGGAGTGGAGGTAGATTGACTTGATTGTCCACTCGTCTTTGGGGTAGGCTGGGCCTTTACGAAACCAATTATGCCATCAGTGGGTGGTTCAATGACGGGCCTGGAAGGATCGTTGGTATGGAGTGGGGCGTTGGGGATAAAGTCATATAAGGTTCCATATTGAGAATTGTTGGCTATAACTGACCCAGAGGTTTTCTATAAGACCCAAGTTCTTTGCGGTTTCCCTTTTGACCAACAAAACCCCTTCGCACGGGCCCTTTCGGCAACAACCTGCGAGCACGTTGAAGTCTCACCTGAGGTGTATCTATGGGGTACTGCGGAATCAGATTTACACAGTAAGTGATAAGTTGCTTGGACGAGCGTACTGCATAACACAACAAAGGATATGTGCTACAAGGTGATACTGCGCAGCGATAGGCAACGCTACGGTCCGCACCACTATACTCTTCTACCGCAAGACTTCTATTGAAGCTACGAACAATCCAACTTCATTCTATGCTTGGATTATCTTGAAAACGCTTAAGGCACTGAAATGAATATCGCTCATCCATTCATTCAGGTTCTTAACTAACTATCCTTCTAACATTCATTCATTAACTCAGGGTGTCATGATTTCAACATAAACGACTGATCTAATCCACTGTGTACGTTCCTTTACTGTGTGTAAGAAAGTACTTAACTAAATGACTGATTCACTGCCTTCATACACAAGAATACATGTTCAGCATTCAACTATTCATGTGGAACTTAACATATCATTTCCATACTTCTCTAATGGAAAATGCATATAAAAGATCTCTTCATAACAGTATGCAAGGAAACATCTGGACATCCATTGACAGAAAACACAGATCAGCATTCATTCATAAAACACAATCACACAACAGGAGATTTAACGTGGTTCACTCCCCCGGGTGGGAAGCTATGTCCACAAGAACAGTTGGTAATATATTTCTTTAAAAGGGATGGGGACAACCGTTCTTAGTCTGCGCACTCAGCTGCAGACTCTCCTTCCTCTTAGACAGGTCTCTGCACACGCAGCTGCAGAGCCTTTACAATATTCTTAGCTCAAAGAGATTTTACACTACAACAACAAAAGTGACTCCAAAACGTAACCACATAGTAACATCAACAACAACAACCTTATCCCATACAAAATTGTCTTCTTAAATAGATAATGCCTCTAAGGTCATGTCTTTTACAAAGTCGAAGACCTAAACCCAAAAACCCTTAGGGTTTACAAAACTGCGTTGGTTTCCCTAAACCGGCTTGCTGGCATCTGGTAGCGTCTGCTTCATCGTGGCAGTTATCCATGTCTTCATTCTATCACTATCGGCCTCTCTATCACATGCATGCCAACAGATCTCTTTCACAGAACCATTCATCTCTAACAGTTTCACCCACCATGCATGCGAAGACGTCGCTTTCCTCAAAAAACTTGTGCATTGGTTGCCTTCCTGATTTGCTCGTGCCCGCCGATCGGCACTCCTGGAGCATCTTTCCAAAATTATACCATTACTGGTCCATCCTGTACCTGCACCTGATCCTTGTCCAGCACTCCTCTTTGTTGGCTCCACGTGTCCTAACTGCTTCGCAGCACTGCTTCCTCGCAGTGCTGGTCTTCGCAGTGCTTCCAACACTCGGATGCTGCTCACAGCTTCGCAGCACCCTCAACACTTAGACAAAATTATATTTCTAAGCTACACTCAGCTCATCTTTCCCTGCTTATCAAAAAAGGTGTTACCAAAACTTTTTCCTGACCTGGGCCCAACAAGAATAGACCAAGTCGAGATATTGTGTGTGACTGATCGCTTACTCCTCAGTGACAACACCTCCCATGGAATCATCTCTTGCGATAGGTGGCAGTAACGATTTGGTGAACCAATCAATAAGAAACTGATCGGGGATGGGAGCCTTTATTAATATTCGGCACCTCCTCCACTCATGTATATGATCGGATATGTGAGTGGAAGTGGACTGGCACAATGAAGTCAATAGGTCTGTACCAATTTCGTATCGAATCGGTAACTGAAAATGTGTAAGGAAATGCATAGCGAGAAAGTTGAAGTCTCAGAAGGAGCACTATGGTAGCTCGATATACCATTTAGTTTCTGTCCCGGTGAGTGTTCGTTGGAAGAGCAATAGGCATATTGAATCATCCATCAGTGAGTTTGAAGAACACCGAAGATGGAATGTCATAACATGATTATTTGGGTCTTCCCTGGTTTTCCCTTCAAATTTCGGGATATCGGATGGTAGTTTGGTAGGGATGGGTGGCCAATGACGTTCAAGCCAAATAGGATCATTTATTAATCTTGACAAGTCCGGCAAGTCTAATGTTTCCAGGAAGGGGAGTTTCCTATTCGGTTGCTAGTAAGAATAATATTGATGGGGTGCTGGAATGCCCGTGGGGCACAACACTAACGGTTTTTGTACATTATACCCATACATGTTACCTGTAGGGTACTGCTGGAAGCTTTGTACATTGGGTACCATCATGTTAACCTATTTTTGACTAGGATTCATTGAATTGACCGAAGGTTGATTAGGAATCAAAGAGTTAATCATTTGTTGGAAGTTCTACATCATAGGGTTAATAGGTGGAGGTGTAGGAGGGGTTGGGACCCATTGAATTCCCGTGAATCCTGCGTTAGGTGGAGGCATCAGAAGAGTTGGAGTCCATAGATTGTTTATAACTCCATGATTAAGGGGAGGAACAACCCCTTGTTGAAGACGGGGCGTTGGGGGAGGTGGAACCCATTGATTATTTGAAACGCCTTGTTTAAAATGTGGGGTCGAAGGGGGTGGGATCCATTGATTATTATCGATAGAGGGGTAAGGTAAACCAGGATGTAAGTTAGGATTGGGGGTATAAATTTGTTTAAATTGGTTAGTTTGCCCCCCGACAAGATTCTGGTTTCCTACCATGGGTTTCCCTCTAGCAGGTGGTTGTTGTTGTTGTGCCCATGAGGCAGAAGGTCCAATTGGTGGAGGTTGATTATTGGCCATGCTAGGTCTAGAAATAAAAGTTTGTCCTTCGGATATGGTGTAGATCATTGTTGAAGATTGACCTCCAGTTATGACCGACATTCCAACAGAAGAGGTTTGAGAACTCCCAACTGGGGCATTCAAAGGGGTTGATTGAGCAGTTTGGGTAACTGTGTATGTGTTGCTGTCACGTCCCCTCCCATCATACCAGAGCGATGGAGAGGATCGTGAAGCTAAAACCGAGCATCTAGCCCCATATCCATTGAGTATAAACTCATTGATAAAAAAGACATATACATGTGCATGTTATAGAAACACAGCGGAATTAAAAATCATGTTTAATATCTAACATACATTCAACATTTCTGTGACAGCCATTAAATAAATACATTGTATAATTTATAAAAGAGAGTACTTATCTTATAACAAATTAGTCCCAAGCAACTGGCTATGCAACTGCAACGTTCCACCCAATCATAGGCCAGTTGTGCTTATCAACCTCTTGATACAACTGCCACCCCCCGAGCTGGGCATGATTTCTACAAGGAACCAGGGAATAGAAGACTCACACATAGCCAAGCATACACCAAAATGAGCCAAGCCAATCTACAATTGGGTTTATCAGGCTGCTAGGAAATGGAAAGGAAGAATTGCTAAGCTAGTGAGCTCAACCACAGAGCTATGGATACCTCTACAAGATCTATTTAGCTTGGCACCCACAATGCCTACACACCCCACTGAAGGAAGTATTCCCTTCACCAATTCACAGTCCCTCAGGCCATACCTTCCAATTCTAGAGTGTCCCAGGTGTGCATAGAAGAGTAGCCAGCCCTCTTGATCGTCTTGAGAGGTTATTCTCCCCACTAGGTTTATCAAGCTAATTCTGTCCACTACCACTCCAAATCTTTTGCTCACAGGTTCAAACCAAAACAGGGGTGCACATAACAGCAGAAGTATAAGTGCTGGGCATGAAGAAACATTTTTACAGGGGAATTCCCAAAAAGGGGGTTTCTACCAATTCAGAAAAACGTGGGAAAGCCCAAAAATGAAATGGCAATTGGGGAACAACCCTGGAGAGCAGAAATCATTTTCAGAAAAACACCCATGGGTATTTTGGGGCAAAAATGACCTCCATCACAGTCCCAAATTGTGTCCCTCCTCTCCCAGCTGCTGTATAATGCAAAAATGAGCTCCCGGGCATGGAAAATGCAGGAAAAATGGTGAAAAACGTGATGGGGAAAGCCCAGCTAGCTCAAGCTGCGTGAGAGGGCAAAGGCTATCGGTTCAGAATGGCTTTGGGCACCATTTCGTGGGTGTTTTCTTGCCCAAGGAGACAAAATACGATTTCCCAGGTTGATGGCTTGCCCATACACGAAATTGGCTGCCATACCTCTTCATTCCCAAGGCATTAACTGCCTCAACCAATTTCTAGAAGAATTAAATGATTGGGTCCATAACCCAAAATGGGTAGTTGAGGGTTTATGGGTTTTCTCATTGACATGTGGATTAACACCATTGGCTCCAGGGTTTGAATAATTTCCCTCCCCATTCCTTGTAGAAACATGCCCCCATCTCTTTGTTGCATTGCATAGCTAGTTGTGGGTTTTTCATTAAAATTCGTATTTACATGATGTCTTAATTTACATTGTCCCTATCTAGCACAAGAACCATAGGCATCTATTTTTAAGTGCCGATACATAAAACTCTAAATCAATGGTGGGGCCTTGGCCTTGAGCTCCTCACCATGATTAAATATCAATATTTACATCATTTACGATTTAATGAAAAGGGGGTCAAAATGGGGACGTGACAGTTGCCAACTTGTGAATATGAATGTGCACCTAATCTAGTGACTATGGGTAATGAAGGGACATTGGGATTAGTCCTTTGGTTAGAAACGATCCCTAAAGAACGACCAAGAATTTCACTTGGTAATATAAGTGGGAAGGTTCCTGTCATGTCACCATTTTGACCCTATTACATTAAAATTGTAAATGATGTAAATATCGTTATTAAATCATGGTGAGGAGCTCTAGGCCAAGGCCCTACCATCGAATTAGCATTTTATGTATCGTCAATTAAAAAAATAGATGCATATGGTTCTTGTGCTAGACAGGCACAATGTAAATTAAGACATCATGTAAATATGAATTTTAATGAAATACCCACAACTAGCTATGCAATGCAACAAAGAGATGGGGGCATGATTTTACAAGGAATAGGGAGGGAAATTATTCAAACCCTTGAGCCAATGGTGTTAATCCAAATGTCATTGAGAGAACCCATAAACCATCAACTACCCATTTTGACTTATGCACCCAATCATTTAATTCTTCCAAGAGTTGGTTGAGGTAGTTAATGCCTTGGGAATGGAAAGGTATGGCAGCCAATTTCATGTATGGGTAAGCCATCAATCTAGGAAATCGTATTTTGCTTCTTGGGCAAGAAAACACCCACGAAATTGTGCCCAAATCCATTCTTCACCCATGGCCTTTTCTCTCTCACGCAGTCTGAGCTAGCTGAGGCTTTCTCCTTCATGTTTTCCATCATTTTCCTGTATTTCCATGGTTGGGAACTCATTTTTGTATTACACATGGCTGGGAGGAAGGGAGTCATGATTTGGGGGTATATGGAGGTCGTTTTTGTCCCTTAAATACCCATAAACGTTTTCTAAAATCGATTTGCTCTCCCATGGCTGAATTCCCCATCTACCAATTCGTTTTTGGTTGCCCACATTTTTCTGTAGCTAATGGAAACCCCATTTTGGACATCCCACTGCAAAAACGTTTCCCTTCATGCCCAACACTTGGTAATTTTGTTGTTATGTGCATCCCTGTTTTGGTTTGAACCTGTGAGCAAGAAATTTGGAGTGGAAGTGGACCATAATTGGCTTGATAAACCTAGTGAGGAAGGAAACCTCTCAAGAAGATCAAAAGGGTTGGCTACTCTTCTATGCACACCTGGAAGAAGACTAGAATGGGAGGTATGGCCTGAGGGACTGTGCAGTAGTGAAGAGAATACTTCCTTGTTTCGGGTGTGTAGGTATTGTGGGTACCAAGCTGGATAGATCTTGTAGAGGGAATCCATATCTCTGTGGTTGAGCCCACTAGCTTAGCAATTCTTCCTTTCCATTGCCTTCGCAAACTGGTAAACCCAACTGTGAATTGGCTTGGCTGATTTTGGTGTATTTTGGCTATGTGTGAGTCTGTTGTTCCATTTTTCCTTGTAGAAATCATGCTCAGCTCGGGGGTGGTTGTTGTGTTGAGAGATTGATGAGCACAACTGGCCTATGGTTGGGTGGAACGTTGCAGTTTCATAACCAGTTGTTCGGGACTACTTCGGGACTACTTCGTTTCAAGATAAGTACTCGCTTTCATAAATTCTGCAATGTCTTTATTTAATGGCCATCATGAAAATGTTGAATGTATGTTAGATATTTAGATGATTTTAATTCCACTATGTTTCTACAATATGCACATCTATATGTGTCTTTTAATATCAATGAGTTTTACTTAATAATCATGGGGATAGATGCCTAGTTTTAGGGTCATGTTCTCTCCCTATCTTGGTCTGATGGGAGGGGACATGACAATTCTAGGGGGAGGTTATGTCGTGAACTGCATAGAGACTGGAAAGGTGCGAAAATCCTCAAGGGCTTGGCCATAAGTAGTGTTCCATAATGATGACGACGGACCAAAAATATCCATTGTTTTTGGGTCATTAGGAAAAGGTTGGGTAGACACCCAATCTATGGGCCTATGAAAGACATGGAATAAGTGGAATCACGGGGAGGGGATTGGGGAATACTTACAACATAAGGATTTACTACTTCATACGTGGAAGGAAATGGAGTTACTGAGTTTGGGGGCACCATTCTTTGTGTTGCTTCACGCCTAAATGTGTCTGTTGTCGCATGTTCCCAATATAAAGTAGCGATTTCTACACATATGGATGCCATAATTTCTTGACCCGTGTGAAGTTCATAGGTTGGCATTCCTAACATTCTCCTACTAGAGGATTCCTTGGAAGCTGGTTACAATAGGGGAAGAAAGTATCACAGTTGGTGCTACCAACTGGACTAATGGTTGGTTAAAATTCCCAGCTAACTAAATGGTTGTAGAAGGAAAGGGGTATGGTTCTTCAATGACTTCAATATATCCCTCAGGAAAGTCATCTTGTGATGGCATTTCTAGTATTACACTACTTTCCTATGCAACACTAACTTCAGGAGTGATACTAACTTCTAGAGCGATACTGACTTCAGGAGTGATACTAACTTATGGAGCGACACTGACTTCTGGAGTGATACTAACTTTTGGTGCAATGTCAACCTATGGTGCTACGCTAACTTTTGGTATTGTAGTGTCTTGCGGCGTTGCAGTAACATGTGGTGTCATAGTAGATTGTCCCTAGATAGCCTCTCAACCAATATTTCTTCCTGTAGGACGAGCTTGGGTATGTGGAGGTGGTGGTAGACTGGTTCTAGGGGCGGACGGTTCAAGACTGAATCGTTGTTGTCTCTGGGATTTTCATGGATCCACCATGGAACAAAACTAAGTGACTTGGGCTAAGTCTCAGGAAAAGAACTCAAAACCCTTAAATCAACCGAGCGTGCGAAAGGGGAGCTAGAAGAAGAAGAGGCACACATGCCAAAAAGCAAGCTCAAAAAATTTACTGCAACCGATGTCACAGTAAGCGAGATAAAACAAAGCGGCCAAAAATCAAACAAGCAACACTACCTAAGAAGAAAAAGAACTCCTACAAGGAAAAGGAGCAAGCAGTCACCTAGCTAAGCGCTAGAGACCTCAACAAATCGTATCCTCCGCAAGGTGATGAAATCCAAGTCGGACAATACAAAATGAGAGACCAATATATGCCAATGGATATCCCTCTATCGAAAGGGATCTTGGGTAAAATATACCTAGAATATTGGCCACTAATACACCTCGTTCATGACACGTCTGGGAAGGTTTATCGAAGCTTTAGCCTTTTATCCCATTCACAATTGGTATGTAGGTAAGAAAATACAAGGAGGACAATGGATTGATGTCCTTAGGTACTAAGTGGAGTGCGGCATTCCACAAATCCCATCTGGAACTAGTCCTTGCTGCTTTTCTCGGCCCCCCGTAGAGAGGGAGGCCCTCCAAATGCATTGGCTTATAACCGTGTCAACAAATACTAGAGGATTTTTGCTCCCTAAAGGACAACCTCTATGTTTCTCATGTAAAGTGACAAGGGAGAGTTGTTTGGATTCATATCCCCGGTGTCCTACCTCGCTAACATATTGTTTTGATTTCCTCAAGTGAGGTTAATGTGTGTTGAGTTAATGTAATTAATTTTAGGGGTTGTTGTTACTCAATTGGGAGATGGAAGTGCAACTTATGGTGTGTAGACTCGACCCAAAACCATGCAAAGTGGACGAGTATGCAAGTCTTTTCTTTTTCGATGAAATTATAGCTACAAGAAGGAAGAGTTCTTTTCTTTTTCCCAAAGTATGAACACACTCATGCAATCCAATTTAAATATGAATAATCAAATTTTACTCTTTTTCAACAAGATGCCAATGTTGGAGAGAACTTCCGCAGCAGTTAGGAAGCTGCTAATTTTGGGAAGGATAACTAATTTTGGAGGGAAAGTACCAATTTTGGCGGTAAGACAAAGATATCGCCGTAGCGCAAATTCCGGCGGGAATCACGGCGATAGGTACAGAAAAGACAAGCATGTGGTACAAAGAAGAGGCCGAAGGGAGAGCTCAACCACTGCAATAAAGGCGCCGAAGATGAAGAGAGGGTTCAGCTACCCTCATAAAGACGAAGGACTACAGTCAGCGTTGCGTGAACCAAGAAGAAGCAACGGGTCGATGCATTAAAGACTAAGGACTGCAGGAAGCGGCGACAAGACAGAAGGCGGCCATGGAAGTACAGCCAGTTTACTGTAAGTGGTTAGGGTTGAGTCACTGTTGGGATAAGGCCCACAGTTTTGTAACTGCGATGAGACCTTCGGGCCATCTATATATAGTAGTCTTTTTATAGGATAAGGGGTTGGCCACATAGCGATAGAGACATCAGGTAGATGCTAGTCAAGTCTTTTGTTGTTGCAAGTCTGAACATCCCTGAGAATACAAGGGCCGACCTGTTGAGAGATAGTGCAATCCGCTGGGATTGCGAGAGGGAGAGAGTGCACTGTAAAAGCAAGAAGAGAAAAGAGGTCTATAGAGAAGGGCTCCCACTGAGGTGGAGTTTCCCAGAAGACCCCTATTGTAAAGAGTGGAACGGAGCTGTGTTTATTCCCCAGAGTTGTAAGCAAGAACCGCAGTTCCCCTGGGCGTAGCCTTTGCCCTGGGAGTATCAATGTGCTTATCTAAGTAGCACTATTTTAATTGTGTAGCCATTATTCTCATTCATGTGGTTGTGCTATATATGAATGCTTCAATCTGTTATAAGTAATGTACATGGTCGTCAGTTAACTTCTGAATGATGTATAACAAGTGCGATAATCGTAGCTAACCTCTTTGCGAACTATATAATTGTTAAACAGAGGTTAATGTGCGAGTAAGAACTGAATATGAGGCATGAATGGTTTATTTAGACATTGCGCAAAGTAATGTTCTACCTAGTTACGTGTTGCGAGATATCAAGGGTCGACTTCAGTAGTGAGGGTTAGGCTTGTAGGCTGAATGCTGTTGCTGACTGCAGTACCAGGATAAGGATAGCTAAGACCACCTGTTAGCCCAGGAAGCGGCCAAAGTTCGCTTGCCGCAGGAACTAGAAGGGCAAGACATCGCACCTACGATATCCGGGGTATCGCTAGACGGGTTCACATAGGGAAAGACTTATCGCATTTCCTGCGTACTGCGATAAGACAGAGGCGTAGCCGGAGTAATGGAATGAGATAGACAGCTTCTGTGAAAGGGGTTAAGGTGGGTTTGAGCACCCTGGATGCCTCGGAACTTGGCTGAGGACACTTGAGTCTTCTGCCTCCCATTAGAATCACTTCGGGTGAGACCTCAGGTCGCTTCTGCGACCTGTTGCCGAAAGGGCCAGTGAGCTAAGGGTTCTGTTGGTCTAAAAGATTACCGCACGCCCGGGTCTGTCTAAGAGAAATACAAGATCAACAAATGGTTCCGTTGCCGGTTTGAACACATTGAGCTGATGTTCTGTTGGCATCCTACCAAGCAAGAACTTAACCAGTGGGTTGAGTCAAAAGAAAGAGAGTTTGCTGCAAAAGAAAACAAGAATCCTAGACTGAGCACTGAGGCTTGGCTACAGAAGCACATTTTTACAGATCTTCACGAGATATTCTTCGTAACTTATGCTATTGAGTTATATGGTTGGTTATCAAAGCTTGTTGACAACAGCGGTGTCAAGAAGAGGCGAGAAGTTGTCTGGACAGCAGAGCTGATTCAGACCTTGAAGGGTGTCGATAACCCCATCTCACGCGCAGTAGACTTCTGGCTTACGAGTCTGCTGGACGGCTTCATCACAGAGTTCGCGGTTGATCAGAGAAAGAGTTTCAGCGCAGCAGAACGGTACTTCTTCAAGGGTTATCGCGGTAAGTACCTAAATTCTCTAAGTCTGTCCATTAAGCAATTACTATATGAAAAAGGAGTACTGGATATACTCTCAGATGAATTGTAGCATGATATTGTAATGTCAGTAGACTCTGAAAGTGATTACGAGTATCTTGGACATACACGTAGTGGTAAAAGATATAGAGTCAACGAGTCATCTTCTTCTGAAGAAGACAGTTCAGATCACCCGAGACAGCAGAGTCAGAATCCTAGGACTCCTCAAAATCCAGTCGGAACTCAGAATAATCCCGCAGGAACCCCTTCCAGTAGCTCTTATACAGCGAATACTACCGCTACACCCTCCACATCTACACAGCCGAGTGGTAGTCATACAGCAAACCAGAACCCACCATCTAGAAGCAGAATGGGAGACGATATGAAGCTACCAACATTCAAAGGTACAGGGTCGGAGGACCCTGAGCAACACTGGTTCTTATGCGAAGCCATATGGACCATTAAGCAAATACAAGATGATAATGTCAAGCTTGTCCAGCTGGCCACCACATTTAGAGACAGAGCACTAACTTGGTATATGAAGTATACCACTGGCCATAACAGAACGCTTGCACAGGTTAGAACTGCTATGATTAAAGAGTTTAAAAAACCTAAATCCGAGTCACAATGCATAGCAGAACTTAAGGATATTAAACAATTGCCTACGGAGACGGTTTGGGATTTTGACCAGAGATTCAAGACCCTCATTGATCAGGTAAGCTTTGAGCTTGCGCCTCAACAGCATAAAGAATGGTTTATCGCAGCAATATTACCACACATCAGACTCCCGCTAATGCAACAGAAATTAAATACACAAGATGAAGCATTAGAAATGGCAATGAAACTAGAGGCTTCACCTCTAGCAGAAACTAGCACCGGTATCACTAATCTGCAAAATCAGCTAGCTAACCTCACCTTACAGCTGCACGAAATTAAGAAAGGAAAGGAGGTTGCGCATGAAATTTGGTGTACTAAGTGTAAAGCGCAGGGACACAGTAAGGATAACTGCCCTGTCTTTGCTGACTATATCGCCAGTGGAGCTCCTAACCCGTTGATGCAGAACCAGGGGCCATGGTGCGAGATTTGTAGAACCAGAGGACACAGTCCTCAGGAATGCCCTCTCCTTCAGAAATATGTGCAGACACCAAAGAACCTATATTGCAACTTCTGTAAATCTGTGGGACATGACGAAAACAATTGTAGAGCTTATGAGTTAATGATAGAAAGGAAGCACGACCTCTACAGAGTTCAGTCAGAAGCATCCGGACCAGCAGTACGTGCACAAACTGATCCGAATCAGGGAGGCCGTGGAGGAAATTTCAGAGGCCGAGGACGCGGAGGAGGCTATGAATCTGGCCGTGGCCGTGGAACTATCACCTGTTATAACTGTGGAGGCACAGGACATTACGCTAGAGACTGTCAGAACCCTACTACAACGTGCAAGTATTGTAAATATTATGATCACACAATAGAGGAATGTCCCATACTGATAGCTAAGATCAAGGACGCCAAGCCAGCAACCAATCAGACTATCCAGTTTATCGCTGCTGAGCAGAATGAAACTGAACCACGGGTCAATATTGTAACTCACAGTGGCCTCTCTACGAGCAACATATCGCAGGACGTGGAAAAAACGACAGGAACGCAGTGGGTGCGCAAAGCTCCAGGAAAACCTATCCCACTTGATCTACAGAAAAATAAGGAGGCATTTCAACAAACTAAGACTTCCTTTGCTGAACAGACACCGCCCAGATCCCTATTATTACCATCTCAGGGTATACCACGGAAACCACCGCAGGATGTTAGTACTACGCAGATACCACAGGCTAGCACATCTGGCAGATGCGACGAAGAGGAATTGACCGGGAGTGTACAGTCCTTCTTGCAGAGTTGTTTGAAACTTCTAAGAAATGGGAAAGCTGTAGAGGAACTTCAGAAAGTTATTGACCAATGTCAACAGATCCCTTCTGTGAGCAATACACAGCGCACCATTCACCATATAATGGGCCATATAAGGACAGGAAGAGAGATGAGGCTCACAGCGCAGATCGGCCTATTTGAAATGGATGAGGTTATCCTAGACTTAGGTTCAGAAGTAAATGTCTTGACTAAACAGACATGGGAACAGATGGGAAGTCCAAAACTAAGCAGATCCCCTATCCATCTCAGACTAGCTAATCAACAGAGAATATCACCGATGGGTCGCCTATCGCATGTCCCAGTGGACATCGACGGAGTTCACACATATGCCGATTTTGAGATTATAGAAATTATTGGTGACACCAAACCCTACCCAGCTCTATTAGGTATTGATTGGGCTTTTGATAACAAGGCTGTTATCAACTTAAAGAAAAGGCAGATGACGTTTGAAGATGCTCAAGTCCGGGTTATCGCACCATTAGATCCTTTACAGGGTCCTCGCTACATCGAGCCAATCAAAGCAGAAGAGGAGGTGCATAACATGGAAAATTTGTACCAAATGACTTCTAATCAGACAGACTACATTGATCCTACAGCTGATGGACATATCAGCTGGAGATGTGATAGCTCTTGCACATCAGATTCAGATGTTGGCTTAGAAAATTGGCAAAATAGACTCCACGAAGTCTCTATTCGCAGATGCGCATTCATGACTAAATCACTGCGATGGATTGGGACAGAAAACAGGTATATTCCAACTTTTGATGGATTAGCAGATGTCAATGATTTTTTGCAGCAGTTTGAGCAGGAGATCCCTCAAGAGCAGAGGATGGAGGTTTTTGACCTTGCAGTTCGAGCCACACCTGCAAGATGGTGGTACACACACAAGGAACATATCGCATCATGGTACGATTGTAAGAGATTGATGCGCATTAGATTCTCTAAGGAAAGAAACTGCACACAGCGGAAATATACAGGGGAGAGTGATCCCAGAACACACATTATGAACTGTGAACAGAGTTGGCTAGAAATTCCAGCAGAAGAATGGGTCCATTTGTTTATCCATACACTGGATACAGTTCCACGGAACTGGTATACAGAAACAGAGCTAAGAAAAGGAACTATCTCATGGCCTATTATGATTGAAAACTTCTTGGTCACGTTCAGTTTCGAATCTGAGCATCCAAGCATTGATCGGGCCTTGAAGATCATAAAGACTAAAATATTTGAGGATTGCCCATTACCAGCGGATTCGCAACCCGAGTGGGCTATTCAGATGGAACATGCACTGGAATGTTACAACTGTGCACAAGACTCAAGCGATGAGGATGAAGATCCTCGCAGTATCAATATCGCAGAAACAGAAGGTATGCGTGAAGTTGAAGGTCCGCACTTAGAAATCCCAGCTGTAACAGAACCAATCAAGATCAGAAAGAGCAATATTGGCACAGAAACAGACCCTAAGTTTGCCTCTATTGGAGATTACTGGGATGATGAGACAATTGGCCAAATCACAGACCTATTACATGAGTATCAGGACCTATTTCCTACCAACTTTACAGAAATGAAGGGAATAGTGGGTGACCTCGGAGTCATGAGAATACCGCTTAAGGAGGTCACAGGCTCAGTTATCCGCCTAGCGATCGAAGTCATAAATGGTAAACCTTACAACTGGAGTTTATTTTTGCTGAATAGTTTCTTTCAAGACTGTGCGCAAGCACAGCAGGATCCACTTCACAGCTTCCACTTCTCGTGGCTGCTGATCCTTATGGCTTTCATTGGATGGAAGGAGCCGCCCAACTCACAGTTTCCACAGCTGGCACCAGGGGCGTGCAGAGGGTCGAGGTACTCCAATCTTTGGGCGAGTAATCACCCAGAGAAGCACAAGAATAACGCAATGGTATTCCATGAATATTATACGCTATTGCTTGAATCCGTCGCAACGATTCCGCGTGTCGACTCGCCGGTCGTTGATCTTTATCAGTCCAAGCTGGAATTTAAGGTCGACAGGGATAAAACCTACATCAGACCCAAAGGGTTCAGGAAACACAACGAATGGGCCCCCGGCCCATATCGCATGGACATCCAGCAGGTCGAAGATACCATTAAGAACTGTTTCGACGAGGACATGAAACAAATGTATGATGATCTATCCTCTGGCCTAGTTCCAGTTGATCCCCCAGCCGAGGACCCAGAAGATGCTCAGGAGGTAGATCCTAAAGACAAAGAGAAAGAACCAATGGGTTCTAAGAGAAAGGCTATTGAAGGCCCTTCTCCGGTGCGAGCAAAGAAGAAGAGAACAAAGGCGGTTACTTCCGACGAACCGCAGGCACCAGTCATGACAGAGGATGAGTATGATCTCATCGCCAGCCGAATACAGGAGAAGATGCGGGATAAATTCGCTGCGATTCAGTCATCGCAGGATCGTATGCGCATCAGCCTTGACAACAAATTGTGAGAGTTGAAGGCAATCACTGAGAAGACTGCTTCCATGCAGATTCAGCCAGCTCCAACTACAGTCGCAGAAAGTTCGCAGCCCCCTTCGCAGAGCAGAGAAGAAAGCATTGCAAAGGACCGCACGAACATTGTTCGTATACCGCCAGGAAGTATTAAGTTCCCTGTACCTATGGAGGTGCAGATGGTTCATCCTCTTGAGGTGAACCTACCAGAAGTACCTATGGATCAGTTGTATGAAATTTTCCAGCAGATAGGCACGGAGCTGAGGCACAGAGAACAAGTCACATATGAGCAAAATATTTTGCTGTCTCACGACAATGTGCAGCTCATTGCGCAGCATGAGGCAGAGAGTGCCCAGTTGACGCAATATGTTCAGCGAGAGCAGGATGTCTCTCTTGTTTTAAAGAATATCGCAGCAGAGCTTCCGCAGTGCGATATCAGGCCTGAGTTAGAAATAACTCAAAAGATCAGAAAAATAGCAGAAAGAGCAAAGGCTCTAGATGAAGAGAAGAGGAAGATGGAGGAAGAATACGAAGCAAAGATTGCTGCACTTGAAGCAAATAAGCCACCTACCCCAGAGGAAATCCAAGAAGCACGAGTGCAAGCTTTCAGAGTTGTACAGACACAGATGCACTGTCGGGTGGAAGCAGCAGAGGCCATCCTGGAAGATGCATCAAAGACATGGCTGGAGCTAGAGGAGCTCCCACAGAAGGCCCAGCTTGATCAGCACATTAAGCACTGTGAAGATACGATAGCAAAAGCTGAAGAAGAATACAAGGGCTTGAGTGCTCTTGCGAAGATAAGAAAGAAAGGAGAAATCACACAAATTCAGCAGCAGGTGCAGAAATACAGAGAACAGCAGATCAACCTGGCTAACGAAGTTATCCCGCATGAAATCAACATCGCACATCTGGTTGATGAACTGGAGCAAAAGGTGAAAAGCTTCACCTCAAGTAAAGGAGTCATTGAGGGCACAGAGGACTCCTTGGTAACCGCTGAGCTGCTCAGCGCAGCGCAGGAAGAAGTAACACACATGGATGAAAGTATCAAAGCGCTTAAGGCACAATTCGCAGCAATCTCATGAGCAGCAAAGGATAAGCTTAGGCAGATGAATCAGGCTGTTGTTGCGAGTGGCTCGGGGACGAGCCACAAGTAAGTGTTAGGGGAGTTGTTGGAGAGAACTTCCGCAGCAGTTAGGAAGCTGCTAATTTTGGGAAGGATAACTAATTTTGGAGGGAAAGTACCAATTTTGGCGGTAAGACAAAGATATCGCCGTAGCGCAAATTCCGGCGGGAATCACGGCGATAGGTACAGAAAAGACAAGCATGTGGTACAAAGAAGAGGCCGAAGGGAGAGCTCAACCACTGCAATAAAGGCGCCGAAGATGAAGAGAGGGTTCAGCTACCCTCATAAAGACGAAGGACTACAGTCAGCGTTGCGTGAACCAAGAAGAAGCAACGGGTCGATGCATTAAAGACTAAGGACTGCAGGAAGCGGCGACAAGACAGAAGGCGGCCATGGAAGTACAGCCAGTTTACTGTAAGTGGTTAGGGTTGAGTCACTGTTGGGATAAGGCCCACAGTTTTGTAACTGCGATGAGACCTTCGGGCCATCTATATATAGTAGTCTTTTTATAGGATAAGGGGTTGGCCACATAGCGATAGAGACATCAGGTAGATGCTAGTCAAGTCTTTTGTTGTTGCAAGTCTGAACATCCCTGAGAATACAAGGGCCGACCTGTTGAGAGATAGTGCAATCCGCTGGGATTGCGAGAGGGAGAGAGTGCACTGTAAAAGCAAGAAGAGAAAAGAGGTCTATAGAGAAGGGCTCCCACTGAGGTGGAGTTTCCCAGAAGACCCCTATTGTAAAGAGTGGAACGGAGCTGTGTTTATTCCCCAGAGTTGTAAGCAAGAACCGCAGTTCCCCTGGGCGTAGCCTTTGCCCTGGGAGTATCAATGTGCTTATCTAAGTAGCACTATTTTAATTGTGTAGCCATTATTCTCATTCATGTGGTTGTGCTATATATGAATGCTTCAATCTGTTATAAGTAATGTACATGGTCGTCAGTTAACTTCTGAATGATGTATAACAAGTGCGATAATCGTAGCTAACCTCTTTGCGAACTATATAATTGTTAAACAGAGGTTAATGTGCGAGTAAGAACTGAATATGAGGCATGAATGGTTTATTTAGACATTGCGCAAAGTAATGTTCTACCTAGTTACGTGTTGCGAGATATCAAGGGTCGACTTCAGTAGTGAGGGTTAGGCTTGTAGGCTGAATGCTGTTGCTGACTGCAGTACCAGGATAAGGATAGCTAAGACCACCTGTTAGCCCAGGAAGCGGCCAAAGTTCGCTTGCCGCAGGAACTAGAAGGGCAAGACATCGCACCTACGATATCCGGGGTATCGCTAGACGGGTTCACATAGGGAAAGACTTATCGCATTTCCTGCGTACTGCGATAAGACAGAGGCGTAGCCGGAGTAATGGAATGAGATAGACAGCTTCTGTGAAAGGGGTTAAGGTGGGTTTGAGCACCCTGGATGCCTCGGAACTTGGCTGAGGACACTTGAGTCTTCTGCCTCCCATTAGAATCACTTCGGGTGAGACCTCAGGTCGCTTCTGCGACCTGTTGCCGAAAGGGCCAGTGAGCTAAGGGTTCTGTTGGTCTAAAAGATTACCGCACGCCCGGGTCTGTCTAAGAGAAATACAAGATCAACAGCCAACTACACATGAAACACTCTTTCACACCAAACAAATCAAATTTTTTTCCAAAAACAACAGTAAAATCAATTTTTTTGTCTTTTTTGTTTTTTAGAAGAGTAAAAGATGACGAATTACATGAAGCAAACTTATCTCAAATTAAAATATATATAATTTCAAGCAAAGAAGCAAAGGAGTTAAAAATATTTTGAAAATTTTCCAAGCGATTTCAAAACTTAACAAAGCACCGACTCTTCACAACCAATTCAACAATTCTTTTGAATATAGAAGATTAAGCCTTGATCTCCAACAATCCTTCAAGTATGCAATAAATGTGCAATGATTTCATCTGTTTTGAATAAAATGCAAGTAAGTGTCTTTGCAATACTCAAATCAAGAAGCCATGTAAAGGATTAAGGCCTTTTTTGTCACTTTCGCTCAAAAATCCAAAACCAAATGAGTGTAAAATCAAGCAAACCAAACAAACTTTTAGACCTTCGATTTGGGAGTGAAGAAGCTGACAAGCTATTAAACCAAACTCAAAGGTTTGATGATCCAGGTCATTTCCAGGAAGCATGAGGGGGACAACAGTTCGACTGAATGAGTCGGCTCTGTTATGGCGGAAGCTTAATAGACAGAATGAGCACAAGCAGGATTACGCAATACAGATAAACAAAAATACGCACAGACAATATGCAGGAATGCGAAATGTTCTTCTATTACTTGAAAATAAATCAAAATTGATATATGTTACAATGTTATACATGCTTATATAGAATTCTGAGACACTTAGGTGCCTGCCTGTTACGTTCAGTTACAAAGAAGAAGTTAGAACGGTTCCAACAGTTCAACTGTTACAGTCGACTGGAAGACAGAGAGACAATATGTCGAAGTTTGACAGTTGCTGGTCGCATGTCGATGTCGCGAACTGTGAGTTTGTGGAACATGTTGAAGGTGCAGAACATGTTGTAGTATGTTGAAATCGAGACTCGTCAGAGTTGTGTCGAATTCAGAACCTATCGAAGTTTTCAAATTCATGTCGAGTCGAAACTTGTCGAAGTTGTATCGACATCGATGACTAGCCAACTATGATGCGGATCATTTGATGAGGTGATGTAATGGTAGGGGATGCTATAATAGTCCCTCAATTGACAACACACTTCCAAAGCTTACAAATTGACTCCAAAGTCTAGACGAAGGTAAAGGAGGCTCAATATGCAAAGATCAAATCAGAATCACACACAACTAATCAATCCAAATACCAACCAAGAAAAATTAGACAATTTTGGTAAGCTACAAGGAATTTTTGCTCACTAACAAGCTATGAATACGTGAAAATTAGGAATTTTCGTGCTCTGGACTACTTCAGGGCCATGGAAATTATGAAATTTTTGCTCTGTGGTGAACTGTGGGGGCGCGAAAATTATGAAATTTTCGCTCTGTGGTGACTTGTGGGGGTGTAGAAATTCCTATAGAGAGGATAAGGGCAAATGTCTGAGACCAAATTTGACTGTGTACCAGGTCTAAGACTTAGAGAGCCTATTAGTTATGTCTATAATGAAAAGACAAGTCAAAACCAAGTAGTCTAAGGAGGAAAAAGATCCAAATCTCAAAGATTTGAAGGATTAATTTAAACAAACAAGGGAAAGTCCCCAGTGGAGTCACCAGTTTCTGTGATAAGATTTTCTACCTACGGATAAGAGGAAAATCTATTGGATATTAAAATGGATCCCTTAAACCAATCCAGGATAGAAATAAAACAAGTGGGGTTCTATTCTCCAATATTTAAAGCACCCATGCAAGCATTCATAATAAGAAAGAGGATGAATATAGTTGTCTTACCTTGATCCAAACGATTATATTTGCTTCTCTTTGTTGATCCAATCCTTTGATTGATGATCCAAATAAGAGAACCCGTGGACAAAGAAGAGGAGAGAATCTACTTTCTTACACAAACATGTTAGGCTAAATCTCTCTACTTAAACAAGCACAAATTGAAATATTTCAACATGAAACACACAATTTGGGAGAATAGGCCAAGTTCTTTATTAGAAATCCAAAGAGGAAGTGATACAATATATCATTATACCTGACAACGTTCTGGCATCATCTCCTCTTATGCCTTTCAACAAGCCAACTTTGAGAACCTTGAGAACATAAGGACTTCTTCACGAGTAGATCTGCAGCTATAGTTCAGACTTAGTCTCTATGTGTCTAATCCCAAAACCAAAGAGCAATGGCCTTGATGTAGAGTGAAGGAGCCCAACAAACATGGAGAAGAGTGTGGATCAAGAGAGGAAGATTTGGATCTAGGTAGGATAACATGGATCTCATAACTCCCAACATTCTTCATAAGGAAAAACAAGATTGGATCTCAAAGGCATGATAGGATTCTCGAGACGAGGGATCCTAGATATAAGGAAAAATAAGCTAGCCAAAATTATCGCACCCCAGACACAGAGCAAGGGGAGAAATAGTTGTAATTTTTGCTCCCCTTCAGTTTAATAGAGCGCAAAATTTTGGAATTTTCGTGCCTCCACAGTTCAGTAGGGCACGCAAATTCCTCCATAAAGGGTTGAAAGTGGTTATATGAGGTAAGATTCGGCTTCAAGAAGTTAAGTGACTTCTCCAATTTGGCTGTATGATGATTTTATTACACAAAAATGGTTTTAACACACCTAGGAGGTCATGGAATTCACACTCCCATGGTGGTGAAGCATGCATGACCGAAAATGGAAAAATGAGGTATAACAATATGGAGGAAGATGATCCTGAGCAAGGTCCCCAAGAAAAGAAAGCTGGAAAAAAGGTTGAAGGGACAAACCAAGCAGTAGTAGAGGAGGGTGAAACTGAAGAGCTCCCAAGAGAGTTGGTAGAATTGATAACACATCCATCAACTAGCACAAGAGGACCACCAATTAAATATACTCATTATGTCTCTTTAGAGTTTACAATACCTTAAGGTTTGCAAGCATCCCCTTCAATAGTCTCTGTAACAGTCAAAACAGATCTGCAGACAAAATTCAAAAGGAACAGAGAAAAAAGTATGAAATTAATTAATGATACCAAGAAATAGGTACTAGTAGCATAAATAAGTCTCCTCACTGTGGCATACCATCAAGATGACACTTTTATATTTCTATCATAGAGCCTAAAGTGCCAAGACCTTCAAATATCAGTGAATGGAGGGTGGAGGAGCATATAATAGATTTTAAGAATTTTGGGAAGCTCGACAAGCTATATTTTTACAAACAAGCCAATGATACGATCTACACTGAGGTAGTAAAGTCAACCAAAGAAGATAGGAAGTTAAAGGCAACCTTAGAAAAGGTCGGGAAACTCTGGAAAGTATAAAAGTGGACTACTAGGGAAAAGCAGGTCACTATAAAGGAGCGTGAAGACAAAATCATAGCCTTGGGGGCTAATCCAACAGATGGAAATCAAGTTGAATCATTGATACAAAAGAAATATAATGAGATATATGTGAGGAACCTGCAACAATTAATTGATCAAATGCACAATATATTGGATCACAGAATCTTTTTATTGATCACGGGCCACTTCGAGGGGGCAACCTCCTTTGAGCAATCTCAATACAAATAAATTCATGGTGCTTTCATAGGCCTCAACAGACACTTATATACTAAGTATAGGCGCCAATACTATGGGTCAAAACCATGGGCCAATACAAACTATGGATCAACAATACTACGGGCAACTTACAAAGCATATGCGCCAAACAACAATAACACAAACTATGGATCAACAAATACTATGGGACGACTTACAAAGCATATGCATCCAATAACAATATACTAAAAAAGTAAATACATGGGTTCCTAACATCCCCTCCCCCTTAGAAAAAGCTTTGTCCTCAAAGCTTTAGATGTGGAAATTGTTGTTGAATATGAAGGAGTGGTTTCCATGTAGCATCCTCTGGTTGCATGCCGTGCCACTGAATTAAGACCTCTGTGATAGAGCGAGAGAGAAGCTGATGAGTGTGCTTATTGAGGATGGCCTCCGGCTCCAAAAGGATGGATCCTTCATTATCCAGTTCGGGTAAAATAGTTTGTCCTCTAATGTTGGTGCCAAGAAATTTCTTCAGACGAGATACATGAAATACTGGATGAATGCAGGAAGAAGGAGGAAGTTCCAATTTATAAGCAACGGACCCAATATTCTGAAGAATCCGATATGACCCATAGAACTTTGGAACGATCTTATGACATCCTTTGAGTTTTAGGTAGGATTTCTTGTACAGTTGGAGACAAAGAAAAACCATATCACCTACTTGAAAAGTGCGCTCAGAACGGTGTTGATCGGCTTGCTGCTTCATGCAATTTCTTGCCATGTGAAGATTGTCCCGCAAAATGAGAAGAATTTGATCCCGATTGCGAAGGGCTGTGTCAACTTCCTGAATTGGTGAACTACTAGGGGTGTATGGAAGTAGAACTGGCGGTGCCTGACCATAGACTGCTTCATATGGGGTCATTTTAGAGGCAGTGTGGTAAGAGGTATTGTACCACCATTCGGCAAGAGGGAGCCACTTTTCCCATTGATGTTGTTGTTCATAGGTGAAGCAACGAAGATAAGTTTCCAAGAATTTATTGATAATTTCAGTCTGACCATCTGTTTGTGGGTGATACCCTGAAATCATCTTCAGTTTGGTGCCAGTGTGGCGAAATAGTTCTGTCAGAAAATGACTGGTGAAAGTTGCATCACGATCCGAGACCATGGAAGAAGGGATGCCATGAAGATGAAATATCTGGTCTAGCAAAATTTGAGCGATTGAGGAGGCTATATAGGGATGGCTGAGAGCACAAAAATGACTATATTTGGAGAGGCGATCAACCACAACCAAAATCATTGTCTTTCCTCCATACTTAGGGATCCCTTCAATTAAATCCATAGAAATATTTGTCCAAATCCGTGTAGGTATGGGCAAGGGTTAAAGCAATCTCGGAAGGAGTGTTGTTTAACCCTTATTGCGCTGGTAGGTATCACATTCAGCCACCATCTATTGAATTTTCCTTTTCATGCCCTGCCAAAAGAAGTTACGTCATGCCCTCTCATACGTTTTGAGGAACCTAGAGTGCCCTGCTGATGGAGAAGCATGGAGTTCATAGAAGAATTCCTGTTGAATATCTGTGCTCTAGGGAAGCACCAGACGACCCTTGTATCTCAAGGAAGCACCATCCCAAGAGTAATGTGGTACAACATAAGGGTTGTTGGCCAAGCGTTGGATGATTTGAGATAATGAAGAGTCATTTACATAGCCTTGTTGAACAAATTACAACCAATTTGGAACAGACATAGAAATAGCTGAAAGAGAACCTTGGTCATCAAATGTGTGAGAAAGAGCATCCACCACAATATTGTCCTTACCCTTCTTGTAAGTGATCTCATAGTCATAACCCATGAGTTTGCTAACTTATTTATGTTGTGCTAGGGAGGATACACGTTGTTCCAGGAAATATTTCAGACTCTGGTGATCAGTCTTGATGCATAAATGATTCCCTAATAGGTATGGGCACCACTTCTATACTGCATGCAAAATAGCCATCATTTCCTTCTCATATGTAGAGGCAGCTAAATTCTTACCTGAAAGGGTTTTGCTGGTGAATGCAATGGGGTGTTCATCTTGAAGGAGAAAAACACCAATTCCATTTCCGCAAGCATCACTCTCAATAGTGAAGGGCTTGGAAAAATCAGGCATAGCTAGAACAGGTGTAGTACACATAGCTTGTTTCAGTTTTTCAAATGCACACTCAGTAGCATGTGTCCATGTAAAAGCATCCTTTTTTAATAGAGCAGTTAATGGAGCTGCAATATTCCCATAATCCTTGAAAAACTTGCAGTAGTAGCCAATCAACCCCAAAAACCACAAAGGCTCTTAAGTGTTTGAGGATGCGGCCAATTGTTCATGGCAGCGATTTTGGTAAGATCCACGTGAATCCCTTCTGCTAATATAATGTGCCCGAGATACTCGAATTCCTTCTGTCCAAAAACCAATTTAGACTATTTGGCATGGAGATGATGGTCAGAGAAAAGTTTCATTGCAAGATCCAGATGTTGGAGATGTTCAACTCAGGTTTTACTATAAATGAGGATATCATCAAAGAATACTAGAATGAATTTCCGCAAGTAGGGTCGAAATATTTTATTCATTAAGGCCTGGAATGTGGAAGGAGCATTAGTGAGGCCAAAGGGCATGACCAAAACCTCATAGTGGCCATCATGTGTGGAGAAAGTTGTTTTAGGGATATCATCATCATGAACCCGAATTTGATGATACCCAGAACGACGATCCAACTTGGGGAAAAATTGAGCACCATGAAGCTCATCAACAACAGGAATTGGAAACTTATCCTTGATAGTGAGATGATTAAGTGATCGAAATTCAATGCAAAGGCACCATGACCCATCATTTTTGTGGACAAGAAGAACTGGTGAAGAAAAGGAACTAGTGCTTGGGCAAATAATACCTTGCTTTAGTAAGTCCCGAACGAGCATTTCAATCTCTGTTTTTTGGTGAAATGGGTAGCGATAGGGCCTGATGTTGGGAGGAACACTTCCAGGAAGGATATAAATGCAATGGTCCTCTAGCCTTAATGGTGGGAATCCCACTAATTCAGCAAAGACACCTGTATATCGATCCAGAATTTGTTATAGATCCAAAGGAGTAGTGGAGACCATTGATGGTTGCATCTGAATGGAATGGATCTGAGCGATGACACCATGTGAATTCTTTTTAAGGAGATTTCCATGCGATGTGAACTGATGATGCTGAGAGACCCTAGTTCTAATCCTGTCAATGTGTGTTTTTTTCCATTGGGGGAAAACTACATCCAAAGTTCAGAAAAATCCCATAAGATGGGGCCAAGTGTGCGCAGCCATTGAGCGCCCAAAACCACATCACATCCGCCTAAGGTCAAGGAAAACATGTCAGAGTGTAGTTTATAATCTCCCATAGAGATATGCACATTACGACACTTCCCTTTGTAAGGTAAGGTGCCCCCATTAGCAACCATGACTTCAAAGTTGGAGCAAGGATGGATAAAACAATCAGCCTATTTGACGATCCGAGGGTCAATGAAATTATGAGTGCTACTAGAATCAATGAGCATTGTAAGAGGAAGCTTCTTGAAGTAACCCCTGAACCGCATGGTTTGGGGGGTGGTGATTCCAGCTAAAGCATGGAGAGATATCTCTGGCTGGTCGTCATGAGACGGAGGGTCAATAGGTAGCTCCGGAATGTCAACCTGAGCATCAATTGTATATGGAGCTTCTTCACCAATTTCAGAGGCAGGCAGAATATCCATACCCAAGAGATAGAGCTTTTGTTGAACACATCTATGTCCCTGAGTGAATTTCTCATCACAATTATAACAAAGCCCTTTTTCTCTGCGTGCCTGCATCTCAATTTCAGACAAATGCTTGATAGGAGTTGGTCGAGAAGCTGGCGGGATGGGAGGTCGTTGAGAACTCATATTTCGAAAGGGAACAAAAGAGGGTTTGGAGCACTCTTGGGCTGCAATCTTGTCTTTTGCCAACTTAGCCAACCCCAGGGCTTCCATCATTGTGTTGGGACATAACATTTTGACCTCAGAGCAGATTGCATCCTTTAGACCACTAATAAAACAACTCCGGTAGAAGTCATCAGGCAATCCTTAAGTGTGGTTGGCTAGTTTCTCAAATTTGGTTTTGTACTCTCTCACAATGCCAATTTGGGAAAGTTTAGTGAGGGCTCCTGTGAAGTCATCAAAAGCACTGGGACCAAATCGTTGCAAAAGGAGCTAGCAAAAATATGTCCATTTTGGCTCTTCATGAGCCTTGATGTACCAACGGTACCATTGAAGAGCTTCCTGTTCCAAATGAAAAGATGCAAGTGGAACTTTGTTGACATCAAAAGTATTATGCAGACTGAAATATTGTTCTGCACGATAGATCCATCCAGTCAGATCGGTACCATTGAAGCGAGGAAAATCAATCTTCAGACCATGAAAATTGCTGGAAGAAGAGAACCCATTGTCTGATGAAGACTCAGACTGTCGTTTGTTGTTCATGGTTGAATGCTCAAGATGGAGGATGAGAAATTTTTCATCCAGATCCTGGAGTTTGGCTTGGATGGCTACAAGTGCTTCTTCCATGGTTTTTTCTCCTACGCGGGTGACAACCATAACCAGGAGTTTTTTTTTTTTGAGTGGGTAGAAAAGCAAAAACAGAAACTATTTCAGTAAAGGAAAATCTGGATTTGGGAAAAAATTTGAAGGGTAATTTGGGTTTGACTAGGATTTGGACACTGTCGAATGGACAGGGAAGCAGAAAATGAGGATTTCAGAAGCGGGGTGAAAGAATGGGAAAATTTGGCAGAGAGGGAAAAAGAAGCAGAATTAGGAAAGGAACTCTGTGGTAAAATTTGAAGGTGATTGGGTGAAATCCGAAGAAGTTATGGCAAACACTAAAAATAGATAAATGTGGGATTTCGGGCTTTGGGAAGTGGAATTTGGGATAGGGTCCTCGAGAATGAAATATACAGAATGGGATTACAGGGGTGTCAGGGAAGTTTCAAGGGAAACAGAGTGAAGACAAGGGAGATATGGCGAAAAAACTATTTTTTTTCTAGAATGGATATGCTACGGTGCAGAAGGGATCGGAAACAGATGGATCTGTAACGACGCAGAAGGAATTGGAAACAAATGGATCTGAAACGGAACTGAAGGGATCGGAAACAGATAGACCTGAAACGACGCAAAAGTGATCGGAAACAGTTCTGGATAGAGGAAATCTGCGATTTCAGCTGAAAATAGATATGGACCTCGTATGCTCGGCTTCCTAACGATTCAGTGGATTCACTCAGCCACCAATGTTGTCTGATGGCTTACGTATTGGGGAAATACCCCTCACTCCACGGCTCAGGTAAAACTGATAACCGCTTTGCCACAAACAACAGCTCTTGGTTTATCTCACGGGTGGGAACTAGTTAATCAGGTAGGGGTCGTTGCCCTTTTCACTGGCAGGTCCTCTCAAGGGACCAGCTACTTAGGGGTTCCTATGGTACTTCTCACAATGAGTTTTAGGGATTATGCCCAAGTACTTCCCACAGTTAAGCGGATAGGGATTATTCTCAGATACGAACCTGCAACAAATGCGAAAAAAAAAATTGGCAGAAATTTCACCCAACGAGCCCAAGAAAGTGCTCTGATACCATATGTGAGGAACCTGCAACAAGTAATTGATAAAATGCACAATATATTGGATCACAAAATATTTTTATCGATCATGGGCCACTTCGAGGAGGCAACCTCCTTTGAGCAAGCTCAATACAAATAACTCCACGGTGCCTTCATAGGCCTCAACACACACTTATATACTAATTATAGGTGCCAATACTATGGGTCAAAACCATGGGCCAATACAAACTATGGATCAACAATGCTACGAGCGACTTACAAAGCATATGTGCCAAACAACAATAACACAAACTATGGATCAACAAATACTACGGGATGACTTACAAAGCATATGCGTCCAACAACAATATACTAACAAAGTAAAGACATGGGTTACTAACAATATATCACCTAAAAAAGAAATTAAATATGCCCACCACCCAACCAGTTCAGACTCCTGAACTAAGGAAGGTTCAAATAAGAAAGAGCAAATTTATGTAAGCATGGTGCAATACAAAAATATGGAAGAGGAGATGGATAGTTAGAAAAATGAGTTGCAAATACAAATACCATCCATGAACAGGAAAAGTACATCCTTGAGTCCAGATCCCAATGCCCAAACATCATCTCCTAAAGGAAAAATTGAAAAGGATCCTGAGAAGCAAGCTTTAGATAAGGAGGTGATTGATATAATGGAAGAAGATACTCCAGTTCAACAACTAGCTCAACAACTAACTCAAGAACTAGATGACGGAGATAGTGAGATCAAAGAATTGGAAGTTGAGATGAACCGAAAAGATGAAAGAATTGTAGAACTTGAGGGTTAAATCAATATGAAGGAAGATGATATTGAAGACTTAGAGACTGAAGTGAAGGAACTCATAAGTCAAATTACTAAAATTAATGTAGAAATTGAGGGGGAATGCTTTTTTAGGAGGACAAATCAATCTTTGTGGGATAAAATATCTTAGTTATTCATAAAAAAGTGGAAACATTGTGAGGTAGTGTAGGATGAGCTAGAAATGGCAAGGTCAACTCAATAAGAGACAAGAAGTGTTGAAAAGGAACTTGGAGAATTGCCCAAGGAAGTAGAGCAAATAATTATATATCTTAATATAAGAACAAAGAGTCCATTGGAGGGGTTGCATATCACAAATAGAACCCAACTCATAAAAGTATCTAGGAAAATGATAATGAAGCAAGTATTACTAAAGAGAACTCAGGGCCAATATCTTGGAAGGAGTTATTAGTGGAGATAAAGTCGTTGAAAGATTAAAACCTCCTTTTGAAATTTGAATACAATTGAAGAATTTACTTAAAATATTAGGGTCAATATCTTATGAGAAGACCATAGAGGTTGAGATAGCATTGGAGGTATTAAAAAAACACCATATCCCAATGAGAAAAGAGTGGCATATTGTACTAAAATATCACAAAATATCATTTCCACCTCAAGGGAAAACTGCAGGGAAAACATCAACACAAGTTCCAATACAATTTGCAGGTTAGGCCACTCCTTTGGTTTTGATGCCACCAAGAGGACATGTTAAAATTCAGATGATTGTTGACACAACTCTTCTCGACAGGGGTTCACACTATCGTCAACAAATACCAACAGCCCTTACACACTGGCCAGGAAAGAGGTTACCCTTCCAGCAACGTCTGCGATGCAGACGAGGTCTCACCCGAAGTGAATAAGGGTGCTGCAGGAACCAAGCTTCTGCAATTGTGGAGAAGATATGTTCACATTTACCCAGAGATTACAATATTTACCACAGTCTATTTAACCCATCATTCGCATATATATCTCAAAGCATATTTAACAGCACATTCATATTAATCAACAACGTGTATCGACACAAATCAACAGAAAGTATTTAAATAACCCATCATTGCATAACAACAGAATTCTGATCCAGGTGGATATCGGTGATGGCCCACCTCTTCCTACTAGCTCAAAACAGTCTTCTGGCAATTTTGGCAAATTACTATTTTTAGCACATTTTCGGGACCTGAACTTCCGGAGCCATTTTGAGGCCCTAAACGATGTTTTTTCGGCATCAAATTCTTAGAAAAATATGGGTACTGCATGCCTACCACTTTCGCATGCCGGACTCGAGATTTGCCATATATTTTTATAGCCATTCAATAGATCTCTCCAATGAGCTATTGTGCGCCCCAAACAGAGATAGTATGCAAGAGTTACGACCCTGGGAAGTTGATGTACTAACTTACCCAAATGGGGCCCACATGACTTTTGGCGCTTCATCTCCTAGGGTTAGGTTTTTGGATGTTTGGGATTATTTCTCTCACACTTATGATAATAGGCCCTTTCGTCCTCTCTTTGTAATCATTTTGGCATGAATGAGCATAGAGGCCACCAGGGTATTTTTTAAGGATTCAAATAGTATACGTAAGTGTAGTATTCTAGGCGATTATTTTGGATTGGAAAAAACATATATATATATATAGGTAGGCGAATAGTACATATGAAACATATAATTTACATGTGAAACTTGTAAAATTTGGCGAATATTATGATAAAAAAACATATTTTATGTAAACATAGGCGATATTAGAGACTAAAAATGACCAAATAGTGAATTTATTTTTTGAAAAAAAACCCCCAAAATAGCCAATTGGCGAAATTCCGCCCCTAAAAATTTCCCTGGTGGCCACATCTCTTCTCAGAGATAGCTACCACCATTCTAGCTAATGAATTTTACAGTCTATTCTATTTCCACTATTTAATAGAATATGTGTTTACTGTATCACTGTGTTATTGCAATATATTTCTGTAAATGATTCTGTATATGCTATATTTTGTTTAGTTCCCACATAAATCCAGATCAAATTCATAACCAAACATCTTCATTCATTAACATCTGCAGAACAAACCTCGCAAAGAATAGTCAAGTCATTCCTATCGCAGATACAACAGAATCCAAAAGATCGCATTAATCTCCAAAACTTAGCTACCCTTAGGCTTACAATCTTGTTCTATTTATATGTTTATCTCTTATTACAATCTGGTCCACATGATCGACTCAACTAATCTAATACTTCTTATATTTGCTCAAAACATGCCAAAAGGTCCTTTTTTCTACGGGATGACCCTTTCGCATCTGTCGGCTTCCGCACTTCCAGCGGATCTGTCCTGTGCCAACAGGCCCCCAACACAATGTTGTGGCTCGTCTCGAGCCACTTCAGCTGGAAACTACTGGTTTGTTGTACTGCTGTTGAAAATCCTCGTATGCAGTCTGGATCTGGTTGACTATGTCTTTGATCGAGTCACGGACCTGTGTACTTTTTGTTACCTGCTGTTGCATGGGGTGGTCGCATACCTTCTATCAGACTTCCTTCAACTGTTCCTGAACCTGTTTCATGTCTGGAATTATTCTTGCGATGAGGGTTTCAGCCTTTGCTTGAAGCTCATTCAAATGTGCCGCTCGATGTTGCTTCCTTTCATCAGCCTTTTCTACTTGTTGCTTCATGCTCTGGAGTTCCGCAATCCTCGTCATCTGTATCATTGTAGGCATCGTTTTAAGCGATCCTTGCAATGTTTCCATCTGTTCCTCGATTTCGCAGAGTGCCTTCTTTAAAGCAGCTAGTTGGTCATCATCGACTAGGCTGTCCCAAAATTATGTGAGGCTTACTGCTATTTGCTGTGCTACCTGTTCTAGTTCCTGAATCTTTGTTGCCACTTCCTCTATCGCTGCCTAGCAATTCTGAACCTGTGTCGGGGGTGTACTGGGTGTTTCTCTGATATGGAGCTCAACATTTTCTTTCCGGAGCTCAGTAATAGTGACACCTAACATGATAGCTCAAGCCTCTGGGTCAACATCTGAATCTAGCGATGTTGTTGCGCAAGCTTGCTCCAGTGCTTTCTCCACCCTTCTCCATTCTTCTATGATCCTTTCCTTTGTCGTAATGTCGGTAGTTTGCTCAGCGAGTACCATGGCTTGCTCTTGGATAACCTTATCCTTGTCTGCCAGTGTTGCTGCCAACCGATCTTTTTCTGTGACTGCTTGTGCTCTTGCTGCGATAGCTGCGGTATACTTGGCCTAAAGGTGTTCTACTTTGATCTCACTATGTTGCAGTTGCTTCATGTATTCAACCATTTTATTGTGTATTGTTACCTCGCGGTCACGGATCTCTGCACTTGCTGCCGCTTGGACACGGTGTAGGGTTAACATTGGGAGCAGGTTGAAATCAACCATTGCCAAGTCAGTCTTCCCAATCTCAATATCCAAGGCATCATCTCCTGTTAAGAAGGCATGGGTTTCGACCTAGACAATGCGCTGTTGGGTTCCTACGGCGACTTCAACTCTGGGGTTTGGTTGGTTCTGGTCGACATCGTTGTGAGGTACCCTGATGTTAATTATAGTATTTTCTATCATGTTCAACAAGTCCCCGATGTACTGGAGATTGTCTACGGAGTGCTTCGTGGCCTTCCGGCGGTTGTGTGCTATGACCTGCTTAATACTATCTACCAGAATGTCATCCTGCTGCGTAGTGAGCCCGGTGCATGTATTCCTCGCATTACGGTCCATTATGTTCTTTGTTTGTCCTTCTTCCTACTGGAGGTCAAGCTCCGAGTCCGTTGGGGTGTTAGCGGTTGAGGCCCCATCGTGATTCGAGTTGATCGCTTGATCCTTCGTGGGGGTCTCCTGATCCTTCTTCGAGTTCCTAGAAGCTTCTTCATTTTTGGGCGGTTCCTATCGTCCCGCGGTTTATGCCACTGCTATATCTTGTGGGTCTACAGGGACTTTCCATTCTTCAGACCAGTAGGAGATGATGTTATCAAGATCGACTTCACTGAGCTTGTACTGTGTCCTCACCCATTGCTTGGTCGGATCTGCATGTGCTCAAATTTAAATCATGTGTATTTCAATCGATATTTGGCCGATGGACTGATACTTCATCGCCACCAGTAGTGTGATCCGGGGTATCATCATTGCATCCATTCGCATCCTTTCGAGCCAAATGTAGAACTGGATAGTGTTCTCCTATTGGCGAACCTTATCGGTGGTTTCCCACAAGTTCTGGTACCTTGCATCGTCGCATACTCGCGTTCTGTGAGGTTCACCCCTTGTAGTCGTATGGTTCCCTCCATGCTTTTAAGGAAATCAGGATGAGTAACCAGGAGTATGTGAACGGGCACCCATGCTCCTAGGTTTCATATACATCCTCTCTCAATTCGTACAACAAAAATTGAGCCTAGTTTAGTCTTTCGTCTGAGGCGCATCTTTCTACTGCTGCGATGACCCTTGAATTGCATTGCATTGGTCAGTTCTTCCTTGTTACTTTGACCGCCAATATTTTTGCTACAACTCAGACCGCTTGGTTGTTGATTGTGTGAATCAGGGAATCCTTTTGTACCCCATACTTCAGGGCCAACTGCTCAGCTACTTTCTTATCATTATCCTTCCCCTGGAAAAAACTATGACGGATCGGCCCCTTCTTGTGGTCAGCCAGTGACTGCAGTGATGAGGTCGACGGTAACTGGAATTTGCTCATGCAGCCACAGGGAGTAGTCATGGAAACATGCAAGGAGTTGTTTGACACATGCATTGACCTATGGTAGGTGCCCAAAATGTGGTAGAAGAGTAACGCCCAGCAATCCTGATTGTGCCAATCCTTATTCCCACTCCCTCAGTTCCTTCGTGGTTGGGCCACCTGTGTCGGGAACATCCTCGTAAGCTTATACATATTCTTGAAACTTTGTGAGAACATGGTCAGTATATTGTAATTTTTGTAACTTGATGGTGATATCCCCAATGGTCTTGACCCCTATGGGTACCGGTGCGACCGCAATGGTGTACTTATCCTTTTTAGTGATCCGTGGTGTGGGCACCCCTACCCGACGAGACGAAACATATTCTGCTAGCATGGGACCGTTGTATCCCTCCTGCACATCTTCAACAGCTGCGTATCCTCCAGCGCCATCCTTATTCCTGGTGGATTCCCTAGTGGCCTTCTTCGTCTCCCGACCAGAGTTAGGGGGATGAGTCGCACTTCATTTTTTCTTCTACGGGATTGATGACATAACTTCGGGCTGCTCCTGAATGATCGGTGTGGCCTATGGGTGTTTTTTGCTGGTGCTAGACACATATACTTCCATCCAGATCCAGGAATTTTATAGTGTCTAGCCCGTTCCCTCATTGCCTGCTATATATCGATCGGTGGTGTGCAGGTGTTTCGAGGTCATTATTGGCAATCCCTGTTGGGATTCGGCAAATCACTCGCCTGTACGGGGTAGTAACTCCTAGTGTCTTAGTTTTGGCATTGTGTTATGTGGTCTTTATTGCTTTGAATGCCGGATTAGACCATTTCCTATTCTTCACTCATGTGATGGATTTTTCTCATCATCGTCATTTTTTATTTTTACTTTTATCTTACGGCGGGTATCGTCGTGGTAATACGTCGTCGTACGTTTGGTTGCTCTACTGCGAATACCCTTCGCAAGTTCTGGTGGGTCACTGTTGGGTAGTTCGGGATGTCATGCGTCTGTGGCTCTACAGTGATTCGTCCGATTGTGGCTATGGGTGATCATTCTTGAATCCGTTTTAGTGTGTTTTCCGGAAGAGGCGCTATAGCATCTATAAGAACCTAGTCCTGATATTTCTGTGGGTGGTCAGTTATTGGTGCGATGACCAGCTCGTCCTGATGGTCCTCAACGTTCATGAATTTCAGATTTCCCTCCAATCCAATGTTTATCCTCTCAATTACTAAAGGTCGCGAAGATTGGTCGATCAGTATTGTCGCATTGGTGTGATTGTTTATTGGCCTCATGGTGGTCCTGAGGCCATGGTTTACTGGATTGGTGCGAAATTTTTTGAGCGTTGTCTCTGGGACAACTGGCTCTATGTCGGATGCATGTGGTTCTACCATGTTTCCATACTTCACTGTGGCCTCCCTTCGGGATGACTGTGTTATATGTGCACATCTTCGAAAGGATACTTCGTGTAATCGGTTCCCGCAATTCTCCAAGGCCTTGTCCGGGTCGGAGAGTACCGAACTAGTGCTGGGCCATTCTAAATCTCCATCTGTGGTGGGGTTAGGATAGTCCTCTGAGATGTTGTATAGGTTGTCCCCTTCCGTTCATTCGTCCCTAGTTGACTCTGTGTAGCGTTGGCCTTCCATTAGATCCAATGGTGTGATGACTCTCAGCTCATGGTTTTCAAAAGACATTATTCTCTTTTTAAAGTTAATGACAACCTGATTCTCCAGAGCCCAGTATATACCCAGCAGTACTGGGTAGGGACTAGTGTCATTCACAATTTCGATTACATCAAAGTCCGCATACATTCGGATCCCTTCAATGTCAACCTGTAATTGACATACCCGTCCAAGTAGAGTGACTTTGATTTGGTTCGCCAATCGCAGTTGTACTGCTGACCAGGTCATCCGTGGCTTCCCCATCGTCTCCCACATTTGTTTAGTCATGATATTGACATTTGACCCTAAGTATAGGATAATGGAGTTGACATCGAACTCACCGATTTGTGCTTACATCCGCATCTCCCGACCTGTTTTCCTTTTATGTATCTGATTGACTCTCTGTTCCAATCGTGGCCCTTTTTGTCATTGCAGTATATGAGCTATTTCTTTTATTGCGTCTGGATCTTTAGCCAAGGTCAGAAAACTCTCTAAAAAACTTCCAGGGTATTTTCCTTCTACCGAGTCTTTGCTGAATCAAATGTTGGCGGCATATCGTAGGTTTCTTCTTCAAAAGGGAACTGTCTCTGATTCCTTATTGCCTCTTGTGTTTTTAAGAAGACCTACTTCTTGGCGTTAACGTCGAAAGTGACCTTTTTCCTCTGTGGTTTGGTCGATCTAACATTCAGGTGTGCCTTATCATTACCTATTTCCGCTCCTCCCCTCGTTACTACGCCTACTGTCGCTGAGCGACTTCTGGCTTCTGTCAATGTCCCTTGTACAACGGATGGAACATTCTGAGTGTTCAGATTCTGGGGTGGGTGTTTTGTTTTCCATTTTGCGATGAGTTGGGGGCATTCCTTGACACCGTGTTCCACAACGTTACAGTATGTGCATTGCGATGTAGGGTTCGAACAGTCTCTCTGATAATGCCCCTGTTGACCACAATTATAACATGTGATTGGGCCTCGTCCCCTGCCAGAGTCTCCTCCCTGACCTCTTCCTCCGCGAAAGCCTCCACCATAGCCTCCACGTGGTGGTCCATATTGTTGATACGGTTGTTTCCCGTACTGTGGTTGTTGATACTGCTGCGGTTCGTACCGCAGCTGTCCATACGGCAGTGGGGGATACTGCAGGTGCCTATATTTCTCCTGGACATACTGTTGGTTGTATTGTGGGTGCTGCTTCATCACCGGCGGTTCCTCCCCTTTCATAAAGTATGTGTCAGCCGTTCGTTCTTGTAGCAGGTCATAGGCCCTGCAGTTCTTCTCATCATGTCCCACCGATCGACAGAACTTACAGTATAAGTTCGTTGGTTTCGACACCGTCTTTTGCAGGTATACGCACTCTTCAGGCCGGTGCCCTCTGGTCAGACATACAGTACACCATGGCATTCCTTCTTGCCGAAGGGGGTTTGGGGCCCCTGACTGTAAATTTTCCTGAAACTCTGGGCAGTTGCCTTTGTGGTGTCCCTCGGTCCTACATCTGGTACACCATATGTCTCCACGATTCTCCTTTCCCTTCTTTATATCCTCTAATTGGAGTGTTAGATTGGCCAACTGCACCTGTACTCTATCCATGCCGATCCCTACGTCACCAATCGGTGAAGCCTCCAATCTCATTGCAATTTCCAGCGCCTCCACTTATGTCGCAACCTTTTGCTGCATCAGTGGTCCTTGTATGTGCGGTACCAGTCCCGCGATAAACCACTCTTTATGTTGTAATTAATTTACCGGAAAACTCACCTTCGCTATCAGCGTCTTATAACGTTGATCGAACTCCCATACTGATTCATTCAGAAATTGATTAATTTCCTTAAGTTCAGTGACATATTGCGACTCCTATTTTGGTTGTTTAAACTCATCAATCATCGTAGCTCTAATCTCATCCAACGTTCTCACTGTTGTTCCCATCTAAACTTTCACAAATTTCATGTACCATTCTAATGCACGGCCCCTTATGGTCATCACTAGCTGTCCCAATTTTATCACTTCATCCTAAACCTGCTTCACGGTTCATACTGCCTCCAATACAAACCAATACTGTTCGGGATCCTCCATCCTGTTTCCTTGAAATGTAGGCATATTTGCCTCATCTTCCATCTTAACGCTGCTAGTATTGTTGTTTACCAAAGCACTATTATTAGCACTGTAAGTAGGGAATCTTCGCGAATAATTTTGGTTTCGTCCTATAAAATTTGGAATAGTGTGTGGGGTTGGAGGTACGTGGTAACTTACGACCTGACCTTGTTGTACCTCTGGGGTATCCTGGTCAACGTCTTCCTGGCAATAAGGGCATTTCCTTCCTTGTGGTCCTACCTCGTGACTTCCTGTTCCGGTCCTCTCAGGAGACTCTCTCTTAGTCCTCCTCTTCTTCTCAGGACGCTGGAATATTACTCCACTCCTCAGGAGACCACACTCTTTGTTAGCTTCCCTTTCCAATTCATCGTCACTCATGTCCATCTACAACATATTTTCGTCAGGCCCGTCTGTACGCAGTACCTTCACCCTCGCACACCAGGTTTTCTACTCATTAGTGGACATCCTTAATATTCCTTTTTCATAGACTAGCATTTTAATCCACAATTTCAGTGATGACAAGAATCTTCCCCTTGGTCTCCTGAAGAAGTTTCTTTCAGCGTCGTTGTATGATTTAATCGTATCTACTGCGAACTCAGTTATATATCCTTCAAGGATGTTGTCTACCCAAAATTCAACAGCTCGTGATACCTTGTTGTTAACCTGCTTTAGTTGTCGCACCAATTCTGGGGTCCAACACTCTGGTGCAGTCTTCTAGCAGTGGTTTTTGCGATACGTCAACTGTGCCAGCCACTTGTGCAATACAACTGGGAATTCGCAGAAGAAAATTTCATGGATATCTGAGTACACGTATTTTTGTAACCACTCGGTTGCTATCTGTTTAGGGTCCCTCTTCTCACTTCCTGAGAATTCTTCTTCTCCTTTTTCAAACCACTCTTGGATCTCTGGTTTTGTCGGGTGCAACAGCATATCCCCTTCCTTCCACTTAGGGTCCTGACAACGGAACCATTTTTTGACACAACTCTTCTCGAGAGGGGTTCACACTGTCATCAACAAATACCAACATCCCTTACACACTAGCCCGGAAAGGGGTTTCCCTTCCAGCAATGTATGCGATGCAGACGAGGTCTCACTGGAAGTGAATAAGGATGCTACAGGAACCAAGATTCCGCATTTGTGGAGAAGATATGTGCACATTTACCCAGATATTACAATATTTACCACAATCTATTTAACCCATCATTCGCATATATATCTCAAAGCATATTTAACAGCACATTCACATTAATCAACAACATGTATCGACACAAATCAATAGAAAGTATTTAAATAACCCATCATTTCATAACAACAGAATTCATAACCAAACATCTTCATTCATTAAGATCTGCGGAACAAACCTCGTAGAGAATACTCAAGTCATTCCTATCGCAGATACAACAGAATCCAAAAGATCTCATTAATCTCCAAAACTTAGCTTCCCTTAGGCTTACAATCTTGTTTTATTTATATGTTTATCTCTTATTACAATCTGGTCCACATGACCGACTCAACTAATCTAATACTTCTTATATTTCCTCAAAACGTGGCGAAAGGTCCTTTTTTTGTGGGATGACCCTTTCGCATCTGTCAGCTTCCGCACTTTCAGCGGATCTGTCCCGTGCCAACAATGATGCAACAGATGATGGGACAAACATAAATACCCCGGGTAAACCAACCAACAGGTCAACGAATTGGGAAACCAAGTGTACAATTGAATGTATACATGAGAGGGAAATCCTCTCAAGCTAAAAACAAAAAGAAAGGCTCAAGTAAGAAAAGTTAAAAGAGTAAAAAGATGTTAAACATGTGTAAAGTTAAATGAAAGTGACAGATCTAAAAGGTGGTTACAAGGCGGTTGGAGAAAACAAAATTCAGTTATAGATTGAAGGTTATAAAATATAAATCGAACTCATAATTCAAGGCTAGCAATTTTTAGAGTTCCTTTAGGGATTGTTGAGTCGATGAACTCTTTTGCATGTAATACAATTTTATGAGATAAAGATTGCTAAGTATTGCATAGATGTTTTTTCTCTGTAAATTGTCCTTCTTCATGTTTTTCCACACCTATTCCAGTCTATGTAACTCTTTCATGAGAAAATAATAAAGCTTTGATCAATAGATTCAACCCTACTTGTGTTTTCAATACAGATAGTGTTGAATGTTGAAATTGTTACCAGAGATTTCATTTTAATTTGACCTCTGGTCCAATTTCAAGATGTGTATGTAAACTAGTTGTATTTGAAGTTTCCATTTACTATGGTTTCTGTGCATGTCATGCTGCCAAGAAATTCATACAAATTCATGAGATATTTACATTTTGCCACAAACTGCTAAATTCTTTTAATAAATCTCAATACATTATTCCTCCATTAAATATCAAAGAATTGTCCTGCAAGCACCTCTAATGTTTTTTGTTTCCATCTGCTAATTCCACATCCATTCATATTCAAATCATTGTAATATTCTACAAAATTACTCTGAAATGATGTTATTTGGTCAAATCCAGTTCATAACACTTCAGTTATAGATATATTCAAGAAAATAGTCAATTCATATCATAATCTACATAGATCTATCTCTATAATCTATAAAAGTTGAGCCTCATCATGCCCTACCATATATTATCTTCAACCTAGTATGCCTCACGGACTAACAAGTGGCTTATTGATTCTGGAGCATATTATCTAATGGCCAAGGATAAATCCTTTTCTTTGTTCTTAATGAATGTAACACCAAACAAATATTTTATCAATGATGGTAGATCTATTAGTGTTGTAGGATCTAGAATAGTTTAACTAAATGATGGTCATTTCAATGATGTATTATGTGTTCCAAGTATTTCTTGCAATTTCTATCAATATATAAAATAACTCATTCAAGTGAAGGTAGAATGGTAGACTTTTCACTTCAACAAGATGTAATTAAGGATTTAAAGGATCCTAAACATGTCCTAGCAACTGGATTTTTTGATGATATTACCAAGTTGTATAGATTTGACAACATAGGATAGCATATTTTCCATATATTTTTATTGCTCATAGAGATTACTTTAGCAACCTTTGGCATGAGCAATTTGATCATCTAAATTATTAGTTATTGTAGCATTTTTGTAATCATAATATGGTGACTAGCCTTCCTCTCGTTTCTTACATAGATGGTGTTTGTCTCATATGTGTTTTTGGCAAACATCATTGGGGTAGTTTTGACAAATGAGCCTCTTGGCGCGCTTTAGTCCCTTTGCAACTTGTTCATAGTGATTTGTGTGGGGTGTTTCCTTTTGTTTATTTCTCTGGGTTCAAGTACTTAACTTTCATTGATAGCTTCTCTAGGAACAAGGGTTTATTTCTTAAAAAGTTAAGAGTGAAGTTTTTGACATGTTTTTTACGTACAATGCCCTTAAAGAAAAACAATATACACATCAATTGAAAATTTTAAGAAAAAATAAGGGAGGTGAAAATGTCAACAAAAATTTTCAACTTAGTGTTGTACTACACAGAGTATTCAAATGCAACATACTATTCCATACACACCACAACAAAATGGTGTTTCTTAGAGAAAATTACATAGAATTTAGAGGAAATGGAAAATTGCATGATCCAATCTAAGGGATTAAGTCCTCATTTTTGGGAGAACACCATTAATTATGCCATTCGCATAGTTAATACACTCCCACAAAGGATTTAAAAGATGTAATACTAAAAGATACAAAGATTATAATTAATCGAGTAAAATTAAACCAGATGTAAGCCACTTTCATGTGTTTGGTAGTGAAGCATGGGCTCACATTCCTATATAAAAAAGGAAAAGATTACAGCATAAAAGTGAGAAATGCATTTTTGTTGGATATTTTAAAGTTGTAAAAAGTTTGCACTTCTTCAACCTCGTTCCATTGAAATTATTATTCAGACAAATGCTAAATTTGATGAAAATATATCAGTCTACAAGCATAATTCGACATGTGTGCCATCTTAAACCTACGAGCCATATTCAACGATTGTGCCAGCTTATATTCCCAAGTTTTCTGCTAGTGATCTGTTTCTAGTTACTTCTTCAAAGGATAATAGTGAGGATGAAAATCCACCTCCACCTGCTCACCTTCCTCCACTTGGGTTCGTTGAACATGAACCTACAACAACACTACAACTTCTTAGATGGGTTCATACAATACGAGAAGCAACTGGTGATCTTTTAAGTGATCCTTTAGATCAACATCATGCACGTTCACAACTCCAATGAGACTCTTCTCTTTTGGATCAAGTTTCTTAGACTTGTGATCTAAATACGTTTGTAGCAGCTTCTAACCATCTAGAATGGGATGCAACAATGAATGAAGAATATAGTTCCTTAATAGAAAATTATACTTGGGATCTTGTACCTCTTTTGAAAAGAAGAAAAAATTTCAAATGTAAATGGGTGTGTAGAACTAAGTATACATCATTGGAAGTGTTGAAAGACATGGGGCCTAGTTAGTTGCCAAAGGATTTTCTTAAGTTGAAGAGATTGACTATAATGAAATATTTGTCTCCGTAGCCAAAATGAATTCCATCCATTTTTTTTCTAGCCCTCGCTACTTCATATAAATGGGAGGTCCATAAGATGGATTTCAAATTTATCTTTTTGCATGGGGATTTACAAGAAGAAAGTTACATGGAACAACCTCTTGGCTATTTTCACAATGAATCCAACCTTGTTTGTCACCTTAAGAAATTTCTCTATGATCTTAAGCAAGCTCCTCAATATTGGTATGTTAAAATGGATAACTTTCTTGTTAACACTGATTTTTCTGGATGTCATTATGATCCCAATGTCTATACTAGGAAATTAGGTAACCATCTCATAATAATTGTTCTTTATGTTAATGAACTTATTCTCACTACCAATGACTATAAAATTTTAACCCATGTAAAATCCAACCTTAATAAGAAATTTGAAATGATAGACTTAGGACATTTGCATTATTTTTTTGGCCTCCAAGTATTACAAACCAAGAAAGAATTATTTTTCTCAATCTAAGTATGCATGTGACCTTCTTCACCACTTTCACATGGAAGATTGTATACTAGCCCCATCTATTTTCTAGTCTAGTGTCAAACTTGTTGCCACCTATACTACACCCAAAGTAGATGCTTCTTTGTACCATCAGTTAGTTGGTAGCATTTTGTATTTGACTCGTACTGGTCCTTCCTTTGTTGTTGGTTTTGTTTCCCAATATATGCAAACACCCCATGAAACTCATTGGAAAGCAACAAAATGATACTTTGGTATATCTAGGGTACAATTCAATCTGGGATACAATATAGTTCAAGGTTGACTTTTTTATTGGTTGGTTTCACATACTCTTATTGGGTTAGCAACCTCGATAATTGGAAGTCTACTATAGGTTATTTTTTCAATCTTGGTTCCACACCTATCACTTGAGCTTGTAAGATGCAATAAGATCTTACTCTTTCTTCAGCACAAGCAAAGTATTGAGTTGTAGTTAATGCAAGTCAAAAAGCCTCGGGCTTCCAGATCCTTTTAGAGTTTGGATTCTAACAACAACATATGACCACACTCTGATGTGACAATCAAAGTCTCATCAAGCTTGCTAAAGAACTAGTTCAACATCAACATAACAAACACATTTAACTACACATGCACTTATCAAAAAGCTTATTCAAGATTGTGTTCTCAAAGTGCTCTTTTTCCCTACATATGATCAAGTTAGATATATTTTCACAAAGTCTCTTACATAATTGATGTTTTCCAAATTTTGATCTATGTTAGGAGTTTAGAAAATTTTCATTAAGGGGGGATAAGCTCTAATGCCTCCTTCCTTCTCTTATTGTTTCACCTTTGCAAATCCTTCAGTCCTATTCCAAGTTGTTCTTAAGGGGGAATGTTAGGATATTTAGACATAGGAGTTAGTTAAAATAAACTTGATCTAATGTGTCTTTAGACAAAGTGTGTTTCTTTAGCATGAATTTGTACTTATGTAATTCAATGATCACAATATGTTCTAGACATAAAGTGATTCGATGGTTCATCTTCTACTCAAAACTAATGGTTGTATTGATTCATGCATTAATACCCTATTGATTTATGATCTCTATTTAAAGAGCACAGAGGGTCATTTGTTGATAATCAATTGTGAGAAACTCATATGTAAACTATTTTCCTTTTGCATTAATATATTGTCTCAAGTGGTTGCATTGGCTATAGTCATGGACTGTTTCTCTCTCTGAAGGTTTTATCCATGTAATACATTGATGTGTCAATATTTGATCTATTTGTGTGAGCGATTGCTTAAGGTGTTCAACTTGTGTGGAAATACATTGTTTTGCCGAACATAAAGCACCTAAATACTAGGAATATCTATATTATTTTATGAGCATTTTAGGAAAGCAAATTAAAGGAGTACTATGGATTATTATTTTTTAATAGTACATAGGAGGAGAGAGGAAGATCAAGTAATCAAGCATACACATCCTACATCCAATCAACCATTATATTAGTAACAGACAATGTGATAACTTTTTAAATTTTTAATTTGTAATCTCTATGTTGATAATAGAGGGTTTCTAATATCACTCGCATGCCAATTCCAAAGGTGGTTTCAAGCTCATTGGTGTTCTATGTTTTTATATTTTGAATTTTTCCTTTCATGAAGGTGTATTTGTTTCAAATTTTCAATTCTTCATTCATTGTAACACTATAATTTCTTTAAATTTTAGATGAAAATACCTTATTTTCTACACTTTTTTAATTAGTTCAAAAATATAAATGTGATATTTTTATCATTATCAACCCAAAGTTCTCATATTATTTTTAGTCGCCTCCTCTATTTTCTCATCTCCCTTTCGATTCATAAAGAAATCTTATGACAACTATAGATAAATCATGTCTCTTTCAATTCATTAAGAAATCCTATGGTAACTATGGAGAAATGAAATACATTATAGTGTAAAAGATAATTCCATCTTGGGACATAATGATCAATAGATTTTGGATTGGACTCATCTAGTGTCCATTGTGCTAACAAATTAATGAATCTCTTGAGAACTTATTTATTCAGTGCCCTTATTCAGCTAAACTGTGGAATCAGGTTTCTTCCATTACAGGTGGAAATATTATATGGCATGGTCTAACAATAAAGGAAGCTCTGCAAGTTTGGATAGATAATAAGGAATATGATGATTACATGGCTCTTCCTTTTCTGAATATTTGGCATATTTGGATTGCCAAAAACAAGGTAATATTTGAGGATATTAATTTTCCTCCTAAAGTTTCTGGAAAAAGAAGTTTGGAAGCTCTCAGTTTATTCCCCTGGATTAAAATAGTCCCTCATATCAGAAGAATAGTTGAAGAGTCAATTGATAAAAGTGGTCATTAGGCCTACTTTTATGGCACCTCACAAGGTCATCTTGCTAAGGGAGGAGCAGGGGGGATAGTTTACTTTTTCTGATAATCAATGGATAAAATTTACAGTAGGTCTTGGTCATTGTTCCAATAATAAAGCATAAATGACTGCCCTTAAACTAGTTATGATGACAACTATCAACAAAGGGATTCAAAAGATTTGGGGATTTGGGGATTCACTCCTGATAGTGGAATGGGTGAGAAGAAAATCCCTCCCAAGAATATTCTGCTCCAAGCATTATATGAGGAACTAAACAAGATTGCATACAGGTTTCAACAAATCACCTTTTATCATATATACAAAGAGAGGAATGTCTTTGCTGATTTAATTTCAAATATTGGGCCGAATGTGCTGGAAGGTAGTTGGCATCAATGGGAGAAATATAATGACAACTTGATGGAACACGACTCTGGTCCATATCCCGGATGATGGTTGGATTTCATCCAGTCGAGAAGAGACTTTTTGGTCTCAAATTTTATCAAAGTGTATATATGTTTTCAATAACAAATTTGCACAATTCCATTTCTTTTTAAAAAAACAATAGGTTACTGCTCAACATGATGTATAGAAGCACTCTAATGAACAATCCTTTTGATGTTTTGTAATCTTTTCAAATGTCCAAAATCTGCAAAGAATGTTGCAATGCACATAGTTAAATGTGTAGCTCAACATGACCTCACAATTGTGAAGGTATGAAGGAAAGACTCTATGTCTCTACACAATATGTTTCATTCAAGTTAGTGAAATATGAGATATTTTCCAAGGAAAAAAAAAGATATTAAGCCTTACATATGTTGTGACCTTTAATGAGTGAATGGACAAATTAATCCTCGACTCGCAAATTAGAGTTTGGAAGCAACGTTTGGAGAACTCAAAGTGCATGCTTCTTAAACATTCATTTTTCTCGTTACACAATTAGTTTTGTACAATCAACAATCCGTTTTTATTTTCTTCCTTTATATATCTATTAGAAAATGGTGAACATCCTACAAATATTTTATTTTCCACCTTTAATTTTGCATTTGGAATCTCTTTCTATTTTTATTTATTTGAGTATGGTTTGTTGCAGTTACTGATGAGAGGTTTGATAACAAGGGTTGGATTTTAATTGACAATTTTGATGGGGCAACTAAGACGATTGAAAAAAAGAAGTAATGTTGTATTTATTTTTTCTTTACTTTTTATGCTAAGTCATATAAAAAAATTTTGTAGTTCTGGTTGTTTTGGATATCCTTAAACTAGATAAAACTCTTAATCTAAATGTGAGGGTTTTTATCAAATTTCATGGTAATGAAAATCATATTAATTGGGGGATAAATGAATCTCATTTAAATTAGAAGAAATTGTGAACATAAGAATATTTATTTTATTGTGATCTATGATGGTTACGGGTTAGATTGGTAGTATGGCAAATACCACATGAGTGCATATATGAATTATTTTAATTTTTTGGGAATGGAGCAGGTGGATCAGTTGTTCAACATGGATTTCAATGCCATATTTTGATAATTGTGGGGATTCTATTGTAATGGTGGTCATACTTTCATGGTTCAGCTCTTTCTTACAGATTCAAAAGTGGATATGAAAGGGGTTAATATATGTTTGACACTCAGACTCTATGCTCCAATACATGAGGGATTTCTAGGTGACACAATAAATGAATGTCGGGTGTTTTAAAATGTATGCAAACTATAATATGATTTCTTGTGATCACTGCTTTTAAATCCATTCTTGGAATATGTAAGGTGATCAAATCGAAAAGGATAAGAGTCGCAAGGAGATATGGCAACATCAACCACTAGTTAGGGCATGCAATGTGCTTGAGAGAAAGACCAGTGTTTATGTTGTAAATGTCATCTTCACACTATGTGAATCTTTATTGAGTGTGGATCCCTTGTGAGTATTAGATTCAACTCTTAACTGGTGACCCCATTGATTTATGGATTTATTTACGAATGTTAGAGATTGAAAATCATGAGAAGACTTATGAACATAGTGGAGGGAAGATATTATTAAAAAATACATACAACTACCATTGGATTTCCAACCTTGTCAGATCAACGAGTGTCAAAATTGATTCACTAGCAATTTTTAACATATGTCTTGGTTCCCTAGGGTTTGTGTCGACGCCTCTATAGTTGTCTCTTGTGAAAATACATGACACGATAACCTATTTTTCTCCATCATGGACAGTGTATTTGATCCACGATGATACCTACACTATGTTTGTAGATCTATAGACAAGCAATCTCCTCTAGGAAGACATGCAATACAATGGATCGAGTAGAGAGATAGTGAATGACATAATGATTTTATGGATCTATTTACATAAATTACCATTGTGTTTTGTAGACAATAGAACCCTAGAGCATTGTCTAGGGTTTCTGAAAATCCATTGCTATGACAAAAAAATTGGTGGAGCTAAGATGGAAATCCATAAGGATTTGATTCTCTATATATGAGATGGTGAAGTAGTTGCAATAGTAGAGAAGTAGGTGGCAATAAAAGGATTAGAGAAAACTAAAGTGATGCATTGGCATAAGAGAGGGGCATCAAAATAAAGAACCCTAAAAATATCAGTTGAATCAAACAATTTACACCACGAGGCTGATGGTTAAATAGAATCCTCGCAATAGATCTAAGAATAAGATGGGTTATGTTGTAACAATCACCTGGGGATTGGATAGGTCATGAAAAATTGATTGATAAAAGGCATGGGTATGGATTGATACGATGAAGTTCTAGACTACATGGATGATTGGCTAGAGTAATCAAATATTTTCGTTAACTCGATGAGTGTCGACGTTTGTAGCAGCTATTTGGTGGAGGGAATAAATATTATTTGTACAAAAAAAATGGCCTTAGTATGCAATTGGGGACCTTGGGGATCTCACTCAAGGGTCCAAATAATATTTGGAATGTGGATTTGAGGGTAGACATTTATTTTCAATCATGTTACAATACTACTTGCATAAGGTTTAGTTCGGGCTCAAAAGAGATGGAGGCCATATTATTGGATTATAAGCAAAATAATATTTTGGAGGATGAATGTGCACCAATCAAGCAGGTCCTGTGTTAGACTCAAATATGGGGACTTGTTATGGAAATTATGACACTTTCACTACTTCCCACTATCATAGTCAGGATCATCGAATTCATGCTTTCCCTCTTTCAAAGCATCTGGAGAATGGGTCTAGTTGTGCAAGGATTATGGGATTCAATGATTATGGGACCATTAGTGATAGGGAATGTTGAAAACAAGGTTTTAGCTAGTCTAAATGGTGGAGGTAACACCTCTAGAAGAACATTACTTCTGTTCAGGAGTACCTATTTGTTCAAGACCCTAGTTGGTGCCCATAGAGGATTATATAGTTAAGAGGGGGTGGATATTAGGGGAAGAACAAATTTTGGGCATTGACCCCTAGGCACGGTGGCTTCACTAGTGAGGCAATATCATATCACGTCCATTCATATTGGGGCTTTGAATACTCCTAAAATGCTCAAAAATATATTGCCTTGTATTAAGGGGTCAAGGGGGTTTTTAATTTGACATAGTAATTCAAATATTGGGGGTTATTTTATTTGGGTGGGATAAGGAATAACCTCCAAATTATGGTATGGATTCATACCTCCGAATCATGGGCTCAATTCATACCTCCAATTTATTAAGCTTGTAGACAACATGAGCTCTATATGGCTATACCTATATTTACATGATCTAAAATTGGTAGATTGGCGGGTTGTGGTGTGAAACATCTGCAATTCTCATCTTTTATAACCATTCACTGACTATTGGACTAACAGTCTTTTACATTCTTTGTTACATTGATCTCTTGAATGGGTTTCCTTTTACATATTTTACCTTCTCCACTAATATTTTGTTGGGTATTCCACTATCCAACGCTACAAATTGATAAGTCGCCCCCGCAATCCAAGTGGGATCATTATTAGCATTATACTATTATTTCATTTAGCATCCTGTTTTCTTATACTAAGATGTGTTAGGGATCGTGTTTGTTACAACTTGATAATATGATATAAAGGGGGTATTAAAAATGGGTTGATAAAAATGGATACCTACAATATCTGTTGAGACTACGAGTTTTCTTAATTGGAAAGGTATATAGGGAGGGGGGTTCAACAATACAATTTTAGGAGGCATTTTCCAATGTTTAGTGAAATTAGGGATATTATTTAATATCCTATGAACAATTGTGCTATATAACAAGTTCATTGAGTGAACCCCCCGTGCCCCTATGAAAGTGGGAAAAAAGTTGTTGAATATTTGGATCTTCCTTTATCACCCCCTCATGCTTCAAATCCCGAGAAGGAGCAAGGATTGAAGGATAAAAAAATAGGACAATGGAAAGTACATTCTAGTGACAAAGTTTAGTGTTGGAGGTTGGAATGGGACGAGAGTCAAGATGAAAAAGAGGAGGAAATGTATCAAGCAGAAGCGTAATCATGCAAGGTAGGTACTAGGTGATGATATAAAATTGGAAGAGGTTGTCAACATGGTTGCACAAACACTGGTGGGTAGATTATTTGGAATATGGTTTAGTGAATCAAGCATTCAAAGCTATATGGAAAAGTTATGGGGAGCCTTTATTGGATATGTTTCGAGCATGTATTTTATTACAAGAAGCTGGTTTGATTTCACCTTCATATTGTTCAAGGATGCAAATAAATTTTTGTCTTGTATTTGGCAATGGTATCATACCCCTCTCATGCTTAAATGATGGTCAACTTTTGACGTGTGCTCAAAAATACTAAACAAAGTACCTTTATGGGTGAAATTATTGGATATTCGTATCGAATATTGGTCTATTGATGTATTCAAGGAAATTGGTAACTCCTTAGGGAAGTTCTTGGAGGTGGGTTGGTTAGGGAAAATCCCATATAATCTAGGGCTAAAATATACCAAATTGGAGTTAGAAATATCTACACTAATTCCCTCTAAGATCTTAGATATAGATCTAAACAATCAATCAAAGAACAATACAAGTAGATGAAGCATGTAAGAGAAGGGAATAAGGGTTTAACCTTAACCAAGATGGTTGTCCTATTGCATATTCCTTCTCCAAATCTCAAACTTGAACACGATCTACCAGATTTGTAACCTACACATAAGCATTATACATTTCTCATCCTTGATGACACAATAAGAGTACATATATAATTATAAACCAAGCAGATATTGACAGTTGATCCTAATTAACTTACTAAATGAGATTAATCCTTCAAATTAATTAAAATCCAAGACAAGCAAAGCATTTAACATTTTATTAGGAAGGGAAAGAGGATATATCTCTATTAAATGGATAGCAACAAGTACATATACTTGAAACCATCATTGGCACCTTTTGAAACCTTCATCCACATTCCTCAACCGCTTGAGCCACTGATGTTATTGCCTCCCAAGACACCAAACTCTTCCTTGAATAAGGTGGAGAAGCTATAAAGGAAGGAAAAATTCTCCACCCAAGGTAATGAAAGGGATTTAGGAGATAGGGATTTCTGCGAGGGGAAATCGGCATACAAACACAAGGGATCAAGAAAACTTCTATAGCATAAGGATACTGTAAAAAACTGACTCCCCTCTCCCCTTGATTTGGCTTATTCTTATAGGAATTTAGAAGAGGTTGGAGATAAGCTTCATGGAATGTGAATTAGGTGGATACAAATCATACATAGGCCTATTGTATGAGAATGATGCAATTACAATTCATGCATAAGTTCCATGCTCAATTATGAGCATTTTCCAACTCACTATGAACTTCCTTCTCAATTATGAAATAATTCTTGTTTCATAATTATGAAATTGTGAGGAAATAATTATTTCCATATAGAATAATTATGAAATTCTTACCCAATTACATAATTTTAGCCTCATAAAATCTAATAACCTCCTCACAAGTCCTATGGTGGGAAATATAATTATAACAACTGCCCCCTAATGTATGAGGTCAGAAGAGGAAATAATGGTCGAAATACATTATAATACTTAGAAAGGAAGTGCGAATGGTCTCAAGTGGGGGTTCCCGGATGTTGGCTCAAAAAGGTACCTACAACATGAACCAAGGTCTTAGATAATATCTCCTCCTTGAGGTGGGAATTCCCATGCTCGGGTATAAGTAAGAATGGTCGCAAAATCAAGTACACTATGGATCCATGATAAATCATGTCCACGATAAAGATGCACAGTGGATCCATGATAAATATAAGATATTGGACAATGGCCACCAAAAATACACTGTGGATACATGTCAAAATAGATCATAGCCACACGCAAATACAACATGGATCTATGTGTCAATGTATATTAGGAGAAAAACTAGAACTTGGATAAGTACAAATTGGTCCTCCATATAGTACCGATTTCATAGAGAGTGTGGTACAATCTTATGCAATTTAGGAAACAACAAAATGAGATAATGTTATTGTAGCCCAAGGTCTTCCATTGAAATCTGTCGATATGTATGTGCTAAACCATAACTTTCACTTTCGTCGGATTCCTTATTCGCCACGAATGGTCCTTTCTTCCGCGAATGCCCTCTTTGTCGATGTCGGCTTCCGCACTTTATGCGCCCTAACCCTGTGCCAACAGGCCCTCAACACAAACTTGTGGCTCACCCTCGATCCACCTCAGCTAGACACCTCTGGTACTATTTTGGTTCATTGTTGTGTACTTCTAGAGCTCATCCTCCGGTCTCTTGATCATTGTCATGTACTTCTCGAACTCATCCTCCAGTCTCTTGATCATTGTTATGTATTTCTCGAACTCATCCTCCAATCTCTTAAAACCTTCATCATCTATCCCTGCTTGGCCATCTGCTGCTCTCGACCCTGGATTTTGATTGGACAAAATTTCATCGATGTCACCAAAATGTGAAACAGGTTGAACGCTTTGGCACATCTGTTTCGCACCTTTGATCATCCTTCGCTGGGGCCGGTGTGCCCTTGCTCTTGGTATTTTTGTGGTTGGAGGGACCACGGTTCTTCCAACTTCTACAACTTGCTTAGACATCTCTGGTGAGACTTCATTTCTTTCCTTCGGGGTTGTCTGCAAATCTTCATCCGTCAATTGCTCGTGAACACTTGTTGTTTTTTCCCTTAGCGTACCCTGGGTGCTTCTGCTAGAAATGAAGTGTGCCATCACACCCCCTGTAATACTTTGCAACTTCCTTAGTTCCCGACCCTTCTATCTTCACTGCTTGACTCTGCAACTTCCTCGAGTCGCACCTCAGGCTCAATAACTCTTCATAATTCTAGATTCCCATATGCTTTATAGCTTAACTCACTCGGTTCCTTTCCGTTATGGCATCTTTGAGTAATGATTACCAAGTCATTCATCGAATCTTTCCCGGATTTCCTAAATTTCGCCATCAAGTGAGTCGTCATCTGTTGTCCCCGCCTTCCATCAATGCTTGAATGCTATTATTATGGTCTGATTTGACTACCACGTACTAACTGTCTACGAACTTCAACTCTTGGTGCTTAAAACTATACGTCGGATCAAATGTTTCTTTACCCTTAGATCCTGGGACAAGAGCATCATAATTACGAGTTCGGGTTTGGATATTGACATTTCTATCACACATGAAAATGACTACATTCGATAAATTGCCTCCTTGGGGAGGGGGAACCTATTTTCCCCCTTGTGGAGGTACTGGGTTAGGAAGAAGTATAGAAACCATTTGTTGCTTTTGTGGAGGGAAAGGGTTTGTGAGGACAACAAGTTGTTGTTGAATATCTTGTACCAACAATTTATGGGCCACCTCCATCTTGGGGTTGTTATCACCTCTAACAAAACTCCCACAGGGGAAGGAAAGGGCACCCCCTAGCGAAATCTCAAGCCTTCCCACTAAATTCTTACTCCAAAAGAAGAAGCAAAAAAATCCCAAAAATGGCTAAGTATTAACAACTTCCGATTGGGTGAGCAAGCCATAATAAGAAAAATTGATAAAAAGGAGGTCTTTCGCTCTTAAGAGATTGAATGGTCAAGATTGGAGATAGAGCTAGATCTATGGTGGGGAAGAGAAGTCAACGGAAGAGAACGAAGGAGATGGGGAATGATCGACGGTGCAAGTTTCCCCCAAAGGCGCCAAAGGAAAAAAGAGAGGGAATGGATCTAAAACCAAGTTCAACGGGGTTCTGAATTTCCCACTCCCGCATTGTGGATTGCGGATTGCGGAATTCGGAGGAGCAATTTTCTCAAATTTGTACTTTGGGGTTCCGAATTCCGACTCTCGTATTGCGGATTATGGAAGTTGGAGGCATGATTTCTTCAAAGCTATGAATTTGGGATTCCGAATTTCGACTCCCACATTGTGGATTGCGAAAGTCGGAGGCGTGATTTCTTCAAAGCTGTGAATTTGGGGTTCCGATTTTCGACTCCCGCATTGCGGATTACAGAAGTCGGAGGCGTGATTTCTTCAAAGCTGTGATTTTGGGGTTCTAAATTCTAAATCCCACATTGCAGATTGCGGAATTCGGAGGCGTGATTTATTCAAAGCTGTGAATTTTGGGTTCCAACTTCTGACTCTCGCATTGTAGATTGCGGAAGTCGGAGGCGTGATTTCTTCAAAACTGTGAATTTGGGGTTCTAACTTCTAACCCCCGCATTGCGAATTATGGAAGTCGGAGGCGTGATTTATTCAAAGCTGTGAATTTGGGGTTCCGACTTCCGACTCCCACATTGCGGATTGCAGAATTCGGAGGTGTGATTTCGTCGAAGCTATGCATTTGGTGTTTCAACTTTCTGACGCTTGCATTTCGGCTTGCGGCTTGCAGACTGAAGTTGTATTTTCAGAATAAATTACAGAATAGGAGGAAAAGATGGCTAAAAAAATTAGTATCCTGATACCACAAGAAAAAAATCGTAACTAGTGTTGGCATGGGGTTAGGGCGCATAAAGTGCAGAAGCCGACAGCGACAAAGAGGGCATTTGTGGAAGAAAGGACCATTCGCGGAGAATAAGGAAGTCGACGAAAGTGCAAGTTATGGTTTAGTTAGGTAGAATGGGTCATTTGGACCATTTTGTAACAACTTAGTTGTCTATAAATAGGACCATGATTGTAATCCTAAGGGAATCTATTCTTCAATATTTAGTTATAGTTGATCGATTGAAGACTGTGATATCTCGCATCTATGTATTTTCCTGTTTTCAGCAAGTTCTGTTTTGTGTATATGGATTCGTGATAAGTCACTTGGAACTGTCCCTACGGAGTTTGCACCGCAGATTTTGAGATGAGTTAATGCATGAGGATGTTCGATTATGTCTCTATTTTGTGTCGTGAATTATGAATGTTATCTTAATGCTGTGATGTGTTTAAGGTTTTTTTGCTCTGTCGATGTCGATTAAATCTGCAATGTGAATGTTGATTACATGTTGAATATATACTTGATTTGTTAGCATAATGCGAACGCAAGATCTCTAGTTTCTGTAGCGATTGAGTAAGGGTTAATGCATGTCTTCTCCCTACTGCGGAAACATGGTTCCTACAACGCCCCTTGGTCATCTCGGGTGAGGCCTCACTCGCTCTGCGAGTGTTCCTGGAAAGGGTAAAACCTTTATGGGCCGATTCCTAAGGGTGTTTGGTTGGTGTTTGTTGATAGCAGTGCGAAGTGAACCCCTGTCGACAGAATGTGTCAACAAATGGTTTCGTTGTCGGGACCCTAGTCCGAATAGAAAAAGAGAGAAAATGATGTGGCATCCGAGGAAACCGGAGATCGAGGATTGGTTCGACAAGAAGGCACGAGAGTTTTTCGAAGAAGAGAATCGCCAACCCGGATGGCCGATGACTTAGTGGTTACAGAAGTATATATACTCCGACATCCACGAGATATTTTTCTGTGAATTCCCAATATTGTTGCATGAGTGGTTGGCACAATTGACATTCCAAAAGAAGAATTTCCAAGGTGGTGAACCTGAACATTGGACACCTGAGTTGATCCAGCAATTGAAGCGGGTGGATAACAAGGCATCTAGAGTTGTCGACGTCTAGGTGGATAGTATTCTAGAAGGATATATTACTGAATTTGCCATCGATACGATCAAGTCATATAGTGATGCGGAAAGGAATTTTTTCAAGAGACCACGTGGAAGGTTTCTACTATCACTCAAATTGTGGATTAAGATGCTTATCTGCGAAAAGGGTATATTGAAGATAAACTCTGATGAGTAGATCCCGGTGTGCAGAGGTTGTGAGTACCGCGTGAATGCGGGTCTGGTAGAACAATGTGGGGTAGATGGACATGAGTGACAACGAGTTCTTAAGAGAAGCTAAGGAACATTGTGGTACCCTGCGAAGTTGGGTGAGGTTCCGGCGGCCAGAGAAGAAGAGGAGGACTGAGAGATTCTCATGAGGTGACCGAAACGGAGGACTACGAGACGGGACCACATGGGACGAAGTGACCTCACAATGATGAAGAAAGCGACCAGGATACCCCTAAAGCTGAAGGATAGACCCAAAGTTACAACATACCCACAACCCCATGCACTACACCAAATTTTGGAGGACGAAACATAATTTCATCGCAGTACTGTCCAAAGTGTCATAATAGTGGTAAAAGTAGTGGATCTGTAAATAATAGTAGGAGTGCAAGAATGGCAGGGGATGACGTAAAAAATGCCATTTTTCCAGGGTAACAGGACCGAGGATCCCGAACAGTATTGGTTTTTGTGTGAACCGGTGTGGATTGTGAAGTAGGTCCAGGATGAAGATATAAAAAAGGAACAGCTAGCGACAACCCTCAAGGGCTGTGTGCTAGACTGGTTTATGAAATTTACTAAGGTACCGACAGGGAGTCCAGATAAAACACTGCCACAGATCAAGGAGGGAATGATTGATGAATTTAGAAAACTGAAATCTAAGTCACAGTATATCACAGAGTTGAAATAAATCAAGCAGTTTCTGAATGAATTGGTATGGGAATTCGACCAGCGATATAAGACTCTAATGGAAAAGGTGAGTTTCAGAATGAGCGATATGCAGCATAAAGAGTGGTTCATCGCGGGATTAGTGCCACATATTCATGGACCACTGATGCAATAGAAAATTACATCCCAGGATGAAGCACTGGAGATTGCAATGAAGCTGGAGGCTTCACCGATTGGTGAGACAGGAATAGGCATGTACCAGATACAAGTGCGGTTGGAAAATCTGACAATCCAGCTCCAAGATATTAAAAAGGGAAAATAAGTGCGAGAGGAAATATGATGCACCCGCTGCAAGTCGGAAGGACATCATAAGGACCAATGCCCATAGTTTCACGAATATTTACAGTCTGGTGCACCGAATCCACTGAGCTAGGGAGGATTGTCATGGTGTAGAATCTTCCAAACAAGGGGACATCGGGTGGAAGACTGTGTCTATTTACAAAAGATGGTGTCAAAGCTAGTTAATATGTATTGAAAATTCAGTTGATCAGTTGGCCATGAAGAAAAATATTGTAGGGCTTATGACCTACTCCAAGAAAGGACTGTGGATACATTTTTCATGAAGGGAGAGGAGAAACCGCCAGTACAGCAGCAACAATAGTACAATCAGCAGCAACCTCACTATAATCAGCAACCACAGTATGATCAATCGTGGTATGGTCAACCGCAATATCTACAACTGCAGTATGGTCAACCGTAGTACCAACCATATGGTCAACCGCAAGGAGGTTTCAGAGGGGGGTTCTGTGGTGGTCGAGGCATAGGTGTTGGCCAAGGAGGAACTTTTGCACGAGGTCGGGGGCTAGTTGTATGCTAGTCAAGTTGGGAATTATCAGAGAGATTGTTAGAGCCCAGTTCTGCAGTGCACATATTGCAGCGCACCGAACCACAATGTGGAGGACTGTCCTCAGCTTATCCTGAAGTGGAAAACTAAGAACTAACCCCACCTCAACTAAATTAGAATCAAAACTAGAATCCACCTCCTAACATACAGCATATTTCAGCATAAATAAGAAGTCAACAGGAGAATGTTGCATTAGTTACCAAGGGAGGAGCTGCAACAGGAGAGGACAGACCACAGTCGAGTGTCCGACCGACAGCAAGAAAGCAAGTCAGATTCGATGTGGAAGCAAAAAGGGAGACTTTATTGGAAGTGCAAGAGACAATGAGGTGGATGAGACAACCACATATTACCCAGCAAGAATCCACCTATGGCATGCCGCCGATATTCGACACGACGTGTTCACAGAAAAAGATTAACCCCTTAAGAGCCTTCCTAGAGAGTTACTTGGAGATAGAAAAAGATTGGGATGCATTGGCAGAGATAGCCAGCTTACTACATCAATAGGAGGATGGAAGGAAAATTCAAACAGTAAACCAATTGCATAGGAGGAAGATAGGGAAAGAGATGAGGATGAATGCGCAAATTGGCGCATTCAATGTTGACAATATTATTCTCGACTTGGAGTCAGATCTAAACATCTTGACAAAGAAGACATGGGAGATAATGGGGAAACCATAGCTGCAATGGTCCCATGTACAACTTCGATTAGCAAACCAGAGTAAGGTCACACCAATTGGTCGGTTGTGTCATATCCCAGTTGAGATCGAGGGCCTGAAGACCTATGCATATTTTGATGTGATAGAGATAGTTAACAACACCAGCCCCTATCCGGTGCTGCTAGGGATAGAATGGGAAATGGAGAACCAGGCCATCATCAACTTTAAGAAAAGGACCATGTCATTTGAGAATCGTGACATGAGGGTAGTCGCACCACTGGCTCTAGCAGAAGGACAGCGGTATGTCGAACCAATGCGGGATGAATTCACCGAAGGATGGGACAATGTTTTTAATATCTCCGAAGACTATGTCAATCCTACCACTGATGGAGAGTTGGGATGGAAGAGTGTTAGCTCGACCTCATTAGATTTTGATGAAGCACTCGAGAACTAGCAGAACTGACTACATGAAGTGTCATTCAGAAGGTGTGCACGGATCACTCAATCGCTGCGACGGGTGGAAATAGAAGTACGTGAACTGCCAACATATGAAGGTTTTCCTAACCTAACTGAATTTATTGCTTAGTTCGAAGGAAAGGTAGCAGAACCGCAACGACTGTTGGCCTTGGAGGAAGCATTAAAGGCTACACCAGCGCAATGGTGGGTGGCGCATAAGTCGACCATAACAAATTGGCTATTATGTCGGCGACTAATGGAGGCTAGATTCGGTGAAGATAAAGGATACTGCAGAAGAAAGTACAGTGGAAGTAGTGACCCAAGGGCTCACTTGGAGGAATGTCAAAACACATGGGGACTCAGGCCGCAACAAGAGTGGGTCCATGCGTTCGTCCACACAATGGATGAGGTACCGCGAAACTAGTACATCGTAGCAGAACTGCGACATGGAACGACTACATGGGAGGAACTGACTACCAACTTCATCCAAACTTTCAGTTTCTCGAATGAAAACCCATTCATCCATAGCGCTCTGCAGGTGGTACGGGAGAAGGTACTTGGAGCAGTCCCAATGGAGAAACCAATGGGATTACAGTGGACTAAGACACCATATATTCTAATGGAATGCTACAATGTAATAGGAGAACCCGATGAAAAGGATGATCCATGGGCCACTTACATACCAGAGTCGAAAGGAAGTCAGAATGTTGAGGCACTTGAGATACCCTCCGACAAGTTTCAACAACCGTTGCGCATCAAGAAAGTTAATATTGGGTCGGAGGAAAACCCAAAGTTCACCAGCATCGGAGATTATTGGGATGATGCGACCGTCACAAAAGTCACAGATCTACTACATGAATTTTAGGATCTATTCCCAACAAAATTTTCAGAAATGAAAGGCATTTCCGGGGAACTAGGCGAAATGAAGATCCCATTGAATCCTGATGTGAAACCAGTGAAGCAGCGACCATACTGATTGAATCACAGGTACAAGGAGCACGTGAAAGTTGAACTACATAGGATGTTGGATGGAGGCATCATAGAACCATGAGAAGAATCGGAATGGATCATTCCAATGGTGATACAAGATAAGAAAACCGACGAAGTCAAGATATGTGTCGACTTAAGAAATATGAATGACGCATGTTTACATGATCCATTCCCGACACCATTCACGGATGAAGTGTTAGAAGGTGTTAGAGGCCAGGAAATATACTCATTCACAGTGGATTCTCCGGATATCATCAAATAAATATTACGAAGGAGGACCGACACAAGACAACCTTCGTAACAGAATGGGGATGCTTCCAATATACAGTAATGCCATTCGGTCTTAAAAATGCCCCAGCGATCTTCTCCTGACTAGTTGTTTCATCATTTAAAGACTTCATTCACAAATTCCTTGCAGTATATATGGATGATTGGACCGTGTATGGATTAGTGAAGGACCATGTTGCAAACCTAAGGTTAATGTTGGAGAGATGTAGGCAGCATCATATTTCGCTAAATTTGAAGAAATGCATCTTCTGCACTCCATTCAGCATTTTGTTAGGACACATTGTATGCAAGGAAGGGATGCTGGTGGACCCAACCAAGATTTCCATTATTGTTGACTTACAACCTCCGACAACAGTAAAGCAGTTAAGGGTGACATTGGGGCATACGGGGTATTACATAAAGTTCATCAAAGGGTATGCAACGATCACAACGCCAATGGAGAATCTATTAAAGAAGGATGCAAAGTTTGAATGGAACGAAGAATGCGAAAAGATCCTAGACATATTAAAATAAAAGATGGTCGGAGCACCCATATTAGATTTTCCCAACTAGACAAAGGAATTCCACATCGATGCGTCATCAGTAGCACTAGGGGTGGTATTGGCTTAACTAGGAGAAGGGGTGATTGATCACCCAATTGCATTCTCCAGTAGGAAACTGTCCACTGCGGAGAGGAACTACACGACAACGGAGAGAGAAGGGTTAGCAATGGTCTACGCATTACAGAAATTCTGCCACTACCTTCTTGGAGGCCATTTCAAGATGTTCACTGACCACTCGGCATTGAAATATTTGGTCAACAATCCTATGTTGGGGGGGGGGATTTTTCGTTGGTTGCTTCTATTTCAAGAATTTGACTTTGATATTATTGTAAAAACGGGATGCTTGAATGTTGGGCTTGATCACTTATCCCGAATTGAGTCAGGAGAAGAACCCAAAAGCATCGATGAAGGCTTACAAGATGCGCAACTATTTAGGATCGGCATGGTCGATAACCATTACAAGCAAATCATTGAGTTCTTGACTACAGGATGTGCACCAGAAGGATTGAATACCAACCATAAAAAGCAGTTGGTGGTAAAGGATGTCGACTTTCAGTTAATTGCAAGACAACTTTACATAATGGGGCTAGATGAGATCCTTCGCCAATATGTTCTTCCACATGAGCAGGAAAGGATACTAGCGGAACCTCACGCTGGGATCGCAGAAGGAAACTATGGAGGACATGCCACTGCTAGAAAGATACTTAGAGCTAGATTATGGTGGCAAACAATGCATGGAGATGTCTCGAATTATGCCAAGAGCTGCAACGTGTTCCAAATAACAGGAACACCATTGTAAAGGGATGAGATGCCACTAGTACCTCAGCTGACGCTACAGGATTTCGATAAATGGGAAGTTGACTTTGTTGGACCAATCAAACCACCAGGAAAAAGGACAGGGTCATGATATATAATCACCACGATTGATTATTTGACACGATGGGTTGAGGCTGCATCGGTGAAGGATTGCATAGCTGCAACAACAGCAAGATTTATTTTTGATAACGTGTTCACCATGTTTGGGTGTCCAAAGATACTGATGAGCAACCACGGTACTCACTTTGTCAACCAAAATATCAAGGCAATGACGGAAGAGATCCAGATTCAGCATCGCAAAAGTATCCCATACCACCCGCAGGCGAATGGTGCGGTAGAAGCATTTAACAAGGAATTAGAGCATGTTCTAACAAAGGTATGTAAAACGAACCACAACGATTGGTATTTAAAGATTCCAGCAATATTTTGGGCATACAAGACAACCTATAAATGTTTGACAGGCCAGACACTGTTCAAGTTAGTTTACGGATAGGAAGCAGTGATGCCAATGGAATACATTATCCCTAGTCTCCACATTACAGTAGCCATAGGAATGAGAAAGGACAGAGCACTCGAAGAACAGTTGGTGCAATTAGTACAGCTTGACGAGGGCAAGTTTATCGCAGGATTCCAGCAACAGATAGAAAAGGATCGACATAAGGCTTCGCACGATCTCCACGTCAAGGTTAAGCACTTCCAACGTGGAGATATGGTGCTGCTATACGAAAGTAAGTTTGTGAAGCATCCAAGTAAGCTCCATATGCATTGGTTGGGCCCTTATATTATAAATTTTATCACTAAGGGAGGTGAAATACAGTTACAAAATCTAGACGGGACTCTACTAACAAATCTAGTGAATGGAAGTCAATTGAAACCCTATCACTATAACCAAGCTCATGGCGAGTGAAACAGGGTTCGCACTAGTAAAAAAAAAAAAGAAGAAGAAGAAGAAAAATAAAATAAAAGTAAGACATTGAAGACCTGTCGATCGCAGAGGAAAGCGAAAGCACCGGGAGTTCAAGTTCGTAGATAGTTAGCACGTGGCAATCAAATCAAACCATAATAATAGCATTCAAGTATCGATGGAAGGCGGTAGCGACAGATGACGACTCACTTGATGGTGGAATTTAGGAAATCCAGGAAAGATTTGACGAATGACTTGGTAATCATTCCTCAAAGATGCCATGATGGAAAGGAACCGAGCGAGTTAAGCTATAAAGCAGATGGGAAACTAGCATTATGAAGAGTTATTGAGACAGAGGTGTGACTCTAGGATGTTGCAGAGTCAAGCAGTGAAGATAGAAGGGTTGGTAACTAAGGAAGTTGCAAAGTATTATAGGGGTGTGATGGCACACTTCATTTCTAGTAGAAGCACCCAGGGTGCGCTAAGGGAAAAAACAACAAGTGTTCACGAGCAATTGACAAATGAAGATGCACAGAAAACCCCAAAGGAAATAAATGAAGTCTCACCTGAGATGTCTAAGCGATTTGTAGGAGTTGGAAGAATCACGGTCCCTCCGACCACAGAAACACCAAGAGCAAGGGAAAACCGGACCCAACGAAGGATGATCAAAGGTGCGAAACAGATGTGCCGAAGTGTCCAACCTGTTTCACATTTTGGTGACGTTGATGAACTTTTGTCCAGTCAAAAGCCAGGGTCGAGAGAAACAGATGGCCAAGCAGGGATAGATGATGAAGGTTTCAAGAGACTGGAGGATGAGTTCTATAAATACATAACAGCGATCAAGAGACTGGAGGATGAGTTTGAGTAGGATGAGTTTGAGAAGTACATGACAGCGATCAAGAGACTGGAGGACGAGCTCCAGAAGTACACAACAACGAACCAGAATAGTACTAGAGGTGTCCAGCTGAGTTGGCTCAAGGGAAAGCCACAAGTTTTTGTTGGGGGCCTATTGGCACGAGGTTAGGGCGCATAAAGTGCAGAAGCCGACAACGACAAAGAGGGCATTCGCGGAAGAAAGGACCATTCGCGAAGAATAAGGAAGCCGAAGAAAGCACAAGTTATGGTTTAGTTAGGTAGAATGGGTCATTTGGACATTTTTGTAACAACTTAGTTGTCTATAAATAGGACCATGATTGTAATCCTAAGGGCATATATTCTTGAAGATTCAGTTATAGTTGATTGATTGAAGACTATGATATCTCGCATCTATGTATTTTCCTATTTTCGACAAGTTCTGTTTTGTGTATATGGATTCGCGATAAGTCGCTTGGAACTGTCCCTGCGAAGGTTGTACCGCATATTTTGAGATGATTTAATGAATGAGGATGTTTGATTATGTCTCTATTTTGTGCCGTGAATTATGAATGTTATCTTAATGCTGCGATGTGTTTAAGGTTTTGTTTCTCTGTCGATGTCGATTAAATCTGTAATGTGAATGTTGATTACATGTTGAATATATACTTGATTTGTTAGCATAATGCGAAGGCAAGATCTCAGGTTTCTGTAGCGATTGAGTAAGGGTTAATGCATGTCTTCTCCCTACTGCAGAAACGTGGTTCCTACAGCACCCCTATCACGTCCCCTCCGATCATACCAGTGCGATGGAGAGGATCGTGATGCTAAAACCGGGCATCTAGCCCCATGAACTTATTAAATAAGCATTCACATAATATAACAAGACATATGGAAATGTATAATTATAAGAAAACACAGCGGAAGTAATTTCAATTACACATCCATCATACATTCAAGATATTCATCAAATAAATAATTGCAAAGTTAACACAAGAGAATACTTATCTTACAACAAAGTAGTCCCAAGCAACCGGCTATGCAACTGCAACGTTCCACCCAACCATAGGCCAGTTGTGATCATTAATATCTCAACACACGGCCACCCCCGAGCTGGGAATGATCTCTACAAGGAATCAGGGAACAACAGACTCACACATAGCCAAGCATACACCAAGATGAGCCAAGCCAATCTACAATTGGGTTTATCAGGCTGCTAGGAAATGGAAAGGAAGAGTGGCTAAGCTAGTGAGCTCAAGCACAGAGCCAGGGGTAACCTTACAAGATCTATCTAGCCTGGCACCCACAATACCTACACACCCAGCACAAGGAAGTATTATTTTCACTACTGTACAGTCCCTCAAGCCATACCTTCCCCATCTAGTGCTCTCAGGGTGTACATAGAAGAGTAGCCAAAGCCCTCTTGATCTTCTTGAGAGTTTATCTCCCCCACTAGGTTTATCAAGCCCTCTCTGTCCACTACCACCCCAATCTCTTGCTTACAGTCTCCAAATCAAACAAGGATGCAGATAATCAGCTAACTACAATGGCTGGACAGGAGAAAAACGTTTGTACAGTGATAAGCATGAAAACGATTCCCTGAGTTTCAGAAGAACGTGGGAAGGCTAAAAATGAACAATGGAGGTTTGGGAAAACCCCAGGAAGCAGAAATTGTTTTTAGGAAAAATTCCCATGGCAATTATGGGTCAAGATGACCTCCATACAGTCCCAAATCGCAGCCCCTTCTTCGCAGCAACTATCCAGAACCAAAAACGAGTTTCTGGGCAAGGAAAACCCTGCGTTTTTTATGAAAAACGTGAATGTAACTTCCAGCAATCTCAATCTATGTGAGAGAGGAAAAATTCTCCATTCCCAAATGGATTTTGGGCACCATTTCGTGGGTGTTTTCTTGCCCAAGAAGCAAAAAATACGAATTCCCAAGTTGATGGCTTGCCCATGCACGAAATTGGCTGCCATACCTCTTCATTCCCAAGGCATTAACTACCTCAACCAATTTCTGGAAGAATTAAATGATTGGATCCATAACCCAAAATGGGTAGTTGGTGGTTTATGGGTTTTCTCATTGACACATGGATTAACACCATTGGCTCAAGGGTTTGAATAATTTCCCTCCCTAGTCCTTGTAGAATCATGCCCCCATCTCTTTGTTGCATTGCATAGCTAGTTGTGGGTTTTTCATTAAAATTCGTATTTACATGATGTCTTAATTTACATTGTGCCTATCTAGCACAAGAACCATATGCATCTATTTTTAATTGCCGATACATAAAACGCTAAATCAATGGTGGGGCCTTGTCCTTGAGCTCCTCACCATGATTAAATATCAATATTTACATCATTTACGATTTAATAAAAAAGGGGGTCAAAACGTGGACGTGACAACCCCTTGGACATATCGGGTGATACCTCACTCGCTCTGCTAGTGTTTCTGGAAAGGGTAAAACCTTTCTGGGTTGATGCCTAAGGGTGTTTGGTTGGTGTTTGTTGATAGCAATGCGAAGTGAACCCCAGTCGACAAAACTGTGTCAACAACTGGAGAAAAAATAGTATCACTACTATCAGCGAGGGATCCAAACAAAAGGACATTTAAGCTTGGTGCGTTAACCGAGGGATAGGTATCGGAAATAGATATAGACATAGATCATATCAGTATTCCTGATAATATTCGACTGCATAAACAAAGCGTTCCGCAAATAGGAGTTGATCTGAATGGAAAAATAAAGGCACAATACATCAATCCCTACAAATCAGCCTGAAATGGCTCAATATAAAGGACCAAAAACAGTTCAACAACCCGAGTTTTGCACTAGTAGCACACTAAAGTTTCCCATCGACTCATCTCTAGATCAAGAAGAAATTGGTTCGAGCAGCTCGAAGTGAAGAAGGAAGACAGACTCATGACTTCCAGTTTTTTTTATTATTTTGAATAAATAGTCCATAAGACTAGTAGTTAATATGATTTATTACCAATAGTTGTAGTTGCGAATTTAAATGAACAACCACATATGGTTGAAGTAGTCGAGAAGGTTTTTATTTTTGTAAGCCTATAAAGGTAGGTTTTGAATAAGACCTAGGGGTTGGGATTTTGCATGAGAAGTTTTGAGCAATGTAATGAAACCCATCCTTTTATATTAATGCGGAGACTTGATTTTGGAGTAGAAATTCCTCTAATGAATGTTTTGATGTCTGTAATTCCTGTGTATGTTTTCCTTGCTAGTATTTTCCATTGATTGTCTTCTTCTAAAGTGTTTAAATCAAGATTACATGGTCTGAAATTCATCTATCATATACATATGATTAGATACTCCACCCCTTCCTTCTAAAATTTCAAGTTAGAATTCATTCATAAATGCTCTAATTTTGTGATGGATTGTGTTTCCCTTTCAGCTACCATCTACTAATATCTTTGACTTGAAAAAAATTCATTTATTTTGCCTCTAATTCTAACATTGTATTCCAATTAGTCATCTGTGACAGAAAACCTATGAAAGTTTGACTCCATCCCTTGCGATATACCTATCCTCAACTTAGCCAACTGAAAACCCTAATACCCTTATCTAAAATGTATAGCCACCACTATTAATCCACAACCAGTCAATTCAAATGATATTTTGTGTGTTGAAAGAGTTGGGAGAGAGAGAGCCCTCTCTGTGTTTGGAAAGGCTAGTTTCCATCCACAAGAGTGTAGTTGAAATAGTTACCTCAGTGATCCCTGTTGCCACAACCTGGAAGAATCCTGAGTGATAACAGGTGCAAAGGTGATTTAAGTGGTATTATGCACAGATTTTACATGGAAACTTGACCTTCCTTTTCTCCTTTTTACCCTCACTAGCATTTTTATTATTTCAATTATTCCCCTCGTTCCCATTCTTTTTGTTCTTACCTTTCTTTTTTTCTTAAAGTTGTCGGTTCCCTTTGAGATTATATGTTTGCATTGTGAGGTCATCAAGGGATTAAATAGGAATGAGGGTGTTGATGACAAGCACACCAGATGCTAAGGACATGTGTCCCATTTGATTTACTACCTAATTGATCTTTGCATTCTCCAATGAACCAATCACGCCATCAACATGTGGTCTTGGTATGGGCTCGATCGGATCTATTTTTTCTCAGGGATCTATGGGTATAATTTCATACAACATCTTGGATGGGAGTATACTAGATCCTACTGTTGGGATTAAATTATATCTTTCTCTTCAATCATGACCAAAGACCGACGTTTTTTTGCGATGCAAGTAACAAAGAATTTGTAAACAAGTCAACTAGGAATTTGTTAGGTATCTGATATTTTATCAACTAATGTCTCCTTCGCCACACATGAATTTGATCGAAGATATGAGTGGACTTTTCATGTCAAAAATATGTCAATAGTTTTGCTCCCATCTCATAGTGGACCAATAATTGAAAATGGTTCAAAAATTTCATTGCAAGGGTGTCAAAATTATGGAATGAGTCTCTCGGGACCTCTACATACCATTTAGTTGCTACCCCAGTCAATTTTTTATAGAAAATAATTAACCTAATACTATCATCCATTAGTGGATTTGACGAACACCATAAATGAAAGGTCAGCATGTAAATGGTGGGATCTTCTCCAGAGTTTCCCTCAAACTTAGGTGTGTTTGAAGTTAACTTGGTTAGGACATGGGGCCAATTTGGATTATGCATCATTGGATCGTTTTTCAATTTAGTCAAGTCTCACAATTTTAGGGTTGCAAAAATTGGGAGCTTCATTTGAGCAAAGAAATTCCAAGTACCAAGAGTATATCCAAACATGTGGTTTGTATTAGTAAACAAATTTCCTAGGATATATAAGGCTTAAGCACTACCGGACATAAAAGGAGAGTTAAATGAATTCCCTAAGTTATGAGGATATTTATGTGGCACTTGTGCATATGGAAAGGAATCCCGACTATTCATACCTCTCATTTTGAGAAAGGGTTTGTTTCCTTGAGGCATACTGAAACTTGGGGAACTTCCAGTTCCTATATAGGGTGCATATTAAGGAATACGTCTGCCTCCAAACTAAAATGTAGTGAAGGGTATTGACGTGCTTCCTGTCGTTGTGCTAAATCTTGGTGCAATAGGTGGGTTGCTGACAACTATGTTGCATCCTGGATATGACATTCCAAAGGAAAAAGGATTGGTACCGTGAAGAACAAATGTCGAAGTCTCAACACCACTATTAGGAGGCATGATCGAGGAGGGATATCCTTCTAGGGAAGCTTTTATCATGGTTGGGAATAAACTAGAAGTTGGTATACCTAAAACTGTCAAGTTAACTCCTCTTATAGAGATGCTAGAAGCAGGGTGGGGATTCCCCTAACATCTGGAATACCATGAGTACTACTCATGTTGACCCGTTGAGCCAAGGGATTTAAATTTTTTGTATGAACTAGATTATCAAAGATGATAACTCTAGGCTCTAGCGAAGGGTATGTTGAAATCAACAAAAAACAAGGGATATGTCAGGTCCTCAACTTCAACTAGGCCAATAATTTCCTAAATAACAGGGGATGAGACCCTTCCCAGTGTTGGGAAATAACTTTCAAGACCCCTAAGGTTCCTTTCTACAAATAAGCCATCAAAGTTATTGGGCTCTTGATTATATTCGTCTAAACCCCATTGGAGAGAGTTTGTGCTATCCACTATGGGCCTTTTCAAAGGAAACTTCAGGTTCTCAAGAGAGAGACCAATAGTCCTTTTGGACAAATGGATAGGTTGGTCAACCATTGTGACTCAAATATTACCACAACAAAGAGTGTTTTTTATTTACTTTCCCTTTATATTTTTTGTTTATTTTTTACTATTTAAATCTCAATACAAACACACACAGCTGAAAAATTCCTAAAGATACAACAAGCAAACTCACTCTTCCAAATACAAGCCCAAGTTATTTATCTCCCTATAGTGAAATCAAATAAGAGATGAAATGGGCCTTCCAAAGGTCGGATTGGGATAATTAGATCCCAAGTCTAACCAACGAAGTTGCGAAAGATAGTTACGGTAACCTCTCATGCCGCAATCACCCAAGGTGAAAGTTCCCTTATGAAGATGGGAACCCTCCAAGGGATAATAAGTGGATGATTATGTGCATGCCTCATGTACCACGAGCACTTCCCACTTGCAATCACCCAAGATGAACCTAGGACAAGCAACTAAGGCTACCACTTCGCATTTGATACTGGGAAAAACAATGATGGGTTGGGTGTTTTCCTTCCCTTATCTCTTTATTAGCTAGAGACTTGACCTTTGAAATATGTGATTTCCTCTCCACTGAGACATGTCAATGCTAAACTAAAACTAAACCCCCTTCCGACACCCCACTCTTAAACATAGGTTTTTTTAATCTTAGAAGGTATGGATAATTATGATTGCTTTCTCAGAGTTTCTAGCATTCCTTGGTATAAAAATTTATCCCAAAGGGGTCACTTTGATTTGTGGATCAACACAGAGCTACCTAGAAGATTACCTAGTACATCCCATCTCTAGATTTTTCTTAGAGTTTTGAGAGACTAATGCATCAAAAATATGTTTTAAACTATTTGGGAGGCCATTGTCCTCAAGTTTAAAAAAGAGTAAAGAATTTGAAACTAGGCATCCCTTTGGTCGAAGTCCCTTATACCTTCCTTGCTATCACAAATAGAGCTTGAACACCCAACAGAGGAAGGAAGTTCATGGCGAACTATCTAATAGCAAAGAGGAGAAACATAAGAAGACATACCGTGCATCAATGAACCAATAGTACGCTTACAAGAATACTTCTCATAGGATTGGTAATTTTTTCGGGGATTTGAGGCCTCCTAAACAACATCGAAAACCGATACTTCAACTACATCTAAACACTTAGGCTCTTCCTATCCCTTCTTCTGAGTTATTTTTTCCTCCAAATTTGCATTTGGGGCATTTTTCTTTCCCTAACTTTTTGCTTCTACTCAAAATACATTTTAGGGTTTCTACAATATTCCCACAAGTGACCGATTCCATGGTACGCAATGCTTCTAAACGGAATCCTCCAAAATCCATTTTTTGACTGAAAATCCAATCCTTCAAATTTATCTCACTATCCACCAGTAATTCTTGTTTAAGATCCAACTCCACCAAGACTTTGACTACCCTCATCATCTTTACTCAATAAACTCTCTTCCAATGCAACAAACCTACCAAGGGCATTCCCCACACCTTCAAAAATGTTATCATCCCAGAGATCTAAAGGAACACTATGAAGGATCCATATTTGTTGTAGAAATTTCGGTTACCTTTGAAAATTAAAACTGAGCTTCCACGTTTTTAGGACTGGACCATATGAACTCCACAACCATCCTGACTTGAGCAATTTTGTATGCTTCAATCTTATCAACAATAAACATTTAGTATCTAACTAAAACATTAAAAATAGTCATATAGCCTAGGACGCCATACCTTAATGAGCCAAGATCGCATTGCTTCTCCTTTCAAACTTACCCATTAATATCCCAACAACCCTTTTTCCTTCAAATTGATCTTCAATTTGTCAATGTCCAAACCTATCACCATTCTCACCTTATCAAGCTTAAATATTATGCATTTTATTTTTCCTTTCTTACACCCTAACTTCGAAAACCTCCTCGTCCTAACATGTTGCCTCAAGAATCCTAGCTTTCAATGACTCTTCCACCTATCGCCTCTTCTCAAATCCTTCATGCCCCTTTCTAATTAACCAAAATACTCATGCTCTTCATTGATTCCATGTAAGTCATCACCAACGGCTCTCCTTTTCGGGTACCCAAAACCCAAGCAAACTAGGTCTCTTTAGAACTAGGCAATAGCAAAAATTCATTAAAAAACATAAGGAGATTTTCCACTACTTGTGTATGTAACTCCATCTAATTGCCTTAATAATTTGTTCCCCTGTCAATAATTGCTTTAATAATTTGTTCTCCTGTCAATACTTCTCGTAGCCTGCACACCTACCATCTAGCATTAGACCACCAAGACCTTATCCATCTTATCAAAAGATTGATCACCTTCTACTTTCCTCTTATCTTTCCATACCTCAATAACCCCTTGATGTGACTTGAAATTTGGAGTCATAAATTCTTCTACGTCATAGTCTACAAGGTCAAGATCCATATCGCACTAACCAAATTACTCCCATCTAGACCTTGAAAGTTTTGGGTACCATTTATTAAAAATAAAAATAATTAGTTTTATATCAATGCTAAAAATACAATAAAGTTTTATCATATGGTTGGTGGATTTTTTTGACATTATGTACTACTCATTCCCCACTAGCATATTTGTATACTAATGATAGACAACAAAAATTAATAATAATTTTTACTCTATTTAGTTACTAGGGAAGAGACTTATAATGTGCTCTAAAGAACTCTACCACGCAACTGTTACAATGGAGCCAAATGAGGACAATATTGCAAACAAATTCCAAACAAAACAAGCAAAAACACCCTCTCTACTCTAAAATAACAAAATCTTAGATCTAGCTTTACTAAAACCAACATAGATTCATCTTAAATCTAGATTTATCAATCATCGATAGGGATCCAATTTCTTGAGTTGCATTTTTTTTTATCTTAAAGTGTTTACACATCTAGAAAAAAATTACACCTTGAGAAATTTGATCACTCTATATGCTCCATAAATCCAAATTTAAGATGTATATATGTTGATTTTAATTTATTTATTTTTTAAGCAAACGTGGATTTTTTAAATACATTTTATTTATTTTATTTTATTTTATTAATACTAAGATGTAGAATACCTCCCAATACAACAATATAGAAACCAAAATTTATTATAAATAAATATGAAAATAAATAAAAAAGATTTTATTACATGCAAATTACATTAATGTATGACACCTTGCAAACAAACTAAATAGCTATAAATTACTTCTCTTTAGTTTGTTCTCTTTTTTGAACTTCAATCTTCCAAAAATACTTCTAAATTTTCCACACACAAATTAACAAGCAAAAAGAAAGCTGCTATTGGACATTTTTTTTATTCATTTCTTATGAATAGCAAGCTTTTTGTATTCAATTTTTATTATTAAATGAAGTAATAGTTGTAGTTGTTGTTGTCTTTACTAGATTTTTTACATCATGAATACATCTACATTGTAGAATAATCTCAAAATACCCACCTTTTATGCATTACCAAAAAGTAGGGTTTTTACATCATGAATACATCCACGTTAATATAGAATAATCTCGAAATACCATCCTTTTATGCATACCAAAAACGGGTGAAAATTGACCAAATCACACTAACGTGCACATGATCAAATTTGAACACGTCCACTCTCTTGACTATGATTGGGTCGTGCTCCATTTATAAAAAATCACAATAATTTTTTTTAAAAATAAATATTTAAAATTAATTATGTTTTTAAAAAATAAAATAAATATTTTAAAAATTAAACATATATAATTAAATTATATAAATATTAAATAAAATAATATTATACTCCATCATTCAATAATATTCAAGGTTATAAAATCCATGTATATAAATAAAAGGAATGTGGTTGGTGGTGAGGAGAGTTTGGGGAGACATATTTCCATATTTTCATGAGTAACCCTACACACTTCAAGTATGGAAGGAATTGGATACAATAACAAATGTAAGGATTGAATGGTTTGGCCTTAATAGAGTTAGCTATCAAGGTTTATGGTGTAACAATTCTTAAGGAAATGTCTAGAGGTATTTCCTATTTCAGTGGATTGGGGTTTTTGAAGTACTGTGTATGATGAACTTCTTGAAATGACAAATAAATTCATAAGATGGGCTCTCACCTTTGTTGTAAATTGATAAGATGGGCTCCCACCTTTGCTAGAATTTGGTGAATAAGAAAATTTGCAATTCGAACAAAAAAAAGTTAGGTTTGAATTTTGATTTGTAGATACAATTTGATCACACCTAAACATGAAATCACAAGTTTTAAATACCAATTTAAAACCCCAAAAGTGGAAAAAATCACTTGTTTCAGGTACCACTTATTTCGCCCCAAATGAAACAAGTTTTAAATATCAATTTAAAAACCAAAAAATGCACAAGAAAAATGCAAAAAATCACCCATTTCAATTAGCTAAACCTTACCCTAAAATTCATCTCCTCTCAACCAAAGTGAAAGCTAAGTTTCACCCCGAAACAAAAAATGGTCAAGAAAAGTGCAAAACAATCACATGTTTCAGTTAGTAATAAACTTACCTTAAAATTCATCGCCAGTTAACCAAAGCGAAAGCCAAGTTTCTTTTGTAAGTCATCTCCTAGAAAGACACTTCTCGAAATTTGATCTAGTTATAGTTGGTGTAAAGGAATATGGGAAAAAATATAATGTGCTAAAATGTAATAGGGATGTGTAAAGGAATATCATAACAATTGTTATAGTTGGTGTAAAGAAGTATTGTAAAAGATATAATGTGCTAAATTGTAGAGGCATGTATGTGGGATAAGAGACTTGCTTTGTGTAATGTCCCCATTTTGACCCCCTTCGCATTTAAATCGTAAATTATGTAAATATTGATATTTAATCATGGTGAGGAGCTCAAGGCCAAGGCCCCACCATTGATTTAGCATTTTATGTATCGGCAATTAAAAATAGATGCCTATGGTTCTTGTGCTAGATAGGCACAATGTAAATTAAGACATCATATAAATACGAATTTTAAATGAAAAACCCACAACTAGCTATGCAATGCAACAAAGAGATGGGGGCATGATTCTACAAGGAATAGGGAGGGAAATTATTCAAACCCTTGAGCTAATGGTGTTAATCCATGTGTCAATAAGAAAACCCATAAACCACCAACTATCCATTTTTGGGTTATGGACCCAATCATTTAATTCTTCCAGAAATTGGTTGAGGTAGTTAATGCCTTGGAAATGAAGAGGTATGGCAGCCAATTTCGTGCATGGGCAAGCCATCAACCTGGGAATTCGTATTTTTGCTTCTTGGGCAAGAAAACACCCACAAAATGGTGCCCAAAGGGATTCTAAACATATAGTTTTTCATCCTCTCACGCAGATTGAGACTGCTGGAAGTTACATTCACGTTTTTCATAAAAAACGCAGGGTTTTCCATGCCCAGAAACTCGTTTTTGGTTTTGGATAGTAGCTGGGAAGAAGGGGCTGCGATTTGGGACCGTATGGAGGTCGTTTTGTCCCAGAATTGCCATGGGCATTTTTCCTAAAAATGATTTCTGCTTCCTGGGGTTTTCCCCAAAAAAAAACCTCCATTGTTCATTTTTAGCCTTCCCACGTTTTTCTAAAGCTCGGGGAATCATTTTCATGCTTATCACTGTACAAACGTTTTTCTCCTGTCCAGCCATTGTAGTTAGCTGATTATTTGCATCCCTATTTGATTTGGAGACTGTAAGCAAGATATTGGAGTGGTAGTGTACAGAGAGGGCTTGATAAACCTAGTGGGGGAGATAACCTCTCAAGAAGATCAAGAGGGCTTTGGCTACTCTTCTATGCACACCCTGAGAGCACTAGATGGGGAAGGTATGGCTTGAGGGACTGTACAATAATGAAAAGAATACTTCCTTGTGCTGGGTGTGTAGGTATTGTGGGTGCCAAGCTAGATAGATCTTGTAAGGTTACCCATGGCTCTGTGCTTGAGCTCACTAGCTTAGCCACTCTTCCTTTCCATTTCCCAGTCACCTGATAAACCCAATTGTAGATTGGCTTGGCCCATCTTGGTGTATGCTTGGTTATGTGTGAGTCTGTTGTTCCCTGGTTCCTTGTAGAGATCATGCCCATCTCGGGGGTGGCAGTTGTATCAAGAGGTTGATAAGCACAACTGGCCTATGGTTGGGTGGAATGTTGCAGATGCATAGATGGTTGCTTGGGACTACTTTGTTCAGATAAGTATTCTCTTGTGTTAACTTTGCAATTATTTATTTTATGAATATCTTGAATGTATGATGGATGTGTAATTGATATTACTTCCATTGTGTTTTTCTTATAATTATACATTTCCATATGAACTTTTATATTATGTGAATGCTTAGTTAAAATTTCATGGGGCTAGATGCCCAGTTTTAGCATCACGTTCCCTCTATCATGTTGGTATGATGGGAGGGGACATTACATTTTGGTATCAGAGCTACTGGTTGCAGCATTGGACCTCTATGGGCCAAATCCGATTACATTTACATGGGAAGGTCCCTTCCTGATCACCACAGGTCTCAGCATCGGGCCTAAATTGGTTAAGTTGGATAGTTTGCAGAGGTAAGATCACCTCCTGCTGAGCAGCAGTCATCATAGCAAGAAGGAAAGATTTCAAATTTTTCTAAGAGTTTTTGGAAGATTTTTGTTTAAGTCTATTTCGGGAAGAATTCGGCAAGTTGGCCCGAAACTGTGGAAGGATTCCGCGAGTCGTTCCGCAACGCGGAAGAGTTCGGCAAGTTGGCCCGAAATTGTGGAAGGACTCGGCAAATCATCCTGCAATTGCAGAAGGACTCGGCAAATGTCTTCCGAAACTGCGGAAAGAATTTTGGAGTGTCTTCCGAAATTGCGGAAAGAATTTCGAAATGTCTTCCGAAACTGCGGAAAGAATTTCGGAATGTCTTCCGAAACTGCAGAAGGATTCCGCGAGTCATTCCGCAACGCGGAAGAGTTCGGAAAGTTGGCCCGAAACTACGGAAGGATTCCTCGAATCGTCCCTCAATTGTGGAAGAGTTCGGTAAATCGTTCCGAAATTGCGGAAGAGTTCGGCAAATCATCCCGCAATTGTGGAAGAGTTCGGCAAATCGTTCTGAAATTGCGGAAGAGTTCGGTAAATCGTCCCGCAATTGTGGAAGAGTTCGGCAAATCGTCCTGCAATTGTGGAAGATCGGCAAATCGTCCCGTAACTGCTGAAGGACTCGGCAAATCGCCCCGTAATTGCGGAAGGATTCGGCAAACCGCCCCGAAACTGCAGAAGGAATTTTCAAATTCTCTTCCAAAATTGTGGAAGAACTCCACAAGTTGCTCTAAAACAAGGAATTTCAGCCCTTTTTCAGGAAGATTTTCAGGTGCCGAAAGTGGAAAAATTGTCATGGAACTTATGCGCCAGATTGCACGAAATGGAAAGATTTACAAAAAAAGAAAAAAAACCAAGGGGGCAAGCCCCCTTGTGAGAAAATTCTATGATTTGAAAAATTGTCAATATAATATTTTCCCACGTGTATGAAAGTAATTTATGAATTTCTGAGAATATAATGCAGCTAACAATTGTGTTAATGAACACATTTTGCAGAATCACAGTTACATCAGGGCAGCACTCTAGATAGTACAATTGGAAAGTTTTGGGATCTTGGTTGGGCCAAGAAAATGAACATCATGGATGATGCACAGGATCCCCATGAGCCTGAGACAGATGCCATGAGGGATAACATACATGTTGAAAATGATGAAACAGAATCTAATGGGAGAAGAAATCGAGAGACTCCTCCAGGTATTGCAGCCACCATGAGAAGCCTAAGGGTGGAGTTGCAAAACTATAGAGAAGATAATGAAATGATGATTAAAGCTCAGGAAGAAAAAAATCAGTTGAATGCAGCCATGCTACAGAGTTTGATAGACATCCAAAGGCAAATAAACTCTGGGCATCAGACATCAAATCCAGAAAGGGGTGGGAGTAGTTCTAGAAGGAATTCCCGTAAGAGGGCCAGTAGCTCAAGAAGAATTTCTACAGACAGAACATATACTCCAGAGATCTCTTCTAATGAATCATCTGACTCTGAAGAATCCATTGAGGGTTCAAGCTCTTCATCTCGCGGGAGTAAGAGGAAGAAGCACTACAAAAATAGTTCGCATGGGGAATTTAAAAAGGAAAAACCTCCTACATTTGATGGAGAGGTAAAGTCCGGTCAAGAAGATGAAGCTTGGCTTCTTGGGATGAGAAAGTATTTCCAAGTCCAAGACTACTCAGGAAATATGAAGGCAAGGGTAGCCATCTTCAACTTGAATGGAAGAGCATCTATATGGTGGGAACACATCAGGCAAGTGAAGAAGATCAATGAAAGGAAGATTGTGTGGAATTAGTTCAAGAAATACTTAAAGCAGAAGTACCTCTCTGATAGGTACTATGATGATAAGATCAAAGAGTTCCATGAGCTGAGATTGGGACAATTGACCATGGAAGAATATGCAAACAAATTCTTGGAGCTGCTAAGGTATGTCAGGTACATTCGAGATGATAAGGTGAAAATTCAGCGTTTCCTAAGTGGACTGCCCCAGTCATATAAAGACAGAATTGAGTTCGATGAACCTCGAACTCTAGAGGAGGCCATAAGAAAGGCCAAGTATTGCTTTGATAAAAAAAAAAAAGCAAACCAGAATTCCAGAAGGCATGGAAAGATAGGAAAAACGAAAAGTTTGATCAAAGGAAGAAGGGGTTCAAGCCTCCTCAATTCCGGAATCAACAAAGGAAACCATCACAGGTTGTGACTAAGCCAACTAGGATGATGGGAGACAAGCCAAGAGATCCAAAGGAGCCAAGAGAACCACTTCAATGTTGGGGTTGTGGAGGAGACCACATGCTTAGGAACTGTCCACATCGAAATGGGAATCCAAATCAAGTTCACAACATCCAAGGAGCTGAAACTGTGAGTCAAGTGACAAGGACAATCCCTAGAATCTATGCAGCTCTAGACGACCGCCAGGCAGATCATCAATCAACTGTGGTTGAAGTTGAAGGTAATATTGCTAAGCAATCTGTTTCTATTTTGATTGATCCTGGATCTACTCACAGTTATGTCACTCCTAGAATTGTTGAGATTTGTGCTTTTAAGAAATTAAAGCATAGTAAATCATGGTTAGTTCAACTAGCCACTGGAACCAAGAGAAAAGTTAGTGAAATAGTAGAGAAATGTCCATTAGAGATGGATGGGCTATTCACTTATGCAGATCTGAATATTTTTCCACTGGGTTCCTATGATATTCTCATTGGAATGGATTGGTTAGAAACACACATGGTTAAACTTGACTGCTACAATAAGACATTTGAATGCATGGACGAAGAAGGAAACCCGAGGGTTGTAAAAGGGATTCCAAAGGTGACTTCTGTTAGACAGGTTTCAGCCATGCAGCTGAAGAAGTTCTGTAGGAAGGGATGTCAATTGTATGCAGCCCACATTTTAGAGGCAGCAGAGAATGAAACTCTTAAATTGGAGGACTATCGTGTATTGCAAGAATTCAGGGATATTTTTCCTGATGAGATTCCAGGACTTCCTCCAAAGAGAGACATTGACTTTACAATTGAACTTGTGCCAGGAGCGGCACCAATGTATAAGACACCCTACAGGATGAGTACACCAGAATTGCTAGAATTGAAAATGCAATTACAAGAGTTGCTGGAAAAGAAATATATTAGGCCAAGTGTGTCCCCGTGGGGAGCACCTGTTCTGTTTGTGAAAAAGAAAGATGGAACACTCAGGTTATGTATTGACTACAGGAAGTTGAACAAAGTCATTGTAAAGAACAAATACCCATTGCCCCGAATTGATGACCTTTTTGACCAAATGAGAGGAGCAAAGGTATTTTCAAAGATTGACTTGAGGTCTGGTTACCATCAAGTAAGAATCAAAGAAGAATATATTCATAATACAGCCTTTAGAACAAGGTATGGACACTATGAGTTTGTAGTGGTACCATTCGGTCTCACAAATGCACCAGCTACATTCATGTGTCTCATGAATAATGTTTTTAGCAAGTATTTGGACAAGTTTGTTCTTGTATTCCTAGACGACATTCTCATCTATTATAAGAATGAAGAAGAGCATGAAGAACATTTGAGAATGACAATGCAATTACTAAGGGAGCATAAGCTGTATGCAAAGTTGAGCAAATGTGACTTTTATAAAGATGGAATTCATTATTTGGGTCACATCATCTCCGACGAAGGAATATCTGTAGACCCTGAGAAGATTGAAGCCATCATGAATTGGCCAACTCCAAGGAATGTGACTGATGCGAGATCTTTTATGGGCCTTGCTGGTTACTACAGGAGGTTTATCGAAGGATTCTCCAAGGTTGCAAACCCGATCACTTCTTTGCAAAAGAAGGGGATAAAATTTGAATGGTCACCAAGATGTGAGGAAAGTTTTTAACAGTTGAAGAATCTTCTTACAAGTGCACCAATTTTGAAAATTGCAGACCCAGAAAAAGACTTTGTGGTGTGTACCGATGAATGCAATCAAGGACTTGGAGGAGTTCTTATGCAAGACAACCACATGATATGCTATGAGTCAAGAAAGTTGAAGGAGCATGAGAAGAACTATGCTACTCATGATATAGAACTTGCAGCCATATTACATGCTTTAAAGATGTGGAATCATTACTTAATGGGAAGAAAATTTGAGTTAAGGACAGACCATTGTGGTCTGAAATACTTATTTGACCAGCCAACTTTAAATGCTAGACAAGCTAGATGGTTGGAATTTTTGTGTGAATTTGATTTTGAAATCAAACACATAAAAGGGAAAGAAAACAAGGTGGTTGATGCACTCAGCAGGAAGGTACATGAAATGCATGTGGCAGCGCTTAGTACTTGCCAACCAGATTTGAGACAGTAGATTGTTAACCATACGGTTGAGGATGAAGTGTATGAGCAGATAAAGGACAAATTGCAGCAACAAAACCTTGAAAATAAGTATGAAGGCTATCGTTTGGAAGGAGACATACTTCTTACTTATAAGAATAGAGTCTATATTCCAAATGCAGCAGATTTAAGGAGGATCGTTATGGATGAAATCCATAAAGCTCCATACTCTGGTCACCCAGGATATCAGAAAACAATTGCTATAGCAAGAAAATATTATTTCTGGCCAGGCATGAAGAAGGACATCGCTGAATGCATTTCTAAGTGCATGGAATGTCAGCAGGTGAAGATTGAACACCAACATCCAACAGGTTTATTGCTCCCAGTGCCAATCCCAGCATGGAAATGGGAAGTAATATCCATGGACTTTATTACAGGATTGCCAATGACTATGAGACAACATGATTCCATTATGGTTGTGGTGGATAAGTTAACAAAGGCAGCACATTTTATACCGGTTAAGTCCACACATAAAGTCGATGCCATTGCAAATATTTTCATGAAGGAAATTTTCAGATTACATGGGTTGCCTAAGGCAATAATTTCCGACAGGGATACCAAGTTCACTTCCAATTTTTGGAAAGGTCTCTTTGTAGATTTGGGTACACAGCTAAGCTTTAGTACAGCATACCATCCTCAAACAGATGGGCAAACAAAAAGAGTAAATCGAGTGCTTGAAGACATGCTCCGCATGTATGTAATGGACAAACCATCCAAGTGGGAGGATTATCTACACTTGTTAGAATTTGCATATAACAATGGGAAACAAGCATCATTGGGAATGAGTCCTTATGAGGCTTTGTACGACAGAAGGTGTAGGACACCAGTGACCTAGGACAATCTAGTGAACAGAATTGTACTTGGGCCAGAATTGCTTAGGGAAATGGAGCAAGAAGTTGCCAAGATCAGACAGAATTTAAAAACAGCCCAGGATAGACAGAAAAGCTATGCAAATAAACATAGAGTGCATAGGGAATTCAATGTTGGGGATCATGTGTATCTTAGAGTGAGATCAAGGAAGAGTTCCTTGAAGCTTGGGAGTTGTGTCAAGCTATCACCTAGATATTGTGGGCCATTTGAAGTGCTTGAAAGAATAGGGCCAGTGGCATATAGACTTGCATTGCCTGCTAGCACTAAAGCTCATAATTTTTTTCATGTCTCTTTACTTAAGAAATATGTACATGATCCTAACCATGTGATTAATTGGGATGTGATCCAGGTGGAACCCGAGGGAGAATTCCAAACTGATCCGTTGTGCATCCTAGACAAAAAGGTAACATTGCTCCGGAACCGAGCCATCGGATAGGTAAAGGTGCAATGGAAGCACTACGGTCCCGATGAGGCTACATGGGAGCTGGAGGATGCCATGAGGGTGGCATATCCATTTTTTTTCAATTTTGATGAGCACTGAGGACAGTGCTAATGTAAGGGGAGGGGAATGTAATGTCCCCATTTTGACCCCCTTCTCATTTAAATCATAAATGATGTAAATATTGATATTTAATCATGGTGAGGAGCTCAAGGCCAAGGCCCCACCATTGATTTAGCATTTTATGTATCGGCAATTAAAAATAGATGCCTATGGTTCTTGTGCTAGATAGGCACAATGTAAATTAAGACATCATGTAAATATGAATTTTAAATGAAAAACCCACAACTAGTTATGTAATGCAACAAAGAGCTGGGAGCATGATTCTACAAGGAATAGGGAGGGAAATTATTCAAACCCTTAAGCCAATGGTGTTAATCCATGTGTCAATAAGAAAACCCATAAACCAGCAACTACCCATTTTGGGTTATGGACCCAATCATTTAATTCTTCCAGAAATTGGTTGAGGTAGTTAATTCCTTGGAAATGAAGAGGTATGGCAACCAATATCGTGCATGGGAAAGCCATCAACCTGGGAATTCGTATTTTTTCTTCTTGGGCAAGAAAACACCCACGAAATGGTGCCCAAAGGGATTCTGAACATATAGTTTTTCATCCTCTCACACAGATTGAGACTGTTGGAAGTTACATTCACGTTTTTCATCAAAAACGCAGGGTTTTCCTTGCCCGAAAACTCATTTTTGGTTTTGGATAGTAGCTGGGAAGAAGGGGTTGCGATTTGGGACCGTATGGAGGTTGTTTTGTCCCAGAATTGCCATGGGCATTTTTCCTAAAAACGATTTCTGCTTCCTGGGGTTTTCCCAAAAAAAAACCTCCATTGTTCATTTTTAGCCTTCCCACGTTTTTCTGAAGCTCAGGGAATCATTTTCATGCTTATCACTGTACAAACGTTTTTCTCCTGTCCAGCCATTGTAGTTAGCTGATTATCTGCATCCCTGTTTGATTTGGAGACTGTAAGCAAGATATTGGAGTGGTAGTGGACAGAGAGGGTTTGATAAACCTAGTGGGGGAGATAACCTCTCAAGAAGATCAAGAGGGCTTTGGCTACTCTTCTATGCACACCCTGAGAGAACTAGGTGGGGAAGGTATGGCTTGAGGGACTGTACAGCAGTGAAAAGAATACTTCCTTGTGCTGGGTGTGTAGGTATTGTGGGTGCCAAGCTAGATAGATCTTGTAAGGTTACCCCCGGCTCTGTGCTTGAGCTCACTAGCTTAGCCACTCTTCCTTTCCATTTCCTAACAGCCTGATAAACCCAATTGTAGATTGGCTTGGCCCATCTTGGTGTATGCTTGTTTATGTGTGAGTCTGTTGTTCCCTGGTTCCTTGTAGATATCATGCCCATCTCGGGGGTGGCAGTTGTATCAAGAGGTTGATAAGCACAACTGGCCTATGGTTGGGTGGGACATTGCAGATGCATAGCTGGTTGCTTGGGACTACTTTGTTCAGATAAGTATTCTCTTGTGTTAACTTTGCAATTATTTATTTTATGAATATCTTGAATGTATGATGGATGTGTAATTTATATTACTTCCGCTGTGTTTTTCTTATAGTTATACATTTCCATATGAACTTTTATATTATGTGAATGCTTAGATAAAAGTTCATGGGGCTAGATGCCCAGTTTTATCGTCACGTTCCCTCTATCATGCTGGTATGATGGGAGGGGACATTACACTTTACAAAATTATTTAGTATTACTTAGTTTAAGGAGATATATATACAATTTGGTGTATGAGACCCCCTTGTTTGTGGGACAAGGGAAGCCCCTCTGCGCAACGATGTAACTGCTAAAGTCTACAGAGGTTTTCATCCTCCCCACTAGGGATCAAACCCCAATGAGACATGGGCCCGGTGTGATAAGGCTAGATGGGTAGGCATCCCAATTTGATTTTGGGATCCGGATTAGTTTCATTGTCTCCAGACGTCTCGGCCCTTGTTAAGTCATAGGTTTCCTATTGGTTGGGGCTTGCAGGTTGCTTGTAATTGGCCTATGAGTTATAGTGGCAACCAATTAGATTTGAACCTAAGTCTTTCCCAAGTAATCCCAACTAGTTATCAATTCATCTAGATTTTTAAAAAAAGTATACAGAAGTGTACATACCCTACCCCCCCCCCTCTAGATTTGAACCTATGACCTCCTGAGAGGGAACACATGTTCTTAACTGTTAAGCCCTCTCAAGTTGTAAGGTTTAATTAAACTTTATTCATTTTAAAGTAAGATAATTAATTTGTGTCCTTTTGGCATTTTCTTCCTTCATTGGTAATCACTATAATCTCTTCTCATCCTTGGCAATGGTATAGGTATTCTTCTTCCCATCGTGAATTATGTATATATCATGGTCATTTTAACAAGAAGTCACAAACCTCAATAGGAGCAATGTCACATAAGTAGCATATTGCACTATTTTACCACCATCGCTTCATATTTGCACTAAAACCAAACAAGTGTCTATGGCCATGGATCTTCTTTCATGTATTATATCATTTATCAATATATTTGCATTTCATTCCAAATGTATTCTTCCTCCTTTTATACTATGTCCTCTTCTAGCATTTGTAGATTCTTTGTTGGAGTAATCAATCATCTATGCAACATCATATTTCTCTGTCTATATGACATCTTCTAGCAGTGGTAGATTCTTTGTTGAAGTGATTGAATTCATTTATGCAACATCATATTTCTCCATCTTGTTGTTTTGGAAATTTTTATTTGTCTTCAAATGTCTCTCCATGCTAACAATGTTTTATATTCAATTTTTTGAACACATTAGGCTTTGTGTGGATATTCAAAAGGTATGTGCCCTTCATCCTACATGAAGAGTGTTATATCTTCAGCTTTAACAATCAGTCCTCTTCTTCATCCTCTTAATCATATGTGAAGTCTAACTTGATCCTTGCTTAGTACATTTTTAATATACCTTTCCTAGATTTGTTGTCATAAATATAGTTCATAAGTACAACATATCATCCACATATGGATGGAAAATAGAGATAGTTCATCAACTGTCATTGATGATGTGTTAAGAATGTATGTAATTAATAATCCATCAAAGTGGGAGGATTACTTATATTTAGTGGAATTTTAATATAATAATGGATATCATGCTTCTTTGAAGAATAATCCATTTGAAACTTTGTATGCTAAAATGTACAATTCTCCAATTACTTGGGACAATCCAACAAACAAAGTAGTACTTGGGCCAAACTTGCTCAAAGAAATGGAAGAGAAAATGGTTTAAATAAATAAATAAATTGAAGGTAGCATAGGACAAGCAAAGAGTTATGCAAATAAAGGTAGAGTATCAAGGGAGTTCAAGGTCGATGAGCATGTATACCTAAAATTTATACCCAAGAAGAGTTCCTTGAAGTTGGGAAGTTGTCCTAAGTTAGCAACTAGATATTGTGGATCCTTTGAGATCTTAGATAGAATAAGGCATGTTACATATGAGCTTGCATTTCCTGCTAGAATAAAAGCGCATAATTTGTTTCATGTTTCTTTGTTAAAAAAGTATGTGGAGTACCGTGATAATAAATGCAATATGAGATCACAAAAATTCTTCTTAATCAAATAACTTAATGGCACTAGATTTTAATTCATTCACATATTGATTATGTTCTACAACCTTTCCCCCATGCAAGTACAATTCCTCTTCCCTTTTCCATCCTTGATACCAAATATTTCTTTCAGCATATCGGTTCCATCCTTCAAAGATTAAATACTCATATTAGAAATATCTCTAAGCAAGGCTTCTAATATCTTGTGTGCCCAACCCCGAAACCGAGGCCAGAGACACCATGAAACCCAAGGGAAAGGCCGATTCAAGTTAATACACAATGGAATAAGGGTAACTAAGACTAGTCCAGCATGCCAAAAAGCCAATAAAATAAAACATTCAGCCACTTTAAATGAAATGCAAGAACTCCAAAGCATAATGTTTCCCCAATGCACATGTAATGAATTTAAATATGTTGTATTTGTAATATTAAATGTTTACGAGTAAAGCACGATAGTTGGTATTTCCAGTATTCTTATAATGGTTAAGAACACATGTTTAGCTCAGGTATTTGATTGTAATTGTCAGATTGCAATGTTATTGAAAAACATGATTGTAGACAATTATAAATATTCAGGTAGTACGATTGTAAGTATTCAATTGTTATTGTTATCATCCAATTGTCTTTCATATGAGGATATCTTATTAATTCTATTATGTGTATGTTGATTGTACGGTTAGATAGTAAATAATAACAACATTATTAACACATCTACAGGATGCCATCTAAAGCCACATAAACCATAACAAAATCAGAGACACGGGCTGCAACCTACAACCATCAAAATCAAATGTCATGGCTGCCACCTACAACCATCTAAGAAAATAATAAATTAGGTTTTAAGGTTGTCATCTACATCCATTTAACCATGAGAGAAATCATAAATAAATGTTTTCATCTTACAACCATCTAACCATGAGAGAACAGAGAAGATAGAGAAGGTTCATAACAAACCAGATTTATAATGCACAAAGGCCATCCATCTAGATTCCAATTCCTGACATGATAAGCATAAACAAAAATATAGATAAAATCAGCCTCCATGGACAAATAAACAACATAAACTAATATAAATAAATGCATAACAAAATACTTATCTTATCCCGGTGGGCTAGCTCAAGTGGTTAATTTCTCTAAGTTGTGAGCAGAAGGTCTCGGGGTCAAATCCCCAGGTGGCTATACATTGCTATATAAGGGCCTCACTTGATTTCCCCACTGCATTAGGCCCCGTAATAAAGGCAGATGGTTTACCTTGGGTACCATCCTAAAAATGAGGGGACGTACCTGAGGGTTTCCCCATGACATGTTCCAATGAAAAAAACAAGATACTTATCTCATGAAGTGCAATTGGCTGCAGCAGGATATTGTTCCACCCAGCCTTAGGCATGCCATACATCTCTCAGCATGACAGTCAACCCCAAGATAAGGCCATGGATACCCAAGTAGATGTACTATCAATCCCAGCTCTGAGCAATCAACCAAATAATCCACAACTCATGCCTTCACCATCTACTTTCCCTCCATCTACCCTACCTGGTGAGATGAGACTTCCTTGACTACGCAATTCCCTCTGGACATCATCACCCCATCCAAGGATTTATGGGACGAGATCAAGGACAAGCAATGGAATATGAGGAAGCAAAGGAAAACAACAAGAAACTGTTCGACAACTTCACTACATAATCTCTTTACACAAAAGTCACAATGATCTCCATCCAACCAACTAGCACAAGAAAGGGGATAACACATGTATAAATATAGCTCAAGGAGGGAAATTCGAACCCAAGGAGACCAACTGGAATTGGTTAGGTGTGGTTAGGCTTCATCATGGAGAATAACTTGAATTGTTCAAGTGGTGGCTTAGTTTAGGATATTTCGTTCTTCGGATTAGCACCATGAAGAGGAGTTACCGAAAATCAAGGAGTGGAGGCTAAGAAGAGCACAAGGAGGGCGCACTAGTCATGTGAGGTGAGAGAGTGGGTCCAATAGGGTCATAAATAACCTGTAAGCACAAAAATAGGCAAAATATTTCATGAATAGAGGAGTGGGGTTCACTTGTGGAGGTGGAGGTTAAATTCTAGCTCGTGGAAGCTAAAATCTAGCTTACATTCCCTTGAAAGCAGGAAGAAGATGCTCTAGTGCAAGTGGGGCCCACCAACCAATGAAATAAGCATAATATCCTTTACATATTCCAAAATAATCAAGAATAGGGTCCAATGTATAAATTTTGGGTGACCAGCAACTCCTAGTCCTTATCCCCCCTCACATGTGGAAACCAGGGCCCCCCATTCTCGTTGTTGTCCACGTTGAGCTAGTTAATTTTGTTGGAATCGATTTAATACTGAGAAGGGGGTGGATAAGTATTAGCACAGTTATTAGCAAATTTTACCTTCTTTAATAGATTATCCTTTACTTAATCTCTATCTTCTGTTATGCATCGGTAAATAATCATTCACACATATATGCACCACATCATCAACACATAACACACATAATGTTTACGTGGAAACTCAAATGGGAGAAAACCACAGAATGCTTATTTATAGTGAGAAATAATACATTCAAGGAAGAACCAAATTCCTATGTTTACCAGCACCAACTGGAAGGAGGCACCAACCCCCTGTGTTTTCTCTAGCACCAATTGGAAGGAGGAACCGACCCCCTGTTGCTTTGTTTTATAGGCACCAACCTGAAGGAAGCTACAACTCCCTGTCTCCTTGTTGTTTTACAGGAACCAACCTAAAGGAAGCTCCAAATCCCTATCTCCTTGCCCCATCTGAATGACCTGATGTCCAATACATTTTTAGGCCTTGTTAATCTTCAACTCTGCGCACTTCTTCAGGTCTTCCGATGATGATTCTGTTGTGCGCTATCTTCATATGCAGACTATACTATGTCACTGCGCTGCATACATCACTTGACTTCTCATTCCTATCAACCCACACTTATGTTGATGACTTACTTCATGTACTATGTGCTCTGCTAATTCTGCAGTCCGTGTTTCTGGTTCAATGATCTATTCTTTGTGACTGCAATGATCAACTGATACTATGCTTTCAATTAAAATTTTGTTGTTCACAAATGAAGCACTAGTAAACAGAAGGAACTGTGCACTTTCTGATGTGTCCATTCTATTTAAGTTCTGCAGTTTCTCAGATACTTTATGATGTCTTGTGCATCAAATAATTGGTTCATTCAGTTTAATTCACTTGTCTCAGATCATTTTCATTGTGATGCGCCCTGTCGAGTTCTGATGTTGTTTGGTTGTTGTGCATCAGATAAAGTCTTCAACTTCACACACTTCCACTTCTGTTCATATGCATCATTTAGACAACAGCGCAATATCTAATAAAATTTGGTTATGTCTATGTGCTTCTGTCTCTTCTAATTCTATGACTATCGACGTGTTGAGTGTGATATTTTCCTTTGAGATATACAACACTTGTGCATTCTTTAGTATCTCTTTCTTTTGGTGTTTCTGCAACTGTCGCATGTCTACAACATCTTTCTACACACCATCAAAACTTCGTTCTGCTGCATATGCACATTCGACTCTTTGCTAGATCATTCTGTTATGTCCACAAGCCCCTTGATGCCTTGAAAACACACTGAAACTTTCACACAAAAACACTTATGTTCTCGTTGGCAAGCTTACATCAAATATTCAACTTGCATCTCTATTTATACATGTCATGCACGGATTGTATGTTCACAAGTTGGTCATGGCATCCCTTCTTCCATACTTCACGTATCGTGCATATTCCACATGTCATCATCTGCGCTATTGGTGTGTCATATCTAATATATCAAGTTCCCTCAAGGTCCACAACTTAGTGGGACTTTACACCTTGGTGGTGTAATATTGTGCTCTTGATGAACCATTTCCTTACGGTTTGTGCGCAATCTTCCACTTCATCTGGATATATCCATGACCTTTTATGTACCATCCTTTGTGGGTAATGCTCCCTTGTGATATCAATACTCTGTGAAATCTACGCATTCTCCAGCTTCTTCTTAGTGAGATTGTGACCCATGCTTCATCATTGCATTTGGGTGATGCACCCTTGGTGTATTGATACTTTATGGAACCTGCGCAAACTCTGAATTTTACTTGGTGGGACTTTGACTTCTTCCTTGTCATCACTTGTAGGAATTGTGCATGTATTGTTATTCGACTGTTGAATTTGATCATATATGATATTCAACCGTTGTACCATTCTAGGAGTTTGTGTATGTTTCACTTATTGAAAGCTTCTTCTTATTGGATTTTCTTGCGTGCTTTTAGGAATGTCCGACCATCTGTTGTTACTTTCTTCTTGCACACTCCCAACCATAAACTAAGCAACGCTTAGGCTTGCTTGCTTACTTGTCTCATTTGTTCAACCAACTTCTTAGTAGTTTGAGCACTTGTACCATTATCCAACCAAATCCTTAAATTTGCTGGAATGGGAGAGTATGACTTGGTGGACTTGATTTCTGTGCAAGAGCCACATGATATAGGATCCATTACTTGTGTTTCTTCTTGAACATGATCTTCATGAAGTAGATTATGGATATGCATGATGTATCATGTTGTGTACTTATTCAAACTTCACTTGCAAGATGTATCCTTGATGCACTCTTAGATATACTCCAAAGTTGCTTGAGTGTTGTATCCTTGATATACATCTTCAGACATAATGCACTCTTAGATATACTCCAAAGTTGAATACATATCTGCCACCTTCACCATTTGCGCATATACTTATGAGTTCATGCTTTCTTTACCATGCACATAGACTACCTCAAAGTGGCTTCTTCATACTTCTATTGGAATGTTGTATCCACTTTGACTTAGGCTGATATCAATGACTCATACTGAATCAGTTGACATCCTCTTTGACATTGGATGACAGTTAAACACTTGATGTCCTCTTTAGTTGACATCATTGACAACCAATGCTCAACAATATCCCAGTCAAACACTTGATATCTTCTTCAGTCAAACACTTGACATCAATGAGAACCAATGCTCAATAATCTCCCCCTTTGGTATTGATGTCAACACCTTATGAAGTTGTACTAGATCTTCTTGAGTTGTTATGCTTCATCTGTGTTTGGTTAGAGTGCTCCCCCTGTGTATGCGCTCCCCCTGAATTCTTTGGGCATTTAGCTATTGCATTGTCTTTCAGTACTTCTATCATCTCTGCTTGAACTATGATGCTTCTTGTTGTATTTGCGTAGACCATGTCTTCAAGAGTTCTTCTTCACACTCTTTCACGTCTGCTGTCGTTTCGAGTTGGTCCTTTGATGAATGCAATTATTCCACTTTCGTGCTGTCATGTTGACTTCATTCATATTTCATGCCATAGCTTCATGTGTTTATTTGCTTTGGTTTCCTTTGATATCTTTAGCTTCATGCATCTCACCCCAGCTTCATCAGCTTCATGCGTCTCGCCCCCTTTTACATCAATGGAAAAGAGGTCCATTGCTCGATGTGGAATCTTTCCTTTATGTTTTGCACCTGAACTAGTCCTGACTGTTTCCTGGGATAGCTCCCCCTGTCTCCATACCTCATCATCTTTGATTGATTTTCTGATACAAATGTTATAATACTCTTTCGTCTTGGTCTCATGTTCTTCTCACATTGACTCAACTCTTATTGCACAGTGATTCTTGTGATCATTCTTACTTCCACTGTGTAGTGTCGATCCCTTTTGGATTTATGCTTCTTTGATTAGGTTCTCATTGTGTTGAGGATTGTTAACCACACCCAATTTTTCTCTGAGATATTCAAATGTACCTCGTGGAAGAGCTTTTATAAATATATCTGCAATTTTTTCCTTAGTATCAACATGTTCTAATTTGACCACATTTTCAGCTACTTGCTCTCTCACAAAATGATACTTGATGGGAATGTGCTTAGTTTTGCAGTGCATAGCCGTATTTTTGGAGATACTAACAGTGCTTGCGTTATTGCATAGAATTTTTATTGCACGATCTATGTTTACTTGAAGATCCTTCAGAGTCTATTTCATCCATAATACTTGTGAACAACAAGCAACTGCAACAATGTACTCTGCTTCTGCTGTAGATAATGACACATATGGTTTTTTTTGTTGATCCATGACACAAGTCAGTTTCCTGAGAAAAATGTTGCACCACTACTGATTCTCCTATCATCAATACTTCCATCCCAATCTGCATCAGTGTACGCGATTAAGTCGAGATTCTTAATCCATGGGTACCATAGACCGAGATACATAGTCCCTTTTAAATACCAGAAAATTCTTTTGACTGCTTGAACATGCGTTTCCTTGGATGCTTCTTGAAACCTTGTGACAAGTCCAACAACTTGCATGATGTCTGATCTAGAAGCAGTTACATATAATAGGATGCCAATCATCGATCGGTAAAGCTTCTATTCAACTTCTCTAGCCTCATCCTCTTCACTCAACTTGCATCCTATAATAATGGGTGTACAGATGGGTTTGTAATATTCCATGTTAAATATTTTTAACATATCCTTTATATACTTATATTGGGAGATAAATATGCCATCATTCAATTGTGAAATTTACAACCCAATGAAAAAGGATAGTTCTCCTAGCATAGACATTTCAAACTCTATTTGGATATCTTTCACCAATTGCTGACTCATTTTATCATCATTGCTCCCAAAAATGATATCATCAACTTACACTTCCACAACTATCATTTTTTAATTTTTGATTTTGATGTAGAGATTATTGTCTACACTTTCCCTTTTGAATCCTTCTTTTTGTAGATATTTATCCAATCTTGAATACCAAGCTCTAGGGGCTTGTTTGAGTCCATACAGAGCTTTCTTCAGCTTGCAAACATAATCCTTGTTTCCTGAGAGATATACAACAAAACCTTGTGATTAGCATCTCTTTTAGCTCCCTTTTTGGCGTCCACTAACACTTTTAGTGTATTTTTCTTCATTTTCTAGGAAACGTTGGCTCTATTTCACGAGATGATGTTTTTTGCGTCCTTTTTTAAATTAGGAGCTAAACTGGACGATAATTGCATCCACTTTAACGTACACTTTAATATCTACTTTAGCGCCAGGAATAATGCCAGGCATAAACACCTCAATAGCGCCTCATTTTGCTTCATTTAGTGCCAGAAATAGCGTCCAACATAGTGCCAAGCTTAGCGCCAAGTTTAGCTTCCTCTTTCATGCCAATATTTAAACCAAGAATTGCGCCTAGTTTGGATCCCTAAGTTGCACCAAGATTCAATCCTGTATTAGCACCATGTTTAGAGCCTAATTTATCTTCCTGATTGTTGGTAGGTTTAGCACCAAGTTTTGCGTCTACAATAACATCTAACATAGAATCTAGTTTTGCTCCCAAAGTACTGCCATGTTTTTGCTCCTAGTATTGCACCTAAATCTTCTCCCAAAATCACACCGAGTTTTCCTCCTAGAATTGAGCCTAATTCAACATATGAGTTACTTAATTGATGGGATAGAGGCTATTGGTTATTGGATTTGAGGGTTAGATTTTGGAGGGCTGTGTTATACATTGATTTTTATGATGATAATTACGATGATAAGGACGACGATGATGATGATGATGTTGATGATAATGAGGATGATGAGGATGATGCATGTTATTGCATTATTTGACCCTGAGTGACCCTAATGGAACCTAAGTGGGTCTTTTAGAAACTAAGAGACTATAATTAATCCTAAATGACCCTGATGGAATTTGAGTGTCCCTATGACATTTGAGTGACTCTAATGGCATGATGATAATGATGTTGTTGCATCCTGAAAATGATAAATATAGCATTGATGATCTGTACGACATTGACTATGATGTTGATGATGATGATGATGTCAATGTCAATAATGATGATGTAGGTGGTTATAACACTATTTGATCTTGACTAATCCTAATGGAACCTAAATGACCCTAATGGCATCTAAGTGTCCCTAATAGCACCTAAATGACCCTAATAGTATTTGATTGTCCCTAATAACATTTGAGTGACCCTAATGGAACTTGATTCACCCTAACAACATGAGGATGATGTTAATGATGCATGATGACAATGATGATGGAATTGATGATGATTTGATTACAAAATGATAACAATGACAATTATGATCACTACATTGATAATGACAATGACGATTACTATGGTGATAATGTCGATCTCTATGATGATGAGAATTATGATAAGGACGGTGATGACGATGACAATGAGGATCATGATGATGTCGATGTCAATGATGATGATGCATGTGATAGCACTACCGGATCCTGATTGATCCTAACGGAACCTAAACAACTCTAATGGCTTTTGAGTGACCCTAATGTCACTTAAATGACCCTGAAGGAATCTAAGTGTCCCTAAAAACATTTGAGTGATCCTAATGGAATTTGAGTGACCCTAACATCATGAAGACGACGACGATGATGCATGATGACAAATATGATGGTGTTTATGATGATTTGATTATAAGATGACAACGATGACAATCGATGCCTACATTCCCAATCAAAGGAAAAATCTCTTCTATGAAACTCATTTGATTAATATGTGGTTGGATGCGTTTTTCATCATCACAATGATCACAGCAACTATAATCATGGCATTGACTGTGATGATATATGATGATGACATTGGTTATGAATATGGTGATAATTTTGATATCTAGGACAATGGAAATGATGATAACAACTATGATGATGATGATAGTGAGGATCATGACAATTACTAATTACTAAGACCCATCGACCAGTTAGGTGTCGGAAAATATCCTTTATGAAATTCTTGAAAGGTAGTAAGATGTCTTTTTCATCATCACAATGTGGTTGACATGAATAGTTATGATCACAATGATATACGATGATGAAAGTGATTATGATGATACTGATGTAATGTATGATGTTCATGATGATTATTAGGAGGAGGATGGCGATGATGATGTCGATGCCAATGTTCATGATGCATGTGATAGAACTTATGGATCTTGATTGATCGTATTGGCACCTAAATGACCCTAATGTCATTGAGACGACTCTAACGGCATTTGAGTGTCCCTAACAACATTTGAGAGACCCTAATGGCATATGATTGACCCTAAAAACATGGCAATGATGCATTATGAGAATTATGATGGACCCGGTGATGATTTAATAATTATAAGATGATATCTATCAAAATTGATGCCTACATTCCCAATTAGAGCCCAAATCTCTTTTATGAAACTCATGTGATTAGGTGGTTTGATGTCATTATCATTATCACAATGATGATCATGATATTGACTGTGATGATCATAAATTATGATGACAATGATGATGATTATGGTGTTAATATTGTTTTCTACGACAATGACGATGATGATATCGACGATGATGGCAATGAAGACAAGGATAATGACAATTAATAATTATTAAGACCCACCAAACTAGTTAGGCGAGGGAAAAAATCCTTTAAGGAATTTTTGTAAGGTATTTGTTATAGCATGATTTGCCACATATCTACATAATGCAATTTTGTTAGCTTATCTACATCATTGTAGACTCCCTTATCCTGTTATGGTTCAATTCCAATATCCCTTCTCAGTTAAACCTTCAAAAAATCTCAATTTTATACACAGACATGACCTATACATGGCTAGCCCGCATCCACATGACTCTGTAGTGTATATCCCGCATCCCTGTTGTTTTGAAGGTAAAAAATAAAAATAAATTTAAGGAAATGTGAAAATAGTTTCACGGTTATTCAACTGTCCTTTTCCCGTAAAAAACTAATGGAAATTCCCTAAATTCCTCCCCAAAAGTATAAAAGAGGCAAGAGGAAGCATGAGAGGGGAGAGAAGAATGAAAAACACCCTTATGCTACTCTTTTTCATATTGAATCCATAAACCCTTATGTTGTTAATGATGTACTTTATGATGATGATAACGATGATGGCGACAATTATGATGACGATGTTGATGTTGGTATACCATATGATGTTTATAATGACGACGATGTCGATGTCCACGATGATGATGCATGTTGTAGCACTTCTAGATCTTGATTGATCTCGATGGAACCTAAATGACTGTAATGGTGTATGAGCAACCCTAATGTCACCTAAATTATTCTAATGACATTCAAGTGTCCCCAACAACATTTTAGTGACCCTAATGGAATATGACTGTCCCTAACATCATGACGACGACGATGATGATGCATGATTACAAAGACAATGGGGTTTATGATGATCTTATTATAAGATGGTAGCGATGACAATTGATGCCTACATTCCCAGCCATAGGCCAAATCTCTTTTAAGAAACCCATTTAATTAATAGGCATTGCTTGTTTTTTGATACAATTTTGATGTTGTCTTCCCAATCACTATATCTTTCCTCCCTCCATAACCCTTCACACATTTTTTATATGAAGAGTTAAAATTCTACAATGATAGATTGTTGATGACATATACTCCACTCCATGAATCCCAATAGCATGACAACAACCCTATGCAAGTAAAAATTTACGATGAAAAGTACAACCTCATATTCTTCTCTAGTAAGATAAACCAACATCTCAATTCAACTAGAAGGCAGGACACGAATATTGTTTTGCATTCAAAATTAAAATATCATGTATGCTCTATGGAAATGCATGCACGATGTTCTCAATGTGAAATGCTATGTATATTTTAACTCGACCCAACAAAAAATGCACAAGATTCAAATGGCATTCCTTGATGGCATTGCATCCTTGTTCAAACTACCGATCAAAATAACAATGGAAACATTATACCTTAATTTAACTCTAACAATGCCTTCAACTATGATCCACAATGAATGCATGGAAACTCTGTAGGGAATAGGAATAGGATGTTGGAAAAACGACCAAAGATATGCTCATGTCATCTTAATATGAACTGGATAATGGATACTCTAGGGAATCTAAGCTTTCAAAGTGTTTCGGAGATAGGGAAATAATGTTGAAAGTGTACCTCTATATATAAATCCTAAGACTTATATCATTTCAAAGGCCCACTATCCCTAAGTCATGGGGTTGTATAATTTAGCAAACTCCTCTTGGAAAATCCCATTATAGAGCCTCCTTCATACATGTATTGTGTGACTAAATAAATTTGATGCAAGAGTGAATATCTATCAAGTCAAAAGTTAATAAACATGACACATTGGACCAAAATGTTGTACATAATATGTATTAGGAAAACAACTTTTTCTCAACATTTCACCAAGCAATTGATTGGCTCATTCAATATTACCTCCCTTGCAATACCCATGAAGAAGCATGTTGCATATTATGTTGTCTACGGAAACTCCATTTCTAGTCATCGCATTCAAGATCCTCTTTGCATCAAATAGCATAACCTCCCTGCACATGTCGTCAATTAATACATTATAAGAGATCACATCCAGAGTGATGTTAGTTTCCATAATTGTGTCCAAGATATTATGAGCCTTGGAAATTCTTCCTAGCTTGGTTAGTCCACTTAAAAGAATGTTGTAGGACACCACATTGTAGGAATGCCAATTACTCTTCATGTGATTGATAAGCTTTAATGCTTCATATATTTTGCATTCCTTGCAAAAGATATCTAGAATTGTGTTATAGGTAGTTGTATCGAGATTAGTTTGCAGATTCTTCTCCATATCCTTCAATATTTTGAATGCATTATCTATCTTTCCCAACTTACACATGTCGTGAATCCAAGAGTTGTATGTAATTACATTGAGAGTGCACCCATCATTTGACATTTGTTGAACCAAATTTTATGCTCCCTCCATATTACCTTGTCTGTATAAACCATTTATAATGGTATCGTGCATCACAAATTTGGCACAATGTGAATCTAACACATATTTCAAAGGACTTACTGCAGAATTAACTAGTGTCTACAGACCAAGCAAGTTCACATTTTACAAGCCTCCACTAACCATTCAACCTCCACTAACCATTCGCTAATTCAACATTATACCAACTATCATGAATCTATAGCATTACCATAATTTATCCATGAAAGGTAATTACTAGATAAATTCCATGTATAAGTGAGGTAGTAATTTATCCATATGGAGGGTGTATTCAATTTATACAAGGTCTCCTTATTACTGGAAGAATTTCACTAAGATGATTTACTTTATACAACGTCTCCTTATTACCGTGGGTGTATCGTGAAACCCTTCCACCTCAATGTGTTGGTATCTCCTCCCAACATGCATCATCTTTGGCATGGGAACCAAGCACCTTTCCAAAGCAAGCTCATCTTTCCATCATCTGAAACCCCTCATGCCGATGCACTCCTCTACACTCATCCACCAAGTGGCCTTCATGCCAAGTAGTTCTCTAATGTGGGCTTCCAAAGTGTGCCCTTCGGTTGATGCCAACCATGTCTATCGGGGCTCTTCGTCGAACACGCTGCCACCCGAAGTCCTCCCGTGAGTATGAGAATCTACCAAGACTCCTGCCTAGTCAAAGGTGTGACACATCCCACCTGACTAAAATTTTTATTTACTTATGCATAAACATAAAAATAATTACATATCTCCTTATACTTGAGTATAAAAAACACTTATAAACACAATAAAATATTATGTTAATAATTCATATTTAAATCTTCTAACATAAAACTTTGAATAAAATTTAATTTTATATATAATATTAATTATATATATATATATACTTAGCAATTACACAAGATTTTTTTTAAAATGGTGGTTCACCAAAAGGCTACATCTATTGAGAAATATGCCAACACCTGTTATTCCCGAGAATTAAGGTATGACTAGAATTACATAATTCACTCAATCATTACATTGTCAATACATATGGACTCAACAAGAGCATCATATCACTTACAATAATTCAACCTAAGAGGGAAGGGTAACAATCATTTCTCCCAACCACCCCAGCTACATTCAACTACACAAGATGAAACTTAACATCAACAAAACACACTTTAGAAAATGAACAAATATTATATTAGCATTATTATAAATTAAAAAAATCAACCCATACTCCCTACATAAAAAATTATATTATCATATAGAAAATTGTTATGCTTTAATGTTATTCAATATGTAATCTATGTGGAATATGTAACTTTTACATTTCATTTCATAATAACAAGGTATAGTATTTAATTTTATTGTTTATAAATTTTGTTCATGATACCGGATTGAGATTATATTTTGACTTCAATAATGCTATTCAAGATATGGTCTATGTAACTTTTACATTTCATAATAACAAAGGTATGGTATTTAATTTTAATGTTTATAAATTTTGGGTATGGTATTTAATTTTAATGTTTATAAATTTTGTTTACAAGATGTGGTTTATTTGGAATATGCAACTTTTAATTTCATAATAACATGGTATGGTATTTAATTTTAATGTTTATAAATTTTGTTTATAATATTTGATTGAGATTATATTTAGAATTCATTCATTTGACAATATTTATAATAGATTTTATTACAATTATATTTTGATTTCAATAATTTTATAATATTTATACTAGATTAATTTATTTGAAATATATTTATAAATGTTTTTCTAAATAAAATATAATTTTATTAATAATTTAAATTATATTGTTTTTGAGGTGTAGATCAATTAATTTGAATTATATTTATTAATAAGATATTTACATTGATGCATTAATTTAAATATTATTTTTAAATTAAGTTTACTAAGCTTAAATTAATATGTTATTCCATGTCAAGAATGTCGAGAATGGCAAAGGAGTAGAGAAATATAGTAAGCTTGAAGAATAAGACGTCAAGCACTTGTAGGTGGGGTGGTTGGGGCGGTTGGTTGTGGCCGTCCAGGTGGGGTGGTTGGTTGTGGCCGTCCAGGTGGGGTGGCTGGGACGGTCGGTTGTGGCCGTCCAGGTGGGGTGGTTGGGGCGATCAGTTGTGGTCGTCGTCCTAGGGTCAAAACCCAAGGACACCATACATGATGCCCTCATGTGTCTCTTTAATTATCATAGATATCATAATCATATGGAACCATAAAACATATTGTTTATCATTTATTTTAATTAAAGAAAAATCTTGAAGAATAAAATACCCTCATTGATTATCATAAATATCATAATCAAACATATTGTTTATCGTTTATTTTAATTAAAGAAAAATCTTGAAGAATAAAATACCCTCATTGATTATCATAAATATCATAATCAAACATATTGTTTATATTTTATTTTAATTAAAGAAAAAGCTTGAGGAATAAAATACATAACCTATGGAAATGAGTGTCAAGTTTAGTGAGCCTGTCATGGAGGAAATCACCAAGATGGTCACTATCAATTTATTTAGAACCCCACCCCCTTACCCCATGAAAAAACAGGGGCATGGAAGGCTTTGATCCTGAAGAGTAAGAACCCAAACCTGCATGGTCAAACTTGTAGATTTTCTATGAATTCCTCTTGATATTTGTGGATTCCACTGATACCGATGCATATCACAAAGCAATACGTTGATCACTCCTTCATTATGAGATTGTTGTACCTCTTTGACTTAGAGGATCCCTGCAAAATTTCATACCTAAAAACCATCTTGCACCGAATATATGGGATGTTCATGGTTCACAAGCCCTTCTTCAGGAAATCCATTAATAATATCTTTTACCGGTTTATACTCGAGACTGAAAGGCATATTGGAATAGTAGAATTCCTGGAGATTTTGGGCAATATTATTAATGGGTTTGCATTTCCATTTAAATAAGAGCATAAGCTCTTCCTTGTGAGGGATCAGATTCCTCTTGACAAACCCAAGTGTGTTTCTATATATCATCATTAGTTATCCTACTGTATTACTCAGTTTGTATAGAAATACTTCAAATTAGCAGATACGGTTATCGTGGGATTACTCAAGCACTGGCCAGTCACGAACAATTAGAAGGAGGTAATGTTCTTGGGAGTGTTGGAGGAAGTTCTGGAAGCTACCCAAGCAAATGAATTTCAGAGATGCATAGTTCCCTTGTTAGGAAATTTGATGTTTCCTTAACAATTCCCACTTCCAGGTAATATGTTTTAACATTTTATAGATAGATGGTCTGGAGAGTATGTGGGTTAGTTGGGAAACTAGTTTTGACTCTGGTATCTTAGGAGTATTAATGAATTTAAATTCATTTCTTAGAATCTTCATATTGATATATTAGCTTCCAGAGATATAAACTTACACCAGACTACAGATTTTGCTCCATTTTTAGAATGAATTGAAAATAGCATCAAACAGAACGTATTTATGTAAAAATGGTTTCAACTTTCAACCCGGTATTGAAGCTTATTGTATGAGAAGTAGCATCCTCGTGAGTTGGAATCCTTTAGGCATCTTTGTTTTTGGAAAGGGTTGCAGGTCATCCTTTCTAGTGCTCTGATAGGCACCTTCTCTAAATGATTTTGGAATTGTTCTATATTTGACATCCTTGTGTTATTTTTATTCTCCATGATGTTTATTTGGTGAAAATTAATGGCTAGTTATTTTTATCCTCTAAAAAGCTCTTATTGAGCTAATTAATGGTGACATTCTGCAAGACTAAGTGGGCTGGAAAATTTTATAGCGGAAATATTCCAAGTGAAATATTTTAGTTTCATGGGTTTATGATTTGTCAGGTATAGATAATCAGTGTAAATAGTTTTCAAATGCCTATTATTGTACCCTTTCACTACTGACCAACTACCGCAGAAACTTAAATTTCATCCCATGTAAAGTCGAGTTTGAATTGTTCTCATTATTTCATGCCTTTCACTACTTTGTTTTGTCCATTCAATATATTTCTGTAAATAATATTTTATAGTATATTGTATGAAATCCTTATATCATGTTTCCAATACATAAGTTAGTTATAATGGGGGTTTTGGCACATGCATGGAGGAATGAGCATTAGATTGTCATGTCCTCAAATTTTAACAAGGTCTATGTCACTAGGAAATAAGCATTAAAATATTTAATAAATTATGCCAACAGTACTAGGAAAAGAATTAAATTATTCCAAGGGATTAATTTTGGTTTGGAGACATTTAATTAATTAAATTCCAGAATATGCATTTTGGAATAATTAATTAGTTGGTTTGAGTAATTTTATTTCTAATTACTAATATTTGGATTAGAAATAATGAGATAAGCTAAGGAGGGAGAATTAGAGTGGCCAAGTTGACCAAGGAGGATGGAAATTTCTAAAAATGGTCAAAAACATGCTAAAAGCAACAAATCAGGATAAAGCAGGAAAATCAGGATAAAGCAGGAAAGCAGGATAAAGCAGAAAAACATGGTATAGTAGAAAGAATGACAAAGCTAATCCAAATGCAGGAAACTCCAAGCCAACTCATGAGGATCCACTAGCTATAATTCCAAGTCCGAAACTAGAATTTGGTAGAGCTATTGTGAGTCAATTGGAGCCACGATTTTTGAGTTATTGTGAGTTTCATCTCACTTCCCAAGGCCATTCAGCGACACTAGTCAAATTTCAACCGGTGGCATAAAAACCAAACCGAGCAACGAAATTGAGTTCCATTTCCTCCTACTGAATTGTGTTCAAGAAAGGGAGAGATGACTGTGATTCCCATGCACTCGCTTGACACATTTTTCAAAATATTAGCCTATCGTGCAGAAATTGTACTGCACGTCACTTAACAAAACCCTAATTTAGAAAACCGTCAAAATAGACAACTTTAGTTCCATGAGACAACCAGAAAGGGGTGTCCCTAGTGGTACTCGAATGTCACAAATCCAATGGAACTGACGGTTTGTCCATCAGAGCAACGGTTTTCGAGTTATTGAGAGTTTCATCTTGCTTCCCAAGGTCATTTAGGGACACCGGGATAATTTCAACCAGGGGCATAAAAACCAAAACGAGCAACGAAATTTAGTTTCGTTGCCTCCTCCATGTGTGTTTTGGAAAGGACGAGATGACTGTGATTCCCACACACTCACTAGGTACATTTTTTAAAATTTTAGCCTATGGTACGGATATTGCACTGCATGTCACTAAGCAAAACACTAAGTTTAGAACACCATCAAAATAGACAAATTCCGTTCCATGAAGCCACTGCAAAGGGGTGTCCTTTGTGGTATTCAGATGTCACAAATCCAACGGAACTGGCGGTTTGTCCATCAGAGCTACGGTTTTCGAGTTATTGTGAATTTCATCTCGCTTCCCAAGGCCATTCAGGGACACCAGGAAAATTGCAACCGGGGGTATAAAAACCAAACCAAGCAACGAAATTGAGTTTTGTTGCCTCCTGCAAGTGTGTTTGGGAAAGGACAAGATGAAAGCGATTCCCACGCACTCACTTGGTACATTTTTCAAAATCTTAGCCTATCGTGTAGAAATTGCATTGCACGTCACTTAGCAAAACCCTAGTTTAGAAAACCATCAAAATATACAAATTTCAGTCCAAGAAGCCATCAAGAAGGGGTGTCCCTATTGGTAATCGGATGTCACGAATCCAACGGAATTAACGATTTGTCCATCAGAGCCACATTTTTTGAGTTATTGCGAGTTTCATCTCACTTCCCAAGGCCATTCAGGGACACCAAACAAATTTCAATCGGGAGCATATAAACCAAACCGAGCAATGAAATTGAGTTTTGTTGCCTCCTGCAAGTGTGTTTGGGAAAGGAAGAGATGAATCTGATGCTCATGCACTCACTCAGCACTTTTTTCAAAATATTATCATATCGTGCAGAAATTGCATTACACGCCACTTAGCAAAACCCTAGTTTAGAAAACCATCAAAATAAACAACTTTCGGTCCATGAATCCACCAAATAGGGGTGTCCATAGCGGTACTTGGATGTCACGAATCCAACGGAACTATTGGTTTTTCCACCGGAGTCACGGTTTTCGAGTTATGGAGAGTTTCATCTCGCTTCCCAAGGTTATTCAAGGACACCATGCAAATTTCAATCGGGGGCATAAAAAACAAACCGAGCAACTGAATTGAGTTTCATTGCCTCCTGCAAGTGTCTTTGGATAAGGACAATATGACCACAATTTCCACACAGTCGCTCACCACATTTTTCAAAATATTAGCCTGTGGTGCAGAAATTGCACTGCATATCACTATGCAAAACCCTATTTTAGAAAACTGTCAAAATAGACAACGTTCGGTCAATGAAGCCACCAGATAGGGGTGTTCCTAGTTATATTCGGATGTCACGAATCTAATGAAACTGACAGTTTGTCCATTGGAGCCTCGATTTTTTAGTTATGGCGAGTTTCATCTCGCTTCCCAAGGTCATTCAGGGAGACCAGACAAATTTCAACCAGGGGCATAAAACACAAACCAAGCAATGAAATTGAGTTATGTGGGCTCCTGCAAGTCTGTTTAGGAAAGGGAAATATGACTGCGATTCCCATGCACTTGCTCCCCACATTTTTCAAAATCTTGGACTATAGTGTAAAAATTGTAATGCACGTCACTGAGCAAGACCCTAGTTTCGAAAAACGTCAAAAATAGACAATGTTTGGTCAATGGAGCCACTAGACAGGGTGTCCCTGGCGGTACTTGGGTGTCAGGAATTCAACTAAGATGATGGTTTTTCCATTGGAGCCTCGGTTTTCGAGTTATGGCGAGTTTCATCTCGCTTCCCAAGGCCATTCAAGGACACTGGGCAAATTTCAACTAGGGACTTAAACACCAAACCAAGCAACAAAATTGAGTTCCATTTCCTCCTACAATTTTGTTCAGGAAAGGGATAGACGACTGTGATTCCCATGCACTCACTCAACACATTTTTCAAAATATTATCCTATCGTGTAGAAATTGTACTACACATCACTTAACAAAACCCTAGTTTAGAAAACTTTCAAAATAGACAACTTTCGATCCATGAAGACACCTGACAGGGATGTCCCTAGTGGTACTCAGATGTCACTAATTCAGTGGAATCAACGATTTGTCCATCGAATCCACGGTTTTCGAGTTATAGATATTTTCATCTCGCTTCCCAAGGCCATTCAAGGACACTAGGAAAATTTCAACCGGTGGCATAAAAACCAAACCGAGCAACGGAATTGAGTTATGTTGCATCCTGCATGTGTGTTTTGGCAAGGGTGATGTGATTACGATGCCCATGCACTCGCTGAACTTATTTTTCAAAATCTTAGCCTATCATGCAGAAATTACACTACACGTCACTTAGAAAAAACCTAGTCTAGAAAACCGTCAAAATAGACAACTTTAGTTCCATGAATCCACCAGAAGGGGGTGTCCCTAATGGTACTTGGATGTCACGAATCCAACGGAACTGACGGTTTGTCCATCGGAGCAATGGTTTTCGAGTTATTGCAAGTTTCATCTCCCTTCCCAAGGGCATTCAGGGACACCATGCAAATTTCAACCAGGGGCATAAAAACCAAACCGAGCAACGAAATTTAGTTTCGTTGTCTCCTCGAGGTGTGCTTGGGAAAGGATGAGATGACTGCGATTCCCACACACTCACTTAGTACATTTTTCAAAATTTTATCCTATGGTGCAGATATTGCACTGCATGTCACTAAGCAAAACACTATTTTATAAAACACTCAAAATAGACAACTTTCGGTCCATGAAGCCACTAGACAGGGGTGTCCCTGGTGGTATTCAGATGTCACGAATCCAATGGAACTGATGTTTTTTCCATCATAGCTGCCATGCTTTTCGAATTATTGCGATTTTCATCTCGCTTCCCAAGGTCATTCAGGGACACCAGGCAAATTGCAACCGGGGGTATAAAAAGGAAACCGAAAAACGAAATTGAGTTTCATTGCCTCCTACAAGTGTGTTTGGGAAAAAACGAGATGACTGCGGTGCACACCCACTCACTCGGTACATTTTTCAAAATCTTAGCCTATCGCGCAAAAATTGCATTGCACATCACTTAGCAAAACCCTAGTTTAGAAAACCATCAAAATATAGAACTTTCAGTCCACAAAGCCATAGGGAAGGGGTGTCCCTAGTGGTACTCGGATGTCACAAATCCAACAGAATTGACGGTTTTTCCATTGGAGCCACAATTTTCGAGTTATTGCGAGTTTCACCTCACTTCCCAAGGTCATTTAGGGACACCAAACAAATTTTAATCGGGGGCATAAAAACCAAACCGAGCAATGAAATTAATTTTCGTTGTCTCCTGCAAGTGTGTTTGGGAAAGGACGATATGACTGCGATTCCCACACACTCACTCGACACATTTTTCAAAATATTAGCATATCCTGCAGAAATTGCATTGCACGTCACTTAACAAAACCCTATTTTAGAAAACCATCAAAATAGACAACTTTTGGTCCATGAAGCCACATGACAAGGGTGTCCCTAAAGATACCCAAATGCCATGAATCCAACGAAATCGACGTTTTTTCCATCGGATCCATGGTTTTCAAGTTATTGCGAGTTTCATCTTGATTCACGTGACCATTCAGGGAAACAAGACAAATTTCAACCAGTAACATAAAAAACAAACCGAGCAATGGAATTGAGTTATGTTACATCTTGCAAGTGTATTTGGGAAATGGCGAGAGGATCACGATGTCCACGCACTCACTTGCCACATTTCGACATCTTATCCCATCCTGCAAAAGTTGCACTGCACGTCTTTTATCAAAACCCTAGTGTAGAAAACCATCAAAATAAATAATGCTTGGTCCTTGAAGTCACCGGACAGGGGTGTCCTTGATTTCAAAAATTCTTCTCACAGACTTCCTTTCATCATTATTGTTTGGTCCATGAAGTCACCGAACAGGGGTGTCCCTAGAGGTGTTTGGATGTCAAGAATGTTGGTTGTGGAGCCTGATCTCCAGATTCAGAGATATTATTATTCAGCCATGTTCGTACCCCAGGTTTGGTTATGATCCCGGCACGACCCTAGGGGGGTCCGGGGGTAGCGCCCCCGAGAAAGGTGATTTGGAAAAAAATTCGGGATTGTTTTCGCAAACAGTTTTTGGGCCCATGGTTTTGGGTAACCCGTGGCATTTTTCCATTGTATTTCCCTTATAAAAAAAAAAGACATTGTAATATAGCTAGTGTGGATGTATTAGGTTTTATGCATTGTAAAGATCTCTGAGATCAGAAGAGAGATTGTGTAACAATGAAGAGGAAGTGCACCGGTTGTGTTGTAGGTTGTATCCCTTCACTTTGTTGGACGGAATAATAATAAGGACTGGCAACTTCAGTGTGGATGTAGCCCAATTTGGGGTGAACCACAATATATCTGTGTCTCTCTTGTAATGTGTGTGTAATCGATTATATTTGCATATATGTTTATTGTTATTGCTCTGCGATCCTGTTTTTCTAACAATTGGTATCAGAGTCGAAGGTCTATTTGGCAGATAAACCCACAGGAAGCTAGGGTTTCTGGTTTGAGTGGGATAAATGGCGGAAGAAGGAAAGTTTAAGGTCGAGAAGTTTAACGGCCAAAACTTCCAGTTATGGAAGTTGCAAATGGAGGACTATCTGTACCAGAAGGATCTATTCCTACCATTGGGAGGGAAATCAAAACAGCCGGCGGCCATGAAGGACGAAGAATAGGAGGTTCTTGACAGAAAGGCTCTGGGAACAATACGGCTTAGCCTGGCTTCATCGGTGGCTTTCAATATCTCAAAAGAAACGACAACAGAGGGGTTGATGAGCGCATTGGGTAAGCTGTATGAAAAACCCTTGGCCTCCAACAAGGTATTTCTAATGAAGCGTTTATTTAATATGAAGATGTCTGAAGGTGGATCTGTTACTGATCATTTCAATGAGTTTAATACGGTTACAAATCAACTAAGTTCTGTAAGTGTGAATTTGATGACGAGGTTAGTGCTCTTCTAATCTTGTGTTCATTGCCAGAAAGCTGGAATAGCTTGGTCATGGCTGTAAGTAACTCTGTCTCTGGTTCAAACACCTTGAAATTTGATGATGTTATTGGTGTTATTATTAGCAAGGAAATGCGAAGAAAAAGCACAGGTGAGACATCAAGTAATGCGTTGACTATGGAGAGCAGGGGAATACAAAAGGAGAGAGGAAAGAGCAAAGGTAATCGTAGCAACTCTAAAAAGGGTAGATCCAAGTCCAGATTGGGAAAGATAGAGTGTTTGAACTGTGGAAAGAAAGGACATCTGAAGAAAGACTGCAGATCTCTAAAGAAGAAAGGAGATGCACAGAAGGAAACTACCCAGGAAGCAAATATAGCAGGTGATATGTTACAAGATGCTTTGATTCTTGCATTAGATAATACTAGTGATTATTGGGTAGTAGATTCAGGGGCTTCATGTCATGCTACACCCCATAGAAAATACTTTCATGATTATGTTCCAGGCGATTTTGGACATGTTTTATTGGGTGATGATGATCCATGTAAAATTGTTGGAATGGGTAAGGTATGGATAAAAGTTAAGAATGGAATTGATTGGTTGTTGAAAGATGTTAGGCATATTCCTGCTATGAAAAGAAATCTAATCTCAACAGGGCAGTTGGGAGATGGCGGATGTCTATCTACGTTCGGAGAAAAGTGGTGGAAGATCACTAAAGGATCAATGGTGATAGCAAAAGGAGACAGAATAGGTACGTTGTAATTATGTCCTCATAATATTGACCAGTCTATCTCTTTAGCTTCCACAAGAACAGATACAGGATTGTGGCATCATAGGCTTGGCCACATGAGTGAGAAGAGGATGCAGATTATCCACTCAAGGAAGTTGTTGTCAGATTTGAAGCAAGTAAGTTTGGAATTTTGTGAAAACTGTGTTTATGGAAAACAGAAGAGAGTCGGATTTCTCAAGGTTGGGAAACAAAAGAAGAATGAAAAGTTAGAGCTTGTGCATACTGATGTATGGGGACCGGCTCGGGTACAATCTCTTGGTGGCTCTCATTATTATGTTACATTTATTGATGATGTAACTAGGAAAACTTGGGTTTATTGCATTAGACAGAAATTTGATGTGTTTGCTACTTTTAAGAAGTGGAAATATTTGGTTGAGAATGAGACAGAAAAAAAGGTTGAAGTGTCTCAGATCTGATAATGAAGGTGAGTACTGCAGCAAGGAGTTTGATAGTTACTGTTCATATCATGGGATTCGTAGAGAAAAGACAGTCCCAGGAACACCATAAGAAAATGGTGTGTTAAAAAAGATGAACAGAACGATCATGGAGCGTGCAAGGTGTATGAGACTGCATGCAGGGTTGCCCTCACAGTTTTTGGCGGATGATGTAAATATTGTTGTTTATTTAATAAATAGAGGACCTTCAAGTGCTTTGGATGGTGGTATTCCAGAGGAGGCATGGACAGATAAAAAGGTAAACTACTCATTTTTTAGAACGTTTGGTTGTGAATCATTTGTCCATATTGATAAAGAAAATAGAACAAAGCTTGAAGCTAAATCCAAGAAATGTACCCTTATTGGATATGGAGTTGATGATTTTGGTTATCGTTTATGGGATTATGAAAATCATAAAATCATTAGAAGTAGAGATGTCATATTCAATGAAAAGGTCATGTATAAATACCAGTTGCAGGGAAAGAAACAAGAAAAGGAAAACACAGAGTACACAGTACTTGATGAAATTCAAGAAAATGAAGTTCCAAAGGTGCCAGAAAATCAAGAACAGCAGCAAGTGCCTGAAACTCCTGCAATTGCAAGAAGATCTACCAGGTTAAGTAGACTCCCTGAACGGTACTCTCCTTCAATGTATTATTTGTTTATGACTAATGCTGGTGAACCAAAACGTTATGAAGAAGCAATGCAAGTGGAAACTAGAAAGAAGTGGGAGCAAAGCATGAATAAGGAGATGGACTCATTGGTAGGAAACCAGACTTGGGATCTGGTTCAGTTGCCTGATGGTAAAAGAGCATTGCAGAACAAATGGATTTACAGGTTGAAAGAAGAAGAAGAAGGTAAGAAGCAGTACAAGGCCAAACTTGTTGTAAAAGGGTTTGCACAGAAGAAAGGTATTGATTTTGATGAAATATTTTCTCCTGTTGTTAAGATGACTTCAATTAGGACTATCTTAAGTCTAGTGGCGGTAGAATATTTGCATCTTGAACAGTTAGATGTAAAAACAGCCTTTCTCCATGGGGATTTGGAGGAAGATATATATGTGCAGCAGCCACAAGGGTATGAGGTCAAAGGTAAGGAGAATTTGGTTTGCATGTTGAAAAAGAGCTTGTATGGATTGAAGAAAGATCCAAGGCAGTGGTATTTAAAATTTGACAAGTTTATGACAGAACAAGATTATAATATATGTCATTCTGACCACTGTGTTTATTTTATGAAGCTAGACAATGAAAGATATATTATCTTGTTATTGTATGTGGATGACATGCTTGTTGCAGGGTCTAACATGTAGGATAAAATGTACTCAAAAGGAAGCTAGCTAATTCATTTGCGATGAAGGATTTGGGTGCTGCAAAGTAAATCCTTGGTATGAGAATAACGAGAGACAGAAAAAATCGCAAATTGACATTATCTCAGAGTGAGTACATACAAAAGGTGTTGGAGAGGTTCAGAATGCAGAATGCAAAACCAGTAAGTACACCTTTGGCCAGCCATTTCAGTCTAAGTAAGGAAATGTGTCCCAAGACACGGGAAGAGACAGATTACATGTTCAAGATTCCCTATCAATCAGCAGTTGGTAGCTTGATGTATGCCATGGTGTGCACAAGACCAGATATTGCACAAGCAGTGGGAGTTTTGAGCAGATATATGAACAATCCAGGTAAAGAACATTGGAAGGCAGTACAGTGGATTCTCAGGTATTTGAGAGGTACCACCACTCAAGCATTATGTTTTGTAGATTCAGACATTGTTCTACAGGGATATGTTGATGCAGATATGGCAAGTGATGAGGATAGCAAGAGGAGCACCACAGGGTATGTGTTTACTATAGGTGGAACAGTAGTAAGTTGGATTTCGAGATTGTAGAAGGTTGTTGCACTTTCAACAATGGAAGCAGAGTATGTTGCTATTACAGAGGCTAGTAAAGAGATGATTTGGTTGCAGAGGTTTATGGAGGAAGTGGGTAAGAAGCAGAAAGATAGCAGGTTGTATAGTGACAGCCAGAGTGCCATTCATCTTGCAAATAACTCAACATTCCATTCCAGGACTAAACATATACAACTCAAGTACCATTTCATACGCTCTGTTCTGGAAGATGAACTGTTGAAGCTGGAAAATATACATACTAGCCAGAATCCTGCAGACATGTTCACAAAGGTAGTGACCAAAGAGAAACTAAGTTCCTGCTCGGTTTCAATTGGCCTTCTAGCATGAAGGTGAAGAGGAGAAAGTTGCCAAGTCCAATTCTAGCAAGTGCAGCAGCGATGGAGTTGTTGTGATCAGTCTCCAAGTGGGAGATTGTTGGTTATGGAACCTGATCTCCAGATTTAGAGATATTATTATTCATCCGTGTCCATACCCCAGGTTTGGTTATGATCCAGGAACGACCCTGGGGGGGTCCGGGGGCAGCGCCCCTGAGAAAGGGGATTTGGAAAAAAAATTGGGGCTATTTTCGCCAATAGTTTTTGGGCCCATGGTTTTGGGTAACCCGTGGTATTTTTCCATTGTATTTCCCTTATAAAAAAAAGACATTGTAATACGGATAGCGTGGATGTAATAGGTTTTATGCATTGTAAAGATCTCTGAGATCAGAAGAGAGACTATGTAACAGTGAAGAGGAAGTGCAGTGGTTGTGCTGCAGGTTGTATCCCTTCACTTTGTTGGATGGAATAATAAAAAGGACTAGCAAATTCAGTGTGGACATAGCCCAAGTTTGGGTGAACCATGATATATCTGTGTCACTCCTGTAATGTGTGTGTGATTATATTTGCATTTATGTTTATTGTTATTGCTCTGCGATCCTGTTTTTCTAACAAAGAATCGATCAAAACTGACAATTTTCCCATATAAACCTCATTTTTCAGTTTATTGCAAATTTCAACTCTCTTCCCAAGGCCATTCAGGGATACCAGGCGAAAATTCAACCGGGGGCATAAAAACCAATCCAAGTAACGAAATTGAGTTATGTTGCCTCCTGCGATTACTTGGATGACATGAATCCAATGAATCTTTGTAATATTTGCGATTATTATACCAATGATATGATTAATATGTTAAAAACTATATTTATGATAATATTCTTTTAGCCATGTTTATGAGGGGATATTGTCAAGCATGTTATATTAAATTTGTGTTTAGATTCATGAACTTGATTGAGAGATGAAAACCATGGTTAATATGCTCTTAAAGATATAGATTGAATAACATGTTATATAGAGAGATGTAATGATATAACAACTTTAGGTAAAAAAATGGTTCAAAGCGAATAGTATATGTGATATCATATTTTTTCTTCACTTTATATATAATCACTGGGATGTCTATTTTTCCTTGCCTCTATGTCTTGTTATGTTGTGATGAAAATTTATGGTGTACATGTGTGTGTATGTGTGAGTGTGTGCACGGTTGTGGATACACTTTATATGTGTGGTTACTATCTGTTGATGAGATGATGTTTATATTCATGGTTGGAAAACTCGTGAGAAGCTAAACGGGAAGCAAAATATGGCGCTCGTGTGGGGGTAAAAATGGACGCTAAATTTGGCGCTAAAGTGGTATCAAAACATGGTGCTAATGTTGACATCAATAGAGATGAAAAAGTAGGCGTTAAAAAGGATGCAACACTTGACGCTAATGAGGAAGCCAAACACGGCGTTGATATGGTAGAAAAATAAGATGTTACTTTGGATGCAAAACATGGTGCTACATAGGAAGCAAAATATGGTGCAACAATAGAAGAAAAATTTGGTGTCATTTTGGTAGCAAAACACGATGCAAAAAAGGAAACAAAAATTGGTGCAAAATTAGAGGTGAAAATTGGTGCTTATTGGAAGTAAAACGTGGTGCAAAATGGGATACTAAAGTGGTAGCACATATGGATTCAATATTGGATGCTAATTTGGATGAAAATATGGCGCGAGTGTAGATGAAAACATAAATGCTAACATGGCGATTTTAAGGATGAAAATATGGCGCTAATGGGGATGTTATTTAGGAAGCAAAAGAGGATGATCTCTAGGAAGCAAAAGAGGACAATCTCTAGAAATAAAAATAGGATGTTATTTAGGAAGTAAACCTCTACGTCATTTAGGAAGAAAAATTGGACGCTATTCTGGAAGCAAAAAAAATGGGTGTTATTTTAGACATCATAAAGGATGCTTTATAGGAAGCAAAAAAAGACGTTATTTTATAATCTTTACATTTTGTACATGTCGCGTCCCATTTAGCGTCTACTTCGACCACTCAATGAAAAAAATTACACTAAAAAAGGACGCTAAATGGGACGCTAATTCCAGGATTTGTTGCAGTGGAGTGAGAACCCATCTGGCTGTTCAATATATACTTCTTCTTCAAGATCTCTATTTAGAAAAACTGATTTTACATCCATTTGATATACCTTGACATTTTTTGCGCACGCATAAGCCAAGAAAATTTCGATAGCTTCCATTCGCGAAACGGGGGCAAAATTTTCCTCAAAATATATTCCATCAATTTGCGCATAGCCTTTGCATACCAGTATTTCTTTGTTTCTAACAACTTGTCCATCTTCATTTAGTTTGTTTCTGAATACCTAGTTCGTTCCTATAGCATTCTTGTTTTTGGGTCTTGGAACGAGTTCCCAAGTCTCATTCTTTCTAATTTGATCTAATTCTTTATTCATAGCCTTCATCCATCCTTCATCTAATTTGGATTGCTCAACCCCTTCTAGTTATATTTGTGATAGTAATGAAAAATTCACTTCTTCATTTGGATTGTTCTGACTTCTTCTGGTTTTGATGCCAGCATCTTTGTCTCCGATGATTAAATATTCTGAGTGATTTTTTTGAACAAATTTGGAGGGGGCCTTTGTATCTGGTCTTCCATCCTCTAATCCACGTTGATATACTTCTTCTTGTGACATTTATGTTTCTTTATGTTCTTCAGATGGTTGTTCTAGCGATGGTAAGTCATCATATTCTTCTATTCTTCTATCAGTTAATACTTCATCAACCTTAAATTCAGGACTTTCTACTATTTTCCCAAGTCACAAATTGTAGCACTTATAAGCTTTGATTTTACTGGAGTAACTGAGAAAAATTCCTTCATCTGATATGGAATCAAATTTTCCAAGAGTGTCATCGTTTCTTTTTATGTAGCATTTACTTCCAAATATTCTGAAATGCTTAACTATAGTTGGTCTTCCTTTCCAAAGTCTATAGGGTGTCGAGCAAGTGTTTCTTTTGATCAAGCATCTATTAAGTATGTGAACAGTTGTATGAATAGTGTGTGTTCAAAACCCATCTGACAATTTTGATTCATTTAGCATGGTCCTAGCCATTTCTTGAACAGTCCTATTTTTTCTTTCTGCCACCCCATTTTGTTGTGGAGTTTTGGATGCTGAAAATTGTCTTCTAATTCCATGTTTATCACAATATTAATCAAACTTATTTGCGGTGTATTCTCATCCATTGTCAGTCCTTAAGCACTTTATTCTTAAATCAGCTTCGTTCTCAACCGCATCCTTAAAAGACTTGAAGCGTTCGAATGCTTCTGATTTTTCAATAAGGAAGAATACCCATGTCTTTCGAGTGTAATCATCAATGAACAAAAGAAATTATTCTTCACCATTCATTCATCTGGTTTGCATTGGACCACAAATATCTGAATGAACTAGTTCCAAAGGTCTTGAGGTAGTATATTCTTTTGTGGGGTACTTGATTCTGGTTTATTTCCCATGGAGGCAGTTTTTGCAGAAAGCATTCGATGGCTTTGTAATCCTTGGAATGTCTCTTACTGCTTGTTTTCTACTGATTCTTACCAAATTGTCAAAATTTATATGTCCCAATATTCTATGCCAGAGCCAGCTTTCATCAGTTTGTCCTATGTAGCATTTTTCTTATTTTCCTTCATCGAGAATGTACACATTGTTAGGAGTTCTGGAGGTTGTGGCTACGATTATGCCTGTATCCCTGTTTTTTTTATTTTACATTTTCTGAGTCAAAAGTAAGCGTGTGTCCCTGGTCACACATCTAGCTAACACTTAAAATATTATGTTTCATGTTTTCAACTAGCAGAAAGTTATCTGCCTTGGTTCTTTTATTTCCTAAACTTGCTAGTCCTTTTCCCAAAATCTTAGTTGAGCCATTGTCCCCAAAATAAACACTGCCTCCCTTGTCTTCTCTGAACTTCAGAAAGGAATTTTATCTATGGTCATACGCTTGGAGCATCCACTATCTATATACCATTGCCCCTTTCTACTTTGTGCATGTAAAGCTAGGTCGCATGCCTCCTGATGGTCTTGATTTTTCCAATCCTTGGATATCTTTGTAGATTGCACAGATTGTTGTTGGTTTTCACAGTCATGAGTATCATGATTTGATGTGTCACAATATTCGTCTTCTGAAGTTAAAACACTGAAAGGATTGGAATATTCAAACCCGAATTCAGATGGTTTTCTGAATATTTTTTGTTTAGGATTCGTCTAATTTCCCAATCTATTCTTTCTGGTATATGCTAATGCACGAGCTCTACAATTTATTTCTTTATGACAAACATTATGACAATAGAAGCAATTTCCAAAGAAAATATTTTGGTACCTGATAGGATAAAAATTATGAAGTTGCGCAGACATACTTTCCAACTGATTCGTTCTTTGATGTTCTCCTTGACATGGTCGTGATTGTGGGCTTTTGAGAGCATCTGCATAGCTTAAGGCTAGGTATGTTTCTTTTTTAAAGTTTTTTCTTCATCTTTGTTCTAACTGAAGACATAATTCTTGAATTGCATTTCTCAGAGAAATAATTTCAGCTTCCAACCTTTCACACTTGTCTTCCTTCAATTTCATCATCCTGGTGGTGTCTACTTCTAATCTTGAAAGGCCTTCTTGCGGAAACTTGCTTTTCTTCCTTGAATTTTTCAGTTCATCTAGTGCATTGACTAATTCACCTTCAAATTATACTTCAGATATATGTTCATATCTTGAGTCCAAGTCTGTTGGATTCTGCGTTAATATCTGTCTCTCAGATGTTAATATGTTATTGTAGACACCCGCTCTGATACCAATTGTTGGAATCGATTTAATACTGAGAGGGGGGTGAATTAGTATTAGCGCAGTTATTAGCATATTTTACCTTCTTTAACATATTATCCTTTACTTAATCTTTATCTTTTGTTATGCATAAGTAATAATCATTCACACACATATGCACCACATCATCAACACAACACACAAAAATTTTACGTGGAAACCCAAACAAGAGAAAGTCGTGGAATGCTTCTTTATAGTGAGAAAGAATACATTCCAAGAAGCACCAACTTCCTGTGTTTACCAACACCAACTGGAAGGAGGCACCAACCCCCTGTGTTTTCTATAGCACTAACTAGAAGGAGGCACCGACCCCCTGTCACTTTGTTTTACAGGCACCAACCTAAAGGAATCTCCAAATATCTATCTCCTTGATCCATCTGACCACACTGATGTCCAATATACTTTTCTACCTTGTTGATCTTCAACTTTGCTCACTTCTTCAAGTCTTCTGATGATGATTTTGATGTGTGCTACCTCCGTATGCAGACTATACTATGCCACTGTGTTGCATACATCACTTGAATTCTCATTCCTCTCAACTCACACTTCAACGGATGAATTACTTCATGTACCATGTGCTTTGTTGATTATGTATTCTACGTTTCTAGTTCAATGATATGTTCTTCATGACTGCAATGATCAACTAATACTCTGCTTTCAATTGATAGTTTGATGTTCAAAAATCAAGCACTAGTAAATAGAAGGAACTGCACACTTTATGATGTGTCCGTTCTATTTAAGTGTTGCAGTTTCTCAGACAATTTGCGACATCCTGTGAATCAAATAATTGGTTCGTTTAATTTAATGCACTTTTCTCAGATCATCTGCATCGTGATGTTCCTATCGAGTTCCGTCCGTGTTCTGTTTTTGTGCATCGGATGAAGTCTTAAACTTCGCACACTTCCACTTTTGTTCATATGCAGCAACTAGAAATCAACGCAATATCTGATAAAATTTGGTTCTATCTCTTCAACTTCTGTGACTATCACCGTGTTGAGTGTGATATTTTCCTTTGAGATATCTAGCACTTGCAAATTCTTGAGTATCTATTTCTTTCAATGTTTGCGCAACTGTTATAGGTCTACAACCACTTTCTACACACCATCAAAACTTCGTTCTGTTGCATGTGCGCATTCAACTCTTCGTTAGATCATTATGTTCTGTCCATGAGCCCCTTGATGCTCTGAAAACAAACTGAAAATTTCACACAAAAACACTTATGTTCTTTTTGTCAAGCTTACATCAAATCTTCAACTTGCATCTCTATTTATGCATGTCCTGCACGGATTGTATGTTTGCAAGTTGGTCGTGTCATCCCTTCTTCCATACTTCACTAATTGTGCATATTCCATGTGTCATCATTTGTGCTATTGATGTGTCATTTTTGATGTATCAAGCTCCCTCAAGGTCGACAACTTAGTGGGACTTTACACCTTGGTGGTCTAATATTGGGCTCTTGATGTACCATTTCTTTACGGTTTGTGCACAATCTTCCACCTCATCTTGATCTGTCCATGACATTTTTCGTACCATCCTTTGTGGGTAATGTTCCCTTGTGATATCAATACTCTACGAAATCTGCGCATTCTCTAGCTTTTTCTTAGTGAGATTATTACCCATGCTTCATCATTGCATTTGGGCGATGTGCCCTTGGAGTATTGATACTTTACGGAATCTGTGCACACTCCGACTTTTATTTGGTGGGATTTTGACTTCTTCCTTGTCATCACTTGTAGGACTTGCGCACTTGTTGTTCGTCGGATATGGAATTTGCTCATATATGATCTTCACCTGTTGTATCATTCTAGGGGTTCATGCATGTTCCACTTACCGAAAGCATCTTCTTATTGGCTTTGCTTGCATGCTTTCAGGATTATTCGACCATCTGTTGTTCCTTTCTTCCTGCGCACACCCAACCATCAACTAAGCAACGCTTAGGTTGCTTGTTTAGTTATCCCATTTTTTCAACCAACTTGTTTGTAGTTTGATCACTTGTACCTTTGTCCAACCAACTCCTTCAATTTGCTGGCATGGGGGAGTATGACTTGGTGGAATTGATTTTTGCGCAAGAGCCACATGATATAGCATCCATTACTTGTGTTTCTTCTTGAATTGGATCTTCATGAAGTATCTTCTAAATCTATATGATGTATCATCTTGTGTACTTATTCAAACTTCACCTACAAGATGTATCCTTGATGCACTCTTAGATATACTCCAAATTTGCTTGAGGGTTGTATCCTTGATATACATCTTCATACAGAATGCACTCTTAGATATACCCCAAAGTTGCATACACATATGTCTCATTCACCATTTGCGCATATGTTTATGATGTCCATGCTTTCTTTACCATGCGCATAGACTACCTCAAAGTGGCTTCTTCATACTTCTGTTGGAATGTTGTATCCACTTTGACTTAGCCTGATATCAATGACTCATATTGAATTAGTTGGCATCCTCTTTGACAATGGACTTTGACATTGGATGATAGTTAAACACTTGACGTCCTCTTCAGTTGACATCATTAACAACCAATGATCAGCAATCTCCCAGTCAAACACTTGATATCTTCTTCATTCAAACACTTGACATCAATGACAAACAATGCTCAACAAATTTAATAATAATGATAATGTCTTAAACCATTGTCCTGTCACCTTGTACCACAATAACCAAAAAAATAATAATTACATATGTCTAGGGCTTAAAACATTGGGGTATTACATAATAACCTATATTTACCTTTACATCTAATACATGGGTCCTTCCCTAATATCACTTTATTTCCTTATTTACTCTTCTAATCTTATGTGTTTACTACTTTCCAATTAATGGAAAATCTCTTACAATGTATTTCCATTTAATAGAGCCTCCTTGTGATCTTTCCCTCTCTTTCCTAAGCCATTTTTCCATAGAGACCCTTTCAAGTATTTAGATTTCATGACATTTCCCCACAAACCTTCATTATAGATTAGTCCCCATAAATTTTTACAACTAAAGGAAAACTAACAATATGATTGTTTTTTAAACTCCACCCCTCATCTTCCTTTAAATGTGTCACTTTGGTCCATTTTACCAAGGGAATACCCTCCTTCTCCCTCTTTCTAGTCCACAAGAAACTAAATCACTTTTTTTCTAATTTTATTAAAAATACCATTAAGGATGTGAGTAATGGGCATCCAATACATTACATTGGTATACTCTCTAGCACATACTTGACCAATGCTAATATTCCTTCTCTTCATAGCCATTTGTTACACCATAAAGAGACTATACTCTATTTTATTGTACAACTAGATCCAATCTTTATATTTTTAACCATTAGGTTTTAAATTGAAACACATATACTTTTTTTCCTTTCTCTAATTTTATATGGATCATGGGAATAAAGTTTGTCATTTGATCTTTTTCTTCTTTAACCACAACAGAGAATCGCATAAAAATCATTATGTTGTCTAGAAGGAGAAGATGAGAATTAACTGGAGTTTGAAATATTTAACCCTTTTACTATCCCCCATCTCCTTGCATCTTTGATCATCATGCTTAGGCCCTCAACCACTAATAGAAATAGAAAAGGGGATAAATAACACCCCTTAGCTAAGGCCTCTTAATGCATTAAAAAATCTAAAAAGAGTTCCATTAATCCATTCAATAGTCTACAAGTCTTCTTACTCACATAAATTTTCATGTGTTTCATGTGTCTTTGTTGAAAAAAGCATGTACTTGATCCTAACCATGTTATTGATTGGGGTTTGATCTAGGTGGAACCAAAAAGATATATTTAGGTACAACTAGTATGCAACCATCATCACCATAATATATGCAACCATCATCATAATCTATGTAAGTTCGCCATAATCAATGCAAGATCACCACTATCTATGCAATATCATCACCATAATGCAATATATTCAACAAGATTCACAAATAAAGCAACTCTAACACGTATACAAGATTCATACCATAGCCAAGATAACAAGATGGACCCTAGTCCATGAGTAGCATGTACCTTCACAAGAGAGACCCATATGAAAGAACCATACATTTTCCAAGATGAATCCCTAATCCATAACAAGCATATGTCATCAAGAGAGAAACCCTAATCCATGAGAAAAAGATGCTCCACCAAGATCTTCACCAAAGAACAAAAGATGATTCCAAAACCTTCCACACTTGCTCCTCCACAAGATTTCACACTTTTTACTTAGAGTTGTGCAATAGAGAAGAGAAAGATGATTTGATGATGAAATGACAAGATTCATCTCCTATTTATACCTTCCAAGATGCCTTGTAGCTTATTTTAGGCCAACGTTTAACTTATCCTTAAATTTAGGATCTCCATATTTTAAGGGGTGCTTGAATGTTAACTTCTCCTTAAATCCATATTTCAAGGGTTACTCAACTTCTCCCTAAATCTTGGACTTCCATATTTCAAGGGTTACTTCAAAGGGTCAATCCCCACTTTATGGTTTCATTAATGAACCATAACTTGCCTTCTTGCTCACTTCATGATTTCATTAAAGGGGATTTGGCACTTCTCCTCATCATCATACATTGGTGGACACGTCATTATTTATTTTGGGGTTTATACACATGGTCATGTGGACTCGTCATTATTTCTGGGGTCATGTGGATCCATATTCATTACTTTAGGGGTTTATTCACATTTTACACCATCATGGTCTTGCAGACACGTCCTCACTACTTTGGGGGCTACTCCACATGGTCATGTGGACCCAACATCATTATTATAGGGATCTTTCATACTTCTCACCAACATTGCTTTGGAAAAACTTTAGGGGCTTCTTTAGGGACTTGATCCTTTTGTGTACAACTCAAAGTGTCTTCCTGTGAGGGCCATGCTTAACAACTACGCCATAAGGAGACCACTTTGGAGTTATATACACTTATGTCAAGGCTTCTTTAAGACACTTCAATATTGACTTATCATTATACCTTCAGGGACTTATTTAGGGGCTCTAAGGCTTCTTCAACATTACCCAATCAATATTCCTCTACTATTGCCACATCATCATCATCACAATCCTTTCTCTATGCTCATTAATTCGCTTTGTTGTTTCCTTTGTATCATTGTTTCTTATCTTAATAGTAGTTGTCATCAAGACTTGGACTCTTCTCTTATCTTGTTAAAACTCTTTCTAAATGTTTTAGACACCTTTTTCGTTATCTTATTAAGATTGTCTCTAAATGTCTTAGACGTCCCTTATATTATTCTATCAATTTTCCCCTAATTCGTTATAAAAATAAACATGCGCTTGTACTTTCTCATGATTCTTACACATGCTAGTGATGGGTTCTTTTGGTGTCCACATTTAATTTTACTTATATATAATTCATATATATAATTTTACTTATATAATTGGAAATTTATAGATAAATTTAACTTATGGATACACACATTAATTCTAAAAGGCGACTATACAGAGCTGTCAATTACCTTTATCTACTTACAGTACAAAATACTGTGATTGCCATGTGAGGGTGGCAGTGGAAATACTATGGAAGTATGTCCAAATCTATACAAAAATTACAGTGGAGATACGAATGTAGTGGAGTATGGAGGAATCTGTACTGAATGTGTACAAAATATATGTGGATATATATATGGAAATTGAGGTTTTACAATTTTAATGAGTGGCTAAATGCGACAACAATACAATAGTAGACTAACGGTTGAGTGTGCATAGAACAACAGGTACAAGTTAAATGGATGTTGTAAGATATTGTAGATTGTATGAAACAACAACAATTGTAGACTATATAGACTAACAATGTGAGGGTTATGCGGAATTAACCCATAATTGGCTTTGACCACAATGTAGTGGACAGTCAATGTTCACTAAGAATTGACAAAATATTTATGCAATAAGAATCACTACAACAAAACATTGTTAGTAGCATCCATTTTAGCTTTCATTTTTTTTAGTTTTTTATGAAAAGTTGGTGCTATTTCACGAGATGGCACTAAATTCGACATTGTTTCCTAAGTTGGTTTTAGCACTAAGTTGAATGCTACATTTAGCATCAGGTTTCATGAGTGACTAAATAAGAGGGAAACTTGTCAAAAAGAAAGCTAAGTAATCAAAGGTTAAAATAAGCCATTTGTCTCAATCCTCGTGAGTTGGAGGGAATTTCAATTATTTTAATTAAAATACTTATTTTTCCTCATAAAAGCCCCTCAAAACATACTGTTTCGTTTCTCTCTCTCTCTCTCTCTTTCTCTCTCTCTCTCTCTCTCTCTCCACCCTTCTTTTTTCTCCCTTCAGGTTTCCTCTCTTAGGGTTTCATCCTCATGGAGGATAGAATTTTGGTTTAATGGAGGAACCTCCATGAGGAAGACAATGGAATGTGTTTCCATTTTCCTCCTTTCCTCTTTTACTTTTTTTTCCTTTATTGATTTGCTAATGTTTAGTGTTGTTTTGTTGTTGCGGGTTTATGATTTCATGTATGGAGGACAATATTTCATCAAAGAACCTCCATAACAAAGGTAATGACTTCTATGTTCCCTTCCCATCTTTCCTATTTTACTTTTATTTTACTTTATTTATTTTCTAATGCTTATTGTTGTTTTGTTCTTGTGGGTTTAAGGTTTCAGGCATGGAGTTTAGGGTTTCATGGTGAAACCTCCATAAGGCAACAACTTCTCCTTTCCCTTCTCATTTTTCTTTCATCTTTTGCTTTGCCTTTTTTTATTGAGTGTTTTATGTTTATTGTTGTTTTTTTGTTGTAGGTTTAATGGAGAAAGACGAAAAAAATGAGATTTTGGAGGTTTTGTTTAATCCACAAATCCAATTCATAGTTATGGCTTAAGGAACACCCTTGCATTAATGTAAGGAGATTCGGGTTCAAATCCTCAGACCCGTCTATTTCTTATTACTTTTTTATTTGTATTCACTTGTTTGCGTGCATAAGTTAGGTTAATTTCAATTCAAATCTACAATTTTTAAGATATATTTATGTGGGAATGTAGCTCAAGTAGAGTTCTCTCATTTTGGCAAGTCATCTAAGTTCAAATCCCAACATTCCCTTAACATTTTCCAACTATGTTTTCGTAAGTTCTAACTTGAACTAGTTTAGTTTAGTTTCAGTTCAAATTTGCACTTTAATCGCAGTTTTTTGTAGGAATGTAGCTCAAGTAGAGCTCTTGCCTCTTGTCAAGTGGCATGGGTTCAAACCTTAACATTTCCTTACCATTTTTACATTTCTTTTTTATCTCAATTTTTACCATTTTTTGTTTCTATTTCCGTAAATTTAATTTATGGACAGTTGGCGCTAAATCACGCACTAACCCTAGCACTAAATCAAGCTCTAATTATGATGTTAAAGATGGTGCTAATTTAGGCACTTTAAAAAATTGCAAGTTCCCTCCAAGTTTAGCGCCATAATTTAAACTCAATTGGAAAAACAATTACACTAAAAAGGATGTTAAAATACACATTAATTGCTTATTTTGTTGTAGTGAATATATTGAACAAATAATTGATAAAATGATAGTAATGATTACAATGATCCTCGAGATGGTATACATATGTGCATTGACTAGTCACAAGATAAGAGGTATGTCCTTTAACCTTTCATTTAGCTTAACTAATATTATTTTATTATAATTATTATTGTGTTTATTACATCCTTTATCAAGTAGAGCCTTATTTTTTCCTTAAAGATAAGAGTTCACTAAATTATTCCTCAAAAAAACACCTTGCATCATTATTTTCAAAAAAGGCATTTAATTTCTTTTTCTACTTCTTTAATCTCTTTTTGAGCAAAGTCTTAGGCCCACATAGTTGTTGCTCCCTTTACTTTTTCTCAAATTATATGTGCACTACTTCGTGGTTGAGTCTTCATTATTGCTACCAAAATGCCTCCATTCCCTACAAACCAGAGCTTTAAAATCTCCCTTAGTTAACCATAATGATTAAACTTAAAAGGAGCAAGCAATTCATGTTTTCATACTTGATTTGTAGAATAATAGGGAGATGCTCCAACGAACCGCCCTATCCTCCCCACAATTGTATACTTGTTATGTTTATCATCATTTGGTTAGATACTTGAAATATATCCATATTTTTATAAATCCCTTCTCTGCCTTTCCTTCCATTTCTCTGGGTAGGTGATACTTTGACAGGTTCTGCATCAATTACCTTTTGTGCTTCAAGGAAATGGCAAAAGAAGTCAACGAGAGGATCCTTCCTTTCTACCTCTCCCCATATATCTCTCTAATTTAGGGTTAAAATGAAGTCCCCTCCGTAATTAAGTTGCTACATTAAGAATACTAGAGTCTCTGAGCCCTATCCAAAAGAGCTTGTTCTCCCCCCATAGTGTCCATACAAATTGATCATTATGTGCACCTTCCATAGTTATTTTAACCTAACTTCAATATCAATACATGTATGCAAAACATTTGTACAGATTGCACCTATGTGGTTAGCATTGCATCCTATAACCATCCCTCCTAAGATCCCTTTAGCATCTTACTAAACAAAAATTACACTTCCATAAAGGAAGACAAAAAAAATCCACAACCTTAGACCCAACACGTAGTTTCTTGAAGAAGCAACAGATTCGGTTTGTAAATCACACTATTTTTAGGGGGGTTGTTTTATGGCACCCTCAACCCCTATGGAATTTAAGGAAGGGATTTGTTGATGCCCCGAAAATCGTAGCATCAATCAACAAGGGATTCTTTCCGGTAAGAAAGCCCAATCAGATCGCTCACCGTTTGGTGTGGGGAATCCGTCCGGTTAACGACCCGGCTACCGTGTAAGATTTAAAGATTTGTTTTCCTTTTCACCGGTTGCAACTCGATCCACCGTTTATGTATTTTTTATTTTAAATATGAGATGCAAGTGTTGTAATCTAAATGCATGCAATTAAACAAATCTGATCTAAAACTATTTAAGCAAATTTAATCTATCCTTGCAAGGAGCAAACTTAAAGAATGAGTAATAAACTAGAAATGCAACCAAGAATTTCACAGATAATTGTTCTAATTAATAGAAGCATTTACAGCAGAAATTAAAAGATTATCAAAGATAGCTTTGACAGAGATAAACATTCCATTACTTATTTTATACATAAATTTTGCATAGAAAAATGAAAGCATAACAGAGAAATAATTCAGATTAGTTAAGAACGATCTCATTGTCATTGTATGAATAACACAAAAATAATTCAGCCAACATTCAACACATTCCCACAACAAAACTCCATGCATGCTTTCTTTAGGCAAAAAAGAGCTTCCTTCATTGATGTAGCAAAGTAATTCACGTACAAAATTAGTCTGTCCTTTCACCTACCAAAAGTCTTTCTCATCTCTTCTATCTCTATATTTATAGATTTTACAAAATTTGTCTCTTCCCAAAACCTAACCCTAGGGAGACTCAAAAGTTTGTCTTCTAATGCCTAAAGAGACAAAAGCATTTCCCAGTTGTTTTACAAACATTTATTACAATAAAATAATTCCAGCTGTCTTTTACAAAATTTACAATAAAACAAATTAAAGCGCAGATGGTCCTGCCACTTCAGCCGGTCTTTCCATTTTTGGTGAGGCGCTCACTTCAACAGGCATGCTTGCTTCAGCTACGTTGCTTGCTTCAGCTGGGTTGTCTACACTTTCAATATAGTTGGCCCACTGGTTGATTTCTCGCAGAATGGTATTACCCTGCGCAGAGATTGTCATTTTCAGCGTTATTTCATGCTTGCGCAGATCTGATTTAACGTTGGTTGCTCCTGCTACTGCTGCCTCGGTGATGCTTTCCAGAAAATAGGCATGGATAGAGGTCTGTCCAATGAACCGATGGAGGTCATCAGGATTTAGGACATCTATCTTATTGATGTATTCTGTTTCCGCATTCAGCTCACTATGCAAATCTGCCAAACGTTGCTCTCTTTCAGGAAACTCATAAATAGATTGAGGTAAAACCATGCCACATTTCTTATAGGTTTCCACGATTTTTTAGTAGAATGTGTGACAGCTCTTGACAGTTTTCCGGTTTTCAACACTTAGCTTTACACCACAATCCCTACAAAACTCGAGGACTCCACAATCCAAGTCCAATTCATCAACGGTCTTTCCCGTAGGTGCGCTGGGAAACTAGATTTCCCTTCCCTCCATTCAGATTATTTATTAATCTCCTCCAAGTGATGCGCATACTTCTTTTTTAGCTTCAACGCCTTGACCTCAATGGTTGTCATCCTTGTTATCATTTCTTTCACCCTGCATATCTCTCCTGAAATCAACATCAGTAATTGATAAACTTTCTTCTGCATCTCGCATGCTTGTTCATGAAATGCGGTAAGGTCCTGCTTCTCATTTTCAACCTTGAGCTGCTCTTTTTCTCGCATCAGCCTGTCAAGCTGAGGCTTAAAGGATTTGTTTAGCTGCACGTTGTTGGATTCAAGCTTCTCCAGTTCTTCCATGAAAGCTTTCGGGTCTTTCTTCTCGCTTTCTGAGATTGCCAACTGCATCTCTAGTGTACTATTTTCATTCTCGAGCTGTCGGATTTCAAAGTTGTTTCTTTATTTTCTTCTTGAAGCTCTTTGTACTTCAACCTTAACTCATTTCCTTTTAACACCTCATTTTGCATGTTACTTTTTACTTTGAAACATAAATATCTGTATTTCTTAGCTTCTTCCACCAGACAATCAACATTAGCTTTACTTGCTTGAGCCGAAGCCACAGTGCATGCTGTGCATGCTGTCGTGAACACAGGGTCGATGTCAGTCCCTTGAACAAGTGGGGTTTTTGATACTCTGATTTCGTATCAGCCCTCTCCAATTTTCATTTTCTTCTATGATCTGTCTACAATAACCTTCTTCCTTTTATAAAAAAAAATGGAATCCAGGTTGGCCACTTGGCGCTGCTTTGAAGGAGTGTATGGGGTAAGTGCTAACTCTTAAGTGGTGACAACCCCTTCATTAGCTATCCCTGATTGGTTTATTGTTGCTAGATCCAAGTCCATGGATCGCGGGCTAGACCTGCCATGTTCTGCAGCTTTATTAGATTCTTCTGCTTCCTCTCTTGCCCTTTTTTCTACTTGTTCTACTAGCTCTGCTTTCTCCCTTATCGCCTGCAACCTTTCGGCCTCTTCTTGCTGCAATTTGGCAGCTTCTTCTTGTCGGATCCTCTCCTCTTCATCTTTCCAAGCTTTTGCTTCTAGTTGCTCCTGCTAAGCTCTAGCAGCCTCTGCATCTTGCTGCTGCTTGACTTCTTGCTCCTTTTGGAGTCTTCCTTCTTCCTCATTTTCCTTCCTCTTGGACTCCTCTGATTGTGATATTGCTGCCTCTTGTTCCTTCTGGATCAACCCAACAGGTCTGGGGCTGGAACTTGCTCCACTTTTAGAGTGGTAACGTTTTCCCAACTCAGTTAAGTTCCTAGCACTCCGGAAAAATTCTTCATCCTTGTCCCAAAGATGTGCGTACTCAAAAGTAGTTCTGACATTGGTACAATGCTCAACAAATTTGCCACTAGGATCATGTCTCCTAAAAAACTTTGTGCCGAAACGAAAAACTTCTAAGCCCTGAGCAAAGGTTTCACCATCTTTTGCTTTCTAGAGACGATATGCACCGATGGTAAAGGGCATTGGTGGGTACATACCTTTCTTCCTCTCACAGAGAATCTTGTTGACCCCACTGATGAAGAGCTGCCTTATAGCTTCTTTGTGTACTACAAAATTCGTGACATACCAAGGAAACAAAAAGGGAGGTTGAGTTCCTCCACTCATTCAGATATAGGTTCCCTCGAGGGAGAAGTAATAGTCCCCAAACTCTTCTATAATGGGCATGGCATTTTCAGACAAACAATTTGGCTCTTCTTTAAAAATGAGTTGATACAGGGGCATGATGAACTTTTCGCAAATCTGTTTGTAGTGATTTGCGTATTTTCTTGCCCATGTGAGTTGATAAGCTACAAAGAAAGGGGACTCCTTTCTGCTCCAAACGCAATCCAAATCAGGAAAAGGGTGCTTGCTTCATAAGCAATCTATCAAATATGAAGACATGAAGAAATCAACTTCTTCTGGGTCAGTTCTCCTTGGGCAATGGCTAAGTGTGAGACCATGCTGTCTGAGATTATGTCGGCCCAATTGAAGATTGTACCGGACGTGGCCACATGGACCATCACTGGCACCCAGCCAAGCTTGAAGACGTTTCCATTTGGCATGCCGAAAATTCAACTCGGCATTAAGGCAATGACTCTGTAAGGAGTCCTTAGAAGCACACTTTCATATTCCCTATTGGCTCTTTGCCTGATTTGCCCTTCAATTATTAGCATCTTCCTGGCAAATTCTAGAGGGTCCACTGTTTGCTTTGCTAACCAATCATTATTCAGCCAAGCCCTTTCCTGGGGTAACCTGTAGGTAGCCATGATATGTTCTGGTACGAAGGACACGAGATTCATCTCGGTGTTATCGTTAATGAATCTTGTATCAGTTTTCACGTGAGGAATTATTCAGCCAATAACTTCTGAGCATGGGAATAGCTCGAGACGAGTTGTTTCCTTGTGAAGGTTGGACTTCTTGATGTTCAAGTAGACCATGGTTTCTTCTAAGGTTGCCTCGGGGTACTTCTGGTCCCTGATAAATCTGTATAGCTCACCCCACTAAAATTCTGGGGCGGCGGCTCTTGGGGCTACTCCTGTGATAGCTTTTGTATCACAAAACATTGTCTCAAACGAGGTATCCAACAATATTTCTACATCTGAGTCTGACTCAGCAAGCTTAGCCTTCTGCCTAGCAGATCTCATATGCATGTCAAACCTACAATGGCGAGGAGAACACAAATGAGGAGTTGACAAGTTCACGAGCAACCATTGTTAGCGGGTCAACAGCATTCAAATTCATGGTGCTAAACAGAATTCGAGTATGCAAAGCATTGGCTTTCAATTAAAACTAATCTTTCAAACAAGAAAAATGAGGCGGAGCATTTAAACAAAGTCACTGTGTAGCAATTCAAAGATTGCAATTAAGTAAGCCCAAATGCTGCTTCCTAGCACTTAGTACCATCCTATAATCACAAGTTCAAACATTCCACCGGTACTAGTCCTTAGAAAACATAAGCATGCAAAACTCTGTCGCTGTAGGACAAGGAGCTTTCCGAAACGGCTCTTAGATTTTTTTTACAGGTTTAGTTTTTTTTAATAATCACAATGAAAGCGAGGGAGGAGCTTTTTTCATAACACAGAGAAAACGACTAGCAGGCCATATTGTATGCGCATGGGGGAACTGCATAGTGACTGCGGCGCAGCGCTTTTTGGGTCGTAAATTGATTAGACGGGAATGCACAAGGAATGCGTTCATGCCCTTCGAGCTTATACAAAGTCATGATATGAAGATTTAAGAGCAAGGAGGCTCGCATTGGGTACAGGGCTCGAAAACGATGTGAAAATGAAAACAGTTTGGGCATTATGACGACGCAGGTTCAGTTTTGGGAAACACCCAATAAGCAGTTTAAAGTTAACAAGGATCACTGAACGGGGTTCCCTATTGGGCAAAAAACAGAAGAAGAGATTGAAGACCTACCTATCAATAAAGGAATGGTTCGCTGGGGTTGATGCGCATAGCCTAGCTAGTGACAGTCTGCATCTTCCAATCGGCAAACAGTAACACTCTCGGTCTTAGCAAAGATAGAATGAAAACCTTAAGGTGAATACATATTATACAACAAGGGAAATTAATTCCCACGGGTTGGCCAGTTGGAGGTTTAATGGGAATAGGGCTCAATGCAAACATCGATTACTCTACACGGGGCTACAATGAATTCTCGCCAACTAACTCTTCACATTTTCCAAAAAGGGGTTGCACCGTGGTCAGCGAGTCCACTGGTAGTTCCTGCGCTTTGGTCGCAATTTTAAAGTTAACAACAATCACTGAACGGGGTTCCCTATTGGGCAAAAAATAGAAGAAGAGATTGAAGACCTACCTGTCAGTAACGGAATGGTTCGCTGGGGTTGATGTGTGTAGCCTGGCCAGTGACAGTCTGCAGCTTCCAATCGGCAAACAGTAACACTCTCGGTCTTAGCAAAGATAGAATGAAAACCTCGTTGGGTGAATACATATATATACAACAGGGGAAATTAATTCCCACGGGTTGGCCAGTTGGAGGTTTGGAGGCTCAATGCAAACATCAATTACTCCGCATGGGGCTACAATGAATTCTCGCCAACTAACTCTTCCCGTTTTCCAAAAAGGGGTTTGCGCCGTGGTCGGCGAGTCCACTGGTAGTTCCTGCGCTTTGGTCGCAATTTTAAGGGCAACTCCTGCGACCACAACGCTGCGACAGGGATTGAAACAGGTCGCCGAGGGTTAAGCCAGCAGGATGCGCCACGGTCGGGAGAATTAATCCTAACAATTGCAACCGAGACGCGCGACAAGGACTTTCGAAACCGAGGCCAAAGCGTGGCGCAATATATCGGCGAAGTTAACGTCAAGACCCGCGCAACGATCGGGAGAATTAATCCTAAAAACTGCGACCGAGGCTAGCATAGTACTACTGATCGACGCTTTTAGCTTTAAAACTTGCAACCAATCGACGCAAGTTTAAAATTAACATGGGCACAGAATAGTCGACAAAGTTAGGGTTAAAACTTGCACAATAGTTGGCGTTTTTATCATTAAGAACCGCGACCAAAAACAACTGAAAGGAAAATTTGGCTTAGCAAGAAAAACAAAAAACTTGCTGAAGAAAAAGAAACTTGAAAGGTTGAAAAACAAGTTCAAAAGGCCAAAGGACTTCTTCAAAAAATAGGAGGGGCCCCAATATTTTACAAAATTTTGGGGAAGATGTTGCAGCAACAACAGGATTATAAAGGGGAAACTTTAGGTTTCTTGATTGCTCTGAGGGATACACAAATGGTAAATTGTTTACTTCCCTCATCTATTTATTAGTTAGAGACTTAACCTTTGAAATATGTCATTTCCTCCCCATTGAGATATGGCAATGCTAATCTAAAACTAAACCCCCTTCCAACATCCCACTCTTTTAACTTACTTTTTTTTAATCTTGGAAGATATGGGTAATTAGGATTTCTTTCTCAAAGATTTTAACATTCCTTGGTAAATAAGACTTTTACATAGGGTTAACTTTGATTTGTGGACCAGCAAAGAGCTACCTAGAGGATTACCTAGTCCATCCCATCTCTAGCTTTTTCTCAATGTTTTGAGAGACTAATGCATCAAAAAGAGGTTTCAAACTATTTGGAAGGCCATTGTTCTCAAAGTTTTAGAAAGAGGAAATAATTCCCTTTGATCTAAGCCCCTTATACCCTCCTTGCTATCACAAATAGAGCTTGAACACCCAACAAAGTAATAAAGTTCTTAATGAACTATCTAAGAGAAAAGAGGAGAAATATAAGACATACATTGCATCAATGAACCAATAGTATGCTTACAAGAATCCTTCTTGTAGGCTTGGCCATTTTTTTAAGGCTTTGAGGGCTCCTAAACAACAGAGAAAATCGATACTTCGACTACATCTAAACACTTGGGATCTTCCTATCCCTTCTCCTTCTCCTGAATTATTTTTTTCCTCCAAATTTACATTAGGAGCATTTTTCTTTACCCAACTTTTTGCTTCTGGCTGGGGGTTTCTGGCTGTCAAAGAATCTTCCTGCAATGAGCTGCTTTTGAGAGACTAATCAAATCAAGTACCAAGTAGATGATGAAATTCATAAGATGACTACATGTTCAAACTTTATGTGGTGTTTTTGTCCAAAGTTTAGGTTGGCACCAGATCAGATAATAATTCTAGAATTCAGTGAATCAGAAAATTTGCAAATCAAACAAGGTTAGACTTGAATTTTGATTTGTAAATACAATAAAAACCTAAATATGAAATCACAAGTTTTAAACACCGATTAAAAACCCAAAAATGCAACTGAAGTGGAAAAAACCACTTGTTTTAGTTACCTAGAACATTGTTTAGAGTTATTTAATCCCTTCATTCCAAGGAGAACAGAACATCAATGGAATGAACAATATGAAAGATGCTAGTAAATGGGACGAAGTGATACTAGATGCTAGTTACAAGCACACCAATGGGACGAAGTGATGCTAAATGCTAGTTACAATTAGCACACCACAGTTGAGTACCCAAAGTCACAAAATAAATTAAGTACATTTGCATACACTCAGAACTGTAAAACCCTCGCTTAAAAAAACCATCTGCCGTGCCTCTATTAAAAACAAATAAAATTCTTCGGGAGACTCGATCACCTGACCTCTATATTCGACATAACTCTATCTCAAAACCCCCGTGCTCCATCGATCTATCCTCCAATTTCAATTTCTTAAAGTGATCTTCTCTACACTTGAGTCAACATGGATTTTAATGGAAACAACATATTACATAACCAACATCTCCCTTCTCCAAACAATCCTTGTTCTTCATACACTCGACAAAGTATCTCATTACCAATAAAGTCTAAAGTTAAATGGCAAAAGAGACATTGTAATTAAAGTAACTCAATTCTTCAAAAACCATGTCATGGAAGGAACAAGAAAATTTATAAATCCAAGATTCAGAATCCAGAACAAAACTGGGCAAAAATTGATAGTTCTCAGGAAACTCATAGAATGCTCGTCCTGATAGAAATTTCAACCTCTCCAGATATTGATATAGCATTCTACAATTTTCGAAATAAAAATGGCCAGCAATATCGTTTATGAGAACCCCTTAAGATACCCAGATTGGACACCCTACAATTTTTTATGGTCCTTCCAGGTGAAAACCTGGAGAGACTGGCAGTACATGGCCATTGGAAATCAAGAAGACATCTCATCAAATTCATATACCAAGACTAATTCCTCAAAAGCAAGATTTTGCCTGCTTTGGAAGTCTATGCAATTAGAAATATGTTTGATCTATTTCAAATCTTGGATCTGGTTGAACTAGATCTAGAGAATCGTGTCGAAGAACTGGTTGGTTGGGACGGTAATTTGCCAAGGGTCCGAAATCAAATTTAAGTACTAAATCACTGATGAAATTCAAGTACAGGAAGTCATTTGAATACCAGTTACTTGGATGGGATGTGTTTACATACTGATTAGCCCTGTACATCAAAATCTAAATCTAAACAATAAAATATTCAAATGGCATCTAGAAAACGAAATCCCTGAACTAAACAAGCTTCACACAATTCTTATATAGATAATCATTATTCAAAATTCACATGCTTTTAAGAATCATATGGAAATAAACGAGAAAATATAGATAATGTCCTGCTCCCAACCAGAGAAATAAATAATTTAAGCAGTATGAAATTCACACCCTAAAATTCAAGAGCTTCAGAAGGCTAAACTGAAGATCTGAGAAATCAGAAAGTAAGTTTGGGAATCAAATGATACATTTCAAAGTGAAAAACAATAACAATGAAGATCTTAAAACTACACCATGATATTAAAAAATGACTTAGAATAATATAAATCTTTATATTTCACGGAAATATGTTTACATTTCCCTTGAATTCAGAGAGTATTAATCACAATACCAGCCAGCACACCATTGTTGGCTTCAAACGACAGCACATATGCGAATACAAACCAAAACAGAGTCCACAATCCAATAAACACAGAAATACATACAGAAACACCTATTGTTCATAACCAACTAACCTACTAGGTAATCGCAAAATACTAATATATTAAAATTTAAAAATCGCCACCACGAAGACGGAGCACCAGATGCAAAGTAGACTCCTTCTGAATGTTATAATCAGCGAGAGTACGTCCATCTTCCAGCTGCTTACCAGCAAAAATCAGCCTCTGCTGATCTGGAGGGATGCCCTCCTTATCCTGAATCTTCGCCTTCACGTTATCGATTGTGTCAGAGCTCTCCACCTCCAATGTAATAGTCTTCCCGGTTAGGGTTTTCACAAAGATCTGCATACCACCTCTCAAACGAAGAACAAGGTGCAGGGTTGATTCCTTCTGAATGTTGTAATCGGCCAACGTCCGACCATCCTCCAGCTGCTTACCGGCGAATATGAGCCTCTGCTGGTCCGGGGGGATGCCTTCCTTGTCCTGGATCTTGGCCTTGACATTATCAATGGTGTCTGAGCTCTCAACTTCCAAGGTGATCGTCTTGCCGGTGAGGGTTTTCACAAAAATCTGCATACCACCCCTCAGACGTAGGACGAGATGCAGGGTTGACTCCTTTTGGATATTGTAGTCAGCAAGGGTCCGGCCATCTTCGAGCTGTTTTCCAGCAAAAATTAGACGCTGCTGGTCAGGGGGTATTCCTTCCTTGTCCTGGATTTTGGCTTTCACATTGTCAATAGTGTCTGAGCTCTCAACTTCCAAAGTAATTGTCTTACCAGTGAGAGTTTTGACAAAGATCTGCATGCCACCTCTCAAACGGAGGACCAGGTGCAGGGTGGATTCCTTCTGAATATTGTAGTCAGCAAGGGTCCGGCCATCTTCTAGCTGCTTTCCAGCAAAGATCAAACGCTGCTGATCAGGGGGGATGCCTTCCTTGTCCTGGATCTTGGCCTTCACATTGTCGATGGTGTCCGAGCTCTCAACTTCCAAAGTAATCGTCTTACCAGTGAGGGTTTTGACAAATATCTGCATGCCACCCCTCAAACGGAGGACGAGATGCAGGGTGGATTCCTTCTGAATATTATAGTCGGCAAGGGTTCGGCCATCTTCGAGCTGCTTTCCGGCAAAGATCAAACGTTGCTGGTCGGGGGGAATGCCTTCCTTGTCCTGGATCTTGGCCTTCACGTTGTCTATGGTGTCCGAGCTCTCAACCTCCAAAGTAATCGTCTTACCTGTGAGAGTTTTGACGAAGATCTGCATGCCACCTCTCAGACGGAGGACAAGGTGCAGGGTGGATTCCTTCTGAATATTATAGTCGGCAAGGGTTCGGCCATCTTCGAGCTGCTTTCCGGCGAAGATCAAGCGTTGCTGGTCGGGGGGAATGCCTTCCTTGTCCTGTATCTTGGCCTTCACGTTGTCTATGGTGTCCGAGCTCTCAACCTCCAAAGTAATCGTCTTACCGGTGAGGGTTTTGACGAAGATCTGCATGCCACCTCTCAGACGGAGGACAAGGTGCAGGGTGGATTCCTTCTGGATATTGTAGTCGGCAAGGGTTCGCCCGTCTTCTAGCTGCTTTCCAGCAAAGATCAGACGTTGCTGGTCAGGGGGAATGCCTTCCTTGTCTTGGATCTTAGCCTTTACATTGTCAATGGTGTCAGAGCTCTCGACCTCGAGAGTGATCGTCTTACCAGTTAGGGTTTTGACAAAGATCTGCATCTTCAAACCGGGATAAAGCTAATGAGGAATACCTGCAAATCCAAATAAATCATTTAAATATTGAAACATCTATGTAGCAGTAAAAACAGATTCAACACGAAAGCAGTGATCAATAGAAAGCTTTATACGGCAGCACAAACAGCGATATCTTGTAACTGAAAACATCTTAACATTACAACCCTGCCAAAATATCAAGATAGCCAAAGCTCAAAATTTGAAACCTGACATAGCAATAAATCTTGAAGCTCAAAGCTTTACAGGAAATTAAGAAAACATGTTCACAGGAGTTAACGAAAGATTCACAAAACTCCCAGCGGCTCTCGAACATGTCTCATCTGTACACCATCGAAAGCCATAAAACTGGCATCTCCTAACTCTATATACAGTCATATCTTAATCAGCCAAGGAAAACTTCTTCTCATGTAATGGCAGAGGAGTGGAAGCCATTACAAGGTTAACCACAAACCGTAAACACTAAACACTAGAGGAAATCATAAAACACAGAAACCCTAACAGATTTCAGACATGGCAAAAAAATTTACCCCTACAAAAAGCATAAAACGCCTAAATTATTAGCGGATTACAAAATTTCTTACAAAAGCTGCAACCATTAATCTGTGACAAGAAATAACTGTCAAAGGAAAACCCGGAGATTAAAAGGCAAAGATACCCAAATAAAGCTCAGCCATAGCTAACATACCAAAATCCTGATAACATCCATGCAAAGACGAAATATCATGGGAAACGATACTTTAAATCTGTCAAAATTTAACCAAATGGAATGAAAATTCAGAGAAGATCAAGATACCATACCTGTAAATAAGAGATCTCTGAAAGTATCGCACCGTGCACGTATCGCAACAAAGGAAGAAAACTTAAGCGAAAATTATGAGAAATATAGGAAGGGTAGGTTGTATTTACCAAGCGATATATCGAACCTACAAATTAATATTTAAAAAATAAATAAAACAATTAAAATAAAGTGTGGTTAAAAATTTTAAAAAAAAAAGCAGTGTGGGGTCTATCGGTGGAGATGACCGACAAAAATTCAAAGAGGATCTTTTTGTCAAAGTTATATGCTAACCATTGCTTTAGTTGGTGTCAAGGAATATGGTAGAAAATATAATGTGTTAAAATGTAATAGCCATGTTTGCTAGACTAGGGATCTACTATGTAGAATGATTTAGCGCTACATAATTTAAGGAGGTATATATACTTTACCTCCATTTGATCTTTTGAATGTCCTTAAAGGTTAGGTCATTTAATTGATCTCGAGTTTCCATAACCTCATACCATGTTAGAGCAAAAAACCTTATTTAGTTATCTAGAACATGACTTGATGATTTCAATGGGCCAAACCCCATCCAAATTGACCACTTGAGTCACCCCTAAGATGCATTCTTAGTTTTGGGGGTGCCTTCCTTAATTTGGGGCGCCTTCCCTGATTTGGGGAGCTTTTCCCTGAGTTTAGGAGTGACTGAGTCACTAAGTGGTAGAGGACTATATGCGCTCCACTAATCTAGGTCCTAACTAACCCTAACTGACCCTCTTAGTCATTAGCACCCCAATTGATATATTTTAGGGATTTGCATGGACATACAGTTAGTTGCATGTACATCACTTAGTCATAACTTGTGATTGGGGAGTCTAGGGTTAGTGTAACTCAACATGGTGAATGTGCATGGCTCACTGAGGGTCTTTGGCTCTAGTTAAGCCTCACTAACACTTCATGCAGTGCATAAGCAATTTGAATAGTTTCCTTACCTAATTCAAATTGCCTTGCTCAATGAAATACATCATTCTTTCTTATTATATGTTCTAGATTTTTATGTGATGATTAATGTTAACACATGTGTTGCATGAATAATTGATTATTGATCTCTTTTTCACATTATATCTCTCTTGTATTAGTGCCTAGATCTACATGCTTAAGTTTTACACAGTATTAGAGCTGCAGGGGTGCTAAACTAGTCAAGGTTCTAAAGATTTTTTTCTAGGGATCAAGCTATTGCACGTTGAAGAAAGGCTTTTGCAGTGATCAAACAGCTCATTGCAACGATGGATCTCTTATTTCCCGAACATATTCTAACCCCCTTTAACTATTATGAATGGAAATCAAGAGTATAAATGCTCTTGAAGATGAAGGGGCTCTATCAGATCACAATGGATGCAGAGGTGGAACCAAATTCAGCACTTGAAAAGTTTAAATACTTGAATAGAATGGATGAAGCATTCGGATTGCTTTGCTATTCTATTTCTCCAGATCTATTCTACCACATTGAAGCCAAGAAGACTCCAAATGAAGTTTGGACTACGTTGTCCACCCTCTTCGGAACACAATATGAAATGAGGGGCCATCAATTGGAGGTGGAACTCGTGAACTTGAGATCAAGTGATTTTGTCTCTATTTAAGAGTTTTTCATCAAGTTTAAATTAATTCTCTTGTAGCTCAATGTGTGTAAGATCAAGAAGGATGGCTCACAAATGGTACTCTCCATTCTCTCCAAATTGGGTCCTGATTATAGTATATTTGTTTCTACTTTCCATTCTACTAAATTGGTTATTGGAGCCTCCCACACAATGCCTACTTTGGATGTTTTTGTTGCCTCCCTCCTTCAAGAGCAAGATAAGCTCTCACAAATGGACCTCCAAAAAACCTCAAAAGTGCATGCACTTGCAGCCAATGAGGGGAAGAAGGGCACAAGCAAGCAAAAGCCCCCATACAAGGGGAAAAGGGAGCAAAAACTAAGGATTTCCCATGAAGACTTCGACTCCAATGATGGCAAGACCAAAGAGGAGCAACCATGGTGTCCTTACTGCAATAAAGGACTACACAAAGAACAAAATTGCAGGTACAAAAAGTTTTTTGAAGAAAAGGAAGAGAAGGAACACAACAAGAAAGCTATCACATTGAAGAAAGCCAGTTACATATATGCACTTTCAATAGTTTCTACTCCATGCATCCTTGATTCATAAGACTTCGGAGAACTTATCCCAAATCAAGTTTTAATTGAAGAATCCATTGGGAGACTTGCCCCAAATCAAGTTCCAATTGAATAAACCATTGGAAACTTGTCCCAAATCAAGTTCCCATTGAAGAAGACCTCTTGTATGTCTCTTCGGAATCTGGAGCTACAACTTTTGCTCCTACTACTCACCACTTTCTGCATAAAAATTTATGAGTAGATTAACATTTTTACATTCTCTTTTATTGATTTTTTTTTCCCATGTAGTTTTTTCCCTCTTACTCTATTTATGGAGAATTATTGTGTGCGTGGGCACCTAATATGGCTGCAAATTGTCACGACCCATTTTTCATTTTTTATTTTCACTAGTTAGGCTTATGGGGGGTGTTAGGGCAAAAAACCCTCTACCTTGTTACCAACACCGTGACTTGATGACTCTAGTGGGCCAAACCCCATCCAAATTGACCACCTGAATCACCCTTGAGATGCATTCCTTGTTTTGGGGCACGTTCCCTAATTTGGGGAGATTTTCCCTGAGTTTAGGAGTGGTTGAGTCATTAACTAATAGAGGACTATATGCACTATACTCCTAATTGACCCTAACTAACCCTCTTTAGCCATCAGCACCCCGATTAAGATATTTTAGGGATTTCCATGCACATACAGTTAGTTGCATGTACATCACTCAATCGGAACTTGTGATTGGGGAGTCTTGGGTTAGTGTAACTCAATTTGGTGAGTGTGCATGGCTAACTGGGGGTCTTTGGCTCTAGTTAAGCTTCACTAACACCTCATGCATTTCACGATCAATTTGAATAGCCTCCTAACCTAAATCAAATTGCCTTGTTATAAATATTGTTCACCTCCATTCATTAATGCTCAATGAAATACATCATTCTTTCTTATTACCCATTATAGCTTTTTATGTGATGATTAATGTTAATACATTTGTTGCATGAATAATTGATTATTGATCTCTTTTCACAACATATCTATCTTGTATTAGTTCCTAGATCTACATGCTCAAGTTTTACATACCAACATGTGAGGTTTAATTAAACTTTATTCATCTTTAAGTAAGCTAATCAATTTGTGTCTCTTTGGCATTTTCTTCTTTCATTGTTAATCACCTGAAACAATTTCCATCCATGGTAATGGCATAGGTATTTTTCTTATAATCGTGAATTGTGTATCTATCATACTATTATGGTATTTTTAACAAGAAGTCACAAACCTCAATGGGAACAATGTTGCATATAATATCATCATTGTATTTAGCAATATATAAGTGGCCCTTGCACTAGTTTACCACCATTGCTTCATATTTGCATTGAAACCAAATAAGTGTCCATGGCCATGGATCTTTTTTCATGTATTACACCATTTATCTCTACATTTGCATTTCATTCTAAACATATTCTTCCTCCTTTATATTATGTCCTCTTCTAGCATTTGTAGATTCTTTGTTGGAGTAATCAATCATCTATGCAACATCACATATGTTTGCCTATATGACATCTTCTAGAAATGGTAGATTCTTTGTTGAAGTGATCATTCATTTATGCAACATCATATTTATCCATCTTGTTGTTTTGGAAATGTTTATTTGTCTTCAAATGTCTCTCCACATGTTAACAAAGTTTTATATTCATTTTTTTGCACACATTAAGCTTTGTGTGGATATTCAAATGGCCCATGCCCTTCATCCTACATGAAGAGTGTTATATCTCCAGCTTTAACAATCAAGCCTCTTCTTCATCCTCTTAATCATATTTGACGTCTACTTCAATATCTGCTTATTACATTTTTTAATATACTTTTCCTAGATTTGTTGTCATAAATATAGTTCATAAGTACAACATATCATCGACATATGTATGGGCAAATAGAGATAGTTTATCAAGGGTCAGTGATGATATGTTAAGAATGTATGTGATTGATAATCCAGCAACGTGGGAGGACTTATATTTAGTGGAATTTGCATATAATAATGGATATCATGCTTCTTTGAAAAATAATCCATTTGAAGCTTTGTATGTTAAAATGTGCAATTCTTCAATTAGTTGGGACAATCAAACAATCAAAGCAGTACTTGGGCCAAAGTTGTTGAAATAAATGGAAGAGCAAATGGTTTAAATCAAACAAAATTTGAAGGTAGCATAGGATAAGCAAAAGAGTTATGCAAATAAAGGCAGAGTATCAAGGGAGTTGAGTGTCGAGGAGCATGTATACCTGAAAAAAAAGTTGTTTCCACGGTATTGCATTGTGACGTTGAATGCACTGGTGCTTCCATCTCATTTCCATGCACCGGAAAAAGGTTTGCCGAGAAAATAAAATTAAAAAATATTCCATCAACCTATTTTGATATCGATGCTTTTTTTTATTGTTGTACATCGGTTCATGGGTTATGTTGGTGCACCAGTGCATATGGATAGATGTGGAGCGTTGTATGTTTTCTATAATACAAATTTATGTTTTTTGCTTTTGGTCGGTGCTTTTACTTCCACATGCATCAGTGCATCTGTTTCCTCATCATGCACCACCAATTTTGACGGATTTTTTTTTTAAATTACATCGAGCTATGTTGTCTTTGGCACCATTGATTTTTTACATATGCGTGTTGATGTATATGTAACTTCGGAATGTATTTCATATATGTATATTGTACTCCTATAAACATGGTATTATTCCTCTATAAGGAAGTGTTTGTATTCCTATAGAGATGTTATTATTCCTCTATATGGAAGTGTCGTCATTTATATTGTAAGTGTCGTAACTTATACTTGATGGGTTATTAGACCACCTTGTTGGGGTCGGCCCTGTATAAGTCATGTGGGTTAAAGGGTTATTAGACCACCCTATTGGGGGTCGGCCATGTGGGTCAAAGGGTTATTAGACCACCCTATTAGGGGTCGGCCATGTGGGTCAAAGGGTTATTAGACCATCTGATTAGGGTCGGCCCAGTCAGCATTATGTTATGTGGTTAAGTTAAGGCCGACCTAGTAAAGGTTATTAGGCAAGTCAAGTCAAGTATAAATAGAGTGCGGGAGGCACTCTATTTCATCATTCTATTCTCTCTCACACTCTTTGGAGAGTAGTGCACTTGTGGAGGAGGAGAAGCTGATGCCAGGAGATGTCTATCTCTTATGCTTGGGTTGTATCATTGCTCTATCTATCTCTGGGGAAGTTATTGGGGTTTTTCACCTTTATGGTTTTCCCCAAGTAAACTCTGTGTCTCTTGTGTGCTTGCATTATTGTCCATGATTGATATGTTGTAGATATGTTGTACATGTCGTTCTCTCAGTTAAGATCCTAGATCATATTGAAGTGAATTCTGAAAAACTAACATGGCATCAGAGCTAGCCTGAAAGAAGGCATGGTATGGCATGTATGACACTTGTTGCACTTGCGATGTTAGGGCTTGATATAGAAAAAACCAGTCATCGTAGAACTTTCGCTATAAATCCATTTTGGCGAAGTTTTCGGATTTGAAACTTTTACAGGTCAAAGATCAGATCCCCATGTACCTTGTGTCCAAAGGACAACTTATAATTCACTGTACTTTGTGTTTTATGATCTGTACAATCTAGGGTTTATGCCTCTTCCAGATCTGAGTCATAAACAGGTGACCTAGGAAAAAAGGTCATAACTTGGGTTAGGAAGCTCCAAATGAAATTTCGTAAAAAGTGACAGGTAGTGCACGGACTTTAATTTCTCAGGTAACTTTTTTAGAGGCCGAAACTGAACCAGTGACACATGGCACACCGTACAAGTTCGCTCTCCTGTTTTATCCCATAAACAGGTCACGTTGCGACACTTGGCATAACTCTCTCTCAGAGAATTCAATTGAGGTCAGACCTGTGGGGTTGGAAATATGATAGGTCGGGCTACCACAGGTAGAATTTTCCAACCCTGTGGATCGAAAAGTTTGGAGTTACACCAGAAAAAATCAAGTACATATTTCTGTCAAAACATAATTATTTTTTAACACCTTCATTCATGGCTTCGAGAATTTAGGGTTTCGGAGAAAGTTGGAATTTTTGTAATCGGATACCACGGCTGAATGCTACTCATCAAAATTGAAATTTAGAGACCAAGATCATAATTTTTGGTTGGGCAGAAGGTCATGCTTGATCAGACCCTAGTTCGGGACTTTGATCGGAAAAGTGGAAAATTAGGGCTTCTGCAAAAATGGGAATTTTTTAAATCTGTGACCACGACTAGAAGCTCCTCAGAAAAATAGAAGCTTAGAGCTTTGGATCAAACCTTTTGATTGGGAAAAAGGGTGGGCTTTATCAAACCCTAGTTCAGGGTCATGTCCAGAAGATCTGGAAGTTTCAAAGGCAATTTTGAGGGGTGAAACTTTGCAGTTTTCAAATTCTGAGTATACCGGCTTGATCAGCTCATCAAGGCGCATATTTCTATCCTTTCAAAAGTTTGAATTTTTAGGGTTTCTCTGAAAAACCCTAATCCAGCTCCAGATCTAGTTCCTGCAAATCAAGTGGATTGGGTTAATCCTAGAAGAGAATGGATTGGTCACTTGCATAAGTGAAGAAGTTCCTATTTCAGAGGGAGATGAAGCTAAGACCTTACATAAGAAGATTACAAGAATTCTCGACAGGTATGATTTATCCAAGTATGTTTTGAGATTTGTTCATGATTAAGTTTATGGTATGTTTGTCTTCATATTGTTATGGTTAGTACAATCTTGATTAAATTTAGACTTGTCGTATCACCTCAATAAAATTATGAATGCATGATAGAAGATATTCATTAATTAGGGTGTTGACACTTATGATTGTACTAATGCATTATGGTGTTGTATGAGGTTTATGTTGTCCGCTAACATCAAAGGTACACCAAGAAAGACAAATCATGTTGTATTCCAAGAACATATGATCATGGTGACATGAAGACAAAGATTCATCCATTGTCATGGATCACTTAGAAGATCTATTTACGAGGTATGTATAACTTGGTTCTATAATGGTTAACTTATGAGATATGCAGGTTACTAGCACAAGTCATTGAAGAGAACAAGAAGACATCATGTGGGTATGTTAGACAATAACCAGCTAACATATTGATCCAGGTATGTTTTTCCTATATCAAGTTAGAATCCTACCTTTTGTTAGGATCTCTTATATAAGTATACATGGTATGATTGGTTATGATTATTTATGAAGTTAGAAATTTGAATAATCATAGGTGTATGCATATTATGTTTCTTACCTTAATTGATGATATGACTAACCAGAAGAGTAATGAAAGTATAGGTTTAAGTAATCACGGGTTTAGGCATATTATGTTTCTTACTTTAATTTATGATATGACTAACCATAAGAGTCCTTGAATACTAATGCTTATTATTTCTGTTTGAAATGATCATGACTATACATGCTTAAGATTATTGTGTTTTGATAGTATTGTGAATATACTAATAAATGTATGATTATGTATGAGATCTCAAGGATATCACAATAACGATACTTGTAAGCATGCATAGTGATCGAGGATGGATATAAGTTCAAGGACAGGTAATCCAGGAAGCAAAGATCAAGAGGGAAAACACTCCAGTAGTTTCTGCAAGGATGCAGATATTCAGAGGGAGTCGACCACTTCTCACAATCCACATCAGAATGGAGTTGCAGAAAGGAAGCAAAGATTCAAAGGGAGTCCACCCAACAAACAAACAAAGATAAGTATTTGAATTATCATTTCTTGCATATTTGTTTGTTTAAATAATATTGTTCAATGATGTATATGCTTATGTTCCTAGACTTAAGGTGTGTATTATGCATATTAGAATAATTGCATTAATGAACAGTATACTACTAATTTGCATGTGATGGGTAAGTGGCGTATGGCACTGTACAACATTCCATTGCTACTTATCTAGAATGAAACCTCTTTGCTGACATGTTGGGAGTAGTGCAAACTCTTAACAATGTTCTGGTAGAGATTGGAAGGCATCTAGAAAGTTACAGGATATGGATGAATGTTGTATTGAAGCATTGGCTAAAATAATTGCATGACCGTATGACATATTTCTTTATGTGTACGAATTTGTTCTGAAAACTATGAGAAATTTCTAATCATGCAATTTAACTTGCTTTGTAGGAAAGATCATATACGAGCACCTACAAAAGAAGAACTACAACATTTGTTTCAGCAACAAAGTTATCTATTGAAGATATTGAATATATTGAAGTTCCCAGGATTCGGGAAGAATGCCATGATCGAGGAGTACCAGTCGATCATGAAGAATGATGTTTGGGATGCAATCCCAAGACCTGAAGGGAAGTCTGTTGTGACTTCCAAATGGATCTATAAGATCAAGCATGCTGCGGGTGGAAGCATAGAGACTTTTGCTCCTGTAGCCAAATCCACTTCCATCAGATCAGTACTTGCTCTGGCGACAGTGATGAAATGGAAGATACGCAAGATGGATGTCAAGACAACTTTCTTGAATGGTGTAGTCGAAGAGGAAGTGTATGTGGAGCAGCCACTTGGTTTTGAGACACATGACGGGAAGTCATATATGTGCAGAACTTGGTATGGTAGGATAGACAGCTTTCTATCCAGTTTGGGCTTTACCAAGAGTAAAGCAGATTCCAACCTTTACTACAAGGTTGAGGAAGGCAATCCAGTGATACTACTTTTGTATGCGGATAACATGTTTGTTACAGGTGAGGATAGATTGATTGCCGACACGCAGCGGAAGCTTGTTGTCGAGTTCAAGATGAAGAACTTGTGGATGATGCATTATTTTCTAGGTATGGAGGTGTGGCAGAGTGAAAATGGAATCTTCCTTGGACAAGGGAAGTATGCAGTAGAGATCCTGAAGAGGTTCAAGATGATGGACTGCAAGGCCATGGCCACACCTATGGCATCGAACCTAAAGCTTCTGTGTGATGCTTCATTTGATCCTGTTGATGTCACTATGTATCGTCAGATGATTGGGTCCTTGATGTACCTAACGAACACGAGACCGGTTATTTGCTTTGCGGTGAACACATTGAGCTAGTTCTTGACGGATCCGAGGAGTGTTCACCTGGCTGCCGTAAAGCATATTCTGAGGTACCTAAAGGGTACAGTTGATTATGGGCTCAAGTATGATGTGAATCAAAATTTTAACCTGCAGGGTTATGTTGATTTAGATTGGGCAAGCAGTGCTGCAGATAGGAAGAGCACTTCTGGGTGTTGTTTCAGTATGGGATCAGGTGTGATCTCTTAGTTTAGCATGAAGCAGTCCTGCGTAGCACTGAGTACAGCCGAAGCAGAGTATGTTGCAGCTTGTTCAGCTAGTTGTGAGGCAATATGGCTGAGGAAGCTACTGTCTGAGTTATTTGATCTACCGTTAGAGGCTACTGGTATCTTCTGTGACAACCAGAGTTGTGTGAAGCTGTCTGAGAACCCGGTGTTCCACGATAGGTCGAAACACATTGAGATAAAATATCACTATATCAGGGATATGGTGCAGAGAGGAGTAATGAAGCTCCTGTATGTTGCGACGGATGAGCAGATTGCATATGTGCTGACGAAGCCACTAGCCAGAGTGAAGTTCGAGTACTTCAGAGAGAGGCTTGGTGTTCTTCAGATCGATGACACTTCGAGGAAGAAGTGATGGAGACATTTGCTGAAGCCATTCCAAGCATGTTGGAAGGAGGATCCTTCACATGGCTGTGGAAGTAAGCGCTAGATGATGAGCATCAGGACGATGCTCCAGTTACTGCTCTGTATATGTATATGCATCATGTTGGATGTTGGATATGATCAGTTGGATCATTTATGTATGTATGCATCATGTTGGATGCTGGATATGATCAGTTGGATCATTTATGTATGTATGCATCATGTTGGATGCTAGATATGATCAGTTGGATCATGTGTATGTATTTGTATATGTATCAGGTGGATACATTGTATGATCAGGTAGATCATGTATGTTGATATGTATCAGGTATGATCAGGTGGATCATGTATTTGTATATGTATCAGGTGGATACATTGTATGATCAGGTAGATCTTGTATGATGATATGTATTAGGAAGATACTGTGTATGCAACAGGTGGATGCATTGTATGATCGGGATGATCATGGATGATGAGCTTCAGGATGTTGCTCCAGATGACATGCGTCAGGACGATGCAGTGATGATGATCAAGATGATCATGTGTACATCAGGATGATGTATGGTGAGTATCAGGATGATACTCTGTGGCCATGGAACAGGTTGTGCAGATGAGCATGTCTCAGAGATCCTATAGGTCGGATTTGTGTACCCGTAACAGCCTAGGATGCTCTTTCGAGACATTTCTCTGGGAGGACATATAATAGCGCCCTGGGAGATCCTACAGGTCGGAGTTGTGTACCCGTAACATCCTGGGATGCTCTTTCGAGGTTTTGTCCTATGGCATATAATAGCGCCCTCGGAGATCCTATAGGTCGAAGTTGTGTACCCGTAACAGCCTGGGATGCTCTTTCAAGGTTTTTCCATGACCACATATAATAGCGCCCTAGGAGATCCTACAGGTCGGAGTTGTGTACCCGTAACATCCTGGGATGCTCTTGCGAGGTTTTGTGGTGACCACATGTAATAGCGCCTTGGGAGATCCTACAGGTCGGAGTTGTGTACCCGTAACATCCTGGGATGCTCTTTCGAGGTTTTGTGGTGGGGTCACATGTAATAGCACCCCGGGAGATCCTATAGGTCAAAGTTGTGTACCCGTAACATCCTGGGATGCTCTTTTAAGGTTTTGTGACGCACGTAATAAGTCCTGAGGATTCCACACTATGGCCAGTGATGATGAAGACCTGCAGGTGGTGGGCCTACATCCAATATGAAAAAGGACTGGCTCTGTAGAACTTCCTATGACGAGTAGATTCAGAGATTGATTGAGATAACAACAGTAGTGACGATGATGATGATCCAAAGAAGAAGACTTGTGCTAGAAGACATGTGTCGAGAAATACCTTCCTAGTTAAGAGGGAGTGTTGATGTATATGTAACTTCGGAATGTATTTCATATATGTATATTGTACTCCTATAGAGATGGTATTACTCCTCTATACGGAAGTGTTTGTATTCCTATAGAGATGTTATTATTCCTCTATACGGAAGTGTCATCATTTATATTGTAAGTGTCGTAACTTATACTTGAAGGGTTATTAGACCACCTTGTTGGGGTCGTCTCTGTATAAGTCATGTGGGGCAAGGGTTATTAGACCACCCTATTAGGGGTCGACCATGTGGGTCAAAGGGTTATTAGACCATCCTATTGGGGGTCGGCCCAGTCAACATTATGTTATGTGGTTAAGTTAAGGCCGACCTAGTAAAGGTTATTAGGAAAGTCAAGTCAGGTATAAATAGAGTGCGGGAGGCACTCTATTTCATAATTCTATTCTCTCTCACACTCTTTGGAGAGTGGCGCACTTGTGGAGGAGGAGAAGCTGCTGCTAGGAGATGTCTATATCTTATGCTTGGGTTGTATCATTGCTCTATCTATCTCTGAGGAAGTTATTGGGGTTTTTCATCTTTATGGTTTTCCCCAAGTAAACTCCGTGTCTCTTGTGTGCTTTCATTATTGTCCATGATTGATATGCTGTAGATATGATGTACATGTTGTTCTCTAAGTTAAGATCCTAGATCAGATTGAAGTAAATTCTGAAAAACTAACAATGCGCACCAATGCGTGGACTGTGTTGGTGCACCAATGCATTTGGATAGATGTGGAGCACCATATGTTTTTTAAAATAAAAATGTATGTTTTTGTCTTTTATTAGTGATTTTTACTTCCACACGCACCAGTGTGTATGCTTCTATACCATGAACTAACAAGTTTTGACGGGATTTTTTTTTGAAATTGCATCAAGATATATTGTCTTTGGAGCGCATCATAGTTTGGCATACCGGTAGGTTAGTGCTCTTACTATTTTGATTCCCTATTGTGCCTTTTCTTTAAGCACACTAGTGTGTGTTGTATGTTCAGGTGCATTGATTGAAAACCTCTACTAAAACCTCCTCCCACCTGCCTCTGCTAGTGACCTCCTCTATAAACAAATGAATGAGATTTTTTTTGTGAAATGTCCACAAAAACATCTGTTAGAAGGTGTTTTCCATGTAGTGTTTGGCACTATGAGATGAATTTGGTTTATGTATGGGGTGTTTTGAGGGCCCACACAAGACATCAAAGAACCTTTGGAAAATGGGCCCATAGATGGATAATTATTGTCATCTAAGACACAACAACTTACATATTAGGAGTTGTTAGATCATAGGTAATACATAGATACTTTTATTATATTTATGGTAGGTATGATGTCTTTATTATTCCTCAAACTCATGGTTAGGTTTTTTGTCAACACTTAGCTTCTCTTTCAAAAAATTTGGAGAAAGGTTCAAGCAACACAGGTATTGAGGTTGGATATGTTACTACTCCAAGGCCAAAATTTTGGTTGTTGAAGGGGAAGACCGAGGAGAGGGGATTTGATAGTCTTGAGTATAGATTTCTTAACTATGGTAAGGATTTCTTAACTATTATAAGGTACGCAAATATTCATTGGTTGTTACGATGGTCAAGGATGTTATTGCAGGGAATCTAGGGGATTCCTTAGGGAAAAGGGTGAGCATACCTAGGGTGTTGAGCTTTGGGTAGATGGATAAAATTTTAACTATGTAGTGAAGGAATGCTTGACATTTTTTGGTGGCAAACATCTTGAGAAGGAGTCAAGAGTGAAGTGGAGCAATCAAGGAAAGGGAAAGTCCTCTTATGTGATTGAGCCATAGGCCGGTGGTTTGTTTGGGTTTGGTGTCAAAAAGTAAAAGAGCAATCATGTAATATTGGCTCTATGAGAGGACATAAAATGCATGAAGTAGTCAGTATGGTCACCTAAACTTTGGTGGAGATATTATTTGGTTGGAGGTTTAGTGACACTAATATTCATGTATGGATGGAAAAGATGTGGGAATCCTTTCTTGTCTATATTCTCAATGTGTGTTTTCTCTCGAGAGGTTGGTTGGATTTAACATTTAGGTCAACCACAAGTGCAAAGAATTTTTTTTCATCACTCGCGCAACGACATCACACTCCCCTCATGCTAAAAAGTTGGTCTCCTTATTTCAATTCCCACTCAAAAATATTAGATAGAATCCTAGTATGGATGAAGTTATTGGGTCTCCCTACAAAATACTAGCCCATGGAAGTGTTTAATGAAATTTATAATTCTTTCCAGAGACTGACATGAGTTTTCTCATTCCAAAAAAATGTCACTGGCTAGGATACTTGTTGGAATCAACCAAGAGATGGTTGGGAATCTAAAATCTTTATTTCAAAAGGGAACATCTTCCCTTACTCAAGTATTAGACTGTTGCAGAGTGGCATTCATATGATTTAGATCTCATAGGCTTGGTCACTTAGTAGTGGATTATGTATTACATTTTAATAGCAAAATATGAGTTAGAAAAAAACCAAGTTTGAGTGTGATAAAAGAGCAAACAAACCCAGGATAAATTACTTATCACTTGAGGTTGGGAAAGAGAAGATTGTTGAGTTGAATCTTGAAGGAGCCACAAAAGAGAGAATGGTGTTTGGGTCAAATTTTGAACTTTATAGGAAATGTGAGTGCAAAACGTTTTTTCAAAGAAAAATGCTTGAAGATTCTATAGGTTTAGAGTCGAGTGTCAATCTTGAGGATGCTACTAAGAATTTGGAGTCTTTGAAGGATAAAGGTATATGACAATTTATGATCTAGCACCTTTCAATATGGGTTTAAGGGTGATGTTATGGACTCTTGGTCTTGACTAAAGGACCCTTAGTGAGGACTACCAAGAGAAGTCCCATACCTGAGAACATAGGGTGGAAGAGATTTCTATGTGACATTTTTTAAGCATTAGAACCTAAAATGTAACTTGGGGAGAAGGGTTTACCTACTATAACCATTTGTGATGCACAACCCATTGAGAGGAGTGAAACCTTGGTTAGTGACAAAATATACAACTTGAGAACCCAAAATGATTCTTTGTTAATCAATGAAGGGGGTTTATGTGGATGGCTTGCTTTGAATATGAGGAGTGAGATCAAAGGGATAGATCAAGGAAGGAGATCCTTTATATCATTAGCACAAGCAAAGGAAACCTTTGAAGTTTTGTTAGGTAAACAAACTTCCTTACTAAGGGTACTTATAGAAAATCCCCCCTTCGAAGATGGTTTCCCATGATTTGTTTATCACTCAATTGCCAAGGTTTGGGAAGCTCCTTAAAAAATATTTCATTGAAGAGACGAGTTCAAGTTCATAAGATTGGTATTATTATGCTACAAGAGACTTCGTGGGATGGATGGAAACTAGTTATAGAGTTAGGGAAATTACTTTTGGGTTGGGAGTTCACTTATATTAATGTTTGTGGTCATTCAGGAGGTATAATTATGTGGTGGTTCATTGGATATTACTATAATACTAATTATTTATATGTTGATTCAGGTCTAGGTACTGCACTTTTCTGAAAGGAGTTGAGCAAGAAGATCATAGTATTGAACTTGCATGGACCTTATATTAAGAGGGTGGTTTATTGGGTGAAATTATTTAGGATGGACCTTTTGAAACAAAATAATATCATCTTAGGTGATGACTTGAATTTCATCTCGGGGAGAGCAAAAATATTGGGTCAAGTTTCTTAGGTTGATACACTGTCAAACATTTTCATCCAAAGATTTGAGGATTTGGGGTTACTTTATGTAGAGCCTCTATGATATGCCTAGAGGAAGAAGGTAGGTGTTGATAAGATTGATAAGAGACTTTCAAGATTCTAATATCTAAAGCACTTATTAATGATTATATTAGGATCAAGCAATGGTTTAGTACAAGTGGAGACCTAGATCACTTTCCATTTTTTTGGAAATGGCCAAATTAGGGAGAAAACCTCTCAGTCCCGTCAAATTTGACCCCTTCTGGATATAAGAAGATACTTTATATCTTTAATAAAGGAGAACTATGCCCCTTTTAATGAGGCAAAAAGTGAATTGTCATTAATATAATTTTCGTTTTTTTTTATATAACAAAAGTGGGTAAATTTATATTAAAAAGTTGATGAAAACAACCAAAATGGTTACAATATTTCAAAGTATAACCCAAATAAAAAATCCACAAAGCTATACACAATAGTTTATCAACAACTTGCATTCCCAAGGCTACTACAGTAATAACAAAATTGGTTTTTCTACTATAAACCCTTACATATTGTCTAAGAATAAAAATGCAAAAATAGAACATATACAAAATATTTTAAAGCCGAACCACTCATAAAACTCTAAACATTTCCAAATTCTTCCTGTGGACCAAGAGAAATCGAGATTTCCATAATGGCATTAGTTGGTTTGTGGACCGATTATTCCTCAACATATATGGATCCAACATTCTTGGTGAGCCTGGACTAGCTTCCGGTGAGCATATCATGGTGTAAATCCACAATGATAGATAATTTCTCCAACTGAGTACCTTGAACATGAACCCAGTCTTATAGGTCATCAAACATATGCTCAAGCAAAGAGGCGTGCGAATTTACCTCACAAATTGCTGAGAAAACACCTTCCAACTGGGAGTTGGTTTTGCACAAGGTAGCTTGAAGGTCGCAGATGTTCGCTTTCATGTCTTGCAGACCCACCACCAATTTTGTTAGCTTGGTCATGGTCACCTCCTCAACCTTCATTGTATCTATGAACACAAATCAATTGTACTCAAAACACGATGATACACAACCCCACCCCTACAAGTGGATAACAGGGAGGGGCTTAGGAGCATAAGAGACTAAAACCGCTAGCTCGAAATCAACCTCCTCCAAAAAATCATCAGAGGGATCGATGTTGAGACACCCTAACACAAGAATCAAACCTGTACAATCTTCAAGCCAGACCAAAGGAATCAATGAGATACCAAATGCATCCTTGGAAAAGAACTAAAACACCATATAAGAGACTCTCGGTTTGGTGTAATTGTTGGTTGTCCCAAGGAGTTATATTGCCTTTGGTTCAATCAGTGTTTGAAGTTATACCGATATATTGGATGACACTAGATTTTATTCTAGAAGGAACACTTGATAAAATGAGATGGTCAAGTTATATATTTTTTGGTCAAGAAGTATGGATAAAAAGAGGCATTCCCCTTTCTAAATGGAAAATGATTGCAGCCTTGAAGGAGTTTGGGGGTTGTAAATTTTCTAGATGTCACTACTCACTCTGGAAATATCAGATCCCAACTCAGCCTAGAGTCTCAATAAGCCGCATGCATACCAAAACCAAACTTCTCAATCCCCAGAGAAGGTATTAGTTATACAATATACTTATAAACTTGAAGCACATGAAATCTATCTACAACTTAATAAACACATCAATCACCCATAATCAGAGGACACAAGATTTTTGGTCAAAGATGCTGGAAAAACCCTTGCGGGAAAACCAGTGAGAGATGAAACAACTTTTATATCTTCAAGCAATTACAATAGGTACAATAGAGATTCCAACAATGACTTGTCTTTGAGCCACATAAGGCTTTAAGTCATATCTAATGGAATATTGGGTTTCTCTAGTTGACTACAGCCTCAGAATGCACCCCTCAACTGACTACACCCCTATGCTATAAATGTAATTGTCTTTGAAATGCTCTTGGATTAGGGCCTCTTTCCCTACTACCATAGGATCATTGTCTCAGTGAAGCCCTACTCTAAAATATGGTGAGTTGCCTCTTAGATCTCACCCTCCTTAGGGAAATGTGCCCTTCTGCTCAGGGAATGCGCCCCTCAATGAATGAACAATCTCCACACTCACAATGAATGGATTCAATCTGTCTTGGAAGCAGACTATGCCTATGATAGAATCAATCCCTAATCCAGATGAATGAAGCAAGACCTCTGCTCAGATATGCACCCCTTTGGAAGTGCGCCCCTCTCCTCAGGAAATGTTCCCTATCTCAATCTCTGAGATCCCTCTGTGTAGATGAAATCACTACACAGCAATGCAACTCCTCAGTTCCTTGGATCAGGTGTGCCCCGATCTCCCTCTGATCTGCCCACTCTCTCTCTCAAAAAATGCACCCCTCTCCTCAAGGATGCGCCCCTCTCTAAATGAATTGATTCTCCCTCACTCTCTCTCTCTCTCTCTCTTTCTCCAATCTCTGAAGAAACTCTTAAATGATCTCTGCCCAATGCCCCTGAACTCCTTTTAACAACTCACTTCCTGGTTAGGGTTTCCAAAACCTTAATGTGAGTGCATGCAAAAATCCCACTTTTGCATGCACAATTACACTGTGCATTAAAAAATGCAAGCATGCAAACTTTTGCATGCGAGGGAAAAAGTCATTGAAATATGTGCTTGTCTCCACCACTGGATCCATGACACCTAGTAGAGTGTATCTCACCCTCTACCCTACTCTGATGCTTATACTGAAAATGTACCTCCATGCTAGGCATATGAACATGAAGGACATCCCGAGATACACCTATCTCTAACAATTCATCATATCAAGGGAAGTCCTGTAAATGCATGGATCCATCACATCCCCTGTCGCTGCAACTGCTAACTCTTAACTAGTTTCCACTACTGCACTTTGATCTGATAACTCATGAGATACCTCCATCAATGTCGTCTCGAGAGAAGCCTCTTGCTCTCTCTCTCTTCCTCTGACACTGAACCCTATTCTAGACTCCCTCTAAAGACATGCTAAAAAGTCCCTCTGAAACTGATCAATAGTGGATCCATTGGCCTGTACGTGACCCTCCTATCCCGAGATCTCTCATATCACTCCTGAGCTCGATCTAGCTCAGTCATCTCATACCAACTCAATCTCTAGCTAGTACTGGTATGAGCCTCTCACTCATCCCTCTGATATGAGGATTGACTCTTCAGTGCCTCATCAGTCCGAACATCTTGCTCTCTATCCATCTCAAACTCTAAAGAGGACTCTGAAATCCACCAAGATGATCCTAAAGTGGGTTGGCCCCAAACCACATAATCCATGCCAATATGATGACCCATCAACACAAGATCAACAGAATATGCTCCCATTGGGTAAACAAATATATGCTCCCTCTGAAACAAGATAAAATATCCTACGTCCTCCAAGGCCGACACTGAAAGTCTATTGAATCTCAGTCCAAGAATGAAGAGTACTCCTGATACCTCCAAGAGTTCTCCAAAATCTAGTAGGAACTGTACTCGTCCCAACCCTATGACCACATGAAATGACCCCTCAACATATCTAATCGGCTGATCTGGAATAGTATCAAGTGTAAGGAATGCCTCTTGCACCCCTGTCATATGGCCGCAGTATATGTTGTCAACCATCCATCTCTCATCAACATCAATCTCAAGTTGACTACTATCTTGGCCTGATATGAAAGAACCAAGAGAGAATTCTTTGTCAAACCTGGAAGTAAACTCATCCACCTCCTTGGCAGCTGCGACATGTTCATCCTTCTCCCTCTTGCCCTTATTCTTATGAGGACACTAACCTGCATAGTGGCTATACTCATTGCAGGAAAAACATATGACCTTACTCAGGTCTTTCTTCTGACCCCCCTTCTTGAATATCTGCTTTCGTTTTGCTGCAAGTGCCACATCCTCCTCAATAGGGAGAGTAGAAGAGCTACCAATAATATATCCTCTCTAGGTATCTTCCTATGTGAAATCATCCCACAGACGATTCCACTTAGGGAGATTCTCCCTAGCCACGATGGACTCTACGAACGCTACCCATGGCTTGGTCACATCATTCAGGGATTATCGCACAAGCTCTCCATCATCAACCTTCCCCTCCGCTGCCCCCAACTCGTCTCTTACCTAAGTGATGCAAGTAAGATAAGTGGACATGCTCTCAGTTTTCATCATCTTAATGCTTTTTAATTTTTCTCTGAGTACCATCTTCCTATTCATGTTGGAGCTCTGGTACAAATTGGTCAAGGCATCCTACATCTCATACACATTATCCTGATTAGTGATGTGTGGGATCACATGGTCCTTGATTGCATCAAGGAGGATTCTATGGGATTTAATGTTCTTTTGTCATGGATTGCTTTTACAGTAGCATATGATGGCGTTGTATCTAGTTTTGAGGCTATACTCTCCACAATATCCCATAATTCACTTTCCTTGAAAAGAAACACAATCCTTGCCTTCCATGCATTGAAGCTCGAGGCCCCATCCAACCTATTCCAACCTATCCTCAACCCTCAAACTAGTATCCATACTCTTTGATCAACTAGAAACTGAAACAAGAATACTCAGAGACCAAGAACCCCTCTAGGTCACAGATATAACCTCTACTCACACAGATCTGATAGATCTATCTTAGATCTAATCCCTCACCTCATAAATCTAATAGATTTGATATGTCTCTGCACAGATATGATACCCCCTCTCCATATCTGAACCCTACTCTTCAGATCTAAGTCCTGATCTCACAACTCTGATCTGAGTGCCCTTCCAAATTTGAATACTCACAGATATAATATGTGATTTCCTAGACCTTCAACAAGGATACGATACTGTGTAAATTTTCCAGAGGTCACTACTCACTCTGGAGATCTCAGATCCCAACTCGGCCTCGAGTCTCAATAATCCACATGCATACCAAAGCCAAACTTCTTAATCCCTAGAGAAGGTATTAGCAATACAATATACTTATAAACTTGAAGCACATGAAATCTATCTACAACTCAAGAAACATGGCAATCAGACATAATCAGAGGACACAAGGTTTTGTTCAAAGACACTGGAAAACCCTTGTGGGAAAACCAGTGAGAGATGAAACAACTTTTATATCTTCAAGCAATTACAATAGGTACAATAGAGATTCCAAAAATGACTTATCTCTGAGCCACACAAGGCTCTAAGTCAAATATGATGGAAGACTGGGTTGCTCTGGATGAAAATGCCCTCTCTCTGAATGAATGCAACCCTCAACTGACTAAACCCCTATGCTCTGAATGTATATGTCTCTGAACTGCTCTTGATTAGGCCCCCTTTCCCTACTAACACAGGATCACTATCTTAGTGAAACCCTACTCTCATATTTGGTGAGCTACCTTCCATATCTCGCCCTCCTCGGGGAAATGCGCCCCTTTGCTCAGGGAATGCACCCATCTATGAATGAAAAATATCCAAAATCACAATGAATGGATCTTATCTATATTGGAAGCAGACTCTGCCTATGATAGAATCAATCCCTGATCCAGATGAATGAAGCAAGACCTCTACTTAGGTCTGCGCCCCTCTGTCCCTCTGGAAGTGCACGCCTCTCCTCAGGAAATGTGCCCTAGATCAATCTCTAAGATCCCTCTGTGCAGATGAAATCACCACACAACAATGCATATCCTCAGTGCCCTGGATCAAGTGTCCCTTGATCTCCCTCTGATATGCCCCCCCTCTCTCTTATAAAATGTGCCCCTCTCCTCGAGGATGCACCCCTCTCTGCATGCACTGATTCGCCCTCACACTCTCTCTCGCCAATCTCTAAAGAAACTCTTGAGTGACCTTTACCCAAGGCCCCTGGCCTCCTTTTAACAACTCACTTCCTGATTAGGGTATCCAAAACCCTAATGTGAGTGCATGCAAAATTCCCACTTTTGCATGCATAATTACACTATGCATTAAAAAATGCATGCATGCAAACTTTTGCATGCGAGGACAAAAGTCATTGAAATCTGTGCATGTCTCCACCGCTAGATCCATGACACCTAGTAGAGTGCATCTCACCCTCTACCCTACTCTGATGCCTATACTGAAAATGTACCTCCATGCTAGGAATTTGAACATGAAGGACATCTTGAGATACACCTATTGATAATTTTTCATAGGCCACTACTCACTATAGAAATCTCAGATCTCGACTCGACCTTGAGTCTCAATAAGCCACATGCATACCAAAACCCAACTTATTAATCCCAGAGAAGGTATTAGCAATACAATATACTTAGAAAATTGAAGCACTTGGAATCTTATCAACAAGTCAATAAATATGGCAATCACACATAAATAGAAGACAAAGTTTTTGGTCAAAGACCCTGAACCCTTGTGGGAAAACTAGTGAGAGATGAGACAACTTTTATATAGTTAAGCGATTACAATAGGTACAATAGAGATTCCAACAATGACTTATCTTTGAGCCTCACAAGGCTCTAAGTCAGATATGATGGAAGACTGCGTTGCTCTGGCTAACTATGCCCTCACTCTAAATGAATGCGCGCCTCAACTGACTGCACCCCTCTACTCTGAATGTAATTATCTCTGAATTTCTCTCAGATTGGGGTCTCTTTCCCTACTTCCACAAGATCATTGTCTCATTGAAACCGTACTCTCATATCTTGTGAGCTACATTCCAGATCTCCCCCTCCTCAGGGAAATGCACCCCTTTGCTAAGGAAATGCACCCCCTTGCTGGATGATCAAACTCTGATCACTCGACTCCTGAATCTTGTCAAGTACTATAGAAATATCTACCTCCCTGAAGGATCCTACACAAGCACATCAAATCTATCTTAGATATGATCTCTCCTCCTCACAGGGAATGCACCCCTCTCTCAAGAATTCACCTCTCTTTTGCTGCTCATTAATATCTGAAGAGATCTCACAATATATCTCTCACACACTGGTTGATGTGGCCCCTCTCTCTTGGTAGAAACCTTACACCCTCTCTTAGTCAGGAGGATGACTTCAATCTATCTCAGATGAATGCGCCCCCCTCTGCATGCAGTGAATGTGCCCTCCTCTCTCTCTCATCAATATCTGCTGAAAATACTGATTAACATTTCCCGTGGCCCCTTGTCTTATTTTTTCAACTCACTAAATGATTAGGGTTTCCAAAACCATAATATGAGTGCATGCAAAAATCTTGCTTTGCATGTAAAATTACACTATGCATTAAAAAATGCATGCATGCAAACTCAAAAATGGATATTTACTTCTGCATGAGGCAAGGAAAAGGGTCGAACATCTTTCCTGGTTAACTTTTCAACACTCCCTCTTAAGGAGGAAAGTGTTCTGTACCACTCCCATATTATCCCTGAAGTAGATAAACTTGCTCTTCATCAAAGACTTTGTGAGAATTTCTACTACCTTCTCATATGTAGGTACATACTTAAGTTCAAATGCTCCCTTATGAACATAATATCAAATGAAGTGATATGTGATCTCTATATGTTTGGACCTATCATGAAAAATTGGATTCTCTGTGAGTTTTATGCAACTATGATTATCACAGTAGATCACAGTTGGCTCCAATTGTTGATCAAATAAAATCACTAGCATCTTGAGAAGCCAAATGGCCTCACAACTAGCTATACCAGCTTCCATATACTCTACCTCTGTAGAACTCAATGTCATTGACTTCTATTTCCTTCTAAGCCACGGCAGAATTGTTGAGCCCAGGTTGAAACAACTCCTAAAGGTTTTTTTCCTATCTATTGCACTACTTGCCCAGTCAAAATTCGAATAGCCAACTAACAGTGTACTCCACCCCTCCTCTCATAGTTCATTCCATATTTTGTTGTACCTCTAATATACCTGAGCACATGCTTTGCTGCCACCCAATGCACATCCCTAGGCTCCACCATATACTGACTCAATGTACTGACAACAAAACTCACATATGGCCTAGTGTTGACCAGATACATCAAAGATCCAATAAGTTGACAGTACCTAGTGGGATCAACCAATTCTCCTTTAGAAGCTACCACCTTCTTCTTGTTGGTTTTCATAGGTGTGTCCATAGGCCTACGATCCTCCAACTGAAATCTCTTCAGAATGTCAACTGTGTATTTTCCCTATCACAGAAAAATATGTCCATCCTCCTGGCAAACCTCCATACCCAATAAGTAATGTATTAGACCTATGTCTTTCATCTCGAACTCCGAAGCAAGATCTTTCTTGCAATTGCCTATGAGTTTCTCCACTCTTGCAATAAACAAACCATACACATACAATACTAGAATGAGTTGATCCTCGTCAACCACAATGAAGTAGACGTTGGGATCTGCCTCGCTCTTCTAGAATCCCAACTGCTGCAAGTAAGTATCTATCCTCGAATATCAAGCTCTCAGAGCCTGTTTCAGACCATACAGTGCCTTCCTCATCCTACACACATGAGACTCTCTCCCATGGACCTGAAATCCCTCTGAATGCTCAATGTACACCTCCTCCTATATGAGTCCATTCAGAAATGATGTCTTCACATCCATCTGGTGGATCTTCCAACGCATCTTTGTTGCAATGGAAATCATTGTTTTGATCGAAGTATATTGAGCTACTGGAGCAAAGGTATCATCATAGTCGACTCCCTCTACTTGAGAGAACCCTCTTGCCACAAACCTAGCTTTGTACTTCTCAATGTTGTCATCCGCAACATACTTAATCTTGTAGAGCCACTTGGAAGTCACCACTGACTTCCCTTCAGGTCTCGTCACAACTTCCCAAACATAATTATTCATGATGGAAGCATACTCTTCCAACATGGCATCTCTCCAATCCTGCTCGCCTCCTGCTTGCTCATAAAAGATGGCTCCGACTCATTGATACTACTTACCATAGCCAAATAACTACAAAACGTATTTGGCACTTTTCTCTCTCTCACAGCCTTCTTGGGAGTCCCCACTGTCTGAGCTTCCTTCAAGGTATCTTGAAGCCACTTAGGCTTCCTCTTCCCCAAGGTAACCTCCTATGAGGGGAACTGCTCATCCTCATCCCAATCAACTGCCCGAGACTGAGTTCCTGAAGTAGTAGTTTTGTACCTCAAATTATCACTTTAAGTGCCATTTCGAGTCTTCATGTTATACCACCATGACGAACCTAATGGACGTACATCCTAGCAAGTGTTGAGCTTATTTTCATCATGTTGGTCCCCTCCCTAACCTTCTTTGGAGGCAAATCCAACTTCCCTTGGTCGAATGCCACCTCATAAGATCCATTTTAATCATATTTTCGCGCCCTTCTAGTGGTGCAAGGCACGAAATTACAACATTTCCGCGCCCTGCATGCCTACATGGGTGCGGAAATTACATCTTTTTCGCGCTATGTTCAGTGTTGGGGGCGCGAAAATCCCTCAACCACCTTATCACTTAGATCTTGGATTTGGATTCAAAGGATATATTCTTGGGATGGAGGTTCCTCTCGAATCTCACCTCCTCCTCCTTCCTTACTACGAGTCACCTCCTTGATCCACCTTCTACTCCCTTAGATCGATTATTATCTCCTAGTGATTGGCCTCCCAAATCCTATAAGAAGGAGGCCATCCATGAGCTAGGAGGAGAAATTTTTGAGGCATCAAACCTATGGTCTTAAGGGATTTGCAGAGGTATCAAGAGGAAATATTGGAAGAGGAATTTGTTGCTTGGACATCAAGGGTAACTTTGTAATAGTCTTCTTAGATCTCATTAATACAAACTTGGCTTATTCTCCCATATTGTGTTTCTTGCTTCAGTTAGATGCATGATATGTTTTTTGTATAAATTAGATCTTAACCATTACATCTAGTGCTTGAAGGTATTATTCTTGTCTTGTTCAAACAGGTTCAACTCTTGGAGATCAAGTGTGAAGCTGGAGCTAAGACAACCGACAAATTTGAGGTAAGTTTCATAATTCCTTTCCCTCTTAGTGTTTACAAGCTTATGTATAGTGTTAGATCTAGGAGAGTAAACAACCACTTGTTTCACTTCTGTCTTAGATGAAGCTTGCTTAAACTTAGTTTAATCTTTGAGTAGATTTAACTATCCGTAGGACGAATTTGCTAGAACAGAAATTGGTGACTCCACTGGGGACATCCCAGGTTTCATTTTGCCATCAAATCATATCTTTGTTATTTACCAGTTTTTGACCTTTACTCACCATTTTGATCCTCGTCATTAAGTTCTCTAGGTCTACAAACTTAAGAAATACATAATTTTCTTCTCATACCTTCGCCCCTATCTCCCTACAGTGAAATTTCATACCCCTCCTGTATACCACGGCACGAAAATTATTGAATTTTCGCGCCCCCTTAATGTTCTAAAGCGCGAAAAATATCCTAATTCCACGCCTGGGTGGTCTTTAAGGGAGCGAAAATTCCCTAAGTTTTACACTGAAACTTAGCTTTTGCTTGGTTGATGGTTGTCTATGACTTTTGGCTTGATTTTACTTCTCTGATCCTGATAAGATCTGTGTGATCCTAGTCTGATTTTTGCACTTTTTGGATTTTCTTTTGGACCCCTACTTGGATTATAGAGTGAAGTTGTGGAAGTTGTTAATGAATTAGAAACTAGAAGACTGTCATAATCATTTATACCATTCTCATAACCTTCTTTAACCTCTGCACTTGGTCTAATAACTCACTCTACTCTTGATCTGCAAGTCTAAGAAGTTTGGCTTGGTTTGCTTGATTATTTGTTCATGGTTTGGATTTTTGAGTTAAAGTGACAAGAGTAAATAATTTTTACTTGGATTCTTTGCTCCTACGCTGCAAAAGTGATCATTTTTGTAATTCAAGGGAAATTTTTATACACTCATTTGTATCCTTGAAATAAGTTTATTGGAAATTTCATTCCTTGGAAAAGAGTCTTGTAACATCCCTCCAATCTGACCCCTATTGTATTTATTTTTGTAAATGTAATTATGAATTGTGTAAGCAGCCTAGTGTGGAGCTCAAGGCCAAGGCCCCACCAGTGGTACTTGTTAAAATTCAATATGCTAAGACAAAAAATAGCAGCATTATATTCTATTTCACAATAATAGCATATACAGGATCACTGAAGAAACAACAAGCATAGCATAAACACAAGAGATACAGATTTATCCTGGGAAACCCTCATGGGGTAGAAAACCCGGCAAAGCTTTCCTCAATAAGATGATAAACCAAAATACAAGATGTGCTCCCTCCTTCTAATCCTCCTTAGCAAATCTCCCAGACAAGTGCTCCTCTTTTCAAGTGTGTGAGTGTGTCAAATGAGGAACACACCTCCTCTATTTATACACTACTCTGACATATATTTTACACAAGTACATGTAGGCTCGTATTTAACCATTAGGTTAAATACCCTATTATAACTGACTGGGCTGACCCCCACATGGTGGGTCTAATAACCCTAGTTGCCACAACTCCTCGGAGAAATAAACATCTCCGGATACATAATAGAATCACCTCGGAGGGATGGAACATCTCCGGAATAAATAATGTACAAATATAATATTCTTAGAAGTTACAATATTCAACACTCCCCCTTAACGAGAAGGATATTATAACAGCATCTGCAGGAGCAAGGAGTCATTGACTACATCATCTATATATCATCGGAAGCTTTCTTCAATTCATCATCATCAGTAACTCAACTAGTTACTGGAACATCAACATCATCAGAGTTGATATTACTCGATCATCAACATTGTCATCATCATCGTCATCACACGATCATCAGCATCGTCATTACACGATCATTAGCATCGTCATCACACGATCATCAGCATCGTCGTCACACGATCATCAGCATCGTCATCACACGATTATCAACATCGTCATCATACGATCAGTAGCATCGTCATCATACGATCAACATCGTCATCATACGATCAGCATCGTCATCACACGATCAGTAGCATCGTCATCATATGATCAACATCGTCATCACACGATCGACAGCATCATCATCACATGATCAACATCGTCATCATACGATCAACATCGTCATCACACGATCGGAAACATCGTCACCACACGATCAACATCGTCATCATACGATCAGCATTGTCATCACACGATCAGCAGCATCGTCATCACACAATCAGCATCGTCATCATACGATCAGCATCGTCATCACATGAACGGCAACATCGTCACCACACGATCAACATCGTCATCATACGATCAGCATCGTCATCACATGATCGGCAGCATCGTCATCACACAGTCATATTACAGGATGATCAATCCTGCTCTCTTTAGGACATAGGTCCATGGATGATGCAATCCAGATCAAGTTCCAGGATGATCAATCCTTATCTCTTTAAGACAAGTCTCATGTATAGGGACGATCCAATCCCAACCACAGTGCCAGTCCTTTTTCATACTGGATGTGACCTAGATCAGATCTAGGATTTATCGCCACAGAGCCAGTCCTTTTTCATACTGGATGTGTCACATCTACAGAGCCAGCCCTGTTTCATGCTGGATGTATCACATCTACAGAGCCAGCCCTGTTTCATGCTGGATGTATCACATCTACAGAGCCAGCCCTGTTTCATGCTGGATTTATCATATCTACAGAGCCAGCCCTGTTTCATGCTGGATGTATCACATCTACAGAGCCAACCCTGTTTCATGCTGGATGTATCATATCTACAGAGCCAGCCCTGTTTCATGCTGGATGTATCATATCTACAGAGCCAGCCCTGTTTCATGCTGGATGTAACCTATAACAATTCTAGGATTTGTCATGTACATTTTGAACTGAGGTCCAGGGACGATCCAGTCCTATCATGTACCTTTTGAACCGAAGCTCAGGGACGATCCAGTCCTATCACGTACCTTTTGAACCGAAGCTCAGGGACGATCCAGTCCTATTCAATTGTCGGAGACCTCATGTCTACGGTTCAATTCACAGGACCAAAGTCCGAGGACGATCCAATCCCCTTACCTGTTCATTCAGGATTTTGTTCTCGGAGACATCATGTCTACGGCTCTCTTTAGGACTGAAGTCCAGGGATGATCCAATCCCCTCAAGTCCACCAAGGACTTCATTCTCGAAGACATACGTCTACGGCTCTCTTTAGGACTGAAGTCCAGGGATGATCCAATCCCCTCAAGTCCACCAAGGACTTCATTCTCGAAGACATATGTCTACGGCTCTTTTTTTGGACTGAAGTCCAGGGATGATCCAATCCCCTCACATGTTCACCAAGAACTTCATTCTCGAAGACATACATCTACGGCTCTTCTTTCGAACTGAAGTCTAGGGATGATCCAATCCCCTCACATGTTCACCAAGAAATTCATTCTCGAAGACATACGTCTACGGCTCTTCTTTCGGACTGAAGTCCAGGGATGATCCAATCCCCTCAAGTCCACCAAGGACTTTATTCTCAAAGACATACGTCTATGGCTCTCTTTAGGACTGAAGTCCAGGGATGATCCAATCCCCTCAAGTCCACCAAGGACTTCATTCTCGAAGACATACGTCTACGACTCTCTTTAGGATTGAAGTCCAGGGATGATCCAATCCCCTCAAGTCCACCAAGGACTTCATTCTCAAAGACATATGTCTACGGCTCTTCTTTTGGACTAAAGTCCAGGGACGATCCAATCCCCTCACATGTTTACCAAGAACTTCATCAAAACATGTGATAACAAAACATGTATCCTCATCATCAAAACATGTATAACAAAACATGTATCCTCATCATCAAAACATGTATCCTCATCATCAAAACATGTATCCTCATCATCAAAACATGCATAACATCTATCATCAAAAGCATGTATACATCTATCATCAAAAGCATGTATACATCTATCATCAAAAGAAAAAATATAAGATTCCTAAATCTAAATAATTCTAAGTAACTAGGTGCAGTAAATAGGTAACCTCATCATTGATGAGACAAACTTGTTATCAGATACTATGCTACTCCCTCTTTCGAGGAGGGTCCTTCTAGACTATACCAAGCTTGTCTCGGAAGTATTCAAACTTTACTCGAGACAGAGGTTTAGTCAAGATATTAGTAATCTGATCCTCAGTGCTTATATACTCGAGCTTGATAGCTCCTCTCTGCACCATATCTCATATATAGAAGTATCGGATCTCTATGTGTTTTTGACTTATCGTGGAATACAAGATTTTCTATCTTGATGCAATTTTGAATGTCACATATAATCATAGTGGAATTCATTTCTAAGTCAAACACTCCATATAATAGCTTCTGAAGCCACACTGCTTCACAGCTGGAAGAGCAGACAACTATATATATATTTTGCTTCAGCAGTACTGAGAGCCACACTAGATTGTTCCTTGCTGAACCATGAGATCATGGAAGATTCAAGACTATAACATCCACCTGATGTACTCTTTCTGTCTGAGGCACTTCCTGCCCAATCAGAATCTGAGTAACCATGTAAACGGAGTTCATGACCTCCAAGATAATATAGACCAAAATCTAATGTACCTTTTAGGTACCTCACTACATGCTTTGTAGTTATTAAGTGAACTTTTCTAGGTTCTACTAGATACTGACTTAGGGTATTTGCAGCAAAGCATATATCTGGCCTAATATTTGTTAAATACATCAATGACCCAATGATTTGTCTATATAGGGTTAGGTCCACTAAATACGATGAGTCATTAACTAACAACTTCAATTTGGAGTCCATGGGAATGGCCATGGCTTTATACTCCAACATATCAAACCTTTTTAGAAACTGCACAGCATACTTACCTTGAATTAAAAGATTCCTTTTGGATCTTGCCATACTTCTAGACCTAAGAAGTAGTGCATTAATCCGAGATCTTTCATTTTCATTTCTGCAGCCATTTTCATGACCTGTTTCTCATTCCTTGTCAGAAAGAGATCATCGTCATACAATAATGGTATGATAGGTTCATCATCCACAACCTTAAGGTAAAGGTTAGGAACAACTTTACTTCTGGTAAAGCCCAAGCTTTGTCATGAAGCTGTCAATTGTCCATTATTCACACTCAGCATTGAGTGATCTTCTACATATCTATCTGTGCCATCTCTCGTCAGATGGGTCTACTAAAATGAGCCTCAAAATCATTCGCACTCTGTGGTGAGTTCCTTCTTTCATCCATGTCATATGTGTATAGAACCCATATTCAACCTTGTAGCAAAGGTTGAGATCCACATCACCCATGATGATCATTAAGCTCATCAATTGACTACCGATCCTGGGAACCCATACAGAACCTGATTACATTATTAAGAGAATGGTCTTATCTAGTCCCTTGGAGCAAAACATCTCATCATGATTCTCTTCCTCTTTCTAAGAGAATCTCTTAACCACAAGCTTTCTATAGTGTGTTTGATTTGTAAATCTTTTGTTGAACATCCATCGCTTGTTCAGAGTTCATCATTCATCATGATATTTCCTACAAATCAAAATTAAGTACATGATTAGTAATACTTCATAATCATCAAATCATATTGACATGATAACCTATTATGCATACAGATATCATTTACATAGTTATGCAACTATTTTGACCAATACTTTGGCATAACACTTTCCCATATCCTGTATGCATACAGTGGCTATCTAGATGCCTTCCATCTCTGCCAGAACATACTATCGAGAGTGTGCACAGCTCTCAGCATGTCAGCAAAGAGGTTTCATTCTAGACAAGCAACAATGGAATGTTTGTCCAATTTACCAATCATATGTATACTGTTTAATGCTTTATGAATGTTTATACTCAGCATGATATATTATAGGAATACAAATATGCATACAAGCAATATCATTTACTATTTCTAATAACAACCCAAATACTTATCTTTTATGTTTGTGTGGTTGCCTCCCGCTTGATCTTCTGTATGTCTTCTGAACTTCTATTCATTCTGTACCACTGTGCATGCTCAAGTGTACACTAGTGTCATCCTCATGATCTCATACACAAACATACATTCATTAGTATATTCTCAATATTATCAAAACATTCTAATTCTAAATAATCTTGAATATGTACAGTCATGATCATTAGTATTCAGGGTTTCAAGGAAGTCTTCTTTTACTCATGCATATTCTTGTTTTATCTAGTTAGTTAAATCATCAACCAAGATAAGAGACATAATATGCATAAACCCTTGATTACTAACCAATCATACCAAGTATACTTACACAAGGTAAGATTCTAACATGACACAGGAAAACATACCTGGATTAGTATACCTGCTTAGTTATGTACAACATACCTAAACAATCTCTTCAATGATTTAGAGATCCTGAGCTAGAACCTGCATGTCTCGTAGGTTAAACATGATATAACAAAGTCATACATACCTCGTGAGTCTTTGTCTGCATGTTGTCATGGTCATGGAACTTGATTTGTCTTTTGTGATGTACCTGTGTCTTGTTAGCAGACAACATCAACCTCACACAACACCATAATGCATAAGTACAATCATATAGCCCTAATCAATGAATGTCTTCGATCATTCACATGCATTCATATTGTTACTAGGGTGATAAGACAATTAATAACATTAATCAAGATTGTACTAATAAATAACATGAAGACAAACACATTATGAATTTAATCAAGAATCAGATTTCAAGGCATACCTGAACCTCCTTAAGTCATACCTGTCGAGACTTTTTGTAGTCTTCTTATGTAAGGCCTTAGCCTCAACTCCCCCTGAAACTTGATCTGGAGCTTGATTAGGGTTTGCTAGAGAAACCCTAAAAATTCAATCTTTGACTTTCACACTTCTGAATGGATGGAAGAATGTGTCTTGCTGAGCTGATCAACCTAGCATTCTTCAATTTTGAAATCTCCAAAATTTGACCCCTCAAAATTGCCTTCGAAACTTTTGGATCTTCTGGACAGGAACCCGAACTAGGGTTTGATGAAGCCCACCCTTCTGTCCAATCAAAAGGTTTGATCCAAGGCTCTAAACTCTTATTTTTCTGAGGAGCTTCCAGCCGTGGACTCCGATTCCAAAAATTCTAACTTTCTCCGAAACCCTAAATTCCGGAAGCCATGAATAAAGGTGCTCCAAAAATAATTCTGTTTTGACAGAAATATGCACCTGATTGTTTCTGCTATAACTCTGAAATTTCTACTCCACGAGGTCTGAAAACCTTTTCTGTATTAGCCTGACCTGTCATCTTTCCATCCTGACAGGTCTGAACTCAATTGGATTTTCTGAGAGAGAGTTATGCCAAGTGTCGCAACGTGACCTGTTTATGGGATAAAACAGGAGAGCGAACTTGTACGGCGTTCCACGTGTCACTGTTTGAACTTCGGCCTCTAAAAACTTTTCCTGAGATATATCACCCTTTTATCTTTCCATCCTGACAGGTCTTACCTCAATTGGACTCTCTGAGAGAGAGTTATGCCAAGTGTCGCAACGTGACCTGTTTATGGGATAAAACAGGAGAGCGAACTTGTACGGCGTGCCACGTGTCACTGGTTCACCGTCGGCCTCTGAAAAAGTTTCTTGAGATAGTAAAGTCTGTGTACTACCTGTCACTTTTTACAAAATTTCATTTGGAGATTCCTAGCCCAAGTTATGACCTTTTTTCCAAGGTCACCTGATTTTGACTGAGATCTGGAAGAGGCAGAAACCCTAACTTGTACTGATCATAACTCATAAAGTAAAACGAATCTGAGAGTGCCCTTTGGACACAAGGTACCTTGGGATGTTATCTACGACCTGTAAACTTTTCAGATCCTGAAACTTCGTATAAATGGATTTATAGTGAAAGTTCCACGATGACTGTTTTTTGCTATATAAAACCCTAACCTTCAAATTGTCGCAAGAGAAGTAAGTGTCGTAAGTGCCATACATTGCCTTCCTTTAGGTTAGCTCTGATACCATGTTAAGATTTAATATGCTAAGACAGAAAATAGCAGCATTACATTCCATTTCACAATAATAGCATATACAGGATCACTGAAGAAACAACAAGCATAGCATAAACACAAGAGACACAGATTTATCCTGGGAAACCCTCATGGGGTAGAAAACCCAGCAAAGCTTCCTCAATATAGATGACCAGCAATATACAAAGATGAAAACCAAAGACATGATCTCCTCCTCCACCATAGCAGACCTCTCCTCCACAAGTGTGCCTTTCTCAAGTGAGTGTGTGTGTCAAATGAGGAACATACCTCCTCTATTTATACACTACACTGACATGTATTTTACACAAGTACATGTAGGCTCGTATTTAACCATTAGGTTAAATACCCTATTATAACTGACTGTGTCGACCCCCACATGGTGGGTCTAATAACCCTAGTTACCACAACCAATTCGGAGGAATAAACATCTCCGGATTCATAGTATAATCACATCGGAGGTATGGAACATCTCCAGAATAAATAATATACAAATATAATATTCTTATAAGTTACAATATTCAACAATTTGATATTTCGAAATGGGCCCTATTTTATGGGAATGAGGGGAATGTATTTGAATAGATGGACAATTTCTTTCAATCTAGAAAATGATATCCCTTTAGCAATGTTGATTTGGGTCAAGCTCCGAAACATTCCCTTCCACTATTGGTCAGACGAGTATTCAGTTTCCATTGGGAACTCTTTGGGATGTTATATTGACAAATCATATCCCAAACCCCCTATGTTTTCCTGTGTCAGAATTTGTATCAAGGTAGATCTAGAAAAGTGGCTTCCTGGATCACTAAACCTCACCATGGATGGATGGACCCATCATGTGCAAAATCTAGATTATCAACAACTCCCATTTAAGTTCAAGATCCGCCATGAGTATGGGAACTTTGTGAAAAATTGCTCAAAGAATGTAGAAAATGAACCAACATAAGCCCAAGAGGAAGGATGTAAACAAGTTTTGAATAAAGGGAAGAAAGCATATCAAGAAGTTTCTCCTAAAAATACTAGTCCCTCCTCTTCATTCAATTCTAGGCCTTAACATTAGCTGCAAAAGGAGAATGCGAAGAAGTTCAACCCCTTCCAGATGCAGAGACTATGCCCCAGGGAGCTCTTCCTCTCATCTCTTATTCACAATCAGTCCTAGAGGGAATTAGTTGTGAATATATTATGTTTATTCTTCCCCCTGAACCAATTTAAGAAATTATTGCTTCCAAAAAAGTGGGAAAAATTCAACTTTAGGAATCTTAACCCGTCAACAAGCCAAGAAACCTTGAGAACAGTCCTTGAAGGAATCTAATGAGTTCAAATCTCCTAAAATAAATTCAGATGCAAGTCTCTAAAACATGTGCATGAATATGAAGCAATTCAAGAAAAAAATATAGGAAAGTAGGATTCCTTGGACAAGCACTTAAAGATATATGCGTTGGGTAACTCGAGCAAGGAGAAAAAGGATGAAACAAGAGGTAAGACTGGCCCTCTCTCTAAGAAATAATGAAACTTGTCTCCTGGAATTGTCGAGGACTAGGAGGAAAACAAAAAATAGAATTAGTAAAGCAAATGATGCATAAAAAATGGAAAATGTACCGCTATCAGTGCTAGAGGAGCCTCAGGGGGCATTGCCACTTTATGAGACTCTTGAAAATATAGACTGCCTAGTCATGATGAAATTACAAACTGGCTCTTAGTTGTGTTGGAAGATTTCGCAGCCCAGGAATCTATTTCAATTTTTAATGCTTACGATCCAGTCCTGTATGGTAGTAAAATGGAAAGTTGTATCTCCCTCGCTTCACTTAGGTATATTATGTGGCATGGAACTTCAATGTAACCATTTTGTAAAAGGAAAGGCAGGGGAAGCTTAGTAAGAGACCCCTTTGGGGAATCATTGGAGTATCTATTAGGAGATCGAGATCTTATTGATGTTCTTCCCAAAAAGGGCATGTTCACTTGGTAAAATAGGAGGATAGGTATGGACATTACAACAAAACTTGACAAATTTTTAGTTCATAGTTCCTTCCTTAAAAAATGAATCCTATTGCAAGCTAGTATCTTACCCTTTACGGACTCAGATCATAACCCAATCCAGCTTTCCATAGCCCCTCCGGACGATCAAGGGTCCATCTCCATTCAGTTCAACCCTCTCTACTTGCAAAATGAAGAAGCTTTCCAACTTATCTATGACACCTAGGCTACCTACATATTTGGATTTCCTAGGAATGAAAATTGCGCCTAGTCAAATTTGCTTTGAAATCCCAGGCAAAAAATAAAATCATCCACTACAAGAAAAAAGGCCTACGGTGATGGGGAAAACGATGTCACCATAACCTCATTGGTGATGGTCAAAAGGGCCTTCATCACCAAAGGTAGCGTAACCAAAAGTGAAAGGAGATATGGAGACGCGCTAAGTCCATCACCAATTCCAAAGGACAACAGCGACATAGCTTTAATGACCGTCACCATAACCTCATTGGTGACGGTAAAAATGCCTCTCGTCACCAAAGGAAGCATAGCCAAAAGTGAGGAGATATGGAGATGCATTATGTCCATCACCAATAAACATCAATCGTGATGGTCAGAGACCGTCGCCAATTCAAAAGGACAATAGTGACATAGATTTAAAGATTGTCACCATAACTGCATTGGTGAGGTTTAAAATGCCCCCCGTCACCAAAAAATCGAACGTCGCCAAACGCAACATGACCAAAAGTGAAGAGATAGGGAGATGTGCTATGCCCATCATCAATAAGCATCAATAGTGATGGTCGGAGACCGTCGCCAATTCCAAAGGACAACAGTGACATAGCTTTAATTACCATCACCATAACTAATTGGTGACAGTTAAAATGGACCCTGTCACCAAAAACTAAACGTCGCCAAAGGCAGCGTAGCCAGTAGAGGAGATATGGAGACGCGCTATGTCCATCACCAAAAAATCATTATTACAACAATGACTGTCATCGTAACCTCATCTGGCGATGCGTGGTAAAGGACCGTCACGATTTTCATTCAAATTTTAAAAAAAAATGTTATGAACATTCAAGGATAGTCACTGAAGTTTCATTAATGGTGATGGTCACAAATAAGCATCATCATTAATTTATGCAATGGTGACGTGCACAGAGTTAAATGTCACCTCTAATTCAAAATTTAAAGTGAAATTTTGGGGCTTTGATTTTTTTGTCTATTTCAGTGTGAGTTTAGAAGTGACTTTGTGGTGCAGCCCCGCAGGGTTCTACAACAAAGAAAACACACTGCAAGACTGCAGTAACATAGAGCGCATAGCCTCTTTCAAGAAACAATTTCAAATAGTCTTCCAAACACAAAAAATACCATTAAAATTTGCTCAGAAAATGGCAGATTACATGGAAATTACAGAGTTTGAGAGGAACTCTTGATTCACATAAAACTTAAAAATTCCCCCTAGTCTTAGTCTCAAGTAGGGTTTACAATTTATCAACCAAAATTCAAAGTCAGAAAATTATTACAGACATATGGTCTCAGCTGCTCTACCTTCTCTTCCCTTTCACGCTCTTCCTCTCTGCTCTTCTCTATGCTCCGTCTTCTCTTCTTCTTCCCTGAAATTTCTTGGTAGTAGTTATACACAGGAGGTAGGTATACAATTTGGCATTTTCCTTTCCTTGAACACAAATTAATTTGGGAAAGAAATTTTAGAATCGTCTAATTCACAACCACATGAAGACTGGAATACAAGTTATCCAATCTTGTTACATAGTACAAATAAAATAATTCCGAAAATACAAGTTATCCAATCCTGATTACATACTACAAATAAAAGGATTTGTTCATATAAGATACCACTAATACCTTGTGAAAATTATTTCACATGTGGATCTCCAACAACAAAACTAACCTCACAAGTTTTACACAAATCTACAGGAAAACAGAGAAGAAGTAATGTGAAAAGACACCAGTAGATTGGAACTCAATTGGAATACTTCCCATTCATCTATTAATCAGCAATGTGTATACATTTATAATGCATCCTCAATGGAGAAATTCATTAGCCTTAGGAGGAATTAGGAATCCATACATGTGGCAAGCTTATCTTGGAATATTTACTCAACAAGACATGAGACCCAGTTGCAACTATGATAAAATAGCATTCTAACTGATGGTACGTGGCTTGGAGGGCACATTAGTCAATTAATTGGTTGTTGGTAGACAAAAATGTCACATTAGGGAGTTAGAGGCTCAAAAATAGCAAAAAGAGAACCTTAGGAGGGCACATGAGTGAGTTAACTACCAATGGTCTTCAGTGATGAAATCAAGGAAGGTGCTCAGGATCCCTAAATTTAGGAAACTGACTCAACATGTCCCAAAAATCATGAATCAATGGCTAATGAGGCTAAATATGACAAATCAATAGCCATGATAATCACAATGATGACAACTATGCACTAGGAAGTCAACTAGGGTGTCTATGCACTAGGAAAAACAAAAAGGTTTTATGGCTAATGTCTAGATGGGTAATTTATTCCAACACCCCCCGTTAAGCTTGAATTATATGAGGAAAAACAAAATAGGGCCCTGGTAACAAATACCAAAGGTCACCCTTTACAATTTATTTATCCATGTAAGCGAGGAAAGAAGGAAAACCCAGTGGGAACAAAACCTCCCCTAAAAAATGGACAGGGCACATAAATAAACAAAAGGTATTCACGATGTCTTCTTCTTCACTTGAATGATATGAATGTATTGATTCTTGGTGATAGACTTGGTGAAGTTGTTGTAGATGCCTTGGTCATGCACAAATTTTTCAATGCAGTGTAGACAAAAAACATGTGTAGGAGCCCCTTTGAACTCAACTCCTATTGATGGAGGAGCATCATATGAATGCTTCTTGATGTGAACACATAAATAATAATATCTAATAACATACTCAAATATGGAAAATATATATGTGCTATCATATCGTAACCAAAAAACATCAATGAACTCAACGTGATCAAGAACTTGTGCAGCTGCAAAATGGACAATGTAGCCATGCAATGCCTTTCTGAACTGATTGATCACCTTCTTAATTTCACAATGGAGCTTATGAATCTCTATGGAAGAAAAATAGGAAACATATGGCATAGAAATCATCAATGGTGAAGTGCCTCCATGATCAAATAGGGTCACAGAAGGAAAACTAGGTGCAACAGAATTATATTGATTGTTGAGTGAACCTGCGAGGTCTTTAGACTATGTAACCTTGAATTTGAACCAAAAGAGGTTAGATCAGGTCCAAACATGTTGAATATCATTCCAAACATAGACAAAGTGATTTATTTCCAACCAATTAAATATATTCAAGACTTAAAACCAACTGGAACAAGTGACGTAGTATCAGAAACCAAGAGATTGTGAGGTTTGTCAACTCGAGTACTTGTGGGTTTAAGAGTCTTTTCTGAATCTAATGGTGGGAAGGATGAATGTGTGGGCCATACAACCTGCTTATCAACTTCTAAATCAGATTCACATATCTGATAGTAATTATTTAAATGGACTTGAAAAGAGCTTTCTGAAGGCAAGTCAAAAACATGTGAAAAAACACAAGAATTTAGAGGTGGTTCTGGTGGACTGACTGGGGATTCTTCCAAGGAAGGGATGGATATTTCTGATTCTGATATATCAGAATGTGCATCTAAATCAGAAATATCATAAGTATAAAAAAGTGGCTTTAATCGAGCACTCAAAGCATAAAAAATGATTACCTTCATGAGTAGCACTGAGACAATGTTCTTGGTGAGCAACAGACTTTTCTGGTTCCGTCTTTCTTGTGAAATCGGGAGCATCAATTTTATTCCTTTTGAGAAATTGAGTCATGATGTTCAATTTATTCTTCATACAATATTTCCCATAATGGAATCCTTTACTGCAATAAGAAAATTTGGATCCACCTTTCTTGTTCTTCTTCTTGGAATTGGAGCCTTCATCAGTTGAATTGGAACCCTCATCGTCTAATAGCTTCTTCTGTTTCAATTTTTGCTTTCCTTTCGAATTATTAGCTCCATAAGCGGAAAGAACATCGTACTTGGAGGATTTCAAAGCTCCCATATGAACCAACTTGTCTTAATCTTTGGTGAGATACTCTATGAATGCGGTTAAGGATGACATTTTCCAATTCATAATTGCTTGCTTGGTTGCATAGAATGTTGAGACAAATAATGAGTACTCAGGACCCAGTTTTGAGAGGATGGAAAGAATGAGCTGCGCTTCTTTCTTCTCAATCCCACATTGCTTGAGCTGAAGCACTAGTGATTTGAACTTTGAGATGAAATCTTGCACAGAGTCGAAACTGCTTGGACTCAATGAGATCAACTCATTCTCCGATAGATGACCTCTTAGCTCATCTTGCTTTCCAAAGAGGGACTCAAGCTTGGTCCACACATTATTTGGGGTTTTTAAACCATCAAGATGAAACATAAGATCTTGGGATATGCTGAGACAAATCAAACCATAAGCTTAATCCAATCTGTTAAATCACTTCGCTTTCTCAACAACAACATTTGGTTCATTTTCTAGCGCCATGATGACTCTGTAGAGACCCTTACTTTGAAGCAAGACCTCCATTTTGGCCTTCCATTCAAAATAATTGAATGGAGTCAGGATCACGGCTTGAATCTGATATTTCTTTGCTAATGCGCTCCTAGTGAGACAATAACCTAGAAAAAACTCTCTGAAAGCACTTGAAGAAATTTTTATATCAACACACTCATTATCTACTTCGACATTGGGCACATTTGGGAGTCCATCACACCTGGGTAGACTCCAAAGGATTGCTCCAATGGCTTAAAGTTTATTTCCCAAATATTTATGTGGAAACTTCGTAGCTTCTGTTGTGTTAATGGAAGTATCTGAGATGAAATATATAGCTGGATCACTCTGATACCATGTGAAAATTATTTCACAGGTGGATCTCCAGCAACAAAACTAACCTCACAATTTTTTCACAGATCTACAGGAAATTAGAAAAGAAATAATATGAAAAGACACAAGAACATCGGAACTCAATTGGAATACTTTCCATTCATCTATTAATCAGCAGTGTGTATACATTTATAGTACATCCTCATTGGATAGATTCATGAGCCTTAGGAGGCATTTGGAATCCATACATGTGGCAGGCTTATCTTGGAAGATTCACTCAACTAAACATGAGACCAGTTGCAACTCTGATGAAATGGCAGTCTAACTTATGGTAGGTGGCTTGGAGGGAGCATTAGTCAGTTAATTGGCTATTGGTAGACCAAAAGGGTGCATTAAGGAGTTAGAGGCTCAAAAATAGCAAAGAGAGAATCTCAAGAGGGCGCACAGTGAGTTAACTACCAGTGGTATTCAGTGATTAAATCAAGGAAGGTGCTCATGATCCCTACATTTAAGGAGGCCTCTAAAATTTAGGAAAATGAATCAACATGTCCCAAAAATCATTCATCAATGGATAATGAGGCTAAAGATGACAAGTCAATAGCCGATGGTAATCACAATGATGACAACTATGCACTAGGAACTCAACTAGGGTGTCTATACACTAGGAAAAAAAAAGGTTTTATGGCTAATGTCAAGATGGGTAATTTATTCCAACATACCCTTTTATCAATTAGCTATGTAGATGGTTGGTCGAATGTTGATAAGAAGGTACCAATAAATTTCTCAATTGGTAGTCACTTGATGTACTTTTGAGTCCCATAAACCTAATTTGGTAGTTTGTGGACATTAATACCATACAACTTCAATCAGGAAAAGACCACATTAAAAATATTGCATATGTACGGGCTTCCAGAAATTAAATATGGGAAGTTCAACCAATAAAATTGTTCAAACTTCTGGCTTGAGAAGAGGTATCAAAGTTCACGTCACAACGTGGAAATAGACGATCAGTTGTAGTAGCCACGACAAATTGATTCCAACAATTTCTTAGCATGGCCATAAAAGTTGGTTGTTTATTGTAGTCCTGTGTGGCTGCATGACACAACTAAATATGTGTTGAATGATAGGGGACATAGCAATCCTTATTGGTCATGAATGCATTATCCCAGGTTTAATTAGTCCTTGCATGTTTGATGAGACGTCAAGTTTGTAGAAATTCATACAACAACATAAGAAAGATAAGATCAATAAACTACATGTGGAGAGGAAAGTAAAATTATATTTTGAAAATACTCAAATTTTTTTCTCTTGAAACAAAGATACCATAAAAAAATTAGACTTGCAAGATTCTCTATACAATCAAACAGTAAAACAATTTAAAAAACCATATTTTACTTCCATATTTATAGACTAAACATGTAATTTGCCAATATTTCTAAAATGGTTAAAATGAGAAGCATGGATTGTGATGTAACACTTGGCTTAGCTTGAGCCTGGAAATAGTTGCAAAGAATATCATAGGCGTTCGCAATCTTGAATGGAAAAAAACAAGTCCCATATGAGTTTGTGTCGTCTATGATCTAGATTAAAAGCGCAACAAGCAGAAAATAGATCTCAACCATTGGCGATAGCTAAATATAAAATTAAAGCATATAAGAGATCTAACGCACCAACAACTTGATTGATATTTTAAAGAAGATCTACACCATTCATGGGATATCAGACCTTCACCGGAAAAGTAATATTTTCGAGTAGAACTCGGCATCGACTTAAATCTCCATCGAAAAAAGTAAGTCTACACCTAGCTTAGCTTGAGTCTGGAAATAGCTGCAAAGTAAATCGTAGCCGTCCGCAATGTTTAATGGAAAAAAACAAGTCCCATATGAATTTGTGACATCAACGATCCAAATTAAAAGTGCAACAAGTAGAAAATAGATCTCAACCGTTTGTCATACCTAGATAGAAAATTAAAGCATATAAGAGAGCTAGATAGCTAGATAGAAAATGGATCATTTATAAAAGAAGACCTCGGTGAGAGACTTTTTTTCTAAAAAAATTTACACTAGCCTGTTATTCTATCCTTGGAAATCTAGGGTATCCCAGGCCCTCCCCTGGAATGGACCCCGAACCTATGCCCCCCACCATAGGTGCAGTTGTGCCACTCCATCAGGCCTAAGAGACTACAACAACAGTTTTCTTTAAAATGCAAAATCTCTTACAATCTTGGTGATATATACTTTTTTTGGTTGCACGTTGGGCGCCCGCCTAAAGATACAATAGACTTGAAAAAATTTGTTTGCAAATGCAAGTTGTTAATTTCACTAGCCTTAAATTCCACACAAGGTTTCCATCAAAGAGTTGGGAACTGTTTCTCTATGAAGGAATATTTCGATAGTTTGTTACTTTATTTCCTTTAAAAAGGATTTATTATTTGGAACACTCCACTGTAGTAGCTTTGTCAGTTCATGAACGTTAAGGACGTGAAATTATTGTTGGAGGTTGTGATGTTCCAAATCTGTTTTAGAGCCGGATGGTGGATTTTTCCTGTCCTTGTGCACCCAAAATACATTAAAAAATCACAGATTTAAATATGATATTGCTTTTATTGGTTTATCGGTTATGGTTTCATTTCATGGAGGGATCATTGAGATATGTATGGTGTCATGTTGTTTATTAAAAATCTAGAAAAAAATAGATGCAACAGTTGATCCACAATATGAGTTTTTTACCACTCAAGTCAAAATATGCTTAACGGATGCAATGCTTTGGGGATTATAGGAGTTCTTCATAGAAATTAATTCTAAGGAACATCAATTAGGGAAATAAAGTCATGTTTGTTGTCTTGTGACATTGTTTAAATCACTAGATCCATTATTGGTTCACAAATAACCTAATCATGTTTACCAAAATAATCTTGAAGGCAATTGCTAACCCGACAAAGTTCTAATGTAGTGGTTTGAGGACAAGTCGTGATGCTTTTGTCTAATAAGAAAGGTTTAGTATAAGAGGCTCTTGTTTCCCACCTCTAAATATTGTCATGGATAGTGGTCATCCATGATAATGAAGACCTCTTAATGGTACATATATTCAACTCACATGTGAAAGAATCTTTAAAAAGAACAATGTTGTTGTTCAACTAGGTGTTGTTAATTATGCTTGAAATAGATAAAATTTAATTAAGACATAATATCATTACTCCCTTCCTAACAATATTAATGCCTCAACACATATTTACAATGTACAAAACAATTCATAATACATGTATCCCACTTATTGGACAATCCTTTTCAAGTTTGTACATCGTAAATGAAAAAATCTAGTTCAATAAATATATTTAAGAAATGCAAAAAGTAATTATTTAAAGGATACTTAAGACAACCTATTAGCGGTTATTTAAAATATAGATTGTAATTTTGATAAATATTCAAAACTTGGTGTTCAAAAAGTGTCATGAAAATGTAAATAATTCTACCAAACACTTTGATTTTATCAATCCAAAGCACCTTCTACTATTGTTTTACACATGTGCCATCTACTATTATAGATAACTTGTCTACGTCAGAGCATGAATCTTTTCACAGAAATCACATCCTACACTTTTTTGTTCTAAACAATAATCGCACTCTACACTTTTTTTTCTGACCAATGCCCTCTAAGAAAGTCCCATATGATTTTTTGTCGTTAACGATCCAGATTAAAAGCACAACAAGCAGAAAATAGATCTGAATCGTTGGCGATAACTAGATAGAAAATTAAACATATAAGAGAGCTAACATGCCAATGAATTGATTGATATTTTAAAGAAGATCTACACCGTTCATGGGATATCAGACCTTCACTGGAAAAGTAAGATTTATGGGTAGAACTCGGCACCGACTTAAATTTCCGTCGAAAAAAGTAAGTCGAAAAGTTCACTGAGATCTGTCCTTACCGCCGTCTGCAATGATTATCATGATATATAAGTTCGGAGTAAGCTACAATGCATAGGATAAAGAACAACTAAAACACCCCATTTTTCCGGGGGTTTTAGAACCAAAATCTTGCCTGAAAATTGCATTTGCAAATACACAATTTCAACAATCAGAAATACGTGATCTAGGCTAAATGACGGATTTTGAAACTACCCAAATCGGCGAAATTACGATTTGAGCAGTGGAAATTGCGATATAAATAATTGTTGAAATAGATTGAACATATATTGCTACATAGGAAGAATTGATTGATGAGATCTTCTTGGAAAAATGTCGCCACTTGGATTTGAACCGAGATGCTCTCGCACTGCTTCCTAAGAGCAGCGTGTCTACCAATTTCACCATGGCGGCTTCGTAGGGACCGTACTAGCTTATTTACACCAGATCGTCAATGTTATGAACGTGTCTAGCAGAGGGAGTACTCTGTGAATATAACATATGTCCAAATAAAATATAAGTTGGGGCATTGACATTGAATCAATTTTATGTTGGTTGATGGTTATAACGGATCATGGCACAGCTTGGTAGCGTGCCATCTTGGGGTGATGGAGGTCGTGGGTTCAGATCCCGCTGCTCCGAAAGAGAATGAGGAAATAGTAACATGCGTTATCGGACAAAGAATATCTTTCAATTTTGGTTCACGATGGTCGGAGCAGCTAGATTCCAAACAATAAAGAGAGATACATGGCTCAACACTTTTCAATCTTTTTGATTGGATGGTTTGATTATATACATATCTAGAACAAAACTATGTTTCTGATCCATGATTTCCCGTGTTATTTTTCTCTAATATCCTGTTGGACTTTTCAATTTTAGGGGAGACATCCAAATATATTGATAGCTCACAATAATATTACATACGGGCTAATATGACTATATACAGGCTACTAATTAATTGATCCTATTTTAGTTACTGAGATGTAGAAAGGGGTTTCATTAATAGGATAAAAAGTTACACTAGATTACGCTCCTATATTTTTTTTGGTCAGCTCTTTTTATCTATCTCTGCTACAATAGTTTGGGCATTATGCATTATAAATGGTAGAGATACGAATAACGATGATGACTTTGAGTTCTCCTAAAGGATTGAGCACTCTTTTCCATCCAACCATAAAGGAGGGAAAGAATGGGTTCAGACCCAATAAGGGGATGAATCATTGGGAGGAGCAGAATTAGAAGAAGGATGAATCGAGATATATGAAACTACAAATTAGTAATTATTCACCATAGAGCAATAACCTGCATCTATTATGAAATGCATGAGCGATTCCATCATAAAATAATATCATCCCCATGCATGATTCCGTAGGTTTTGTACCATTATTTATAAAAAATGAAATCGTTTCGATTCTAGTTTTGGATCAAAATGGATGGATTGGGATGTTGATAAGGTTTAGCTACTGGAAATATAGCATAATGGTAATGCTGAAGTTCATTCGTGATCCTTACAAAAAATGATGAACTCTAATCCTTTTTCCAGTGGGAAGGAAGGCGGAATGAATAGAGGAATGGTTTATAAATTCCCCATTTCTCCAGATTGGCTGAAGGGAAGAACTGTAATGGAACTAATTAATGACCGTGTCCCTTTCGTACAACCACCCTTGGAGTACTCAAATAAAATGATTTATTTCGCATCACCATTCTCCAGGGTCCTGAAGGGTGGTGTCGTATATTCGCTCATGTTGTGCTATGGATCATCCAAATCAATTGATTTCAATTTTGATTCGAATGATCCAGAGGAATCATCATTGGCTATGCAATAAAAAAAAATTGAATGACCGGTGGAGATAGACTTAGCTAAAGAAAAATCTTTTATTGCGGCCCGATATGCTTTTCCCTTCCAAACATTTTTACGAATTTTTTTCTTGGATCTAGAAGTACGCTTTTTTGGAACTGCCATAAGGAACAATGGGTTTAATTCATATATTGTGATGTGAAAGACATCTTATGTATTTCATTTATTCATTTCTCTCGTAGAGAACTCCACATATTCTTTATCGGAGTCTGCTGCAAATTGAATCAATCCATTCTCTCGACGAACACGTAAAATAAATAATAATGGAATCTACCAATTCAATTTAAAGGTAAATTTCCATGATATATTCTCATCCATTTTATAGAATATATTTATATAACGATCGATATCGAGGGAATATGTTTTTCATCCTTCTTCGAATGAGTTTCACTCGGTCCTTGATTCTCCGCTATCATCTCATCCTTCTTGTTAATGTTCCTGTCATATCCTGAATTGAAACTAATGGGATTGGAATGTTCTATGGATCGATTGTAAGATCTTTTCAATTGGAAAGACAGGAAAATATGCGGAAATATAAACCAATTTTTGTTTAAAGGTTTTAAATATTCTTCCGATGTTTCATTTCTGAGTTCCATAAAGTTTATATGTATAGGAAATAGTTTGATATCTTTTGTGCAGAAGCAATTTATAAGGCTCAGGCTAAGACGGGTGAAATTAAGGGACGTTACTTGAATGCTACTGCAGGTACATGTGAAGAAATGATAAAAAGGGCAATATTGCAAGAGAATTGGGAGTTCCTATCGTTATGCATGACTATTTGACGGGAGGTTTTACTGCAAATACTTATTTGGCTCATTATTGCCGAGAAAACGGCCTACTTCTTCACATTCACCGCGCGATGCATGCAGTTATTGACAGACAAAGAAATCATGGCATACATTTCCGTGTACTGGCTAAAGCATTACGTATGTCCAGTGGAGATCATATTCACTCTGGTACTATAGTAGGTAAACTTGAAGGGGAACGAGAAGTCACTTTAGGGTTTGTTGATCTACTGTGTGATGATTTTATTGAAAAAGATCGAAGTTGTGGTATTTACTTCACTCAAGACTGGGTATCTATGCCAGGTGTTCTGCCTGTAGCTTCAGGAGGTATTCACGTTTGGCATATGCCTGCTCTAATCGAGATCTTTGGGGATGATTCCGTACTACAGTTTGGTGGGGGAACTTTGGGGCACCCTTGGGGAAATGCGCCTGGTGCAGTAGCTAATCAGGTTGCTCTAGAAGCTTGTGTACAAGCTCGTAATGAAGGACGTGATCTTGCTCATGAGGGTAATGAAGTGATCCGTGAAGCTACTAAATGGAGTCCTGAACTAGCTGTTGCTTGTGAAGTATGGAAGGAGATCAAATTTGAATTTGATACGATTGATTACTTGTAATCTAGTGAATTTCGTTCTACCAATCGGACTCAGCCCAATCTTTTACCACTACCACAAAGATTAGGCCAAATCGTGAACGAAGATCTGCAATTTCAGATATTAATATCTGGGATTTCTATATATCAATAACTATTATAGATATTGATATATAGAAATTTCCGAGGTCAAATATCTCAAACAGAGTGAATCAATTCAAATTTTTTGGGGTAAAGCATTCGATAACGAATCCTATTCATCCTTTCCATTGATCTTATGGATCATTCAATAGGGTTGGTAGCTCAGTGGATTAGAGCTCATGGTTCCGGACCATGAAGTCAAGGGTTCAAATCCCTTCTAGCCCAAAAGATTTTATATTTAGGATGAAAATTCCTTTTCATCGCGGTATAGGAGAGAATCTTTCTTTATAACAGAATAAAGGGTTCTATCATAATCCCGGATCGATATTTCGGATTCCTAATCAATAATGAATGGAGATTATTTATCAATGATTCATTCCACTATTCATTAATTATTTTAATCATTGTATTTATACGACTTCTCCTCATACAAAATAAGATAGGAAAAGTAACAATCTTTACCTTTATATGGAAAACTCTATGTCTATAAGGGAGTGGTTCGAAGACAGGCGTAAAATAACTGGATTACTAAAAGATTTGGTCGAAGGGGATAGTAAGGACGTCAATGAGATGGATAAGAACAAGAATCTAAGTATTGATTACGTTAAAATTAATAGATTATGGGTTCAATGTGATAATTGCGAGAGCTTGCTCTATATCAGATTTCTTGAGAGAGAATAAAAGTATTTGTGAAGAATGTAGATATTATCTGCAAATGAATAGTTCAGATAGAATAGAACTTATAATTGATCATGGAACTTTGCGTCCTATGCATGAAGACATGTACACTCTAGATGTTCTTCAATTTCATTCTGAGGATGAACCTTCTAATTCTGATCCTCTTAATTCCGAGGATGAACCTTATAAGGATCATATAACTTCCTGTCAAATAGAGACAGGTTTGACTGATGCTATTCAAACAGGCATAGGTAAATTAAATGGTATTCCTATTGCACTCGGAGTTATGGATTTTAAGTTCATGGGAGGTAGTATGGGCTCTGTAGTAGGTGAGAAAATAACCCATCTGATCAAGCGCGCTACCGAGGAATCTCTTCCAGTCATTATGGTGTGTGCTTCTGGAGGAGCACGCATGCAAGAAGGAAGTTTTAGTTTAATGCAAATGACTAAAATAGCTTATGCATTATATATTCATCATAAGGATAAAAAGTTGTTATATTTATCGATTCTGACGTCTCTGACAACCGGTGGAGTGACTGCTAGTTTTGGCATGTTGGGAGTTATCATTATTGCCGAACCTAAAGCGTACATTGCATTTGCAGGTAAAAGAGTAATCAAACAGACATTAGGTCAGAAAGTGATTGAAGATTTTCAGGTGACTGAGCATTTATTTGGTCATGGTTTATTTGATCCAATTGTTCCACGTAATCTCTTAAAAGGTGTTCTGAGTGAACTATTTAAGCTTTACGGTCTTTCTCGTGAAAAAAATGAACGTTGAGTTTTTTCCTTATAAGGAAAAAAGATCAAATCGAGTTCCTTGTAACGGAAGTGACAGTGATATAGTTTCTTATCATGGCAAAAGAAAGAATGATTTCTCTAAGAGAACTGCTTTTCACCCCCTTTTTACCAACAATTTATGATCCTCGATCCTATACTAACAATCAATATAGCCAATTTTCCGCTCTCCGAAATCAGAGAAATTTTGGTCAGGACTCTTGTTCTTCCACTATTTTATTATATAGTATGAATAAGTGTTGTAATATATCTGTATATATATTGTAATAGATAAGATCCTCATTGTTGAACTCGGGATCTTATTCAAAAACAATTTTGGATCCAACTTGAAATGCTTTTTCAGAATTTTTGGAAGAGATGGGGAAAAGAACAATATTTGCGTACATGTATTCTATGAAGAAGGACGAATAGGACCACTCATTTGGTCCCATCACTTATTTGATCTTATAATAATTCCTTGTAATATTTATAAAAATTTAATTGATTAAGTAAGGTACTCGTTCTATGATAATTCCTCACCTGCCCTCTATTTTAGTTCCTTTAGTCGGCTTATTACTTCCGGCAATTACAATGGTTCTTTCTCATCTGTATATTCAGAAAGACGAGATTTTATGAATTTTATAAAATCCGATGTAAGAAATGGGTTTGGATCTTTCAACTGCAGAACAAATAGGATATCCATATCTATTTCAGATGATATAAGATAGAACCCTTATAGACACAAAATAGGTATAAATATCCATATGTATTTCGACATATTCATATATGAATATGGATAGATTTTACCATTCTATTTTATATATAGATAATTTGGATATCTATTCATATCCATATACATATTGGATATACACATGTTTCAATAGATAGGTATTGATCAATATGTTAATATTGTCGGTTATATTTTTTATATGGTATATATATCTATTCCTGTAGATATTGATAATGCATTGATCCAGTTATGTTTCTCAAATTGATAAATTAAGGAAGGACCTTTTTGAAATGGATGGTAAGAATGGACAAGAAGATATACTTGGCTGACTTTACGGAAATGTTATCTATGTATATGGATAGCTAGTTCATAAGAGTTTGGGAACCAAAGGATAAAAAAGTTGGCTATTCCCTCAACTTCAATAGGATGGAATTGAATACATTTTTTTATGAATCGTTGATCCAAATGGCTCTGGATAGAACCTATAACAGGGTCTCGAAAAGGAAGTAATTTCTTTTGGGCTTGTATCCTCTTTCTGGGTTCACTAGGATTTTTTCCTGGTCGGTATTTCGAGTTATTTTGGTGAGAACCTGATATCCCTATTGTCATCTCAGCAAATACTCTTTTTTCCACAAGGAATTGTAATGTGTTTTCATGGTATTGTAGGTCTGTTCATTAGCTCTTATCTGTGGTGCACAATTTTGTTCAGTGTGGCTAGTGGCTATAATAAGTTTGATAAAAGAAAAGGAATTGTAAGTCTTTTTCGTTGGGGATTTCCCGGAATAAATCGTCGTATTTTCCCACGATTTCTTATGAAGGATATTCAGATGATCAAAACGGAAGTTCAAGAAGGTATTTCCCCTCGCCATGTTCTTTATATGGAAATAAAGGGCCGACAAGACATTCCTTTAACTCGTACTGGTGATAATTTGAACCTAAGGGAGATCGAACAGAAAGCTGTTGAATCAACCCGTTTCTTGCGTGTATTCATTGAAGGGTTTTGAAATGAACCGAGGTGAAGTGGGGTTTTTTGGTTGTTCCATATAAGGCTATACCATTTGCACCAACTATCTAGCCAAATTTCTGACTATAAGTTCCCCTAATCTGGAAAAGTTGTCAGTCACAATACAAACACTTAAATGGTCACTAGTGAAGAATTTAAGGATCTCGTAAACTTAAAATTTTAATAATAACAAAAGCAAAACTCATAGTTTCTCTCTCTAAACTATGAAGAGCATTAGAACTGAGAATTTACCATTTTATATGCTTCTAAGTCCTAGGGCGCAGGATATAAGAAAATACATCCAAGGATCCAGTTCATGCAATTGCAATGTTTCCAAGTAAGTAAAAATTTTCATATTTCGAGTCTGATAATCACTTGTAATGGTTGCACAGTTCCTCAAAAGCTCAGTTGCTAATTTCCTAATATCCTCCATATTTTCTATCCTCGTAACTTTCAGCCTTTTTAGCGCTTAAAATCACGACTGTTTCTACGGTTCTACAAAAACCTTAAAATGGGTAGGAAGAAAGTTCCTCCATCTCAGTCGACCTCTTCCGCATCCATTTCAAACCAGACATACCTTTTCGACACCTCTTCAATTCATTTATCATATTTTATAGACTAGTGGGATGAGGTTGGTCCTCCTCATACCAAAATATCAGCCAAAACATTTATAACAGCAACCCTCGAGATACTTCAAAATGTCAAAGTAAAATCACCCAAAATGCCTAGATTTTGGGAGTCCCAGCTGGCCCAACACTTAGTCCCTAATGTTTTACCGTTTCCTAAATTCGTTCAGTTATGCGTCGGTAATTATGATAGTGCAAAGGGATTCGTCAAGGCCAATGATGGAAGAATCCTCTTCAAGATTTCTGCTAAATCCATTGAAGACAGTTGGGAACTACAATTGACGGGACTGAATCATTTCCCCTGAAAAAACAAGCTGAATATTATGCAAAGAAAGATCCCTCTCAGAAATAGAAGATAAAAATACGCCCGGTATATGTACCAAAATAAAAAACGGATCATCTTGATCCCTGGATGCGAGCCAAATTGTTTCCATGGAACCAAGAAACTCTATCTGCATTTACCATCATACTGGGTAAAGATTCTAAAGAGAATCTTGATAACATAATGGTAGATTTGATTGATAGATATAATAATGATAATCTTTCCAATCTCAATTATGCAAAATCCCTAGAAGTAGGAATAAGAAACCAGTTAGCATCATCTAAAAAAACTGGGGTTTTCAAATATTATTCCTACCTAGTTTACTTGTTGATTTTCTATCAATTGCACCATTTTAGAACCTTGAGCTATGCAGAGTTGAGGATGGAGGACCAAACAGAGTGTATGATTGGATTTCTTGGATAAAACAAGAAGGAAAGGATGTATCTAGGCTAAAACAAGAAGGAAAGGATGTCTCCTGGATAAAATTTGTATCCAGATTTATGTACCAGGCATTTACTTTAATTCAAGGGAAAGAACCAGAACGCATGCCTCAAGAAATCAAGTTGTATCTATAGCTTGGAGAAGATATGAAAAAAGGAAATTGGTACCTGAAAGAAGAGTACACAGTGATCAGGTTGTATGGCACTGCATAGCCTCCTCACAAATTACCCAAAATCCTTACCCCCGAGACTTTTATCCTTGAATATGTAATTCATATGATAGAGGTAGATAATCGTCGTTTTTTGAAATCTAAGAAGAAGGGCAGAACTGAATTCCCAATATCAATGGGAGGATTGTTATTAATCATAAGAGAGGTTTTAAGGAAGTTGTAAAAATTATTGAAGATCTTGATCTGCCTATGGACTCAACATGGAAATATGACCCACATTTCATTATTGGATCCGATTTTTGAAAGTCAATTCTTACACTGGCATTGCACCTATATAGTACGTTTCCATTATGATACCATGCATACCAGCAGAAAGATAATCAATTGCCTCCAATTTACCTTTTCGAAGGGGGTGTCTCTGGCACATTTTTGCATATCCGTCTCGAGGAGCTTCTTTATCTTTTAGAAGAATGCTTAGGGTTTTACCCTCGCCTCTTTGCTAGATTATACCTTGACTGCTTAGTACACCCACAATTGTTATTCTGGTGAGGATTGTCATCATTTCTACTCGTCATTATTATGGGACTAATTAATCATGTAGAACCTGAAAATGTGGACTCTGTTGAATCAAATGCATGATTGGTGAAGCTCTTAACGAGTGTGGATTGGTTGTCGTTCATTAGGAAGTTTTGAGGGAACAATAGGCCTAAAACACTCGCATTTTCCAAATCATTTGATGGAAAACAGGTTTCTTTCGATGACATAGAATTTGAATTGGATGAGGACTTCATAGATATGATAACAAACTTACCCTGCATTGGGGAAAGGTAGTTTAAACATATGTCAATCAAGCATGTTTCCTGGTCGAAGCTCCTTCGTAAACTTACTCTCACTATACACAATAAAAAAGGTATGTCAAAAACCTTATTCAAGGTTCAATGGCAGGAATGATTCGTTTATTTTGAGCCAATTCATCTCTTGTGATGGTCGCTTTACTCTTGTTCTACGTTACCATTTCCGATTGCTGATGGCATTTCTCGAGTTTACGCTTAGTCCTCCCTTATTTTTTATTACTGAGCCTGGAGAACATGTCGCATCAAGTCCAAAAGGATATTAATTTTCATTTGCGTAGACTCATGCATTTCGGGTTAATATGTATCCTTATCGAGCACAGACTAAAGTTAATAGGGTATAATTAGCAGCAATTTATTCTCATATATGGATTCCAAGAGGCCCTTCCTGAACATGATGATACCATTTGAACGGATATCGAAAGCATTCCTCACAACATCACCCCCTTCTCTAGTATCGAACCTGAAAATACTCCATCTAGCGATCAAATTCTCGAGCAACAAGTATCGTTACCTTCTCCTCGGGGTGGTTCAGTTATGGCCAAAAAAATCCTCAAATCTCGGACTCCATCCAACCCTAATCCTAGATAAAGCGATCATATTATTCGAGAAAATCTAGTTATTCTTTCACATGGTTATATTCACAAATTCCAAAGTCTAGGAGTCGAATCCTCCCAAGTCACAGATTTGATACCTCACCCTTTGTAATCAAAAGATGAGGAGAAATCTTCCACTTGTATATTGCATGAAGATGGTCAGCCTCAACCCCTACTCAACCAACAACACACGCTTGACTTGATAATTGAGGAAGCCCTTGGAGAATTGGTCATAGTTCACCTTTTCAAACTTGGCCACTTGGGAAATCAGTTTGGGCGGCAACTTGATGAAGAGATATAGCTCTTCGATCACATATTATTTGGCTCAGGATGTGAGCGATGATCATATTCAAGGTTGCACATATGCTACTATAGAAATCCTAGTTGAAACAAATGTAGAGGTAACCCCTAATGCCGAGTCAGTACAAAATAAAGGTGATAGTATAGATCAACAATTGGATGTCTTGGCAATCCAGGAAACAAGCCAAAATGAAAATTCTTATGCTACAAATCATATTGGTTCAAACTCGCATAACTCAAGACAAAACACTCATATCATATTTCGAGTCGATACACAAATGAATAGCAACTCAGATCAGTAAATTATTGATGTTATGCTTTTCGGTTAGTATCTTAGTTAAGATGACAGCCTTATCTCTGCTGAAAATGAGATGCCTGATGATTTTTCCACGTGCAAAACAAAGGAACATGTAACCTATGGTATCTTTGGTAATTCAATGGTTTCAGAAGAAAAAAACTGAAGACTGTCATATTGATCAATGTGATCATAGGTCTGTAAAATTAGTAACAGCAGATCTAATGAACAAGTAAATCAATCACAATAGATGAAACTCAGAAAAATGGTGTAAAATTGTGCAAAACATGCATCAGTGCTCAATATCCCAATGAGGGTGAATAATTACAATACAATACAGTAACAATGACTTAGCAATTCGAATTGACTAAGGAGGCAATTCGAATCACTGAATGGAGTAGCTTGACTTCAACTAGGAGTCCTCATCATCAATCAGTGGTGGTCATCAATGCACAAGAACCAGTCATCCAGGTGTCAATCTGAGTCTAACTGAGTGTAACATGTGTAACTGAAGTTTGTAGCACTGATATAGGGAAGTGGGCTCAGTGGAGGGTGCATGGGAGGCTAACTGGAGTCAGAACAAGTCATCTAGTCAATTTGGAGGTCCAACGGAGTGAAACAGTGAGTCGGGAGTGAAACTAGCCTCAAATCATGGAGAATCGGAGCTAACTGAGTGTAACTGAAGTGGAACTGCAGTGGTAGGTGAAGAAGTGTGCCCTTCTCTGGCAGTAGGTGAGAAGTGGGCGCCTTCCTGACTAGGAGGGCTAATGAACTAATGTAATAAGCTCCCGAGTGCTAGAATAAGGTGGCTAAGGTGTTGAAGGCATCAACCTGGTGACTGGGATGCATGCAAAGTGCATGCAAACCCTAGAATTTGCATGCAAACCCTAATTGCATGCAAGATCCTGAAAAAGATGACGTGGATATCCGAACACCCCCTTTCAAGCTAGACTATGATGTGCAAAAAATAATGTGGGACCCCGGTAACTAAGACCAAAGGTCACCCCAATACAATAATAAAAAAAAAATGCTGAAAATAAACTAAGTGAGGAAAGAGGGAAAACCCAGTTGTTAACACCCAAAAAGTGTTCACTACCTCATCTACCACATTATATGGCTCATTTGTCCATTTTCCTACCATATTTCCCTTAAAAACCCAAAAAACCCCACTAAAAAGCCTCCAAAAGGCCTAAAATGCCTCCAAAAGGCCACAAAACCCTCAAAATAGCCTAAAAAAGGCTAAAAAACCCCCTTTTCCTCCAAAAATAGCAAAATCCCCTAAAAAGGGAATAAAAAATATAAAATAATGAGGAAAAGGAGGAAAAAACCCTATACAGCTGCACAAAACCATGTGTTTCCTAAAACCATGGGTCAGCACTCCACCACCAAAAAACTATAAATAGGTGATGGAGATCCCTTATTCCATATCCACAATCACAAGCACCCTTACTCTGCCAAAATCTCTCTCGAAACCCTAGTTCACCATTGAACTACTTTCACCTTGAGAGCCACTTTTGGCCCATTCCCCATCATTGGAGAAGGAGAAGGAGCATATTGAAGCTTGGAGCATCCTCTTGGACACTGCAAAGGGCTTCATCAAACCTTCACATTGAAGGTAATATCAATACAAAAAGCCATTCTTCAAATTTGTTGTTGATGTTTCATGCATGTTTTAGAAGTAATTTAATTTCTGTTTTAGCTTAGTTATTTACATTTACTGAACTGCTACTAAGGAGTCCATTCTCCTTAGTAGGTGCTCATTTGCACAAGCTAGGGGTAAAACCCTAGCTACAGTTTTGGCGACTCCACTGGGGATCGAACCCAGAATCTCCGGTTGTTGTTGAGGTTGGGGGGGTTGGGCGGCGCTTGGGGAGCCGCATGCCCTTGGCGATGGGCCTCAACAACAACAGATCACTTACGCTGCTCCTGATCAACCCATGTTTGACTCAGGTACCCATCACCTGCTGATGATGTCATCTGCTGACGTCAACCTCCAGACCCGTCGGAACCAATATGGCTCCACCTCTGAAGCCACTCCCACGGATAAACCTACTAACGCCCATCCCACTGATCAGGCGTTACGTATACCTCTGCCGCCCATAGACGGCGCTTCCAAAGCAGCTCGTTTCCCACTTCGCCGAATCAACAATAACCCTAATGCGCGCGCTGCGTCAAACTACAGCATTGTAGACGACCTAGCCCAATCTCCCGTAGCCATGTCTGCGTTAGAGGTCTTGAAGAACTGCCCTTCTCAGTGCAAGACTTTACTTTCAGCCATTGGGGGGATTGACCCAAATGATTCGCATTTGATGGCATTTGATTTAGACCAGTCTGAACCACGCCTACCTTCCAGCTTAGCATTCCAAGTTACTGTCTCCGTTAGGAATCTTGTCATCCACCGGTGCATCATCGATGAGGGTGCCTCCACATGCGTTATGTTTACATTCGTATGGCAGAAGCTAGGATCCCCTCCTCTCCAGCAGTCCACCACTGCGTTACGTGCCTACGACGGTCGTTCGGCCCAGCCCCAAGGCCTCCTACCCAACGTACCCGTCCAGTTAGGTGGTAAAACCGTCCTTATTGACATAGAGGTAATCAATGCCCAATTGGATTACAACCTTTTACTTGGCCGCAGCTACATGTATGCCATGCGGGCGGTTGCCTCTTCCGTCTTTCGCACCATGATGTTCCCCCATGAGGGACGCGTGGTTAAAATTGACCAGCTCACATACTATGATCCCAGTGCTCCCGCGGCACCTGAAAACGTTCTCCCCATGGTTGAACAACCTGTTTCTCCTGCCACCACTTCGTTTGTTTCCTCTTTGGGGCCTGGAGTCTACTCAGACGCGCCGATGACCTCCACCTGTCAATCCATCCCTCCACCGTCATCTACGCCCGAAATGTCTGACTTATGTACCTTGTCCCATGACAACCTACCACCTAATACTCAACCACCCTTGTTGCCTAAACCACCATTGGTACCTAGCCACATTGGTGTTACACCGATCCATACGATCCCCTTCCTAGTCCCTCCATCGGGAGTAGTAAGCGCCCCGGTCATGGCTACCCTTAGCCTCCCTGGGTTAACCTTGGGATTACCTGTATGGTATCTTTCGCCTCCCGTTCGCCCGCCGACACCAGATGTCGTCCTCCAACCGGTGCAACCCATGGCTACTACCACTCAGCCACCTCCCGGTGTCTCTACCTCTTCGTCCTCCACGACGCCCCCTCCTACTCCCAAACCCACTGGGGGCAGAGGTCCACAACCTTACACTGCTGTACCACCTCCAAAGACAGTCAAAAACCCTCCAGTCTTTCGTGCTCCTCCCAAATGCTCGCTGTGCGACGAGTTGGGCCATGCGACCCACCAATGCCCACAGTTATCAACATTACAGAAGCACATGCAGATGCTCGACGATGATCCTAACATCCCAACTGTCGAACTAAACCCCACTCCCAAGCCTAAAGATAAGTCCCTACGTACCAACCACTCCTGCGCCATATGCGGTATTTACGGGCATTATTCACATCATTGTCCCGATCTCCCGGATTACAGAGCAGCTCTCTATGAGATGAACAATCTGGATCTTGAGATGGCACCACCTACCATTGAGGAGATCTACCCCCCAGACTCTTCACCTTCTGGAGAGATTAACACCATTTACATGATCTCTTCCACTACCATTCCCTCGTCAACCGATTTGACAACGCAAACTTTCCGTACCGATGAGGAAGTTCTTGAGGCCCTGACTGCCCCGGATTATCCCTGGGACGATATGCATCATCGTTCCTATTTCCTCCCAGAAGAATCCTCCTCTAGCACAGCTAACCAATTCACAGTTGAATCCAAAGACTTCCTCCCCACCAAGGTCGACTGGTTCAAGGACCCTATTCCTGCTCCTGACGCCTTCGAGGAGGGTAATATGGCCAACATCTCACCTGTCATCCAAGTTGATATCGCTGCCCCAGGACGTGCCCCTGAACTCATCGCCTTAGGAGCCTCCTGCAGTGAACAAGAGATTGAGGAGTACAGAAAACTTTTCCGAGAATTCCGTGATGTCTTTGCCTGGTCCTATACAGAGATGCCTGGTCTTGACCCCGCCATTATAGAGCACCACATTGCCACATGGCCTGATGTACCCCCTGTTCGTCAGAAACAGCACCACCTTGACACCTCTAAGTCAAGGGGCATAATAGATCACCTCGACCCTGGGATAGGGGGCACGATCAATCACTTTGAACATTCCCCATCACATCTATCTCAGCACGTCAATGAACCCATTGTTCAAACCCACACATTTGTGATCCACAATCACAAACCCCATGCACATAGCATGGGGGCAGATCATTAACCCTGCTCACTTTTTCACACTTGTGATCTCAACCATTTTTTGAGGTCACATATCACTTGTAGATTTGATTTGATATGCATAGTTCTTTCCTTTGACCACTTCGGAGTCCTTATGACCTCTGTTTTTTGCACCATTTGCACTGTCGGATTCATTTTTCCAAGCCGGTGATGATGCTTGAGATCATTTCTCGCTCTCACCCCCCGATTTTTCGGGTATTTTTTCAGACGCCACTAGTCGCCTCGGTTTGCGTGCCACATCGGCCGTTCTCCGTTTTTCACATGTTTTATATCATCGGATTTATTTTTCCGAGTTGGTGATGATGCTTGAGATCATTTCTCGCTCTCACCCCTCGATCTTTCGAGCATTTTTCCAAAATGTCCCCGTCACCTCGGTTTGCGTGCCACAACGGCCGTTACCCATGTTTGACATCCTTTATATCACCGGATTCCTTTTTCCGAGCTCGTGATGATGCTTGAGATCATTTCTCGCTCTCACTTGGTACAATTTCAACATTGTGTCCCGACACCTTGCTGCCTCGGTTTGCGTGCCACATCGGCCGCTATCGGATTGTTCCACTTTTGTACATGAGCCATTCACTCCTGTCATACTGCAAATGTCTCGTTATTTTGCCACCATTTCATCTACCCCGCAAGGAGGCCCACCAGTGTTCCCCCCCCTACCCTCGTTCTTGGTCACCATTATTGATCCTTGATTGAACACTTCCTCCTTGCCTGGCCATTCCTTTTGTTCGGTATAATTTTATCCCTTTTTCGGGCCGGACAAGTCCTTTACGAAAAAGGCACTTAGGGAGTTTCCGTTAAGCTCTTTTCTGACTCCTAAAAGAATGAAAAGATCGCCGAGCAATCTTGCTTCCTTTCATGCTCGTTAAAGTACCTGAAAGGGCGTCTATCTGGTATAAGTTTAACCCTTTTCCGGACCTGGTAGACTAATTACGAAAAAGGAATACTCTAGTCACACTGGCTAGAAGAGTTCTTCATTGCATCCTTTTATGCTTCTTTGGGCCTTGGAGACTAAATCTACGAAAAAGCAACCCCCTGGAGTCTTCTTACTTGCTTTCAGACTCTCTAAAATTGAAAGCAACCACGAGCATGAACTGTCCTGGGCTCGTAAAATCCACACGACAGTACCATTCCATCATTTCAGAGTCTCCTTATCGTTTTCAGACTCCTTAAAATTGAAAGCAACCACGAGCATGAACTGTCCTGGGCTCGTAAACTCCACACGACAGTATCATTTTACACACACTTCTTCTAGTTCCTTAACCCATGAAGAAGTCCCCTCCCGTGCCTCCTGGCACTTTGATCAATTATCTCGGCAGCACCCCCAATCAGGTCACCTTTGTTCAGAGTATTCTGCAGTCTCCTGCCATGTTACACCAGCTTGAGTCTCCCTCAGCCAGTTATCCTCCCAGATCCATTACAGCTATGATCCCTTCCCCCTCAGTCAGTTTCATATGCTACCAGATCATTCCCATTATCATACTCTGAACAAAGGAAGTTTGAGTCCACCCGCTCTACTTGCCCAGTTGTCCCCCCACAGTTTATCAGTCCTGCCATCAGCACTATCACATTTCGGTCTTGTACCTCGCGCTCCTGTCAAGGAAACATCATTTCCTTGATAGTTGCAGGTCTCCCTCTGTCGACGACAGACCCTCTATTCCAGAGGATAGGCCCAGAGGTCCCTACGCCTTGGACTTATCACCATCTGTGGTAAGTGCCTACGGATCATTCTCAGAGGAGTCATCATTGCCTTTCCGAGTGGTTGTTCCTCACATGCTCGACTTCAGCACCTTGATCGCATCATTGAGGATCGCGTAGGATTATATCCCATCAGTTTTTTGTCGAAGACCCCGGATTTCCCTTGACTCTAGCACATTGGTGAGTCACTTCGGAACGCCCAGTTATATGTTCCCGTGGATGTCCGAGCTGCGTTGGCGATTGTATTCGGAAGCCATCCAGTTACATGCTTCCTTGAGTACCCAGTTTTAGTTCCAGATCCGTTCCAGTTCCGTGTACCATTGTGAGTGTACCCCTTGTCACTCTGATCCAGCAGCTCATCAGCCCCTTTGGTACCACACTTAGTAGCACTGTTGATTGTTCCAGTGCACCAGTTCTGCAGTTCACACATGATCCGCTCAGCAGTATGTCCCAGCTTTGTGTCCCCTCTGGACTCTTATGATGTACACAGTGGTCATGTATCTTATATGTCAGGTCCCCATTTTTTGGACCCCATTGTTATTGTTATGTTATATCCTGATACGAGCATGGGTTTGCCCGCCTCGTCCATATGATCAGATGATTCCTCATCCATTATTGAGGTTATGTACTTTTAGTTCTTGCAGTTGTTCGGGATCGTTGTTCCGGGCTTCAGTCTGTTTCTTCTCTTCTCTCCATATCCCAGGAAAACCATTCATGACTTATGATGTCCATCGGCCATACGATGAGCTCCTGACCTCGCACATTAGGGGGCAATCTGTTAACACCCAAAAAGTGTTCACTACCTCATCTACCACATTATATGGCTCATTTGTCCATTTTCCTACCATATTTCCCTTAAAAACCCAAAAAACCCCACTAAAAAGCCTCCAAAAGGCCACAAAACCCTCAAAATAGCCTAAAAAAGGCTAAAAAAACCCCATTTTCCTCCAAAAATAGCAAAATCCCCTAAAAAGGGAATAAAAAATATAAAATAATGAGGAAAAGGAGGAAAAAACCCTATACAGCTGCACAAAACCATGTGTTTCCTAAAACCATGGGTCAGCACTCCACCACCAAAAAACTATAAATAGGTGATGGAGATCCCTTATTCCATATCCACAATCACAAGCACCCTTACTCTGCCAAAATCTCTCTCGAAACCCTAGTTCACCATTGAACTACTTTCACCTTGAGAGCCACTTTTGGCCCATTCCCCATCATTGGAGAAGGAGAAGGAGCATATTGAAGCTTGGAGCATCCTCTTGGACACTGCAAAGGGCTTCATCAAACCTTCACATTGAAGGTAATATCAATACAAAAAGCCATTCTTCAAATTTGTTGTTGATGTTTCATGCATGTTTTAGAAGTAATTTAATTTCTGTTTTAGCTTAGTTATTTACATTTACTGAACTGCTACTAAGGAGTCCATTCTCCTTAGTAGGTGCTCATTTGCACAAGCTAGGGGTAAAACCCTAGCTACACCAGTGGGAAAAAAGCCCCCCCTCAAGCTAAAACATAATAATGGATCAATCCGTCTCCACCATGATGGAAATCACCCCCAATAGTGAACGGAGGTAAGAGAACTTCTTCTCAGTGAAGCTCTTGGTGAAGATGTCTGCAATTTGCTCATCAGTAGGGCAATATTGCATAATGATGGTGCGATCATGCACCAACTGTTGAATGTAATGCATATGAATGTCAATGTGTTTGGTCCTCTGCCGCTGAACTGGATCTGTGGAGATCTTGATAGCACTTTGATTGTCACAAAATAGGACAGTCGAAGTAATGCCACCAAAAACAAACTCGGAAAGAATACCCTGCAACCAAACTGCCTGAATGCAGGCATTGACTACCCCTCGATACTTTGTCTCTGCTGAAGAAAGTGCAATGGCTGCCTGCTTTTTGCTGGACCAACAAATAGCACCATGACCAATCATGAAAACATAATGGAAAGTGGACTTCCGATCAATGCTATCACCTTCCCAATCTGATTCAGTAAATCCAATGAAATCAAGCTCAGAATCTGCAGCATAATGTATGACAAAATGTTTCATACCTTGCACATACTGCAAGATCCACTTGGCTGCTTTCCAGTGAAGCTCATGGGGCTGCTGCATATACCTTGACACGAAACTCACGGCATATGAAATATCAGGGCTTGAGTGTGTCAAATAAAGTAGTGAACCAATCAACTGTCGATACATACTGCAATCTACAAGCGGTGTAGAATCTCCCTCCTCAAGACTGATTCCTATGAGAAAGGGGAATGGGGCTGCCTTACATTCAGCCATATTAAAATTCAATAACAGGTTGGAAGCATATTTTTGCTGAGATATAGTGATCCCATCAAAATTTTGAGCTATCTCCAAGCCCAAAAAGTGACTCAGCAAGCCCAAATCGCTCATGTCAAAAGCTAGATTTAAGGCAGTTTTTAGCTTGTTTATTGAAGTAAGAGTGCTACCAGTAATGAGAAGATCATCAACATAAAGTATAATAACCAACAAATTACCTTTAACTCGCTGAAGATACACATTCAGATCAAATTTTCATCTTTGGAAATTCTGAGAAAGAAGGAAGGAGTCCATCTTTGCATACCAAGCTCTTGGGGCCTGTTTTAACCCATACAAAGATTTCTTCAATCTGCAAACTAATGATGGATTTGATGTGTAGCCCTCTGGATACTGCATATATACCTCTTCAGCAAGGTCTCCATGTAGAAATGCACTCTTCACATCCATGTGGTGCACTTCCCAGTGCTTGGATGCGGAAATAGCCAAAATAAGGCGGATGGAATCCATCTTTGCAACCGGTGCAAAGGTCTCAGTGTAGTCCACTCCTTGGACTTGGGAGAAACCTTTTGCCACCAACCTTGCTTTGTATTTGCTGATAGAGCCATTAACAACAACTTTTGTGCGGTAGACCCATTTACACTTCACTAATTTTCTTCCAGGTGGAAGAGAAACTAGCTCCCATGTATTGTTCTTTTGAAGAGAACTGTACTCTTCATCCATGGAACTTTGCCATCTTGGATCTCGGTGGGAAGAATAGTATGATGTGGGATCTGAACCAGTCATCAAATAACAAATCTCAGGAAGTAATGGATCAAAAATAGAAAGAGCCATACCTACTCTTTGAAAGTCTGCTCTTGTTCGTCTCGGATCAACAGCATTTCCAAGGTTTGAACTAGCAGATTGAAGAGTGTTTTGGGCCCACTTTGGTAACTGAGGAGGATCAGAATGGTCGGATTCCGAACGTGATATTTCATGATCATAATGTACTGCTAAAATATCATAAATATCATAACTCATACCTTCATTATCGCTGCACGGATCTTCTTCTGGTGAAGGCGGTGAACCGACAGTTTCTTCCTCGACTAGTTGCAATTCTTGAAGCGGTTCTTCAAATTGCACACTGTGTTAGGATATTTAGACACTTAGGAGTTAGTTAAGATCAACTTGTGTAATATATCCGTTAGGGATAGTGTGTTTCTTTAGTATGCATTAGTATGCATTTGTAAATACTTAATCCGACGGTCACGATATGTTTCCGACATAGAGTGATCCGACGGCTCAACTTCTCTTAGATCAAACCTAACCTTGATCCGTGGCTTAACACCCGATTGGTCCATGATATCTATTTAAAGAGCATGGAGGGTCATTGTTTAGTTGATCGATTATGAGAAGCTCATTTGTAACTTTCTTTCTTTGCATAATAAATTGTCCCGTAGAAGCTATTTGGCCGGGGCCGTGGAGTGTTTCTCTCAAGAGGGTTTAAACCACGTCAAAACATCGGTGTGTTGATCTGTGATCTATTTGTGTGAAGTGGTTGCTATTGGTGTTCGTTCCTTTGGTAGTACCCTGTGTACCCGAACATGGTATCAGAGCTTTTATGAAGTGCCGCTTCTGGTAATGATCTAGATCTTGAACTGCTGTTGCCGAAACTCGAAAGGGTTTCTAGTTGTGGTATTTCTGTACATTTCTGGGTTGTGGGAGGTGTTCCATTGCATCCAGAGCATCGTTTCCATTGGAAAATAGTTTTTGTTTGATCGAAAACGATTCCCAGTTGCTCCAGAAACGCGTATTTCATCAGATCTGAAGGTATAATGTTACAGTGACGCATTTTTTTATTTCGTTTTTTTAAAAGAAAAATCTCATATGTCATTTTTTTTAACTGTTAGATTTTTTTTGGGTTCGGATTGTTGCTTTCCCGTCTGCGTATGCTCTTTGCCGTGCACCTTGAGCGATCTCGGCAAATCAGAAACAGAAAGGGAAAGGGTTTTTCTCGGCTGCGTATGCTCTTTGCCGTGCACCTTGAGCGATCTCGGCAAATCAGAAACAGAAAGGGAAAGGGTTTTTCTCGGCTGCGTATGCTCTTTGCCGTGCACCTTGCGTGATCTCGGCAAATCAGAAACAGAGAGAAAACGTAGATTTTCCGGGCAAGCTAACAAGATCTAACTCCATAAGTGTGAAATTTTTTTTTGTTTCGATTTGTGGTTTGTTTTGCAGGAAAAAGAGCAAGCACGCAAACCGAGCAAGAAGAGTAAAAAAAAAAAAAAAACCCTTCCTCATTCTCATATTTTACATACCTTTTAATCTAGCTCACTTGGTTCAAAGTTGCTTTATTCCTTAATAGGTCTTGAGTTCAATTTTTAGGAAGTTACTTTTAAAAGAAAAAGTGCATGTAATTTCTAATTTCAAGTTACTTTATTGTAAAAGTGCATCTCACTTAAATAATAAAAAATAAAAATACAAGTGAGTCACTTAAGTTTTTTTTTATTGTTGCACTATTTAAAAGTAATATCATTGTAAAAGTGAAATCACTTATTTTACAAAAGTGGTTCACTTAAAGCAACTTTCTTGTAAAGTGATTGTCAAAAGATTCATCTTGGGAAGAGGGGGGTTCTTTTTTTGTTGGACATTCTCTAGCTGCCACGTCACTATTGGGGACATCTTCAACAGTTTCTTTGTTCAAGCATAACTTCATCATACAAAGTCAGTTTTCAGTGCCGTTTTTTTTAAACCACCTATTTTTTCGAGCTCTTCACATCCAGACTATTGGTTTCTGCTTTTATAGCCATTAATTTACAAATATGGCCACCCATTGTGATATTCTACTTAACAGTTTCAACTATTTCTCATGGAAATCTCGTATGGAGGATGTTCTACGAAGTAGGGGAATTTTCAGAATTACCACAGGGAAAGAAAAAGAACCCACTGATGATGATAAGAAAATAAAATGGGTAAATAGATGTGATGAAACTCGTGGATTGATTGGGATGTCAATCTCTACTGATTTGCGCTTCCACATATCTGGAATTGATGAACCTAATGCTGCTTGGGACAAGTTGGAATCTGTGTTTGGTAAACACAATGAAATTCGAGGTCACCAACTCGAAAATGAGTTGATTTATTTAAATCCAAGTGACTTTTCATGCATTCAAGATTATTTATCTAAGTACAAAACTCTTAAGCTCTTATGTGCAGAATGTAAGATTGAGAGGGAAGACAAACAATGCATTTATCATATTCTTTCCAAACTTGAACCTGCATATTCTATTTTTGTATCTACATTTTACTCCATGAAAGCATCCTTGAATGCAGCTAGCTATCAAGAGCCTAGTCTTGAATCCTTTTGTGATTCCTTGATTAGGGAACAAGATAAACTCATTCATCTTGGAATAATCAACAATGCAGATACATCTGGGAAAGCCTTATTGTCCCAATAGAAAGAAAAGTCCAAGCCTCCCAAGAAACAAAATTTTCGCAATAATAAGTCAAACAAGGGTCCAAAACCCTCTCAGTCAACTCTTTCTTTAAAAAATGACAAGGGATCCAAGCCAAAAGGCAAGAAGACTGAGCGTCATTGCAACTATTGCGGGAAAGATAATCATGATAAATCTAAGTGTTTCAAGAAGATGGCAGCCTTGGAAGCAGCAATGAAGAAGCACCACATCAGCCTAGATTCGCCTTTAGAATCTGCCTCTCATGGACATGCACTTTGTGCTTCTGGTTATTCTTATAATGCATCTTCTTCCTCTACTTCAAATGAATGGCTCATTGATTCTGGAGCATCTTATCATATGGCTAAGGATCAAGCCATCTTTTCTACTATGCATGAATGTAACACCAAACAAATATTTGTTGGTGATGATATATCTCTAAGTGTTGTAGGAGCTGGAACAGTTCCAGTAGATAATGGTCATTTTAGTGATGTATTATGTGTTCCAAGAATTTCCTGCAATTTGTTATCAGTCTATCAGATCACTCATTCTGGTGAAGGTAAAACTGTGACCTTTACACCTCACCAAGTTGTAATCAAGGATTTTAAAGATCCTCAACAGGTCCTAGCTACCGAAATTGTTGATGATATTATCAGGTTGTACAAGTTTAACAACTTTGGTTCATCACCTTTCCCTTCAGTTTTTGTTGCTCATAGTGATAACTTGAGCAAACTTTGGCATGAGCGATTTGGTCACTTAAATTATCGCTCATTGCAACAACTATGTAAAGAAAATATGGTGACAGGTCTTCCGATGGTATCTTGCAAGGATGGTGTTTGCTCCGGTTGTGTACTCGGAAAACATCATCGGGACAATTTTGACAAACGTGCCTCTTGGCACGCCTCGGTTCCCTTGGAGCTTGTGCATAGTGACTTGTGTGGTCCTCTTCCATCTGCTTCCTTTTCTGGTTTCAAATATTTCTTAACTTTCATTGATGATTACACCAGACGCACTTGGGTTTATTTCCTAAAACTTAAGAGCGAAGTATTTAACATGTTCTTGGCCTACAAGGTCCTTGTTGAAAAAAAAATCTAGTCGTCAAATTATTAAGTTAAGATCTGACAATGGAGGAGAATATGTTAACAAACAGTTCACTACTTTCTGCACTAAACAAGGCATCCAACAATAGCACACTGTTCCATATACACCACAACAAAATGGTGTAGATGAGTGGAAGAACCGCACGTTAAAAGAAATCGCTAATTGTATGATCCAATCTAAGGGACTAAGTCTTCAATTTTGGGCTGAAGCCATAAATTGTGCAAATTACATATTTAATCGCACCCCCACAAAAGCATTACAAGGTATAACACCAGAAGAAGCATGGAGTAAAATTAAACCTGATGTAAGCCACTTTCGTGTGTTTGGTAGTGAAGCATGGGCTCACATTTCAGATGAAAAACGGAAAGCATTGCAGCCTAAAAGTGAAAAGTGCATATTTGTTGGATATTCTAAAGATGTAAAAGGTTATAGACTTCTTCAACCACATTCTCATGCTATAATCATTAGAAGAGATGTTAAATTTGATGAAAATCTCTTGGCCTGCGAGCCTAACTCGGCGATTGTGCCATCTTTGGCCTGCGAGCATGATTCAGCGTTTGTGCCTCCTTCTTCTTCTTCCAACTTCCTTGACAGGTTTTCAACTCCAGTTTCTGATGATGACAGTGAAGATAAAAATCCACCTCCGCCTGCTCATGTTCCTCCAGTTGCACCAGCACAAGTGCTTCCTCGATGGGTCCGTTCAACATGTGAAGCAACTGGTGATCTTGCCGGTGATCCTAGAGATCAATGTCGAACACGTTCTCAGTTTCAGTGAGCCTCTTCTCTTTTGGCTCAAGTTTCCGAGAATCATGATCTAGAAACTTTTGTAGAAGCTTTAGGGAATCCAGATTGGGACGCAGCCATGGATGAAGAATATCGTTCCTTAATGGCGAACGATACTTGGGATCTTGTACCTCTTCCAAAAGGAAGAAAACTTGTCAGATGTAAATGGGTCTACAGAACTAAGTATGCATCAGATGGAAGTGTTGAAATACTTAAAGCAAGGTTAGTTGCCAAAGGTTTTTCCCAAGTTGAAGGGATTGACTACAATGAAACCTTTGCTCCTGTCGCAAAAATGAACTCCATCCGCCTTGTTCTTTCCCTTGTAGCCTTACATAACTGGGAAGTCCATCAAATGGATGTCAAGTCTGCCTTCTTACATGGTGATTTACAGGAGGAAATTTACATGGAACAACCTCCTGGCTATGTTCAGATTAAATCTAGCCTTGTCTGCCGCCTTAAGAAATCCTTATATGGCCTTAAACAAGCTCCTCGAGCTTGGTATGCCAAAATGGATAACTTTCTCCTTGACACTGATTTTTCTAGATGCCATTCTGACCCCAATGTCTATACCAAGAAAGTAGGAAACCATCTCATCATACTTGTTCTATATGTTGATGACCTTATTCTTACTGGTAGTGACCCTAAGCTTATAACCCATGTGAAATCTAGTCTTAAACAAAATTTTGAAATGTCAGACTTAGGACATTTGCATTATTTTCTTGGTCTCCAAGTCCTGCAAACCAAAGAATGAATCTTTCTTTCTCAGTCTAAGTATGCTTGTGACCTTCTTCGTCGCTTTCACATGGAAGATTGTACACCAGCCCCTTCTCCCTTCCAGGCTGGAGTCAAACTTTCTGCCACTTGTACTTCACCTGAAGTCGATGCCACCTTGTATCATCAGCTTGTTGGTAGTCTCTTATACTTGACTCATTCCCGTCCTGACCTTTCCTTTACCGTTGGTCGAGTTTCCCGTTATATGCAGACACCTCATGAAAGTCACTGGAAAGTAGCTAAAAGAATACTTCGATATATTCGAGGTACTGTTCAGTTTGGGATTCATTACAGTACAGGGGGGAAACCTTTGTTGGTTGGTTTCACTGATTCAGATTGGGCCGATGATCCTGATGATCGAAAGTCTACTGCAGGTTATGTTTTCAGTCTGGGATCTGGACCTATTACTTGGGCTTGTAAGAAACAACAAGCTCTTGCTCTTTCTTCAGCAGAGGCAGAATATCGAGCAGCCGTCAATGCCAGTCAGGAAGCTTTATGGCTTCGACAAATCTTTTCAGAGTTTGGATTCGAGCAGCAGCATCCTACTCCACTTTGGTGCGACAATCAAAGTGCCATCAAGCTTGCCAAAGATCCAGTTCTACATCAACGCAGCAAACACATTGAGCTACATATGCACTTCATAAGAAATCTTGTTCATGATCGGGTTCTTGAAGTGCTATTTTACCCTACAGATGATCAAGTTACAGACATCTTCACCAAGTCTCTTACAGAAGCGAAGTTTTCTAAACTTCGATCTATGTTAGGAGTTCAGGAACTTGTAATTAAGAGGGGATAGGCTCTAATGCCTCCTTCCTTCTCCTAATAGTGTCACTTTTGTAAATCCTTCAATCCTATCCCAAGTTGTTCTTAAGGGGGTATGTTAGGATATTTAGACACTTAGGAGTTAGTTAAGATCAACTTGTGTAATATATCCGTTAGGGATAGTGTGTTTCTTTAGTATGCATTAGTATGCATTTGTAAATACTTAATCCGACGATCACGATATGTTTCCGACATAGAGTGATCCGACAGCTCAACTTCCCTTAGATCAAACCTAACCTTGATTTGTGGCTTAACACGCGATTGGTCCATGATCTCTATTTAAAGAGCATGGAGGGTCATTGTTTAGTTGATCGATTATGAGAAGCTCATTTGTAACTTTCTTTCTTTGCATAATAAATTTTTCCGTAGAAGCTATTTGGCCGGGGCCATGGAGTGTTTCCCTCAAGAGGGTTTAAACCACGTCAAAACATCGGTGTGTTGATCTGTGATCTATTTGTGTGAAGTGGTTGCTCTTGGTGTTCGGTCCTTTGGTAGTACCCTGTGTACCCGAACACACTGCGCTCTATGAATATCTTTTTAGATCTGATATCCATGAGTTTATATGCGTATGATTCTTCCCCATATCCTATCAGTATGCACTCAATACTTTGTGGATCCAAAGCTCGTCTCTTCTTGGAAGGAATTCTAGCCCATGCAGTAGAGCCAAAAACTCTCAAATTTGACACATCCGGTTTGTGACCAAAGAATACTTCGAAAGGAGTCATACCTTTCACGAATGAATGTGGAACACGGTTCTATATGTATGCAGCAACATTTATTGCTTCAGCCCAAAGATTTGCATCCAAACCTTTTGATTCAATCATGCATGTAGCCATCTCTTTCAGTGACCGATTTTTCCTTTCCGCTACACCGTTCTGGTGGGGTGTGTAGGGAACTGTATGTTGGATCTGAATTCCACTTTGGGCACAAAGTTGCAGCAAATCGGCCTTGATATATTCTCCACCATTATCATATCTAAGAGCTTTGATCTTGCTCTCAGTGTCGGTCTCAACAGAAGCCTTAAAATCCTTGAATTTTCCAAGCACTTTTGACTTGTTTTTGAGAAAAAATACCCATGTAAAGCGGGAAAAATTATCAATAAATGTCAAAACATACCTTGAACCATTTAATGACGTATGGGGCAGTGGACCACTGATATCAGAATGTATCAGCCCCAAAACTGTAGAAGCTCTGCTAGCTTTTCTGCGGTCGAATCTGTGCTCGGGGTGCTTCCCAATAATGCAACTAGTGCATATTCCCTTCGAGGAACGGAGTTGTGGAAGACCATCTACCATGGAATTGTTTGATAACAGCAGAAAATACGTATAATTAAGATGTCCAAATATTTCATGCCAAATCCTACTAACTTCATTACCATGTGTGCAAAGAGCAATGAACTTTGCAAGCGGAATAAAGTGTGAAAACTCATAGCATTTTGCAGTGTGGTTCGCCTTTCCGACTGCAACAAGTCTTCCACTTTTGATATCATAAATTTCAACTGTATTAGGGCTGAATGTAACTTGCTTCGGTTCACCATTGTGTGTCATTTGATACACAGAAAGAATATTTGAAGCCAAGGAAGGCACATAGAGAACATTCTGAAAGCTTCCATGATCTACATGAATCGTACCTTTTCCCTTTGAAGAAATTTTTGAGTCATCTCCCAAATGGATGGGGATGGAGCTGTTTGGATCGAATGAAGAAAAAGAATCAATATTTGCAGCCATATGATTCGATGCACCAGAATCTATTAAGAGAGTAGTGGGCTTCGAAAACGTTGCCATTTGATCTATAGTATTCTTCATACATGAACTTTCAGGATGAAAGCCACGGTTGCAATAAGTACATTTAGATTTGTGGTTACCTTCTTTGCCCTTTTGCTTGAACTTCGAACTGGATGGTGCATCCGTCTATTTGCCTTTCTCTCTTTGCTTGTGAGGTTCGAATTTGGGCTTCTCCTTCTTTTGTTTTCCTTTACCATTCGAAATCTTGGGTCCTTGAACATATAGGGCTGAATCTTTGGAGCTTATGGACCCCATTTGAATCAACTTATTATGCTCTTTTGTGACGGACTCAATGAAGGCATTCAAGGTAGGCATCTTCCAATTCGGGGTAGTTAGCCGACCAGAATTGAAAGTAGAGACAAATACCGAATAATCTTTACCAAGCTTGCTGAGAATGGAGAGGATCAATTGCTTATCCTCTTTGATAGCTCAACTGTTCTTCAACTGCATGTTCAAGTTCTTGAATTTTGTGAAGAATTCATTAATGGTCTCGAAATTCTCAGGACTAAGGGAAATCGATTCATTCTCTAATTGAAAAGCCCTAAGCTCGTCCTGCTTGCCAAATAGTGTTTCAAGTTGCTCCCATAGAGCTTTTGGAGTCTTCAATCCGCTGAGATGGAAGTGAAGATCTTTGGAGATGGAGAGACAAAGAAGACCATAAGCTTTATCAAGCTTGTTGTAGTGTTTGGTTCTATCTGACAAGGTGTTTGGCTCCAATTGAAGACCAAGAGTGACTCGGTAGTAACCTTTTGAACGTAATATGATCTCCATATCATCTTTCCAATCAAAATAATTGAATGGGGTGAGGACAGGCTTTGAAGAAGAGTATTCCATTGCTAGGAGCGAGTGCAAACTGATGTAGAAAAGCTTGCAAGGGCAAAGTAGCGAATGCAATTGATGGTGACAATAACCTACAAATCACAATAAAACCAAGAACAATGAGGTCGAACAATCCAACCTTTTAGAGTTGCATCACACCTGGGATTGGAGATCAAGCGATTTTGAATGGGTCCAATGTATCAATTCCAGGATTTATGTGGAAACTCAAGCTTCTGGAGTGGTATTGGAAGTATTTTCAAGCTTTGCATGCACAGGAGCGAATGCCCTTGAGATCTTTCATGCCAAAACTTTTTGTAATTTTTGAGCAAATTCACTCAAATCTTCTTGTAGAAACACCTATAGAAAAGAGATCTTGTCCCTGCAATGGCTCTGATACCATGTAAAATTAGTCACAGCAGATCTAATGAACAAGTAAATCAATCACAATAGATGAAACTTAGAAAAATGGTGTAAAACTGTGCAAAACATGCATCAGTGCTCAATATCCCAATGAGGGTGAATAATTACAATACAATACAGTAACAATGACTTAGCAATTCGAATTGACTAAGGAGGTCATTCGAATCACTGAATGGAGTAGCTTGACTCCAACTAGGAGTCCTCATCATCAATCAGTGGTGGTCATCAATGCACAAGAACCAGTCATCCAGGTGTCAATCTGAGTCTAACTAAGTGTAACATGTGTAACTGAAGTGTGTAGCACTGATATAGGGAAGTGGGCTCAGTGGAGGGCGCATGGGAGGCTAACTGAAGTCAGAACAAGTCATCTAGTCAATATGGAGGTCGAACAGAGTGAAACAGTCAGTCTGGAGTGAAACTAGCCTCAAATTAGGGAGAATCGGAGCTAACTGAGTGTAACTGCAGTGGTAGGTTAAGAAGTGCACCCTTCTCTGGCAGTAGGTGAGAAGTGGGTGCCTTCCTGACTAGGAGGGATAATGAACTGATGTAAGAAGCTCCCGAGTGCTAGAATAAGGTGGCTAAGGTGCTGGAGGCATCAACCTGGTGACCGGGATGCATGCAAACCCTAATTGCATGCAAGATCCTGAAAAAGATGATGTGGATATCCGAACACCCCCCCTCAAGCTAGACTATGATGTGCAAAAAATAATGTGGGGCCCCGGTAACTAAAACCAAAGGTCACCCCAATACAATAATCCAAAAAAAAAATGCTCAAAATAAACTAAGTGAGGAAAGAGGGAAAACCCAGTGGGAAGAAAGCCCCCCCTCAAGCTAAAACATAATAATGGATCAATCTGTCTCCACCATGATGGAACTCACCCCCAATAGTGAACGGAGGTAAGAGAACTTCTTCTCAGTGAATCTCTTGGTGAAGATGTCTGCAATTTGCTCATCAGTAGGGCAATATTGCAGAATGATGGTGCGATCATGCACCAACTGTCGAATGTAATGCATATGAATGTCAATGTGTTTGGTCCTCTACCGCTGAACTGGATCTGTGGAGATATTGATAGCACTTTGATTGTCACAAAATAGGACAGTCGAAGTAGTGCCACCAAAACCAAACTCGGAAAGATTACCCTGCAACGAAACTGCCTAAATGCAGGCATTGACTGCCCCTCGATACTTTGTCTCTGCTGAAGAAAGTGCAATGGTTTCCTGCTTTTTGCTGGACCAACAAACAGCACCATCACCAATCATGAAAACATAACTGGAAGTGGACTTCCGATATCACCTGCCCAATCTGAATCAGTAAAACCAATGAAATCAAGCTCAGAATCTGCAGCATAATGTAAGCCAAAATGTTTCGTACCTTGCACATACTGCAAGATCCGCTTGGCTGCTCGCCAGTGAAGCTCATGGGGCTGCTGAATATACCTTGACACAGCACTCACGGCATATGAAATATCAAGCCTTGAGTGTGTCAAATAAAGTAGTGAACCAATTAACTGTCGATACATACTGCAATCTGCAAGCGGTGTAGAATCTCCCTCCTCAAGACTGATTCCTGAGAGGAATGGGAATGGGTTTGACTTACATTCAGCTATATTAAACTTCAATAATAGGTTGGAAGCATATTTTTGCTGAGATATAGTGATCCCATCAAATTTTTGAGCTATCTCCAAGCCCAAAAAGTGACTCAGCAAGCCCAAATCGCTCATGTCAAAAGCTAGATTTAAGGCAGTTTTTAGCTTGTTTATTGAAGTAAGAGTGCTACCAGTAATGGGAAGATCATCAACATAAAGTACAATAACCAACAAATTACCTTTAACTCGCTGAAGATACACATTCGGATCAGATTTTCATTTTTGGAAATTCTGAGAAAGAAGGAAGGAGTCCATCTTTGCGTACCAAGCTCTTGGGGCCTGTTTTAACCCATACAAAGATTTCTTCAATCTGCAAACTAATGATGGATCTGATGTGTATCCCTCTGGCTGCTGCATATATACCTATTAAACAAGGTCTCCATGTAGAAATGCACTCTTCACATCCATGTGGTGCACTTCCTAGTGCTTGGATGCGGAAATAGCCAAAACAAGGTGGATGGAATCCATCTTTGCAACCGGTGCAAAGGTCTCAGTGTAGTCCACTCCTTGGACTTGAGAGAAACATTTTTCCACCAACCTTGCTTTGTATTTGCTGATAGATCCATCAGCAGAAACTTTCATGCGGTAGAACCATTTACACTTCACTAATTTTCTTCCAGGTGGAAGAGAAACTAGCTCCCATGTCTTGTTCTTTTGAAGGGAACTGTACTCTTCATCCATGGCAGTTTGCCATCTTGGATCTTGGTGGGAAGAATAGTATGATGTGGGATCTGAACCAGTCATCAAATAAAAAATCTCAGGAAGTAATGGATCAGAAATAGAAAGAGCCATACCTGCTCTTTGAAAGTCTGTTCTTGTTCGTCTCGGATCAGTAGGATTTCCAAGGTTCGAACCAGCAAATTGAAGAGTGTTTTGGGCCCACTTTGGTAACTGAGGAGGATCATAATGGTCGGATTACGAACCTGATATTTCATGATCATCATGTACTACTAAAATATCAGAAATATCAGAACTCATACCTTCATTATCGCTGCATGGATCTTCTTCTGGTGAAGGCGGTGAAACGGCAGTTTCTTCCTCGACTAGTTGCAATTCTTGAAGCGGTTCTTCAAATTGCACACTGCGCTCTATGAATATCTTTTTAGATCTGATATCCATGAGTTTATATGCTTATGATTCTTCACCATATCCTATCAGTATGCACTCAATACTTTGTGGATCCAAAGCTCGTCTCTTCTTGGAAGGAATTCTAGCCCATGCGGTAGAGCCAAAAACTCTCAAGTTTGACACATCTGGTTTGTGACCAAAGAATGCTTCGAAAGGAGTCATACCTTTCACGGATGAATGTGGAACATGGTTCTGTATGTATGCATCAACATTGATTTCTTCAGCCCAAATATTTGCATCCAAACCTTTTGATTCAATCATGCATGTAGCCATCTCTTTCAGTGACCAATTTTTCCTTTCCGCTACACCGTCCTACTGGGGTGTGTAGGGAACTGTATGTTGGATCTGAATTCCGCTTTGGGCACAAAGCTGCAGCAACTAGGCCTTGATATATTCTCCACCATTATCATATCTAAGAGCTTTTATCTTTCTCTCAGTGGCGGTCTCAACAGAAGCCTTAAAATCCTTGAATTTTTCAAGCACTAATGACTTGTTTTTGAGAAAAAATACCCATGTAAAGCGGAAAAAATCATCAATAAATGTCAAAACATACCTTGAACCATTTAATGACATATGGGGCAGCGAACCACTGATATCATAATGTATCAGTCCCAAAACTGTAGAAGCTCTGCTAGCTTTTCCGCGGTCGAATCTGTGCTTAGGGTGCTTCCCAATAATGCAGCTAGTGCATATTCCCTTCGAGGAACGGAGTTGTGGAAGACCATCTACCATGGAATTGTTTGAAAGCAACAGCAAATACTTATAATTAAGATGTCCAAATATTTCATGCCAAATCCTACTAACCTCATTACCATGTGTGCGAAGAGCAATCGGCTTTGCAAGCGGAATAAAGTGTGAAAACTCATAGCATTTTGCAGTGTGGTTCGCCTTTCCGACTGCAACAAGTCTTCCACTTTTGATATCAGAAATTTCAACTGTATTAGGGCTTAATGTAACTTGCTTCGGTTCACCAGTGTGTGTCATTTGATACACAAAAAGAAGATTTGAAGCCAATAAAGGCACATAGAGAACATTCTGAAAGCTTCCATGATCTACATGAATTGTACCTTTGCCCTTTGAAGAAATTTTTGAGTCATCTCCCAAAGGGATGGGGATGGATCTTTTTGGATCGAATGAAGAAAAAGAATCAATATTTGCAGCCATATGATTCAATGCACCGGAATCTATCAAGAGAGTAGTGGGCTTAGTAACAGTTGCCATGAGTGCTTGTCCTCTTTCATGATCATCATTCCTATCCTTCTTCCTTGCACCGTCAGGAAGAGTTATGTTGTTCTTTTTCAAAAGGAGGGCCATTTGATCTATAGTCTTCTTCATATATGAACTTTCGGGATGAAAGCCACGGTTGCAATAAGTACATTTAGATTTTTGGTTACCTTCTTTTCCCTTTTTGAACTTCGAACTGGATGGTGCATCCGTCTATTTGCCTTTCTCTCTTTGCTTGTGAGGTTCAAATTTGGGATTCTCCTTCTTTTGTTTTCCTTTACCATTCGAGATCTTGGGTCCTTGAACATATAGGGATGAATCGTTTAAGCTTATGGACCCCATTTGAATCAACTTATCATGCTCTTTTGTGACGGACTCAATGAAGGCATTCAAAGTAGGCATCTTCCAATTTGGGGTAGTTAGCCGACCAAAATTGAAAGTAGAGACAAATATTGAATAATCTTTACCAAGCTTGCTGAGAATGGAGAGGATCAATTGCTTATCCTCTTTGATAACTCCACTGTTCTTCAACTGCATGTTCAAGTTCTTGAATTTTGTGAAGAATTCATTAATGGTCTTGAAATTCTCAGGACTAAGGGCAATCAATTCATTCTCTAATTGAAAAGCCCTAAGCTCGTCCTGCTTGCCAAATAGTGTTTCAAGTTGCTCCCATATAGCTTTTGGAGTCTTCAATCCACTGAGATGGAAGTGAAGATATTTGGAGATGGAGAGACAAAGAAGACCATAAGCTTCCTGAAGCTTGTTGTAGTGTTTGGTTCTATCTGACAAGGTGTTTGGCACCAATTCAAGACCAAGAGTGACTCGGTAGTAACCTTTTGAACGTAATATGATATCCATATCATCTTTCCAATCAAAATAATTGAATGGGGTGAGAATAGGCTTTGAAGAAGAGTATTCCATTGCTAGGAGCGAGTGCACACTGATGTAGAAAAGCTTGCAAGGGCGAAGTAGCGAATGCAATTGATGGAGACAATAACCTGCAAATCACAATAAAACCAAGAACAATGAGGTTGAACAATCCACCCTTTTAGAGTTGCATCACACCTGGGATTGGAGATCAAGCGATGTTGAATGGGTCCAATGTATCAGTTCCAGGATTTATGTGGAAACTCAAGCTTCTGGAGTGGTATTGGAAGTATTTTCAAGCTTTGCATGCACAGGAGCGAATGCCCTTGAGATCTTTCATGCCAAAATTTTTTGTAATTTTTGAGCAAATTCACTCAAATCTTCTTGTAGAAACACCTGTAGAAAAGAGATCTTGTCCCTGCAATGGCTCTGATACCATGTAAAATTAGTCACAACAGATCTAATGAACAAGTAAATCAATCACAATAGATGAAACTCAGAAAAAGGTGTAAAACTGTGCAAAACATGCATCAGTGCTCAATATCCCAATGAGGGTGAATAATTACAATACAATACAGTAACAATGACTTAGCAATTTGAATTGACTAAGGAGGTCATTCGAATCACTGAATGGAATAGCTTGAATCCAACTAGGAGTCCTCATCATCAATCAGTGGTGGTCATCAATGCACAAGAACCAGTCATCCAGGTGTCAATCTGAGTCTAACTGAGTGTAACATGTGTAACTGAAGTGTGTAGCACTGATATAGGGAAGTGGGCTCAGTGGAGGGCGCATGGGAGGCTAACTGAAGTCAGAATAAGTCATCTAGTCAATCTGGATGTCCAACGGAGTGAAACAGTCAGTTGGGAGTGAAACTAGCCTCAAATCAGGGAGAATCGGAGCTAACTGAGTGTAACTGAAGTGGAACTGCAGTGGTAGGTGAAGAAGTGCGCCCTTCTCTGGAAGTAGGTGAGAAGTGGGCTTCTTCTTGACTAGGAGGGCTAATGAACTGATGTAAGAAGTTCCCGGGTGCTAGAATAAGGTGGCTAAGGTGCTGGAGGCATCAACCTGGTGACTGGGATGCATGCAAAGTGCATGCAAACCCTAATTGCATACAAGATCCTGAAAAAGATGATGTGGATATCCGAACAAGGTCTTCTCACTTGGGAAAGCATGAAGTTAAGTTAGAGGTTGATCATTGATTTCAGATATCCTGTGAGTTTCGAAATAAAGATGATTGATCTCTCCGATTAGTGAAGGTCCTTGTGTCCGAAGTCCCTGGGTATGTGCATGTTTTAAAACAACGATCCAGGTCAAATGGAAAACATGATAGGTCGTCTCGTGACCAAATTAAACCTGAGATCAATAGTATTGTGGGGAAAAGGGCAGCTAGGAATATGTCTCGTATGGCTCAAAATCGACCTCCTTCACATAACTCCAATATGATTATTGATGTTGATGACCTTGAGCAATCGAATCCCATGATAACAACAATGGAACATAAATTAAAGGCTCATGCTCATTCTTGCTCTAAATTTGAGTTTAAACTGCCACCATATGTACAGTCAAGTCCTCACATCCAATCAACATTGGGTAAGTTTAAAGCTATCTGTGACCGGTTAGCAAAGGTTGACAATATGGAAGGTAACCACATTAGTTATGCCCCTAGAGGTTGCACACAGCGTCGGTATCTGATGACTCATTATGCTACTAAGGAATATGTTTTAACCACTTATAAAAACAAAATCCAAAAATTAGTAAAGCACAAAGAATTGTTAGTTCAACAACATTGAGTTGAGTTTTATAAATTGAAGCAAGAAATTATTGTTGCTCAAGAACGGTCTATTCTCCAGACATCTGGTGTTAATATCTATCTTGCATCAGATCACTCCAACATTCCAAGAATTTGAAAATAGATCCTTGGAATTTGTTCTACATGTATATTTTTGTTCAGAGGTGATTTTTCATTTCCTGTTGGTAAAATTATGTAGTTATTTTTTTATATTGAAACTATTAATTTGTTTTAGGGTTTATGAATGTTTTAATATGAAGTAGTTGCATAATCAATAATTTTGCAGTCTCTTCATTAATATTTATTGTTTTAATTTTTTATTATTGTTTTTTTTTTTCCTTCGTAGGTTTTATATGTGTCACCTTTCATCAAAGCTGGAATTTTCCTCTTGGTTTTGTGGATAATGTGTTCATGGCAAAGTAATCATGGAATGAGTAGTGTGAAAGATTAGTAAGCAGTTATCAATTCCCTGATTCTATTCCAACCACATGATGAGCTGTTCAGATTTGATACAATCAAATTTAATCTTAGTTATTCTGGCTTATCCAAGACTGTTAATCAGATGGATAGTTGTACCTATTTCATGTAACTTCCTTATGTTTGGAAAAATTCATGCCACGTATTCTGATTGTAAATCATCACTCTATTATATAAAGAGGATGATGTAGACTTTGAAAGGGGTTCTTCTCTTGAGAGTTTGGTGTATGTTTCTTTTTGGAAATAACAACACAATTTTTTTAGCAGGAGACTCTTACATGATTGTATGAGGATTGTTATTTAATATGGGTAATATATGAGTTTTATGCTTTGATTATTGTCGATAATATTTTTGTGCTTCTTAATCTGAGTTAAGACCGTGTCTGTAATTTTATTATGAAGTTAAAATATTACTTTTCTTAGAATCGCCATTCGAGAGTAGTGATTTCAATATACATTTTACACCATTTTCTATGCATTAATAGAATTCCTTTTGTATTATATGATAGGGTCAACTGACGTTTTGTATGACTGTATTCCACAAAACTATTAGAGAACATTCTCTTATTTTTAAGATGTGCGTTGTCCTAGATCGATAAATTGTATTTCATTGTTTTTTTGTTCAAGCACACATATCATTTCATGCAAAATTGAATTGAAGTAGTTTTCCTTTTCTACCAACTAGGTTTGTTTTTCGGAGAAGGATTGGACTGTGTTCTTGCTTCCTTTTAAAATAAGTTTGAATTTTGTTGAGAATTTGTTTGTGTTTTTGTATTAGTGAATGTTTTCTACTATGTCAAGGAACTAACAGATACTTAGAAATTAAGTAATTGGAAGATTAAATATTTCATTTATTTAAGTAGTATCTTGGCCAAGTAGTTTTGTTTAATAGATTATTTTTGTTGAGTAATTTTGCAATATTTTCATTGTGTTTCGGCTTAGTAGAATTTAAGATTTTATTTATTTCTTTTGTAGCCTTCATATTTTAGTTTGTTGAATTCTCAAGTATGTCTGCCAGGAATTCAGTAAATAATCTTAATCTACAAAAGTTCATATCTTTTGTTTAACATTTTAATTTGTTATTTTCTATAAAAAAATAGGTCTTTCCTAGGATTTACCGGGTAACACATTGTAAAGTTGTACACTTTTTTTATATTTGTAAATACTGCATACATTTAGTATAGGTTAGTTTAATTTATTAGTTACCTTTAGGTTAGTATTTATCGACCAATGAAGACGTAAAATCCATCGAGTCCATCCATCCCAAATGAAGGGTTGTTAAATACCCCAGGTTCGGACTGTCACTCCCTTGCTGACCTTTGAATGGATTCTTACATCAACAAGTCACTAAACATAACAATTCAAATTAAGGTTTTGGAAAATACTTTTGGGGTTTTAGAATAAATTAATTTAATAACCTCATCCAAATGGAAACCTTCCATCAAGATGCCACATGTCCCATTGGGGAATCATCCACCCACTCAAGACTACTCTTGACTCATCACTATTTCACCACCGAGACCTTGAACCACACCATCACTACCTAATTGGAATCATTCAATTTAACATGTACCTTCCCTACACAAAAAAAAATGTTAATTATAGATGAGCCAAAAAAATAGATTTTTTCAAAAAGCAAAAAGTAAGAAATCGGGAAAGAGCATCAATCTAGCTTCTTGCAAAAAAGGAAAAGAAAAAGAAAAAAAAGAAAAATCAGTCTCATTGTGTGAAATTTAAATTCACAGCAGATCTAAGAGATGAGTATACCTCACAGTGAAAGAATGAGCAGAAAAGTTGAATAAGAGTGAAAACTGCAGTTAAAAAGAGCAGAGAAATAATTATGCAGTAGAACTCGGATAGGAGTAGAATAATGTCACATGACCCAATAATCGGTATAGTCAACAATGATGATACAATGGAGAGAATTTGAATCACACAAGAGAATCTGAACCTCAGTTGGTCTAGCATAGGGTTTGTCACCATTGGAGTGCTCCGAAAGACTCAAACTCAATTGAACTGAACCTAAACTCAGCTAACTGAAGTCATAATCAGTTAATTGACTAAGGAGGGTGCAATAGTGATTTTGTCATGCATGTCAATAAAAAATGGGCACATGAGGCCACAATTAGTGGCATATGGAGCTCCAACCCCCCACAAGAGTCAACTAACTAAGGTGGACTACACTGGAACACTCAGTTGGTTCCTATAAAATAGGGAACTAACTGAAGTGGTCCTAAAATTATGCATGCAGGGATCAGAAGGTGGTATATGGATCCTGGATGACATATGCACACCACTAGGGGGGAAATGACATCATCAACAACTAGGAAAAATAAATAATGCTAGGTAGGACAAGGATGGAGTATTAAAATATCCTAACACCCCCCTTTAATCCATACTTTTGCATCCTGGGCCTTGGTTACTAAGACCAAAGGTCACCCATACAATCAAAAAATGATAAAAAATAAAGAATATTCCATGAACCAAGGAAATGGGGAAAAACTCATGGGAAAAGCCCCCCTCAAAATAGGACAGCAGGAAGCTCATACAACTTTCACACTAAGTAGAGATCTAAGAAAGACAAATCTTTTATGAGTGAAAATTTTAGTGAATATGTATGCAATCATCTCCTCTGTAGGACAATAATGCAGTGAGATGGTTTGATTGTGCACTAGCTCCCTGATGTAGTGCATGTGAACCTCAAATGTTTGATCCTTTGCTTATGTACTGAATCATTGGATATATGAATGGCACTCTGATTGTCACAGAATAGGTCAACTGAAGGAGAAATATGAATTCCAAACTCAGTCAAGATCCCATGCAACCAAACTGCCTGGATGGCTGCATTCACAAGCCCTCTATACTTTGCCTCTACTGAAGATAGTGCAAGTGTTGCTTGCTTTCTGCTTGACCAATAGATTGGTCCTGATCCAATCACGAATACATACCTTGAAGTGGACTTCCTATCAGTACTTTCTCCAACCCAGTATGAGTCAGTAAAACCAACCAGATCTAGTGGAGCACCAGTAGAATAGTGGATCCCAAACTCTCTCGTATCTTGCACATAGTGCAATATCCTTTCAGTTGCTTTCTAATGCAGCTCATGTGGCTCCTGCATGTACCTAGCCACAACACCAACATCATATGATAGATATGGTCTCAAATGTGTCAGTTATAACAAGCTACTAATCAGTTTTCTGTAAAGTGTGCTATAAACCAAGGGTGTGGAACCACCTTCTTCCAATCTAATGCCAGATAGGAAGGGAAAGGATGTGGCTTTGCAATCAACCATATGAAACTTTGTCAGTAAATCAAATGTGTACCTTGACTGTAAAACCATGATCCCTGAAGTGTTTTGAGTCACCTCAAGACCAATGAATTGCCTCAACAATCCCAGATCTGTCATAGCGAATGCTTTGTTCAAGGAAGACTTGATGTGATTCAACCCAATAGCAGATCCACCAATGATGAGCAAGTCATACACATATAGAACAATCAACAACAAACATTCACCCTTCTTTTGCATGTAAACATTGCAGTCAGATCAGCATCTCTCAAAATTTAGTGATAGTAAGAAGGAATCCATCTTGTCATACCATTCCCTTGGGGCTTGCTTGAGCCCATACAACGATCTCCTCAGTCTGCATACTAATGAAGGATCATCAGTGTACCCCTCAAGTTGTCTCATGTAGATATCTTCTTCCAAGTCACCATGCAAGAAGGCACTCTTTACATCCATGTGATGTACCTCCCATGCATACGACCTTGCAATGGCCAAAACAAATCTCACTGAATCCATCCTTGCAACATGAGCGAATGTATCATTGTAGTCCAACCCTTGGACTTGTGAGTACCCCTTTTCAACCAACCGAGCCTTGTACTTGGTTGTAGATCCATCAGATCCAAGCTTAGTTTTGTAGATCCATTTGCACTAAACAAGTTTCCTTCCAGGTGGAAGAGGGACAAGATCACATGTTCCATTATTTTGTAGTGACTCATGTTCTTCATCCATGGTTTCATTCCATCTCGGATCATTTCAAGACTCTATGTAAGACTATGAATAAGATCCTACCATCATGAAGCACCTCTCAAGGAGAAGTGGATCTATATGGAAAAGTGCAATGTTTGCATCTTGGTATTGAGATCTTGTTCTTCTATAGTCGGATGGATCTCCAATAGTAACCATGACTGCCTCAATAAGCTTTTGAGCCCACTTAGGCCGTGGATTAGGAGTAGATGATGGATCTAGATTTGGATCTGCTAGATCTGCTTGCTCAATATCTAGATCTGAACCATATTGGTCTTCTTCTTCTTCTTCTGAATATGGATCACTTGTAGTAACATCACTAGGAGTGAATGGAGGAGGTAGATCAATTATACCTTCTTTGTCAACTAGTTGTAGATCATGCAATGGGTCCTCATTGAACTGCACACTTCTTTCAATGAAGCATCTCTTTGTTGCAATATCCATCAGTTTGTAAGACTTTTCATCTTCTGCATATCCAAGAAGGATGAATTTGCTACTTTGAGGTTTAAGTGCTTTCCTCTTATCAGTGGGGATTATGGCCCATGCCTTGGATCCAAAAACCCTCAGATGAGAGACATCTATTTTGTGTCCCTTCAATGCTTCGAATGGAGTGACCCCATCAACCGATTTGTGGGGTACCCTATTCTGAATGTATGTGCACATTTTATTGCTTCTGCCCAGAGATTTGATGTGAGATCTCTTGCTTCAAACAAGCAGGTAGCCATCTCTTTCAATGACCTATTATTTCTCTCTGGTACACCATTTTGTTGTGGTGTGTATGGAACAGAATTTTGAATCTGAATTCCTTCATAAGCACATAGCTACTGCAAATCCTTTTTGATGTAATCCCATCCATTATCAGATCTGAGTGCCTTGATCTTCCTTCCAGTAGTGTTCTCAACCAAGGCTTTGAAGACTTTGAAGCATTCAAACACCTCAAATTTCTATTTGAGAAAGTAGATCCAACATAACCTAGAAGAGTAGTCAATGAAGGTCATAATATATTTGGATCCACTCATTGAAGTAGTGGGAATCGGTCCTGAAACATCACTATGAATCATATCTAGGATGGAGGAGGATCTCTTTACCTTCCCAAATTCATACGTTCGCTCTAGGTGCTTCCCTACCAATCAACCTTTGCATATCCCTTGTGAGAATTGTATGTTTGGTAGACCTTCAACCATCTCTTCCTTGTGAAACTGCTGGAGATATTTGAAGTTTAGATAATCGATTATTTCATGCCATAGCCTACTTGTCTCATTTGCATGATTTAAGAGAGAAATTTTATGGGAGTATGGAAAGAAGGAGGAGAAATCATAAGTCTTGGAGGCATGATTTGCAACTCCTTTGTAATGTCCCTTCAAATTAAAGTCCTTGGATTCACCTTGTTTTGACTCTAGGGTTTTGTTTACAACTGGTTCCAAACACCTCCAAATGATTTTGAATTTTGGGAGGAAGGTCTTGATGGGGAATATGAAATATTAACACACCTATCATACATCCAAACAACTTATATACCCATCCATGGTCTTCAAATTTCACGGTAAGAAGATTCAGAACAAGACTAGTTAATTTGAGAAGTGGAGATCCCCCCTAGGTATGCCATTAGATGCTCTTCCAAACACTATACGACCTTCACTAATTCTTGGTATGATACTTGTCTCTGTTAGAGGACATTAGGAAGATATTTTCAGCATTAGATTTTGTTTTAGGGTCGAATAGGAATCCTAATGAATATCATCTTCTAGAGTCTAGTTTCTTAGGTGAAATCGGTGGGCAAGGAGTCTCGAAATTCTTCATAAACCATAGTAACACTTCATAGGTATGCACACATCATTTGGGACATCAATGTAACTTCATATTTAACACATAACATGATAAATAACTCAGCAAAATCTGATATAAAACAGGTACAATATCATTCCAAAATCACTACGCAAATGCTATGCGGAAAATGGCTCGACTCTGTTCCTTGAATGTAATATCACTTGAAATACATAATGTTTAGAGTTTTGGATCTCATATTATGATTATTACAGATATATATAGAATCTAACATGTCCATGAAGTCGAAATAACATTCCTTCAATAACTATATTCAACAACAGGTGCGCTATGCAAAAGCTATGGGGAAAATGGCTCAAATCTCCTCCTTGAATGTAAATATCACTTGAAATACATAATGTTTTGAGATGTGGATATCATGATATTATTATTAAAGAGATAGATAACATATAACATGTCCATGAAGTCTAAATAATAGTTGTTCACTAACTATATTCAACAACAAGTGCACCCTTGCACATTTACATGACATTGAGAGAAAGATAGTAGAATAGGCATAGAGAAGAATGAGAGAAGATGAACTCAAACTCAGTTGGGGTCTGAAAATGCATCAAAAAATATCCAAGAGGCTCTATTGAGAGGTCTGAATGGCCTCTCCATCAACCAACTAGGATGGGAATCTTGCACCCTCGAAATTGGTTCTAAGGCAAGAAGGATAAGCATCCACCTTGCAAGGACAAGCTAAGCTCTTTAAATTTTTTCCAAATGAGAAATGATAAAAATATGGTATCCTTATTTATTATTGTCTTTTATTAACCTCCCAAGGCCTCCATAGCTCGAATTCCCTCCAATAGCATCATCCCAACTCGAATTAGGGAGAGATTCCCAAGAATGCCACTTGTCCAACACTTCCTAGCCCTCCTCTTCCATCAATTTGAATGGGGGAATCTTGGCGGACCTAAATCCCATTGTGTGCCCTATTGGAGGATATTTTTAGCCCTGAAATGTCATATATGTCATATGTCATCAATCAGGTCTGAACCTTGTCATAAGTGTCATAGAATCTTCATCATTGTTGTCATAGAAGTTAGGGAATCTAGCTCCAAGTGTCACAATTCTTCTAAGATGCCTCTTTTTCTTCCATGGGATTTACTCTTCCAATATAATTCGACCTTACATGATTCATGCCATGAATAATACCTCTTCAACTCCCCCAAGTATGTTACCTTTCACCTTGAACTCGAATCAGGGAGAGAATGATGCCAAGTGTAGTGGGGAATCTATCCACAAGTGGGTCCCACAACCTCTTATGTGCCCTCATGGTCCAATGCCACCTTATTTTATTTTTATTATTATTTATTTGACCCATTTGATTTGAATTTGTAATTCTAAGTTCACTTTGGGTCTTGTATCTCCCTTATTCCACTTTTGAAGCTTCCACCCCTAACCTAGGGAACTAGTAAGTTAGTGGAATTTTTCCTCCATGATAGTTTATTTGGATGGGGACATTACAAAATTTGAATTGAGAATTTTCTCTTAATGTGACCCACCTTGTCCATTTGGATCTAATTTTACATAATTACTAACTTGGACATCATGCTTGGCAATTATTTGACCCTTAGCACCAATTTGACAAACTATCATGAGTATGGCCAAGTGACTTAGGCCATTGTGACCCAATGAAAATTTTGGGGACATGAAAAATCCTCCCCTCCCAATATTGCTTGTCCTCGAGTAATTTCAATCATGGATGTTGAAGAACCTGCTTCCTTTCCAAAACTTTGCTTCCAATACTTTCTTTCCAAAACTCTGAGTAGTGGCACTCATGTACTGCAATTGTGTGTTTCCAAAAGTAAGGAGATGTGTGTTTTATTTTTCATACTGATATCTCCTGTGACATCACCACTAAACACCAAAAGATCAATTAAATCTATCAAAAAAAAGTGTGCATAATTAATCTTTACCTCTTTCATATTTTGGAAACCCTTTTTGAACTTTCAACCCTTTTTCTCACTATATAATTCTTTGAAGTTGCCACTAAGTTTCCCAACTTTGAGTCTTCAAGATTCCATGAAAATTTTAGAGAGGAACCACCATGCTTGCTACTGCACTACTCTGATTGCAATCACCTTCTCAAGTGGTGACTCAATCTCACATACTACTTGTTTCCCCAAAAATTGAAACCAATGAGACTAAAAATTATCCCAGGGTCCCATTGCTTGTATTTCACTCCAACAATTAGAAGTGCTCTCCAACCCTCAACATCAGGTAAGAGAATTCATGGATCCCATTGCCTTGTATGTATTCTTCCAAACATCAAAAGTACAAAATATATATCATCAAAGTACATAACAACATAATACAAATGTACATCAAGGAGGTGCCTCATCAAAGAATCATGAAAGTGCTTGTACCTCCAAGTAAGTAGACCACCATTTTCCAAGTGCATACAAGCATCAAGTGACCAATAAAATATACTCCAATGACATAGGTGAGGATCCCATGTCCTATAATGTTGCTCCAAAAGGACGTAATATGCATCAAAATAATCGGCCATGTGTTCTTTCATCCGAGAAGTGAATGAAGAACCTCCACTAAAATCTAAACCAATTTTGAGGGGGCAAAGAAAATAATGAGCCTTTAAGAGGCTCACAGAAGTACCATTTGTGCATCCATGGATATGTGTATCGTCAAGAAATAAAAAAGGATGTTTCTCCCAATAAAAATGTGCTCCAATCATATATCTCTTCACCCAAGTATTGGATGAAGTTCCTCCAACATCAATTGAACTAAGCAAGGAGCAAGGAAAATCATGAGTCTTCAAGTGACTAAAGTGGACATCATAGGTGCATCCATGTAGATATGTATCATCATAAGGTAAAAAATGATGTTGCTGAAAATGTAAATAATAAGGTGCTCTAGTCATGTCATCATCAAAAGGAGATATAGGAGTTTCATACTCCTCATGTGGCACCATTAGAAAGAAACCTTTCACCCAATTTTTATCCCCAATTGATGTGGCTGAAAAAGAAGTAGGGGGTGAAGAATTGTGAACCAACCTTAACTCTTTGAAACTCTTACCCATCGAAATATTTAATTCATATTATCCATAATTGGTTGGTCCAACTATTGTGAGATCATGTGCCTCCTCCAAGGCTCTGCAACTCTCTCCATGAGGCAACTCATAATCCCTCTGAACAAATACAAGTGCTTGTCTTCCTTCTTGTTTGAGTGTAGCCTCTTCAAGAACCTGCATATCAACATGTACCTCATGTTCCACCATCACATGAGGTTCCTCCTTTGTAACATAAATTCTTTAATCCATTGAATGAATGTATGATATGTAGGAGGGTGTAAAGGACCTTTGCAACTTCTCTTGAAGTTGCTCAATATGAACCATAGATTTTTGGAGTGTATTTTGGGTGGACTCCAACTCATTTGAGAGTTTTTCATTCTCTTTTGCATCCTTCAAGTTTATTCCATGATACAAACCAACAATCTCAATTAAATAATCTCTATCAGAAAGAAAATTCAAAAAATTACCTTTGGTGTCCAACATCGCCTTCTGGATTTTCTCCATTTCTTCAAGGGAAGATTTCTCCTCCACATACCAACAAAATTTCGAAACCAATGTATGTGTGTCATGGATAGTTTTAAAGGAATCTTGAATCTTCTTTTCATCCATCTTCAAGGACCCTTCAATAAAATGGGGCTCTTGCAAATGAACCTCCTCGTCTTCTTCCTTCTTGCTTGGACCAATTTCATGAAGCTCAAGTGGTGATGGGGAAGTTGATCTTGGTTCTTCTTCAACTGCTACAAGGTCTTCATTTTCATGCTTAATGGAACTTTGGATTGCAGCAAAACTTTCAAAAGTGATATCTATGTCACCAACATAGATGTGTGAGCACCCATTAGTGGTTACTCCTTCATAGTTCAAGCATCCATCAGTAGATCCTCTTTGATTCAAGTCCAAAGTAGAATGTGTCTCGGAGTGATCTTCAATATTTTCAATGGAGTCTTCTTCATGCTCATGTGATGTCTCTTCATATTTTTCAAAGTCACTTGGGAGTGACTTTTGATCCTCTTCATGTAATGCTTCTTCTACTTCACCACCTTCAGAACTAGGTGGCTAATGGGTCTCCTCATTTCGCTCCTTCAAGCAAGCTGATGCATCTTGCCCCTTGGTTGCCTTAGGATCAAGATCTTTGGAGCCTCTTTTTGAAGACCCAAAAATTCTCTTCAAGTAGGAAACACATGCATTCCATGAAGCTTCAGATATTTCACTGCTCTTTTCACAAGTGGGCTGATTTTTAATCCTTTCATGCTCCCCCAGAGACTAATCTTTGATTGTGGAACATGTATCTTCTCCATACACATGGCTATAAGAATAACCATCATTTCTTCTTCCAAATGTGATTTGATGGGATACACTTGTAAAAGGTACATACTGGACATTATATTCCTCATACTGTCTGCAATACTCGTCATATTGCTCATCATAGTCATCACCACACTGCTCATAGAAATCATTTTCCTTTGAGGCATAGAAAGAATACTCCTCCTCATACTGCTCATAATCTAAATCTGAATAAGACATGGCTGAAACTTCTTCTTCAATGGATTATCTTAATGCATAGGTGCAAGGGCCATGCTCTGATACTACTGTAATGTCCCTTCAAAGGAAATTCCTTGGATTCACCTTGTTTTGACTCTAAGGTTTTGTTTACAATTGATTCCAAACACCTACAAATGATTTCGAATTTGGGGAGGAAGGTATTGATGGGTAATATGACATATTAAAACACTTATCAGACATCCAAATAACTGATATATGCATCCATTGTCTGCAAATTGCATGGGAAGAAGTTTCGGAACAAGACTAGTTAACTTGAGGAGTGGAGATCCCCCCTAGGTCTGCCATTAGATGCTCTTCCAAACATTGTACGGACTTCACTAATTATTGGTATGATACTTGGATCTGTTATAGTACATTAGGAACAATATATGTGAAGCATTATATTTGGTTTTAGGGTCGAATAGGAATCCTAATGAACAACAGCTTCTAGAGTCTAGTTTTTGAGGTGAAATTGGTGGGCAAGGAGTCTCGAATTTCTTCATAAACCATAGTAAAACTTTAGAGGTCTGCACACATAATTTGGTACATCAAGGTAACTTCATATACATCTCATAACATGATAAATAACTCAGCAAAATCTGATACAAAACATGCACAATATCATTCCAAAATCACTATTGAAATGTTATGGGGAAAATGGCTCGAATCTCTTCCTTGAATGTAAATATCACTTGAAATACATAATGTTTCGAGTTGTGGCTCTAATTATATAATTATTAATGATATATATATCATTTAACATGTCCATGAAGTCTAAATAGCAGTCCTTCAATAACTATATGCAACAACAGGTGCGCTATGCAAAAGTTATGGGGAAAATGGCTCGAATCTCCTCCTTGAATGTAAATATCACTTGAAATACATAATGTTTCGAGCTGTGGATATCATGATATGATTATTACAGATATATATATCAGCTAACTTGTCCATGAAATCTAAATAACAGTCCTTCCCTAACTATATGCAACAACAAGTGAGCCCTTACACATTTACATGACATTGAAAGAAAGATAGTAGAATAGGCATAGAGAAGAATGAGAGAAGATGAACTCAAACACAGTTGGGGTCTGAACCTGCATAAAAAAATATCCATGAAGCTCCGTTCATAGGTCTGAATGGCCTCTCCATCAACCAAATAGGATGGGAATCTTGCACCCTCAAAATTGGTTCTAAGGCAAGAAGGATAAGCATCCACCTTGCAAGGACAAGCTAAGCTCTCCAATTTTTTCCAAATGAGAAATGATAAAAAGATGGTATCCTTCTTTCTTCTTGTCTTTTATTAACCTCCCAAGGCCTCCATATCTCTAATTCCCTCCAAGAGCATCATCCCAACTCGAATTAGGGAGAGATTCCCAAGAATGCCACTTGTCCAACACTTCCTAGCCCTCCTCTTCCATCTATTCAAACGGGGGAATCTTGGCTTCCATAACTCCCCTTGTGTGCATTCTTGGAGGCTAATTTTATCCTTGACATGTCATATATTTAATATGTCAGCAATCAAGTCTTAACCTTGTCATAAGTGTCATAGAATCTTCATCGTTGTTATCATAGAAGTTAGGGAATATAGCTCCAAGTGTCACAATTCTTCTAAGATGCCGCTTTTTCTTCCATGGGAGTTACTCTTCCACTCTAATTCGACTTTACATGATTCATGCCATGAATAATACCTCTTAAACTCCCCAAAGTATGTTACTTTTCACTTTGAACTCGAATTGGTGAGAGAATGATGCCAAGTGTAGTGGGGAATCTTGCCACAAGTGGGTCCCACAACCTCTTATGTGACCTCATGGTCCAATGCCACCTTATTTTATTTTTATTATTATTTATTTGACCCATTTGATGTGAATTCGTAAGTCTAAGTTCACTTTGGGTCTTGTATCTCCCTTATTCCACTTTTGATGCTTCCACCCCCAACCTAGGTAACTAGTAAGTTAGTGGAATTTTTCCTCCATGATAGTTTATTTGGATGGGGACATTACAAACTTTGAATAGGGAATTTTCTCTTAATGTGACCCACCTTGTCCATTTGGATCTAATTTTACATTATTACTAACTTGGACATCATGCTTGGAAATTATTTAACCCTTAGCACCAATTTGACAAACTATCATGAGTATGGCCAAGTGACTTAGGCCATTGTGACCCAATGAAAAATTTGGGGACATGACATCCTTTGGCTATCATCTTCTAGGATGAGATCTCAATAACCTCAACTGAATCAGGTCCAAATACTACTTTCTTTGGAGGACATGTGTGTGTCATCTAGTAAACAGACAACATATTAGCTGCTAAAGAGGGCACATACAATACATTGTTGAACCTTCCATGCTCAAGTTGTATGGTACCTTTCCCTTCAGCAAAGATTTGAGAATCATCTCCCATGTGTATGCTTGGTCTATCAGTGAGATATAATGAAGAAAATGGATCTCAGGAGGAAACCTTGTGGTTGGAGGCTCCAGAATCAATAAGAAAATCTTGGGATTGTGAGAACCCATCCTTCAATGCATGGCATCTCTCATGATCTTTTGACTTGCCTCCTAGATCTATATTCCTTGCACCTTCAGAAAGGGCAATGTTATGCTTCTCAAGTAGTTTTTCCATTATATCTATGGTCTTATTCATACAAGAACTCTCAATATGATTACCCTTCTTGCAGTATGTACACTTGGATTTCTCAAACTTCTTTTAATTGTCCTTATTGGAGCTGGAGGCTCCTTCTAATGGACCTGGTTTCGAATTATGCTTGGGTTCAGATGGCCTCTTATCCTTTCCTTTGTGCTTCCCCTTCCCATTTGCACTTTTTGGTTCTCCGGCCAAAAGAGATTGATTTTTGGAGGCCTTCAAGACATCCATCTGTATCAGCTTATCTTGTTCTTGGATGAGAGATTTAGTGAAAACATCTAAGGAGGGCATCTTCCAACCAGGGATTGACATTCACCCATAATGGAAGGTAAAGACAAAGATGGAGAACTCAGGACCTAACTTGCTCAGAATGGATAGCACCAGCTGCTCATCCTTCTTCTCAATGTCACATTGCTTGCATTGCATAACCAAAGATTTGAATTTTGAAAAGAATTATTGAATGGTCTCGAAATTGCTCAATTGGAGAGCAATCAACTCATTTTTCCAGAATATGGCCTCTTAGCTCATCTTGTTCGTTGAAGAGAGTCTCTAAATTCAACCATAATTCTCTTGGAGTCTTCAGTCCATCGAGGTGGAAGAGTAGATCTCTGGAAATATGAATACACATGAAACCAAATGCTTCATCCAATCTATTCAAATACTTGGCCTTCTCCACAATTTATTGTGGTTCGACCTCCTTCACCATTGTCACCCTGTACACTAACTTGTTGTGCAATACCATCTGCATATCATCCCTCCAATCAAGGTAATTGAAGGGTGTCAAGATCCTGGGAGAGAGAGGAGAGTTCAAATTGTCCATTAGAACTGTTGGAGCGAATACAAGGTGAAACTATTGCTACTGCAGAAAAAACTGTTGCAATTGTTGTTGCACTCAAAAAAATTGAATAACCTGCAAAAAAATCTTAGTTTGGAGAAAGAGTACTACTGAGCACTGCTTTTGGATAGTAGGAACATTTTTCTGGATCCTTCACACTTGGCTAGACCTCATTGGATTTCTCCAATGAATTCAATGCAATGACACTAGGATTTGTTGTGGAAATCCAAAGGCTTCTAGTGCACTACCGAAATCAACTGCTCAACCTATTCACTCATGGGCTCTGATACCATAGCAAATTCAAAGTCACCAGGGATCTAAGAGCTGAGTATACCCCACATAGAAAGAAGCATAAAAGTTGAATAAGAGTGAAAACTGCAGTAAAAAAGAGCAGGGAAATCATTATGCAGCATAACTCAGATAGGAACAGAATAATGTCACACAACCCAATAATCAATATAGTCAATAATGATGATGCAATGGAGAGAATTCGAATCACACAGGATAATTTGAACCTCATTTGGTCTAGCATATGGATTGTCACCACTGGAGTGCTCCAAAAGACCCAAACTCAACTTAACTGAACCTAAACTTAGCTAACTGAAGTCACAATCAGTTAACTGACTAATGAGGGCGCAATAGTGATTTTTTCATGCATGTCAATCATAAATGGGCGCATGAGGCCACAATCAAGAGTCAGCTAACTCAGGTGGACTGCACTAGAACACTCAGTTGGTTTCTATAAAATAGGGAACTGACAGAAGTGGTCCTGAAATGATGCATGCAGGGCTCAGAAGGTGGTAGATGGATCTTGGATGACATCTGAACACCACTAGGGGGAAAATGACATCATCAACAACTAGGAAAAATAAATAATGCTAGGTAGGACAATGATGGAGTATTAAAATATCCTAACACATTGGACTTGTAATTTTAAAAGAAGCATGAATGTATGGATATCAATGTCACATTCCTCCCCTGATCTCAGGTTCTTGGAAAAATCACCTATTAAAATTAGTAGTCTCAGACTCAATTGGATGTTGAAAGAAATCTAATATGTGTATGTTTGGATCAATGTACAATGTAACCATGATTATGGAATATTTTTAAGCATGAACCCTCTATTAATCAAAGCACAATTGGGGGTTAACATGCCCTTATTTTAAATTTAATTGCTCTCTATGATCTGATAGGATAGATGCAATGATGTAGACCTTCCACCTAGCTCAAAGCAAGAAACAAGTAGCAGAATCATACAGTGTCATATCCCTAGTGTTGGATGAGTAAATAACATAACAAGGACTAACTTAATAGCAAAAACATGAGGAGTCGGGACAAATAATAAGACTCAATACTTATCCTATTGCCTCTTAAACACTACGTGGACCTTGAAGACTCGAGACTCTAATGTGACAATACAATGTAAGAAATGATAACTCCATCTAGGATTGACCTATAGAATAATTTGAATGATCAAGTAGCTATTATATGACATCGAGTTTAACAATATGAAATAAATGCAACAATTTTGGGTAAAAATATGAGGAAAAATGAAAATGAAGAATCTATGACTACTCTATTAGATACGAGATAATTTACCATACTTATTGACCAATAAATAATTTTAAGGCTAAAATAAAGCAAAAAAGCATCATGAACATAAATCTAGAAATGAAAATTGCAAGTTGAAAAATGTATGTCAATGAAACTGTTGGGATGCCCAGTTGGGAAGATAATCAAATGAGTAAACAAAGACAATGAAAGACATAGAGAATTAGGTATGAAATCTCTTACAATTTTCCTTTAAGAATGTACATATAAATACAATATAAGGTGACAGTTGGTTTTCATCTTTCAAGCTGTCCCTTGGACTCCTCATGACTATTCGCCTTCACCTAATCCCAATGAATTAGGTTCCAACATTCTACTCCTTAATTCGAAGGGGTGTATATGAGTCCAAGTAGAGAGCTAAAATCTGGAGTTGCAAATGGCTGAAATTGATCTCTAAATCAAAAGCTAGCAGAATTTGATATCTTCTACTCAATGGGTGGTTTTGGATGACCACTAAACAACCGAATCTATGAAAAGGTGGTTTAAGGATGACTGCAAACTCTAGTTGGAGCTCACTTTGGTAATGGATTAAGGATTCCCCTCTAAAAATTGGTGCTAACTTAGGTTCTAGATTAGTGGTTGTTACAACTAAAATATTACCATCATGAGATTCAGTGTATACATCCCTAAAGTTTCCTTGGCTAAGTCATTGACCTAGAAGAGATGTAAACTCATTTACACTAGGTTTTGAGAGTTCGTCGCAGGCTACACTCATGCAACCTGGGACGTCGCAACTTTCTCTCTTGCAGTGTGTGACGATGTCAGTTAATAGACAAAAATAGCTCCTTTGAGCCCATTCTCAAAGCCAGCTAACATGGATCCTTATCCCTGACCTTTTGGGAGAGGTGGAAATTGGTTCCTAACCTCTTGGAAGGATCCCCTATCTCTCCCCTACCATATCTCAGCCTACCCTATCCATAACCTATCCACTTAGTCCTATATAAGTGAAGCTCACTCCCATTCCAAAGGGGAGGAAGTCTATAGTGTCTACATGCTAGTGAAATCATCTTAGAGAGATCTCTACTCATCCATCGAGAGACTCACACTTCCTTGGGAGGATATGGCATTGGCTTGGATGGAGAAGGGTTACTTCGTTAAGCTCTGGTTGTAGTCGTTCTCTTCTATGTACTTTCCCTATTTTTACAGTAATATAAACGCTTTCCACCAATATTGTTGTGTTGATGATATTGTGTAGTTTAATTGCTTAACTGTTTACTTAGATCTGTTATCGTTTAGATGCTTTTTACTTGTTTGTCTTGTTTTGCGTACCTTGGTAGGTCTTGCAGCTTAGATCTGACGACTGCGAGGCGTGGAACAACATCCAGGAGAAAGGACTACAAACTTAAGGTAAGACATCTAATAACTTGATCCTTAACTAGATCTAGGAAAGTGGTTTATAGTCTGTTTTACTTGTTCTAAACTCACATTGAGCTAGGGAGATCCGACTCCCGTCCGCAGTGGATTGTCCGTCAAACAAATATGGCGACCATACTAAGGAAGAACATTGTTTTGTAGTTTTCAATTTGAATGTCATTTTCAGTTTATTTCTTGTTCCAAGCCATTTTATTTGTCATTTGCCTCTTAAACTAGTTTCACCATCAGATCTTCGCTTTGAAGAGTTTGATTACCTTCCTTTGAGTTTGTACTTCTCATTTTCAAACCTTTTCATTGCTCATTGTTTGGAGAATTGGTTCATTTTTTAACTTAGATCTCGCTTGTCGCACCTGGTCAGTGGACTCAGAGCGACACTGTGTCATTTTTTATCTCTGTTCTTTGTCTGTGGGTCTATCATCGCAACCCTTTCATTGGTCTACTGCGACACCGTCACACTTCCCGCATTGGTAACTGCGACGTCGCACTGTGTATAAGCATAGACTGCGCCGATCTGCCAAAATTTCCATACAGGCACCCCTTCTCCATTTTTGATCTGAGTTTTGGTTTGTGTGCAAACTCCCTCTGTACTGTAAGATCCAATCAGAGACCCCATTTTGATTTGTGTGTTGAGTTGTTTGGTTTATTTTGGAGTTGATTTGGGTTCCATCTTGGACAAGTCTAAGATTTGGTAGTGGTGGACACTTTGGTCTCCCCCACCTGCATCCACTCACACTTGCATTCCCTCCTCTCCTTTCCAGATCTGGTCATTGTATTGGATCGGTTTAGCTTTGCTTGCTTTAGTGCTGCTTGTTACTAATTGATTGAGTGTTTGTGTGTTTTCAGTCCATTTAGTGCTTGTATTTTCTTGAGATTTTCTGAGTTATTGAAGTGCTACAAGTAATCTTTTCATTTCAGTATTCATGCTTAAGAACATCGATGTTATCAAATTGTTATTTTGATACATCCATTGAAAGATCGAAAGTACTTTATTTCCATCATCTCTCAAGCTCATTTGAAGAATTGTTTATGCATTGGAATGTCTCATTTGTAGATCTTTTGGAAAAGTTGAAATAAAATTGAATTATTTGTGTTTTTCACGAATTATGAGTTGCTCATTTTCTTGAAAAATTCGAATAGATATCAAGTTTTGCAAAAGTAGTTCCATGCTTGGAAAGTTAAATGCATCTTCTGGTTTTTATGCTTTTAGGCCATTGTAGTGAAAGTGAAAAGCTTGCATACTCTACTTAGAAACTCTCTCTTTTCATCCCTTAGCATCATTTTGGTTTTGAAAACATAAAAGAAAAAGAAAAACATGCTTTGATTTGGCTTAGTAGTGTTTTGTTATTTCTCATGTTTCGTTTGAAAAGGAAAAGAATACTTCATAGTCATTTTTTGGTAGATTTGGGATTGCATTTGCATTGTGTTGCTTTGGTAAAAAATTGGAAAGAAGTTTCTCCCTCCCATACATAGAGTTCATCAAAAGAAAAGTGTATTTTTTGCATGTAGTTAGGGCCTGCATTATGTTTACGATTATGTACTCACCTCATGCATTCACCTAACCATCCAGATAAAATTAACGGTAGAACTAGGGTAAAAATTTTAGTAACTTGTGTGTAAGTTAGAGACGTGTTCCGGCGTCGTTAAGCGTTGCAGCTGTCATTATTTTCCAGCACTGTTTTCCGGGGGTATTGTAGTCTTCCACGTACTTATCGGTATATCAAGCTCTTTCACGTACCCACAAAGTACCACATGTACTTGGCGTATATCGAAAGGTGTTTCACGTACTCGGTAGTATATCAGAGGTCTCGTGTCGTATGGTTGTGCATTTGACAGCACCACTACGGATTTGAGCTCCCACGTACCTTGCGTATATTGGGAGACACCACTAGGATTCCTGAAACCAACTAAGTTAACCTTTTGGCCGTCTTGGCGGAGCAATACACCGAGAACAACACTCAGAGAGATTACTACGCACGTACCATCCAGGTAATTGGGTATTCAGGAAAGGATACAGTCCCAATCCTCCTTGTTGCGTTTTACTGTTGGATCCTACGGTATATAGCAATTTACAAAGCCTTGAAAATCCTGTGAGGTTCCAGACCTTTGAATCCACTCTTATCACATAAGTCTGCTTGTGGCCTTAGTTTGTGTAGGGTTTTGTCTGGTCTGGTTTTCTTTTGTTTAGCTTGCCTTAGGAGAAATTTTCGTTTCAATCACTCTGGCTGACTTTCCTTGGAGAAGGTCTAGTAGGATTCAGAACTTGCTCCTCCCCCACCTCAAACTTCGAGAGGAGGATACTCTTTACCCCCTACCTTCCTTACAAGTAACATTAATCCTACAGTGAATAATCAACAACCAATGTTGGGCCAACCTTTACTTAGTGGTCAGCAAGTTGTTGCTGGGGGGAAACCCCCGTCTCTTAACCATAATACTGTAGCAGGAGTTCCCATCGGTCCTTCCGTTGGAAATTCCTTACCTCCCAGACATTCCACTACAGGACTATCCCATGTTGGGGGACCATCCAACGTAATTCAACCTCCATCGAGTCAAGCGTATCCAGGTCATCTTAACCTTGTGCCGAGTCAACTTAATCCTGGAAACACACTCTACGAGGTACCCTACCCTGAAAACCCTTACACTCTATGGGGACAGCAAAATGTTTTACAATATGGACCCCCACTTACAGTCCCTCAAGTCCCTCCACCCCCGTTTGTTCCACCCCCACCTCCCATTGGAGGCGGCGAGCCCCCACATAACTTTGGAGGAGGCGGACCTCTACCTTCTAGCGGAGGACCATCTCATTTCGGTCATCATGGCCCACCCCCCCTTGGTGGTGGTGGTCGAGGACCATCCCATCCTGGTGGTGGTGGTGCGGACCATCCCATCTCGGCGGAGGTGGTGGAGGACCATCCCATCCCGATGGTGGTGGTGGAGGACCTTCTCATCCTGGTGACGGTGGTGGCGGACCACCACCCTACTATGATGGAGGTGGTGGAGGAGGCTCTTACCCTTCCGGCGGTGGCGGTGGTGGTGGAGGCCCACCCTATTCTGGTGGTGGTAACGGACCACCACCTCCTCCCGACGGAGGCGGTGGTGGCCCATCCTACCCTAGCGGTGGTGGTGTACCCCCACCATTTGGAGGTGGCCCACCCCCTCCTGGCAGTGGAGGCAGGCTCCCACCTTATGGTAATGAGCCACCTTATTATGGTAATGGACCACCTTACTATGGCGGTGGACCTACATTTGGTGCGGGCGGCCCATACGCATATGGCCAGTTTCCTCCTAGAACACCCTATGGTTAGTCGATACAAGGTCCCACAGGCCTTATCAGTACTATCAGTACCCGCAACCTAATCCTTAGTTGCCCTTTTTGGCTACTTTGTACCTGCCCGATTTATCTCACCTGACCAACGACCCCATCAACCACGGAACTAACTGGCCACCCATTCCCGTGAAACTTCCATCAGATATCTTGAAATTTTATGGTAGGTCGGGTGAGGATCCTAAAAACCATGTGATGACATATCACTTGTGGTGTTCATCCAACTCCTTAATGCATGACTCGATTCGTCTTAGGTTATTTCAATGGAGTCTCACTGGTTCGGCTGCCAAGTGGTATATTGAACTACCACCCCATTCTTTTCCTAATTTTGGTTCTCTTGCTATGAATTTTTTGACTCATTTCCAGCTGCCTATACGATATGAAATTGGTACAGAGATTTTAACCTCACTCTGTCAAAATACCACTACTCACATCTCAGATCATATACATGAGTGGCAGAGGAGACAACGTCTCATTAAGGCTCCTATTCCAGACCAACTCCTAGCAGACTGGTTTACAAAGTCTCTCATACCTACCATAGCACGAGATGTTTCCACGGGAGGCGTTGTCACTGAGGAACAAGCCATCACCCGTGCCCACTTGCTAGACTTAGTCTATGGTCAGTCCGGCACGTTGTTTTATATTCTTCTTGACGCGCCTCGTAACACGTATGACCCCGCAAAACCACCCAAGGGACCCCAAGATGATGGCATCATTGGATCCCTTAACACCCAGCCTTCTTCTCAAACTGTTGGTTCGTCGAACCCCTGGGGTTCTTCCCCATCACCAACACAGGCTAGTCACAGCACCACCAAATCATCCACTCTTGTTGTCACCGAAGAAGTGAATTTTGTTTCATCAACTTCACCTCAAAAGTTTGGTGGTAAGAAGAAGAACAAAGGGAAACCTAAGAAATCTTCCACCCAGCAAGAACATAAGAGCACCCCTGATGATACCAAACAGAAAAAGAAGTTGAAGTGTCCTTGTCTACTGTGTGGTGATGACCACTTTTCTAAGGAGTGCCCCCATAGAGACGAAGTTCAAAAGTTTCTTAAGGGAAAACCCACACCCACAGTTCTCAATGATCCCTCCCCTGCTCAAAGTCAGCAGTTGATTGCTCACACTTCTCCTTCCCAAGGAGAAGCATCCACCACTGCACATGTTCTCATGATGCGTAGCGAGACCATCAACTTGAACACCCGTTCTCATTAGTATGACTCTGTGCCGGCAAAGGAACCTGTTGAAAGTAATACTGAAAAAACTTCCAATTCGATACCTGACGTCACCATACCGGTTGCTCCTCTCACCATTGAGAATCCCTCTTTTGAGTCAGTGTTGCGTCCACCCAAGAGCACGATTAGAAAATCGGTTTTCAATCCTAATGCTCGGGCTGATCAAAACTACAACATTGTAGAGGACCTAGCACAAGCTCCTTGTGGTATGTTGATGCTCAAGGTCTTGCAAAACTGTCCAAATTAGTGCAAGACTCTCCTCGCTGCCATCGGTGCAGTTGACCCGGCTTCATCGAATACCATCATGTTCCGGCTGGAATACTTTAAACCGAGGCTCTCCCATTAGTTGGCATTTCAAGTTGCCACAAACATTGCTGGGAAGACAATCCATCGTACCGTTTTGGATGAAGGTGCCTCTACTTCAGTCATGTCGATCTCATGCTGGAGAGCCATCGACTCTCCCAAGTTGAACCGTTATCCTACCACTTTGAGAGCCTTCGACGGACCTGGATTTCAACCTCATGGGTTGTTACAAGATTTAGCAGTCGAGCTGGGGGTCAAGACTTAAACCATTAACATGGAAGTGGTCACTGCTTCGTTAGATTACAACATTCTGCTTGGTCGTAATTGGTTTTACGCCATGACTGCAGTCGCATCATCTATTTTTCGCATAGTACAATTCCCCCATCAAGGTCGAATTGTCACAGTCGACCAACTGGATTTCTGCACACCTGACACTGCTACTCACCCCGACGATAACGATCCTTCGATTGGACAATCTTCGCATCAGTATGAGAGCATGGGGATCGGCCTCCTTAAGGACTCATCCCTTATGGGCGTCTTTCCTACTTCGGATCCTCCAAATCATGTTGCCACAGTGAACATGATCTCCTTGCAGATTTCATCTATCCCCGACTCCACTGATTCATGGCTGGTACCTAATGAAGCCACCACATAACTAATTAGAAACGTTATGCCTTTGTCACCCGCTGAACTCACATACGAGGCTATCCAGTCAGCACCGAAGGATCACTTAGCTATGGCCTCCACCTCCTGTTCTCTACAACGGACATCATCTGATCCTCTGCTATGAACTTTTCATTCTAACGAATCCATTACGGAAATCATGAGTGTAGATGATCCTCCATGGGAAGAAATCCATCATCGTTCATCTTTCCTTCCCTTTTTGGATACTGTGGAGAATAGCATTAACACCATCGTTACACCGGATGTCTATTCTGGCTCTCAATCCTTGATACTCACGTGTCAAACGGACTCCGAAGGCAACTTAGCCAACATTGAGCCTACCACTTCGATAGACATTTTAGTTACTCCTGGTGTAGTGGAACACATTCATTTATGCCAGAAGTGTTCCCCCGAATAATTCATTGCTTATACGGCCTTGTTCAATCGATTCTGAGACGTGTTTGCTTGGACCTACGAGGAGATGCCTAGGATAGACCCCACCATTTTTTTACACAAGATTAAAACCTATCCCGACGTCAAACCTGCCCGCCAAAAGTTGCGATCGGTACACCCTCATAAGACTGCGGCAATCAAGGCAGAGATTGAGAAACGTTTGAAGGCCGGCTTCATCTACCCTGTCCCATTGATAGAATGGGTCTCAAACGTCGTCCCTGTTACTAAAAAATAGGGTACCATTCGTGTCTATGTCGATTATCGGGACCTCAACAAAGCTTGTCCTAAGGACAACTACCCGGCTCCCTTTATTGACCAGATTATCAACAATTGTGCCGGAAGTGTCATTTTTTCATTTATGGATGGCTTTTCCGAATACAACCAGATTGAGATCCACCCCACCGACCAACACAAGATTGATTTCATCTACCCTTGGGGAACGTTTGTGTATCGTAAACTTCCATTTGGTCTTAAAAACGTTGGTGCCACATTCCAACGGGCCATGTCGTACGCATTCCATGTACAATATCCGTCTGAACCCTCATAAGTGTATCTTTTGTGTCGAATCTGGACGCCTCTTGGGGTTTATCGTCTCGAAAGATGGGATCCGCATTGATCCCTTGAATGTGGAAGCCATCGTCGCTCTTCCACCTCCAACTAATATTAAGGAACTTCAGAGTCTACAAGGAAGAGCAACTTATTTATGGCGTTTTGTTTGTAATTTCACGCAAAAGACATAGGGTTACACGAGATTGATGAAAAAAGACGTCTCGTTCATTTGGGATGATCAAGCTTAACAATATTTTGATAGTTTGAAGCATGCCATCACACATGCCCCTGTGCTCCAACCGCCGAATTACTATCGAGATTACATTCTATACCTCGCTGCTTCCGACACCACTATCGCCATGGTTTTGGTATAGGAAGACCAGAACGCCCAAGAACATGTGATATACTATGCCAGTAAAGGTCTTATTGACACTGAAACTCGTTATTCACATGTTGAAAAACTCGCTCTCGCGGCAGTTATTGCCGTGCAAAAGTTCTGACATTACATTTTGCTCTGCACCACCACCATCATTGTTGATTCGAGCCCCATGTACCACATTCTGACTCGTCAGGAGCTTGGGGGCAAGTATTCACGCTAGATCGTGATACTGCAAGAATTTGATCTTCTTTTCGAAAAAGCCAAGTCTAAAAAGTCTTTGGTGTTTGCTGAGATCATCTGCGACCTTCTCCGTACTGATGTAGAATCTGAGCCTAATGACTCTTTTCCGGATGAGTCATTGTTTCTTATTAGTACGTCTGATCCATGGTATGGAGATATCACATTGTATCTTGAAACCCAATGTTTCAACCCTCAATTGTCTCGTGATGACCATCGTTGAATATGCCACCATGTGAAGTATTATCTGATTATTAGTGATACTTTGTACCGCCGTGGTATCGATTCTATTCTTCAACATTGTCTGACTCATGATGAGGCTAAACACGTCCTAAATGACTATCACGTTGGGGCTTGTGGCGGTCACCTCTATGGGATGGCTACAGCCCAGAAGATTCTGCATGCAGGATATTATTGGACGTCTATCTTAAAAGATTGTATCGAGGCCGTAAAAAAATGTCCTCCATGTTAACATTTTCATACGAAAAAGCGCACCCATCCCGCCCCATTACACCCAGCTATTGTCGTTGGCCCCTTCGCTAAATGGGGCATCGAATTCATGCATTGTAAGCCTACCTCAATCGGGGGGCATAGTTACGTCATTGTAGTTGTGGACTACTTTACAAAGTGGGCCGAGGAAATGCCTACATACACGAACGACGGAGGATTTACTCCTTTCCAAATAGTGTATGGATTTACTCCTTTCCAACTAGTGTATGGATTTACTCCTTTCCAACTAGTGTATGGATTGGAGGCAGTCCTTCCTATTGAGTGCCAGATTCCGTCCCTCAAGCTCGCCATCTAACTTCTCCTAAACACTACATCCGAGGAAGAACACTTCCTCTACCTAGCTAAGCTCGACGAGACTCGCTGAGATGTCGCTCTTGCCAATGAGGCTCATAAGAGACGCATCAAAGCACAGTACGACAAGTCGATAGAACCTCGCGCCTATAGCGAAGGAGATTTGGTCCTTACATATGACCAGAAACATGATAAGCTGGGGGCAGGAAAGTTTGAGTCCATGTGGCATGGACCTTACATAGTGAAACGCATCTTAGAGAAGGGAGCTTATGAGCTTGAAGACTACAATGGGATATCTTTTGGTGAGCCCCGCAATGGGCTCTACCTGAAGAGGTACTATGCCTGAGTCTTTCATGCATAAGTACTTTTGTATATACTATACATGGCGTGTGTGTGTTTTTTGTGTGGTGTGACGCTTTGATTTTTTGTGTGCTTAGGTCTTGTTTCGTTTCTTATACCATGTTCTGTCTGCTTGTGCAAATGGAAACTTGCTATGGATTCACGGACGACGCCAGCTGGCATACTCGCAACCTTACTTCAGTAGCCTGGGTACTCTATTCACCTACTAGCGATCTCATCAGCTCAGGGGGAATGTGTCTAGGTTTTGCGACCAACAATGCTGTAGAATATCAAGCAGTCATTGGAACCCTAATTGACGCTATTTCTTTGGGTATGGACCATGTTGTCATCCACTTGGATTCTCAACTAGTGGTCTCTCATCTTAACCAAGTCTATGCCATCCGCGATCCTACTTTACTCCGTCTTTATAGACGAGTCCGTCTTCTGGAAAGGTCCTTCGAGTCCATTCAGTCCTGCACATTCCACGAGACTTGAACATAGTTTCTAACTCTATGGCCAACTTCATCTTAGATTGGTACATTGCACACACATAAGCATATTCATGAATTGTTAAAGTAGACATAACATGTAAATAACTCATTTTATAAGCAAATACATAAACAGGACCACACCATTCATCCATTTTAAAACACATAATGTATAAAACCACCAGAAATGCCTGTATATATATATATCATCATAAAAAGTAGTGCTGATACAAAATCTGAAGCACGACGACTTTCAGTGAGTCTATACAAAATCTGAAGCCTTGTAGCTTTCAGTAGTACAAAATATGAGGCCTCTAAGCTCTCAGTACATGCATAATAACAACACAAGGCCTAACGCCTGGCCCGTACACCCGTAGGTCTAGTAGCTCTAGCCTACTGAGTATGGAAGCAGTCGAATGCTCTCGCGACCCTGCGAAGCAGTGCATTGAAGCGCGTAGACACTCCCACCATGTACCCCTGCATGGGCCGCGGTAACTCATCCACTATCGGCTCTAGAACGTCTAACGTCAACCCACTCAGGTTTGCGTAGACATCCTCCATCTCCGTGATGGAAACATGTACGGCTGGAGCCATGACTGCTCCCTCTCCTCTTTCTCTCCTCGCAAGAAGAGAGACTCCTACTGGCCGTACAGGGCCCACATCTGCACACACATGTTGTTAACTCGTCAGCACTATAACAAAAAAAAATCATAAATATACAAAACTAAAAAGTACAAGGGTTTTTGTTCTTACTGATATCTCCCCATACTGCTCCCTCGGGCATTGCCAAGTCTGGGTCATCTCTGTAATCTGTACCACTATACGGGTAGTCCTCTACCATGAGTAACTAGCCCTCCAACCAGGTGAAGAACTCAATACCATATCCAATGATGGGCCCCCCACCATGGCGAGCCATCACCTCTATCCATCTAACCATGTGAGGATCCTTAGGATCCCTGTCATCCAACGGTACCTGCGAGCGCAAGAGGGGAACCCACTCTAATAGAAACAAGATCACTATCGACCCGTATCCAAACTATTTGAGCTCTCCACGCTGACACTTGGTCAGCTGAGCTCGAATGCTTGCAAGGAGTCCCTCACACCAGTTGCAGATCTTCGAAGACATGCAGTCCTCCACATATAGCATCTGAGACCTGATAGCTAGGTGAGGAGCTTGGCTCCCTGCTATCCTCATGATGGTAAAAAGTATGGCACGCAGCGGACATTCCCGTACTTCTTTGATGGGGATCTTCCCACTAGAAGCATGGGTTTGAGGAGTACAATGTTGTAATATCACGTCATCCACAGTCCGATCACTCCCCCATGATCCGATGAGAGATACGTTGTCCCCCCTTCGGGACAATCCAATCAAAAAGTAGATGTCCTCGACATCCATGGTAAGTATGTGCTCACCGATCACAATATATTGTTGAGCCACGTCCCAACATCACAGCATATGTGTCAACAACGGGATTTGGGCCCTCATGCCCTGGATCTAGAAGAACTTTAGGAGACCACAATTCCTCAGTGCTTCTACACATTGTGGATCATTTGCACCTTGCACGTCATCTACCTCGTGTTCTTGCTCATGCCACTCCAAGACCATGATTGGTTGTTATTAACCTGCCAAAAGGAGCATTTCAACATCATTAGCACTCACTTCAACCACTGAAAGGCCATTTTTTGGGCTAGGTTTGATGGTTGGGTTGGATGTTTCCGTCGTCGCACCCCGTCAATTCTGACAGTGCGACATCCTTGCAATCCACTTTTGCGGTATTTGCGACGATCCTGGTTCTCCGCAGATCCCGAAAGGGCGACCTGCGACGACCCTAGGACGCAATAGCCCTCCAAAAACCGACCAAAAAACCCAAAAATTGAACTAGAATAAAAAAATGTAAACCACTAGAAATATGCCAGATGAATTTTAGAGTTACCTACTCCGGACGGTTGGTGAAATGGTTGCTCGCAGCTCCCGGAATCAACAAGTGAAGTTTTGGCTCCAAATGGCACTTCTTCTCCCAAATTTGGCAAATGAACAATGGTGACTATATTTGGTTTTTTGTTTCTATTTATAAATAAAAGGCATATTCTTTTTCAAATATTTGATGCTTTTTAGGTCATTTGCTATAGTTTGGGTCATTTTTATGACATTTGAATACCCAATTGACTTTTTGACCTAGTTTTCAAGTGTGCAGGAGTTGTTAAGTGGTCTTTGTATGCCATTCCCGTCTTATAACGGTCATTTCAAGTATGAACAACCCCTTGAATGTTTTGTTATTATTTTTTATCCGTTAGATTGTGATTATTTTATGATGATGAGCTTACTCTTTGTTCTTTCTCGTGCTCTTAAAAACATGAGAATAAGTTACCGAGTTACGATTTATCACTTTTTCGGGATCGTTAAACTCCTACGGAAAAGGAACCCCCCTGGAGTCTATCTTTAAGCTCTTTTCAGGCTCTCGAAATACGAAAAGATTACCAAGCGAACTTGTCGCGTTCACGCTTGTTAAAGAATTTGAATGGTCGTCTTCCTGGTGATAGTTTACCCCTTTTCGGACCAGGGGGCACTACTTACGAAAAGGGTATACTCCAGCCAACCATGACTAGAAGAGTCCTCTCCTGCGTTGTTTTACCCTTTTTCGGGCAATGAGGCTAACGTTACGAAAAAGGACCATTGGAGTCTTCTTTAGTTCTTTTCAGACTCTCTAAATATGAAATGATGACCGAGTTTACCATCTATGGAGTCGTTAAACTTTCACATCGAAGGGCCTATCATGGGACGAACCCCTCCTATCCCAGGTTCGAAAAATATTTGGGATTGGACTCATCTATGAGATGAGCCATACCGAGCATCTGGTTACCCTCATCAAGCTCGTAAAAAACACATGAGGCACTCATCGTTCATGATGGGGAAAAAGGAAAGCTTTTATGTTACACCCTTTATCAGTGGCAGTACCTAGTCATTTCTTGAACATGGCACTCATTTGCATACTACACTTGGATCATCTCTTTGTCCTCGAATTTCACCTACTTCCTGATTCTCGTTACTCCTTTGAGTCATTCAAAGAATGATTCCATCATCAGTTGCATTAGGAGTTGGTACCATAACTCGTCTAGTCAATACTGCCAAGGCATGCCATGCCCATGTTCAAGAATATTATCACCACTAATTATCATTATCTGCAGTCAGTACACCTTCCATCACGTCGGTCTACTCTGAGTCATTCTTGCATGTTACTGTACCATCCGATCTGCTCTACACATCCTTTGTCATGTTTCGTGTCGATGATGGGGGATTCATCATGGCCCTCCTTCGACGGATTCATCCTTGTCGACTTCAAATCATTATCCGAGGATTGAATTTAGAAACCAACCAAGTACCTTGGCCCTGCATGCCTCAATGGCAGGTTACCTCACTTTCAACATGAGTTTACATCATTGAATCTTGATTGAAATATTTCATCTTGCGTTCAACTTCAACTCATTTATTCATGCTTGATGATATGTACTGTGATACCTTGGGAATCATTGACATCAATGGTGATTTCCCTTGCGCTTGTTAATGGTATACATCAATGACTAGTAATCAAGTGGTTTCTACCATGTTCAACGTAAAGACATTTGTAATCACATGGATAGATTCGTATCATTACGGGTTCAACTTGAAGACCCTGGGGAGTCATATTTTACCCAGGTTGCGATGGAGTTTGTATTGAGTCATATCACACAGATCCACATTTGTATTAGTCGTGGATGTGTTATCATCTCATCATGGATCTACGCTTGTGTCTAGTAGCCATGATTGTGTTCAGTCGGTCATTACTAGCATGGATCTGCATTGTATTGGTCGACAGCCATGTTGTACGTCATATGAGACGGTGTGCTCAGAGTCAGTTGTACTGCAGCAACATCCTTCGTCCAACAAGCCATTGCCATTCCATTTGTCAAAGCATTTCACATGTCCAATTTTCAACAGCTTCATGCTTTGGGGGGCATTTTGTTACACCTAAAATATTCCCATAATGAGATTCAGTGTATACACCCCTAAATTTTCCTTGGCTAAGTCATTGACCTATAAGAGATGTAAACTCATTTACACTAGGTTTTGAGAGGTCATCGTAGGCTGCACTCATGCAACCTGCGACGTCGCAGCTTGCTCTCTTGCAGGGTGCGACGATGTCAGTTAATAGACAAAATAGCTCCTTCGAGCCCATTCTCGAAGCCAACTGACATGGATCCTTATCCCTGACCTTTTGGGAGAGGTGGAACTTGGTTCCTAACCTCTTGGAAGGATCCCCTATCTCTCTCCTACCATATCTCAACCTACCCTATCCATACCCTATCCACTTAGTCCTATATAAGTGAAGCTCACTCCCATTCCAAAGGGGAGGAAGTCTATAGTGTCTACATGCTGGTGAAATCATCTTAGAGAGATCTCTACTCATCCATCGAGAGACTCACACTTCCTTGGGAGGATATGGCATTGGCTTGGATGGAGAAGGGTTACTTCGTTAAGCTCTGGTTGTAGTCGTTCTCTTCTATGTACTTTCCCTATTTTTACAGTAATATAAACGCTTTCCACCAATATTGTTGTGTTGATGATATTGTGTAGTTTAATTGCTTAACTGTTTACTTAGATCTGTTATCGTTTAGATGCTTTTTACTTGTTTGTCTTGTTTTGCATACCTTGGCAGGTCTTGCAGCTTAGAGCTGACGACCACGAGGCGTGGAACAACATCCAGGAGAAAGGACTACAAACTTAAGGTAAGACATCTAATAACTTGATCCTTAACTAGATCTAGGAAAGTGGTTTATAGTCTGTTTTATTTGTTCTAAACTCACATTGAGCTAGGGAGATCTGGCTCGCATCCGCTCGAGTGGATTGTCCGTCAAACAATGGTTCACTCTGGAACTTGGCTCAATGGTTCCCTCCAGAAAATGGTGGTTTAAAGACCACCATAAACTAATGTCTAGAAAAAGCAGGTTTTCAATGACCACAAACCAAATCATGTCGAGGTGGAACGTGTCTCTAACTCTAGCTATGTCTGCAACTTTGACTATGGCTAGGTCCTCTAGTGCGAAGCTCTGGCAATTAGCACAAGGTTCTGGCTATAGCTCTAGCTCTAGTTCAAGCTCGCTTGTTCTTGATCACTTGTTCTACTCACTTGTTTTTTACTTTTAGTCATTCCCAACTGTACAGAACAAGGTGAAAAGTATAAAATATCTTAGCTACAATATGTGTCATTACTCGAGAATGAATTCTTCGGTATGACATATACATTTTCTTGGTTGTTGATTATCATTTCCACTAAGCAATCCACCCATAGTGAATCTTTTCTCTTGTAGGTCTGTTAAGTATGAAGCATATGTATGAAAAATGAGTGTGCTTTCCACAATGCTTACACAGATGGAGATCAAAACACTGATCTTCAATGTGACCAACTCTATGATAATGTTGGCATTTCTAAACGTGATGAAAATTTGAAGTAGGTGAAGATGAAATTTCTTGATGGAATTGAGCACTCTAGAACTAGATAGGTATGGAACAATTAGGAATTTGAAAAGTCACTTCCTTGTCATATCCAAGGCCGATTCTATGCTTGTTGTGGCTGATTTCTTTCCAAGGTTTGATGATGGGATTGAGAAGTGTAAGCAGAACCTATGTATGACAAACCTCATCTTCATTTTCTTTAGGAGTGGAATCACTGATTTTAATATCTGTAGGATGTTGATTTTTTTGAACAAGAACAAGTTCAAAATGTTGTTCTTTTGTTGTATTTCCTCACGTTGGAGTTGTGATTCGAGGTGAAAAAATTCAGTTGTCTCTTATGAATCTTGTAGACAAGTTAAAGTAGATTTGAGAGTTTTCTTGCTAATTGAGGCTATGTTTTCAACAACAATGAATATTAGAGTGTTCAGTAACTTTAATAATTTTCTAGTCCGAGATATTTAAGGACTAATAAAAGACTCAAAGCATTTCTTGCAACCCCACCCTTTCATGACAAGACTCAACAAAAAAACTCTAACTCATAAAATGAAGGGTGTTGGATTCTACCAAGAATGAACCCGTTTACAAATTCACTTCAACTTACTTTCATTTTGACACTTACAATAGAATTATCCAAAGAACCAAAAATGCAAGAAAACTTACAAAACATTCACTATTTGCAAGTTACAATTTGATGTTGATGTTGTCATTGAATTGGTCTTTAAATTTGAATGCTACTCTAAGTCTTTTGATGATGTTTTGATGTGGTGCCAAGGCCACACAACAAACTGTCCAACTCTTTCAACCAATTTATCCTCGCAATGCAACTTATTTTCTCACAATCTCTTCATTACAATCTCTACAAATTATAATCTTTGCAATGCAATACACTAGGAAACAACCTACAATCTCTTCTACAAGAAAAAAATGCGGGATTGGAAACAAGGTGATAGATATTAACTTTGAAGTCCAATCACCATATGAACTACATTGGAATTCTAGTTGCACATTACTTTAATTCATACACAGGCATATTTGTAGAGATTTCATAGGAATATGAGGTGACATTGGAAGAATAATACTATGAACATACTGAAATTCTTTTATACAAGAGCTCTCTTATTGAGAAATGTGGAGCTTTAGGAGTGCTTGAAGAACTTAGTAAGAAGGTGACAAAATAGTCGACAAGTTAAATTTTAAGGAACAACTTGCTTCTTTATTGGTAAGGCTTGACCATTTTAAAGAAGCTATAGTAACATATCGATCCCTACTTACTATGAAGTGCGAAAATTGCAGACACTAAGAATCACTTCAAAAGTGTCTAGCTCTATTAGTAGAGAGTGCGAAGCATTCACCTAACCATGTTAATCAGCCGTGTCTTTGTACACATCTCTTTAAGAGGGATATCAGTGGTCTACATACCTCTTGACGTTTTGGAGACCAAATACTTTGTTCTTCAAATAGCTATATATAGATAGAAGAGTAGCATGAATCACAGTGAAATTGAAGCTTCCTAGTACAATATTCACACAAAAGTCTCTCCAATAACCCCAGAGAAAGAAAAATCCATAACAATTTCAACAAGGAAATAAATTGGGTTTGTAGGACTATACCCACTAGCATTCACATATGAACTATCCCACTTTTCTAGAAACACTTCCAAATTGAATCATCTAGCATCGATTCTCATGTGTGTAGAAAGATATTTAATCCGTTGACAATATTCATGTGCTCTTATCCTAGCATGCTTCAACATCAAAGACTCAATCTTTGAGTAAAGAGATCAATGAAACTGTGCAAAGTGTTTTAACTACAACTACCGAGGAAATTCTACCGTGACAGGGTGAGTGAACCATTGGCACTTAAGGTGAGTGAATCGTTGGACCGTTGAGGAAATTATGCCACAATGAGGTGAGTGAATCATTGGTGATTGAAGTGAGTTTCCATGCAGAATCTAAGGATTATACCACGAATATTTGACATGTAGAGGTGAGGAAGAATTGTGTGAGGATAGATTGCACCAGGTAATGCTTTCTCAAACACATAGAATGCACTCACTTGGACACAGATAGATATCAGATGTTACTAATCTTAAGAACTAAAATATAAAACCTAGCGTGTGAACCACACAACCCTAGGTCATGGAGCGAAGGAAACTAGTCACTTGAAGACTGATGAGAAGGAGACTATTAGAGAGGAATATGAGTATTACTAAATGAGGAATATGATGATAACTGTGTGAAGAGAATTTTACCCAGTCAAACAGAATTGGGCGCTGGTTGAAGCACCCATGAGAGTGAGAAAGTGTGGAGACAGAGTAAACATTGTGTGCTTTCCTGAATGCTTAAAAAGCGAGGCTTCCCTCAATGCTCAAACGGCCGAAGGGTTCGTTGACTAAGGAGAAAAAAAATAGGTTTTAAAAGTTGCAAGTTTGGAAAAACAATAAGCAGAGGAGCAAACTTGAATAGAACAATATTTAAGGCAGGACAGACTAGGGGAAGAAGAGAGACGCATAGAATATTCCAAGGAGCACAAAAAGGTAGAGCATGATTGATGAGGACAGAATGTAGGTCTGGAAAGGAATTTGACATACTGAGGACAAAACCTGGTTTCTCTGATACCACTAGCGGGATGCCTAGTTGGGCAGATAATCAAATACTAAACAAAGACAATCAAGACACAAAGAATTAGGCATGAAAGCTTATTCATTTTTCCATTAAGAATGTACATATAAGTATAATGTAAGGTGACACTTGGTTCTCATATTCCAACGTGTCCCTTGTACTCCTCATGAATTTTCATCTTCACCTAACCCTAATGGATTAGTTTTCAACGTAAACAAAAAAAACAAATAAAGGACACTAACTACCCAATTGAACTTAAAATAAGAATTTTTTTTTTCATCTTTTCTTGATTTATCAAAACCCAAAATTTCATATTTTGGAAGTTGGTCAAAGATTCCATGATCAATCAACATACTTGAATGACCAATGTAACCATGCAACCAAGTGATCGATCATGCAAGAAAGATCAACATAGTCAACCCTCCAGTGCAACCAATAATGAAGTCTCTTGATATGGAAATATGCATTCATGTGCTTACTAATCAAGAAACAAGTTCATCAGGTGAAACTTGAAACATTTTCCCTTAACAATGATCAAATAGAAAGTAGAAGAGCCAAAACTCTTCTTCCTCAAGAAATAACTCCATCATATTCCAATCAAAATCAGATCATTAGCAATCCTGATATCCAATAATTTATTCATTAAGGGATCTCTAAGAAGAAAAAAATATGCATCAATGATCATGGGAAAACTATTAGGAAGATCATATTTTGGTTGAACTAAAAGTTGTTCCCGCTTCTGCAATGGTATCTCATCAAACTATCCTTGAATCATTGTGGGGATATGAAAGGATAAACCCTCACACTGATCCAATTCCACATTTTTTATTTGTTCCTATCCTTTTTTAACTTTATCATCACTACTAGGAGGAATCAACAAATCCAATTTTAAACTCGACTCTCCCCCTTCATCTTCATGGGATTTTCCATATGGCTCAAGTGGTGTAACCACTAGTTCATGATCACCCAAGTATGGGTCATATTAATCATCTTCATTACTAGGAAGTTCATCACATGCAAATCTTCCTCTATTTCATTCCCTCTCATCATCAAGGAATTCATGCACTCTTAGGGAAATGCAAAAATATTGCCTTATACTTGTTGGTTTTTCATTCCTTAAGATGGAATGAAACTCTAAATCAATAGCAAAAGCATAATCTAATACAACACCTCTCTGTTGGAATGATGGATGAATCTTTACAGTGCATGGATAAATTTACCATGAAAATTAGGTATAGTCTGATCTTCTCTCTTTTTAATGTGAGAGAGCTTCACCATCAAGGATTCATATCCTACATCCATTGTATGTACTCAATATCCATTAACAATCGTGATCCATCCACATATGGAGTCGCTAGGGGAGACTCAAGCGGTCTACCCCTATGTTCCAAAATAGATATCCAGGTTTATTAAGGCCTGAAATTGTGCCTTGTGCAGGTTCAACTCGTGGAGATATTCATTGGTTGTTTAGTGTGCTAAAACCACACAAAAATGGAGTTTCCAAGTGAGATTTTAAAAAAGTATAAAGAAAATCTCACCAATATCATTTTGATTTCCTAGAATTGACAAAGTTCTCGCCAATAGCTCCAATTTGTTAAAACACAAATCTGCACTAGTAAACCTAGTATGTAAAAACATTTAGGTCGCCTACCCATGTCACCACTAGATGCCTCTCCATTTAAACCGGTGTTTTTCAAGTCTCAAGGGGATGTCCCTAAAAGGTGCATGCTACCATCTAATCAATAAATCTACACAAAATCCAAGATGATCAACACACAAGAGACTCTCTCCTAGTCTATCCATAAACAATCAAGAGTGAGGGTAAGTTTCAAGTAATAATTTTAAGTGGTTGGGAGCAAATCCTAGATATAGTTGCAAAAACAAATTGATGGAAATGAGTGGAGTGAATGTGTACCTTAGGTGAAAGAAATTCAAAATAAGTGCATTGTTAGCTACCAAAACACTACAAACAAATTAATCTATAACAACTTAGAGATTCAAAGAGTTAGAACAAAGAATAATTATATCAAATCACATATAACCCAAGATATTGATTGCATCATAATGTTTCATATGTGACAAGTTTCCATAGATCTCCTTGCTTGCAATTTAGTTAGCAGTCTAAAGTTGTGGAGATGGAAGAGTGAAGAGTTGTCCACTACTACAAACTGTCTATAGAAAATAATATACCACCTTTCCTCTTGTTCTTAAATATGTATATATATAGAACCTCAATTCATACTCGTTGCTTGTAAAAGAGGAAATAAATTCATTAAGGCAAAAACTCAACATACATACTAAACAACATCTCCTTTTTCGTTTTTGGAATGTTTTACCCTTGTTGTTTGACCTTTTTATTGTTTTAGGGTGCTTTTTATGCTTTCTCTTTAACAACATTTGTGTACCTTTATCCTTTATTTGCATGCAAGGGTAATACTCAAAAGCCAAAATCAAGATTTTAGACTTTTAACAAACGATTAAAAATGCCAAATATACCCAAGAGGTCAAACTAGGTTTTGGAGTGGTCAAATTTAGCATATCGAGTCAATGTTTGGAAATTCAAGCTTGTTACGAATGGCCACTAAACATAACAATTCAAATTAGGGTTTTGGAAATCATTTAACTAGGTGTTGGCATACCATAATTTTATAACCTCATTCAAATGGGAACCTTCCAACAAGTTGTTGCTTGACTTTTGTATTGTTTAAGGATACTTTTTGGCTTTCTTTTTAATAACACATCTTTATACCTTTTACCATTTCTTTGCATGCAAGGACAATATTCAAAAGTCAAAATCAAGCTTTTAATCTTTTAGCAAATGATGGAAAACGGAAAATATACCCAAGAGGTGAAAGTAGGTTTTGGTGTGGTCAAATTTAGAACATGGAATCAACATTTGGAAAGCCAAGATTGGTAAGATTGGCCACTAAACATAACAACTCAAATTAGGGTTTTGGAAAATAGTTTTATGGTTTTAGAATAACTTAACTTAATAACCTCATTCAAATGGATTCCAAAAAGATGCCATGTGTCACATTGGAGATTTATCCACCTGCTCATGACTACTCTTCACTCATCACTCTTTCATCATCGAGACCTTGAACCACACCATCATTGCCTACTTCAAACCATTCTATTTAACCTATACCTTACCTACATAGAAAATGTTAATTATAGATGTGCCAAAAGAATAGACCTTTTTCAAAAAGAAAAAAGAAAAAAATAGGTAAAGAGTGATTTTGAAGGAAATAACATCAATCTATCTTCTAGCAAAAAATAAAAAGAAACGAAAAAAAGAAAAATCATTCTCACTGGACTTGCATTTTTACAAGCATGAATGTATGAATATCAATGTCACGTTGCTTCCTTGATCTCAAGTTATTGGAAAAAGCAACTACTAAAATTAGTAGTCTCGGACTCAACTAGATGTGGAAAGAAATTTGATCAATGTGTATATTTGGATCAATGTACAATGTTTTCTAGACATTAACCCTCCAATAGTGCAAGCACAATTGGGGGTTAACACGTCCTTATTTTAAATTTAATTGCTCTTTACCTCCCTTGGATCAATGAACTATGATGTCATGCATTTTTTTTTCTTTAACCCTAATTGGATGATGGATTGTGATTTGAATGCTCAATCCATTATGCCCCTCATCATTGATGAGAAATCATTTCACATTGTGAAATCCCTTTAGTGGATGCACAACTCACGATTTTTTAGAGATACATAGATAGTGTGCTTATCCAAATTTGGAATTGGCACTAACATTTGATGGATGGTATGCAATGCAATGTGATGGATCATCATTTAATGCTAAAAAATAACATGATTGTTGAATCGATTTGAGTTCAAGTAGCAAATCATATTTATTTCCATTCCTTGTTTCAATCCATGCCTTGTGCATTCCCTCACCTCATTCTTATCTCAAGGTTGCTTGTTTTGTGAATTAAGATTGGTCTATATGAGTAAGTTTTGAGCACTTCATGTCATGTTTTGTTATGCATGTATGTGTCTATGATCCATATGTGCGTCCTTTATGTGTTATCTATAATGGATTTGTGTTGTTTGGCACTAAGAGGTGGAGGCATTTCACTATAAAATGCTCCATATCCCTCATGGCTCTTCGTCTTTGCAACTACCTCGTTAGTAATTCCTCATCAATGTGTTTATTGCTACAATGATCTCCCTCTCTATCCTCTAATATCATTATCTAATGGAACAAATTGTACCCATGGTGTTATATGTTCCATCCTCTTCATTTGAGATTTTAATGCTTCACCTCCATTTCATCCATATGTTTTGATCTAGTGGTTCAAAATGTTCATTTCCCTTCTTCCATGATATCTCTAAGAGTCCCAAACTCCAATCCTTTTATGCCATGTTCCATCGACATGTGATCTACATTATGCCCCTTCTCATCAATTCAATCAAGCGTTTACTTTTATTCCCACCATGCATTATACATCTATCAGGATCACTTTGGTTCATCGATACTTGATGCCTCTCAAACCCATACTTTGTCTTATATTGTTCCAATGCCTTTGTGCTTTTGTGGTGAGCTTCAAATTGATTTGATCCTTGATGCATCATCTACTTCAACATCCTATAAATACGTTGAAGCCTCCTTGTTTTCTCAAATCTTGCTATACTTCAATCCTTCTTGCTTTGGAACTATTCATGTGCCCTTTGTGAGTTCACCACTCTTGGAGATATCTCTTGACAATCCTCTCACACTTATCATTTTTCTTGGAGTCCAAGCCATTCTCAATATGTACACTCATGTCATCCTTGGTGTTCTCAAACTAAGTATCAGAGTGCCTTCAATAATCTTGCATTATAATCCCCAAGTTAATAAAGCAAAACGTCCTCATGCTTAATTTACATACCCTCATCTCAATTGCCACTATGATTCCTCAGCTTTAGTGTGCTAATATTTTCTTGGACCAATTCTCTTCGACGATCATTTCTTCTACCTATGTTTCTACATGCTAATATAGTCGTCACAACATCTTGTTTATCCTAGAGTTGTCAATCACTCTTGCAACATCTACCCAAGTCACTATTATTGGATTCATCTACACTTATTTTCCTTTCTAGAGTCTTCAGTAACTCAATGAAATTCACCATTGTTTTCTTGTAGTCTTCACTCTTATGCAATCTTTGTATCTTGTTCATATTTCTCCCACCTTCCTCATATCCATTCTCTTTACAACATTATCCTCTTTTAACATCTCGTTCTACAAGGTCTTATCTTCCTTGTACCACAGTTGTTACCATTTATGATACCACTTATGCGACAGATCATGGCAAGCCCAAAAATCATACCAACTCAATTGATGACAAACAAACGCCCATATCAACATCGCTTCCCCGCAACGCACCTTCAAAACCTCCAAGTGATCAATATTTCTCATGGAGTACTATCCAAAGGTGTTTAAAACAAGTTTTCAACCATGGGACTTAATGATTATTACTCTTTAAAAAATATAACTTATATCCAAATGTTAATTCAATAACAAAATTACCCATACACATAATAAAACATCTCTTCACTTTCATTTAATGCTCAAGGCATTCATAAGTGGACATACAAACACATGCAAACTCACAAGAATATGGAGATCATCTTCCATTATTTCATTAATACATCGATACAATTACAAATTACATACATTGGGCACTCATCCCTTAAAATCAACCACTTAAATTTTATTTAGTATACAATATTCCAATATTTTAATCTAATTGTGGGTTCCATCTACCACTACAACAACTCATTGATGCCAGGAAAAATGTCATAGTAGCTTACAAAGGCTCTATTGTCATTCTCAAGTTTTGAGCTTGTTGACCTCTATCTTTTTGTGCCTTCTATTATTTAACTTTGCTTATATGTAACAATTTCTCATGTCCATTTGTTTCCCTAATTCTTTCCTCTTGTTTTTATGCTACTTAAAATGATCCACTTTCTCCCCATGACTCTTCATATTTGTCACTATCTTGATGGTAATTCCTAATCCATGTGTCTATTGTTTCAATGTTATCCCTCTCTTTGTCCTTCAATAACCTAATGAAAACTTTGCGTGCATCCTTAGTGATACCTAGACCAACCTCTTCCATTGGGATTAACAATTCAGTTTCATTTTGTGCATGTGTTATGATCTAGCAATTTTGAAGAAGTTTCCTTTTGCATACTATGTGAACTCTTTGAAACTCCTGGGCTCCAATCCTTTTTTACTAGGTGTCCTCTTCTTACCGTGCATTATTTTCTTTTGGCCACTACTCATATCCTACAATATCACTTATCTTCATAGCCATTTTCTATTGCCATATTTCTTAGATCCCAATCCACTTCAATGATCATTCACTTAACCATCACTACCCTATGAGATGCCAAGTGCCTCTTCTCATCATCTCAATGATGCATCTATTTTGATGTTAGTCAACATGCAATCTACCTCTATTAGGTTCTCTTTAGTCCACCAATACTTGATGCCTTTGTTTTATCGAAACAACTAGAGGTTTTTATATTAAAAGAGAGGGAGAAGTCCCTCGGCATTACAGAGCTTCAAAATAAATAAAAAAATGGCCCATGGCATGAATTTTCAAAACAAAGCATGTCTCTGACTATCTATACTCAGGAGAGTCCTTACTGAACCTAAATATGATACTCTTATACTAGAAACTATAAGTTCTGACAAATTTATCGAGCAAAAAACTACACTGACAATACATAAGCAAACATTGTACAAGCTTCCAGGGAACCTAGATCTATTGCTTCACATCGAGTGGATGGGTGGAAGATACTTCAATATCTTCCTGTTCATTCAATATTTGTTGCAGGACTCGCAAAGCCTCTTCCAATTGAGTAATTCGAGTCTCCAACTCTGCATTCCAAACTTGTTGTTGTTCCATGTTAACTCCCTGAATAGCCAGTTGGTACTGCACATCACCTCTCTCCACAACGCTGGCTTGATCCTATGTCTTTTTCCAATTCTCTAGCCTCTTGTCATGCTCCATCATCTCATGGCATAGGTAATGCATCTTTATCTTAAGGTTCCTATGACTACACCTCAACCTACAAAGATCACGAGCAACACAACAATATTCCTCATCACTCCAACTGCCGCTAGTCATCGTAACATAGAAGCATAAGGGGAAAGGCCACCAAGAGAGAATGGCACTAAGATATACCATCTTCCAAACCAAGCCACCACCCAACACTCACCAGACTGAACACCCATGAATATCACTTCTCCTTTCCTCGGAACCGTCCACACGATTTCACAGCTATGAGCCTTATTCCAAAAATTAAACTGAATAAGTATACAACCACCACGAGACGACATGATTGGAATAAGAGCAAGCAAAGTGTAGGGAGATATAGTTCAAATGTATCCAGGTATGAGCTTGTCCTATCAAGTTAAATCACCGCCCCATTCCATAGTGATCCCAGGTGGAGGAGAATACGATTAAAATGAAACATTTAATGCCATCTTGAGGAGCCACGTGTCTGCCTATCCTAGAAAACTCGACATCCTCACATGTCCCTTCACAATATCATGTTGAGGAGATCCGAGCACATTCCAAATGCAGTAACACATCCCTTTATTTTCTCTTTTCACACAATTAAATCTAGCTCACATGGGACTATGCCTAAGGACCTTTCTCGGTCCCTCCTAAGAGTTCACCTTTTTTTATTTATTGAGCTAAGAGATTGGATTGAAAACACAACTTCTATTGAAAATATGGAGAGATCCTTTGAGGAGGGATGAGGGTAGGCTTTCCAGTTAGTCTGATTCCTTATTGTTCTCTCTGAGGACAAGAAAAAATTCCCAGTCCCCCAGAGTTTCTAGGATCTTCCAAATTCTTCCGTAGATACAATCCATTTTGATATTCCTGGATGGCATATTGGAAGCGAAGGCACTTACTAGAATCCTTGAATCACCTATTATCATTGCATCCTTTATTCCTTCTCTGGCCAAAGTTTTAATCCCTTGGTATAATGCTAGTATCTCCACCATATTGTTAGTATCTTGTCCTAGTCCCCAGAAGAATTTTTCCTTTGTAGTTCCTTTGGGATCATATAAGATCCCCCTGCACCTGGCGCCCCAAGATTACCTTTCACTGCACCATCGAAGAACAACATAGGTCGCCTTCTTATCCTTATATTCTTTAAATTCAATAGCATTCAATCTTATCTCCCAGTTCTTGGTTTCCTTGAAGGCCACGAGTTGATTTTATGGACCTTTTATATTTAGGGAGTCAAGCCATTCTTGTTTCTCGTGAAGGAGAGCCAACTTGTTTTGAATCAACCTCCCATTTTCATGAAATAAAACCACCATCATAGATTTGTTGTTCCTATGCACCTTAATGGGGGAGCACTGGGAGCCTTGGAAGATTAATTGGTTTCTTTCCACTAGATTTTCCAACAAATAAATTTTGAAAGAGCCAACCACAACCATTTTAATAACAATTTTTTATTTAATGGAAGGATGTAAGACTTATCCCATGTCTTAAACAAGGATCCAAAGGATAGTATAGGAGAAAATAAGGGGAATAGAGGACCCAAGGCTTCTTCCTAAACCTTCTTGGATAAAGGGAAATCCAGACAGATATGAGAGATGCATTCTTCATTGGCAAGGCACAAAGCACATCTGGAGGGCCCCAGAAAGCCTCTTCATTTTAAGTTTTAGCTTGTGAGAATTTGACCATTAGATGATATCTAGCTGAAAAATTTGATTTTTGAGAAAGCGTTGTTTTTCCAAATCCCCTTCCAAAGGATGGACTAATTGGGGTTTTCTCGCATCTATTGCAACAATATATATCCTTGTTTAACTATGTACATACCTTCCTTGCTTCCCCATTCTCGAGCGTCCTAAGCAAATATGTTGATTGGAGCCTTTCCTTTTAACCTTTGAAATATAGATTGAAGGGTTGGGAGAAGGTGACTTAGAGGAGACAATGAGATCCATCCTTTCCATAATCTCATATTTGTCCTTTGTCAAGTACATATGTCCCCTATTTTCTCATATACTTGGCTCACCATCCATTCTTGGAGATCATGAAGATCTGGGTGGGAGCAGAGCGGAGAGTCATTGAGAATATGATCAAACTAAAGATGAATTTTCCTTCCATTACCTAGGATCCAGAACATATTCTAGTGGAAAATTTCTTAGGCCTTCACACATAATTTCCAAATTTGGGTTCCTTATTAGGGTTGGGGAGGGTTGTCTAGGAATATGAGCCCACTCCCCTTTACGTATTTCTTATGAAGGACCTACTTCATCCAATCCTTTTTTTGTAGAGATGATTTTCCAAATAAAATTAGCCCCCAACGCTATGCTATTTAGTTTCATATCCCAAATTTAAAGACCCCCCCCTCGATTAATTGGCTTTACAATGTTCCAGTTGATTAAGAGGATCTTGTTTTCTTCTACTTCCCTCCTTTCCGGAGAAATTATTTAATATTCTTGTTGATTTTCTAAAGGATGTTGGTTGGAGATAAAATAATTGAACAAAGGAATAAGGGCATGAACGAGAGAATTGATTTGATGAGGGCCACTCTGCAAGCCAAGTTTAACTAGGTTGCTCCCCATTGATTCATTTTCTTTGACATTTTACCCTACCAATTAGCACTTAAATGTCTCTCCTTAGAAATTGGGACTCCAAGGTACTTGAGGTGATCCCAATTACCTTGAACCTGGAATCCTAATTCCTGGGAGACGGACCAAAGAGCTAAGGGCGTTATATTCCACCAATAGATTTGGGTTTTCTGGTTGTTGATCATGCTCCCTGAGGCCTTACAAAAGGTTATAATTGCTTGTTTAAATCTTCTAACAATGGCCAATGAGGCCCCCCCATTAATCAATTGTCATCCGTGAATTGGGAATGATTGATGTCCTTCAGTGTTTTTGCAATATTTATACTAGGAATGTTGCCATCCATCCTAGCTGCCTCCAAGATTTTTCTCAAAGAATCCGCCATAATGATATAGAGAAAATGAGAGAAAGGGAATCCTTTCCTAAGGCCTCTCGAAGCCTATATTTTTTCAATCTCTCCCACTCACAAGGGGAGCAATCCATGGCTGACCTATGCAAGATTTAATACATGCTATGAATTTCTCATTGAAGCTAAATTTCTCCAGAACTTTATAGAGGAATTGATGGTTGACTATGTCGAAAGCATTAGCGATGTCCAATTTTATCATCATTCCCTTCTCTCTTATTCTCCTGCCATAATGCATTAATTCTTGGACTAAAACAATGTTGTCTAGAATGTTTCTCTTTTGAATGAGTCCTCCTTGATTTTTTCTGAAATGATGGATGGAAGGACCTTTCTTAAGTAGATGGAAAGGATTTTTGTGAAAATATTTTACGATACATTGCAGAGGGAAATATGTTAAAACCTATTTAAGCTGGATGGGTTATATACCTTGGGGATGAGGGATCAGAAGGAGGTGTTGATGCCCCCCCTAGTATTGATTTCCTTTGGGCGTAGTCCAACATTCTTTTAAGATATTTCTTGATG